>OX104129.1:50935328-52154550 GCA_944470555.2 Heterobilharzia americana | reverse complement strand
GTATAATTTATATCCGTATCCTTCAGTACCTCCATTTTCTGTGCTTTTGATCTGCTCAAATGGTTATCTCTTCTGTATATATCAATTTTTGTTTATAAAAACCTAACTTTGTAATGACTTTGTAGTAATGTCATCTTTTTATCAATATATGCAATATTGACGATACTGTGAAAATAGGATGTAGCTGTTGTGGCTGAACGTGATTCGATATTCAACTCTTCGATCTGTGTTAGCATACAGTATAATTCATGCAAAGGAATTTATTGAGAGACCCAAACATACAGCTTTTGAGAAGAAACCTATTTTGTTTCTTCTAGAATTCAAGAGTGATGATATATCTGAAAGAACGGATAGAAGAATAAAAGCTATACTGAGAAGGAGCTTCCCCGCTGCCAGACTGATCTCAGTTTATAATATATTGTGCTCACTAACACAGTTAAGAGTAGATAAATACTCAACTCACATCACTCCTAACTGTTTATATCCACTCACCTGTGCTAGGGAAGCAAGTAGGTATGAAGAACCAGAAGAAGGGCGTCAACTCAATTTTTGAGCATATCCCGAGAAATCTTTGTCCGAAAGGTAGTTAGGTCTTTACCAGAGCAATCACTAGGCCCCTGATGGAAACAGGATATCAAACACATGTTTCTCAACCATTTAGGACAATTAACACGCAAAGAACACCATTTTTATCGTGATTTGCATGCGCTCTAGCCATCAAACATTTTTGACTAAACCTTATATACAGACTGTAATTAACCTTTCTTCACCCTGGTGACTGTATATAATTTTTGCATATGTATGTACATAGTTTTCCTTACCTTGACTGCATAATCTCTGTATTACTTACTTAACGCTTTTCCATTTTTTCACATACTTACGTAACCTACTAGGTCTTTAACAGCCCTTTTATTTACATTCCTGTCTGTTTGTGGTTCCCACTTTCCGCAACTCTAGATGTTTCTATCTCACCGGAAATGAGTCGCAGTTGGTTTTGGGTAAGATAAGGGATTACTGATACTGTGTTTCATCGACTAACTACTGTATTTTTAATCCTGAGTTTCAAATCGTAATTTAATTTTACATGTTTAAAGTATGTTATGTCATTATTACTACTCAGTTTTCATTTCAGTTGTAGGCTGTTTGCAGATGATGAAAGGCCGTGAAATAAAATGATCTCATTTTGTTCTGTAAATGATGGGAGTAATTCGTGGTGTTTCATACGTTATCCAGTAAATGGTACTAAACTATTGATGGTCAAATAAAATAAGATAATCTGATATAATGTAATGCAAGTTGAAGTTTTATGGGAATCATTTAACTCCAACCCCGGTGGTTAGGTGGTTAATGTGTTTGCTGCAAGATCTTAAGGTCCTGAGTTCGATTTCTGGTAGGACTGTGGGTTCAAAATGCTGAGGAGCCCCATACTAGAGCAAAACAGTAATCCAGAACTCCCAAGTAGTCAATGGTTCCCCAGATGACGTCAGTCAGTGATGACTACCTACTTGAAATAAATCCCCATGAAACCTTAAAATACTCTTATGACGTTAAGGTTTGCCTATAGAGGTTTTTCAAAACTTCAGCTGGTCAAAAAGCAGTATATTCCCAGCCTAAACCCTTTTTGCTAGCTTTCCGTTTAGAAAAGTGTTAAATGTAGTGTGAAAACGTACTATCGTATTACCTTTTTATGTTGAAAAATGGACTTCCAAAATATCATTCCATTTGCATATGTTATGTGGTGCATTGATAATTGACCATTTTTTTTCAAAACATACTACATAGGTGCATCAACCACTTACTTGGATTGAGTTTCACTTTCTCACTTAATTTTCTCTATATCTTTAGCTATTTGTTCAAGTTTCAATCTATTCAGTTACAAGCATAGATATTAAATCCATGGATCTCGTCTACATTCATGTTTTGAGTATCAACGAATTATTTGGGTTTAGACTATTCAGTAAGACAGATTATAGATTGCGTCAAGATTGAAGCAAATGGTGATTGATCTTCACAAATATAGATATGACTTGATCTAGCCTACAGTGGGCTTAGATTCACTATTTCCATACATCACCGTACATGTTCTTTTGGTATTGAGATCTCCTAAAGATTTTCTGGAACAAATGTGAATTATACGGTGGTCAAACACCTCAAGCCTTCTCGCGTCCTCTGCCTTTAACGACCATGTTTCACAGTCAAACAGTAGGACAGAAAGAACTAAGAGGTAGCACGCTCAACCTGTAATATATGAACACGTATTGTGGAGGTGTCACAAATGAAGTAAATTGGCAAACCATTCAATCCTTTTGTATCTGTGCAGAAGTTTCTTCGGTCAATGACCCTCTAGGGATGACCAAACTTCATAAGTAAATGAAGCGGTCGACGTAATCGCCAACTTCGCTCCCAGTTGGTATTCAAGACACGATCAAGGACCAGGATTACTGGTGTTAGATACATGTCGAAAATTCTCAGATTGCCAGCCAGTGTGTCCAGAAAACTCCGCGTCTCTTCAATATCTCCACCCAACAGGACTATTTCATCTACGTACTCTAGGTTTACTAATGTTTATCCTGTGGCAGGAGCAATACCTACAAATGCGGTGACAGAGGGAACTCCATATTGTGTTTATCATAAAGTTGTTTAAGAACGGAGAGTGTTGACATCCTTCACGGATACAACTTTATGTACACAACTCACCTAATAACTAACCACAAACTATGACACACGGGGTATTCCAGTACAAAGAGTCACGTACTTACTCGACACTTCTTTCAGTGATAAACACTGTGATAAGCTGTCTCGATTGACAGAAAAAATGACGCCTTCAGGTCAAGAATAAATCTTGTGCCTGGCAGTAATGAGTGTGCCTGTATACCAGAATTTTGCGGAGAATTAGTATCTGACCGACACAACCATGAACAGGTCTGAAACCTGTCTGATTTTCTTGAATTCGTTATTTGCACGCTCCACTCAGACCTCTGGTGATTATAGAACATAGTGTTTTAGACGCTATATGCGTCAGGCTCATTCCTCTCTAGTTGTTGCAAGGGCAGTTCTGACCTTTCTTGGAGACTGGAACAGTCGGTGACTGATACCACTCAGTTGGGATCATATTTAACTGCCATGTACTGGATAACATTTAAGTTAACCTGACCAATAATCTGCTATCATCGTCTTTAAAAACCTCCATTGCCAGTCCACCTAGCTTTGATGCCCTCCCTCGTTTCATATTGATGACAAGTGTTGAAGGTTCTATTTCAAATTTTTATTCATAATCAGACTGCAAATTAGCTGGAGGCCAGCTGAACTGTTCATTGAAGCTTTCGTCCATCATTCCAGTCGTCTCCATTGCAAGCGAATTACAGGCTTATCCTTCTCCGTTACAGTCTCACTAACTATTGATATTCTTGCCCCAGTCTCTTTGATAAGTCGGAATGAATGTCCACCTTTACCTGTTGTGTCTGCCTTCTTCATCCCCTCAGATATCTATACTCGCCATTACTCGTGGTCACTGTATAGACTTCTTGTCTGTCTACATTCGAATTTCTTTCACAACTCAGTATGCTCGGAACCTTTTATTTCTGAAGCTATTGAGATCCATTAACTTTTTTTAACACTTTATAAAAGTCAGTCATAGTACTTAGGGCTATTCACACTGCAAACTAAGATGACCCTAGGCTTATTCCGGTTGAGTGACATTTACTTGTCTCAATAAATGTCTAACCAGTTCCTATCTGAAAGTAGCCTTATTATTCGTTCTCATTTTTGAGCTACGCTCTGGATGATCTTGCTACTGTGGTTTTAGTACGTCCACGTAGTCATAAATATGCGTGTCCCCAAACCAGCGGGTGGTTGGTTTTCAAACACATGGTTCAGAAGCAGCGGTAATCTTCCACCGACCTTCTCCAGCGACAGGTGATGGCAACGTTCACCACTGGGTTAAGATCGTTGAAAGATTATAACTACTTGGTTCTAAATAATGTAAATGGTATTATCTTCATGGTTTAGATCTGATTTATCAATACTGTCATAAAAGTAACAAAAACTGCATTTTTATCATACGAAGCTTTCATTCAGATTTGTAACTACTGATCACCTACACATCATCTAAAATATAGTTCACACATTGCACATATATACTTTGTACTGTCTGCACATTCTAAACTGTCTGAAAGTGAAAGGGATCGTGAAACAAAATAAATTTGTCCTATTATGTGAATCGCTTTTGCTTCGGTTTCATCGAATTTTTCTAATCGCAAACAAGTAAGATAATGTCTTCGATGAAAACCTCTCATTCTGATGTATCAGCTTCCAGTAGAGGCTTTCTTCAAACGTCATCTGAAACAGAATGAACCCAGAAGATGACTGCAATCTTTGTACAATTTATCCATAGTTAAATGCCCACTATGATTGCAAACTAAGCCTCATAGGTTCACAAGATTGAGATAATTAGGTCGATAAGTGAGATTTCTAGCAGGCCTAACCTCTGTTTTGTTCCGCTTATTTTTCATGGTTATAAGTAAGCAAATTTTTTTCAGTCATATGAGAAAATGGTTGATTCATGGATGGTGAAAAGAACCTGTATATAACTGTCAGTAGCTAATCTCAAGACATTACCAATGATGTGGATAAACTTAAAACAAACAATGGATGCTTGCTCATTGCATCGCTAAACTGCACAAGTGTACATATATTGATTATCATTTTCACTTTACCTTCGGATTATTCTGCATTGCTTCTCTCATGAACAATGCTTCGTTTGAAGCCGTAATAGTGTCCGTCGAAATTAACTTTTGCTTTTTCATATTCATATAGGCCAGCTTCTCGTATATTGGCAATGCGGTTACCTTGTGATGAGGAGACTGAATAATATGCGCTTTTTGTAGTAAACAGTCGAATTCTTTGCAGTGCATCAATTCACTAACTAGTCGCCTTTTAGGATCGAAATAAAATAATCTAGGTATATGTTCATCATGTAAGCAGCAAGAACTATCGGTTATTTCTTCAGTGTGTGATCCGACTATCTCATCTTCATTGTCTACATTCCCTTTACCCAGTGAATTGGATTGCAGTGATTCTCGAATTAGATGTTCACTATCAGTTGTCGGCTCAGCTGAATTGGTTTGATTTGACTCAGAATTCATTTCTTCCGCTAGATGCTTTGGATCACTAACTGGACATCGAAAGAACGAAAAATAAGTTGTGCAGTTAAACCATACTAACATTTTGTCTGTCAAAAAACAGATCTACTTTATTAAAAATTGTTTGATTGTAACTGAATAAGATGTTCGAACCAATCTATATTATGATAACTTAGGTATAGGATACGTGAACTATAACTGAGCAAACCTAAATAAATGGAAACCAATTATTTAGAAAATGAAAATTGCGAAGAAAGTATCTTATTTTGTAGTTTTTCATCAACTACGAAACAGTTTATGATAATAATTAGTTCATATTTATGAAGGTTGAGATCAGATGATAATTAGCTATTCAGCTAAAATGTTTTGAATAGGCTTTCATCATCGATTAGAGTCAAAGTAAAAATATTGAAAACCTGGTAACTCCAGACAGCTGTTTCATACTAGTTTGAAACTCCTTAGTATTGCACATCCACGACCTAGGATATTCAGTTTCTATGGATATCCCATTACCACTCATCCAATACGTCAAAACATGAAGGCTGACAATTGTCAACTTCCGCCAGTGCTTGGTGTAACGCGACAATAGCTTAGTGTTATTGGAGAGTGTTTGTCCCCCCACTCAGTTTGTCTGGTCCCATAGGTGACTGCTCAAACCAAGTCACTGGTGAGCATTCAATAGTTACTTATGAATAATCACCTTTATTGATAGTTGGATGTGTTAGACTGCGTGAAGAAAAGAGTCGCATTTCATTTTGGAAATCTTAATTTTAATTTAATTTGTCTTCTTTGGAATTACTAGGTAAACCATACATGTCAACAGATGTCCCTATAAGATATCCTAAATATGCTGTCACTGCGCATCCATGAAGAGTGGAGTGAGAAAGTTGGCAACAATCCGGAATTCAGTATAACACCCCATAGCGTATCACTACACGGAATGATAACTGGTCAATGTGCTTTTAATGAATAGTCATGGCATCTGGGACATAAAGACACATATAACCCTGGAGGGTATAAGACACTTTGAAAGGAATGGTTTGTAGTAAAGAAATTTTTGACAGTCGCTTGAAGTGGGTAGTCTGTTTTCATGCTGTACGAAGAATAAAGCATTCTGAGAGGATAACTTCCAACCCTTAAAATAAACACAGAAATCTTGCAGAAACGTTGTTATGAAGTTAAAGTGCGTCGTCATACTTTGAATACTGCCTATGCAGTTTAGATATGTGATCGAATGGGAAATCATATCAGATATTTGCAAGGCATGCAATCTGAAATAAGAAGAATGCAGTTTTCCTTGGATACATCAGGTTGGCTAACTGTTACTTGGTGTTCAAGCAGACGAGACGGAGAGATTTTTCAGGATACCCGATTTACAGATTTTTGAATATACTGCAATTGGATTGTTCAATCTTCTGGAAATTGGTTTAACTCACAAAACTACAGCATCTTCATTCTACACTGTTTTGACCAAGATACTTGGACAAACAATATGATTTGCAAGTTTAACGGTAATAACTTCTAAAATATTATGTCAAACACAATTGTTGCCTTATATGTGCTTGCTTACATAAGCACCAACTGGTGGTTAAATGCAACGAGATCTCTTCACTGATAAAAATGTATATTGATAAGTATGAATCTGAGGATGACTGAGGAAATATAGAAATCCTAGAAATGCATGGCAAAATGAATGTCAGGAAATTTCTGGAAAGTTATCATAAAGATCAGTCAGTATTCAATAAGTGGGTAGATAAAGAACTAATCAACCTACCAACGTAAAGCACAAGAAGCAACAACAAAGTTAACTCAAGGTTATAGGATAAGCTAATTAAGTTATATTTACTGTCAATGACAACAGAATTAAAGAAAGAGTTAATTAAATCCTCAAATTTTACGTTTTTCTGAAGACTATGATGATGTTATCCGGAGTGGCAGGAAAAACTTCAAGGTTATTCTATCAAAGTTAGGAATCACAGCACCATCAGAATTACCTGCTAAGATCGTAAATCTTTTGTACTATCTCCACCCAACCTACAATATTCCCATGACAACTTATAGTTTAAACCGGTTCGGGGTGAATTTCTAGTTGATTTTTTCTGGTATTGACATGAGGCAAGAAACCCATCTTGTTGTCAGCTTTTTGTTTCACCTCAGAAAACAAGTGGATAGCCTGGCTTCTCAATGAAAAACCACTAATTCGAATCTTGTAGTATTCTATGTTCCCTCAATTTGTCTTTAACCGATTTGCATCCATACGTGAATTTTCATCAAGCTGGAAATATAATCTTGTCAAGCGCTAGTCTAATCGAAGATAAGTGAATAATTATCTTTGGTGGAAGAGCTTTAATCTATGTCTATGGTCGGATATTTAGTTCAGCAGAAGCATGAAAATGTACATAACGCAAATAGAAGCTAAACCCAAAGTAGCACCGAATGAAATCGTACAGGGAATAAAAAATTAGGCAGTGTGTGTGAATAGTTCAAACAAATCACAAATTTATAAATATTATTTTTTAACAGATCCAGTTTTTCAAGGTTGTTGATCATTCGTATAGTATTTGAGATAGCAGATAATTCACAATGTTATTTTCATTATTTTACATAAACGTTGAAGATAAAAGTGTATCTTTTTGGTAAAGGCGAGCGGATGAACGGTGTGTACAATGTTTTCTCTGGGAAATACTGAGTTACGCTTGTTAAGGGGTTCATATAGATAGTGTACAACAATATTCATCACACAAATACGAAGTTTCAGGATAGTAAAACTTAAAACTATATAGAATAGGTTAACTTATTCTTTTGCCTTAAGAAAAAGCCTACTTATCAACACTGCTGAGGAGTTCCATACTAGAACGAAACAGCTGTCCAGTACTCTAAGGTTTCCGATGTTCCTCCAACTGATATCATTCCATGATGAACACCAACTTTAAGTCCGTAATAACCATTATTGCTATTTTTAGTCGTCATTAAATAGGTTTCTGAAAGGTTTGATTACTTGAGAAATATATGTCTAACTGTTTCGATAACGGAACTTAATAAACTTATCAGTTGTGTACAAAATGGTGTTATTAAATTTCTGAGCGTTTTAGTATCAGTCAAAATTAAAAAACTACTAACTTTGCTTTTCTAATTGCTAAAAGAGTTGTGAAAGGACATAAAAAGTAAAACTGCACGTATTTAAAAATCATGGTTTAGTTATACCTTTAAATTGATACCTAGAAGTGAAATGAACTGCAAATGAGACATTTGAAATCCTTCTCATAAATTACACACAACAGTTATTCTACTTGCTATATTATGCTGTCGTTTTTTTATTTACATTCAAACTATATTGTGACCATGATCAAATAGTCTTTAAAGGGTCAAATGAAGCTAATCAGGTGCAAGAATGCTACCTGAAGGTTATTACGCAAAACTGAAAGAGCCGTGGCCTTAACACATTCATTTCAGTTTCATGAGGCATAGTAATATAATTGTGATGTCAATATTATATTTGATGGGTGTTAGTTTACAATAGTAAATGCTATTCGATCATTAATGAATCTAGATTTTATCAACAAATACAAATTAGTAAACATTTTTATACCTTACCGGTTAAAAGGACATTACAGTTTGCCCAGTTATCAACTGTGTACGCATTTTGTGAGGATCAACGCATTCCAATAGGCTTTCAGTATCCTTATATCGCATTTCATAAACAGTTGGTTCATTTAAACCAATGATTTCCACAGACTGACTAGTGTAATAGACAGAACTATCAGGATTTATATTTAGTTGACCTCCATTGAAATGCTAAATAGTAAATGCATTCAAATGAAGGTATCGTTTAAGAAAGCTACAGAAAATATTGTATCTAACAGTCTAAATCAAAAGCTTGCATCCATTCACCATATTTCAAACTCTGTCTTCGTACTGATGATAACGAGTTTTCAAAAACCAGATTGACTGATAAAAATAAGAGACGGTCTGGCTTACTTGTATGCACATTGAATTTACCTGAATATATCAGAAATAAGTTCTATCAAACGCCGATATGCAATGATGAGATTTTATCCACAGAAAAGATATTTAATTGTATCTATGCCTCTGTAAGTTATCTTGTGTTATCTCACTTAAAACCAACCAAATATTTCACAAACCTCAAACATAGTTCGTTCAAGTTGACTGTTAAGCACTTCACAGACTACTACTGTATCATATTCTACACATTTTTAGCCTTCCTGCCTTAAGTTTTATTTCATTTAAAGCACATCTTAATACACAGGACGACTTGATGACTGGATAATGCATCCCAAATAACTCAATCAACGTTAATTAAAAGCTTTTTTGACCAAATACATTAGTTTTATGCCAATTATCTACAAAAAATAAAGCATCAAATGTGTGAATTCAATAAATCCCTTATAATCTGTTTCAGTGAAGTCAGTGGTTGTGAAAAGATCTGAAAGTATTCTGTTTTGGTTAGGGAATTCTAAGAAATGTACGTTATTTGGCATTTCTATCTAACAGAATAACCGCAACCGTAGATTACGACGCAATCAAATAATATGCCCATAGAAGCTAATTGTAATAGAATCCTTGACTGCTGTAAGTAGTGCAGCTATTCAGGATATACAGAATGCGCATTATCCATGATGAAGAACTAAGGATAAAACAAGCAATTAGTGGTCCATTGATTTTATGCCATTGTTAATTGAAAACAAATTAAATGATGCGTGGTGGCCGAATTCGACACAGGTCAAAAGTAATGATAAACAGATTGAGGCGAGAAGACCTAGCTGGAAAGCTGGTATGATTACGGTGAACAAGCATATACATATCATGGATTCACATGAAAGTCAATTAAGACCTTCAGTGTTTGAAGTAAAGTTAAAAACTCGTTAGCAGCTGGGTCTTTTAACTTCGTTAGTAAAGCGTCAAACAGATAACTCGAAGTCCTGTCGCTCGAGTAATGCTGCTGCCAGGTTTTCATTACCTATTCACTTATCACACCGCATCAATAACATAAGTCTGAAATGTCACACCACCTCACATATAGGAGTAAAACTTGGGCACTGTGGTTGTATGGATGTGTCACATAGTGATACAGTATTATTTGCTGGATAACGTTTCTGCCGAAACTTATGGTTATGTCTCATGTCTCAAAGTTATGGTGTTACCTGATTTGAATATAGACACCAAATTATATCCTAGGCAATCTTACTGTCAACAAACGAAAATAATGGACCAGCACAGTTGTTTCATAATATTTTTGAAGATCTAAATGCCTCACAGTTTTTGTTAAATATGAGATTATTTAGTAAGTACGCTACAAAATTCCTGATTTTCTGCATCGTTTACAGGGTACAGTAAGTGTTTTGTGTGCACTGAAGCATACACACATGTAAGGATGAATGCAAACGGTTATCACTGCTGAATGCTATTTTATCAATGAACCGTACTGTGACTACGGATTTGGTGAGAAAGCATTAAATTAGGTCCAAACATATTGAATCTTCTAATACGTAATGTTTCAAAGATTAGTACAAAAAAACAAATCAGTGAACACAAAAACCTTTTCTTCAGGTCAGTTAATGTGATGCTTTTTAAATCAGATACAGTTTAAAAGATCTTATATACTTGAGCCGAAAGGACTCACATTATATTCATTTATTCGGCTACAGTGACAAATGGTGACACCTGCATTTTGTGTTGCCCGACTGCTAACTTCATTTAGTATATAAAAATGGAAATCACTGTTAGGATACAACTGAAAATGGTTAACATACTGACGAGTATAAGACAAAAAAGCTGTAGCAGACTAAGCTAGAAAAAATCTATTCAGTCATATAATTCAAAACTTGAAAGATGATGAAATGCAGATAATAAATTTCTATTTAATACCCTACTAAACGTCTCACATCGAAGACGTTTGTTTACTTTCAACTAATCCTAAAATCATTTTACTTTCCTGAAAGGGCTTTCATCTCTTACAAATTTTACATGGTTTTGAAAGATAAAGACATACATTGAATGGTCACTTGAGGGTAACTAACTTCATGTTGTCTAGTCTTAAGTGCCGATCGAATTCTATCGATCTTTTCGCAGTGTGGCCACCAGACTAGGCAGTTCAGCACAGTAACGTGCGACAAGCAAAAAGCCTTGCTTCCTGCTATTTGCCTCTATCCAACCAACAGATATAAAATGTCTTTAGTGAATATGATTTTCGTAAGTCTTCCGGTTACCTGTAATACATGATGGCCTGATGGACTAGAATGAAATGTAGAAGAAAACTGACTTTTACCAAATAGTGATATCTCAAACTCTCCAGTCGATCTATTCAGAACTACAGCTGGAAATCCAACGCATTCTGTACGAATGAATATTTGTGGTTTCTTCAGATTAGTTTGTACAAGTTCAGAATTCTGTGTAGCAGCCACTTTTTCATTTTCCTATAAATAAGAAATAAAAATAATCAGTAGAGAAGTAGAATTTCATAGAATCATAATCAGATGATTTGAACACAGAGTGAAATGACACATGTTAAAAATGACGCATGTATACTGTCATTATTCCGTCTGAATTGTTGTAGACAGTTTATAAAATCAAGTGGTTTCGCTCGAGAATTTATTTTAAGCTGAGATCAACCGGCTATCGGCACTGTTAGGATAGAATACAAATCAGTAGTACTGTTTCTTAACGTGTTTCCAAACCACAGCGTAACTGCCTAAAATTTATTAATAAACTGAATAATCGATGTCTTTAAAATGCTTTCGATACTGAGAGATAACAAGTTAATGTCAGTGGTGTACACTGTCGATGATGATTCATTCATAATGTCAAATGTGTCCAATCAAGTTGATTTTTACAGTATCTTCAAACGATATCAATTTGTGAAGTGAACTGCCTTTAAATTAGTCGCTTTTACCAAAACTACAATTTCGTTGGAATCCTTTCTCACTGTCAAAGAAATGAATAGAGATTACTTTGCTGCTTGGAGTTTATTTAGTACCTCTAAGTTTATTGTTCATACAATAATCAGACGTTATATTAAATAGCATCGAGAACCGATTTGTGTAATGAATGGAAGACAGTGAAACCAGGCAATGAGACTTTAAATCAAGTGCCTCGCATAGTGGTCATTTGAACATCAACATACATACAGACAGTCTATTAGAAAATTCTTGTCAGAGTGCGTATACAGATTATCCTTAAGTCAGTATTCGTTCATTGTGTTTACACTGGCTTTTGAGCTAGGTTTTGTCGTCCCAGTCCAGTCTTGGCTGAATTAGAGATACAACATCATATTGATTACAAATGAGACTACTTGATTTATATATATATATATATATATATATATATATATATATATATATATATATATATATATATATATATATATATATATATATATATAGTGAACCTGAGTAACAATTCTCTTTTGAATTACATTTTCTACAGTGTTTTATGCTGACTAGTTTCACGTTTACACTCTTGGCTATCTGACTTTTCTCATGGATTTGACATTTTTTGATTAGGAGTGAAAGTTTTGGGGGTTCTTTTAGGTTCTATGACGAGCTTATGCAACAATACTGTACATCGAAACATTATTTATTAGGGATATCCAGTATATTGATTAGGAAAGTATTCAAAGCCGGATCATTTGACACTGAGTGAACCAAGTGATGAAAACAGATTCATCAGGCAAAAGACTGAATGAATGTATTAGGCACAACAAGTGAGGGGTAGGATCAGATATTCCTTATCGATCAATTCCAATTTCCAGCATTTAAATTCAGAATATGAGAATTAAGAAATGAAAAGGTAGATCCCTAAAAGTATAAAAAGGTTGAATAAACGTCCAGTGTGAAGAAGCTTAATGTTTAAAAGACTTAGATTTTCCAGAGTTAACCAGTGTGTAGTTCTAGTGACTGGACTTATTTCGTAGCTAACTGTATTATTCTCAGTCACCTTCACTACTAATATACTGAACTCTAAAAACCAGGTTTGGTTTCCTAAAAACCCGGTCATTTCAAGTCGAATAGGATCATTATTTATCCACTCTCAAATATCATTATTTACAAGGCACTGTTGTAAGAATAAACTTCATAACTTACACGAACACCAAAAAGTAGGATGTTTGTAGTGTATAAGAAACTAAGAAGTTCATGATACTCAATTTTACAATGTCTTATTCACTTGAATTTGAAAATGGAGAAAAACGGAAATGAACTAACGATATAATTTGTGCATTATACATAATAAATGCAGAAATCAGACATGAATTTCTTTCCTTACTCAGGTAAGTTTACACGACCTCTTTAATTCATTTTTATGGCCTATGGAAACAGCATCGTATAAAATAACTTGTTGAAGTTTCAGCTACAAAACACTTTCAGGTCAGCCTTGAAATACTAAAAAATCAATTTTTCTTTTGCTTTCTTTCAAACATTCAAGATTGACTTCGTCTAGTTTACTAGATGATCCTAAGCCCGAATGAAGAGAGAAGGTTGGACATATGGCTAGTAACCCTACCTCATAAAACCAATCCAGTCGCTAGAAAAACTTCAAAGCAAAAAAAATATTAAACATAAAAATAAATGCATTCCTCACTGGAACCAGGAAGACGAAACGACGCCGGTGGGTGGAAGCATTCGAGAAGTCACCTAAAAATGTGTCTTCTCTCGATGAAAGCAAAAGTAAACATGGGGACATGGAATGTCTGCACCATGTTTGAAGCTGGCTGGCAAGACAGCCCAGATTGCAAAAGAGATGAGGAGGTATAACACAAAAGTGCTAGGAATCTGCAAAAGCAGATGGAATGTAAGTGGACTCTCCAAACTGTCAACTGGAGAATCAATAATCTACTCCGATATTGTCACACAGACGACAACCACGAGCGCATGGAGAGAGTGGCTATCACGATGTCTTCAAGAACATCGAAGGCTCTCATGCAGTGGGAACCTATCTCCTCCAGCATCACCACCATGACAGCAAGGTTCAACTCACAAGGCACGAAGGAGAGTCACAATCATTCAATGCTACGCCACGCACCTACAAATAATGCAGACCAAGAGAAGAAGGAGGAATTCTACAGACAACTGCAATCAGTAACAGACAAGACCACACTCCAGTTGGTGACATCAAAATGCATTCTAATGCGTGCGGTGACATGAATGACAAACTCGGAGTGGACAACACAGGAAGACAGTTCATCATGAGTCGAGAAGCACTCGGTGAAATGATGAATGACAATGCAGAACTGTTTGCAGACATCTGCACATTCAACGATTTGGTGATAATGGGCAGTGTGTACAAACACATGGATATTCATAAAGTGACATGGAGTTCAACAGACACCAGGACACACGACTTCATCTCAATGTGAAGAAAGTGGAGATGGAGACGCAGACTACTGGACACAAGATCAGATGAAGAAGAGGAGTAGATGTAGGTTCACACCACTCACTATCTAATGCAGGGAACCAGCCTTCCAAATCAAGTTGAAAGCCTTCAAATAAGCTGTTGGTAGACCATAGTTCAAGTTCAATACCCAGAAGAGAAAGTGAAGTGACAGATGAAACTACAAATAACACATTCACGTCAGTCAGTGAGTCAGTGAGTCAGTGAGTCGGTGAGTCGGTCATCAGAACAAAATGGGAAACATTGAACAACATTCCTGAAGAAAACTGTGTGGAAGAACACTGGAAGTCTTTGAAAGCTATATGGAGGGCAACCTGTATAATCGTGTTAGGACGGAAGAAGAAAGAAGATAAGAAATGGATCTCCATGGATCTCTGCATGGAAGCTGATAGAGTAGGGAGAGGAAGATGGTGAAGCAGAAGATGAACCAGTGCACCGCATGGATGAACAATGAAGAGAGCAACTGTGTACAACCCATAAAACACTGGACACAAATGACACTTCTACGACACACTTGCAAGTGAAGCAGAACAGGCTGTTGGTAGGAGAGACCTGACAACATTGTGTCAAATAACCAGCTTACTTTCTGTCTGTGAAGAGATCGACGCAGATGAAACCAATGAAAGATAGTGAAGGAAACTTAGTTACCACTAAAGAGGAGGAACAAGGGGAACGATGGTCTGACCACTTCAGAAAACTTTTGAATCGACCACCACCACCAGCAACTCGTCCAGAAATACCACCAACAGCCCAGCCACAGAATAATCAGTGAACACCAGCTTTCTGGTAATAGAACAAATCATGCGCGGATCAAATCCAGACGCTACGCATCATCATAGAACAGAGTATAGAATGGCAGTCAACTCTCCACCTCAACTCCATCGATTTTGAAAAGGCCTTCGACAGCGTCGACCGACAAATAATTTGGAAACTGCTTCAGCACCACAAATCTTTATCAACCTCATTCAACAAATATATGCCATACGATGCCACATGCCAAGTGATCCACAATGGAAAGCTCAGTGATGCCTTTGAAGTGAAGACAGGAAGGAGTACGATAAGGCTGCCTACTATCACCGATCATCTTCCTGATTTTGGTTGACTAACTAAACTGGATCATGCAGCAAACTGTGAGGAGCATACTCTATTTGACCTATGAAAAGAGCCTAGAAGATTTGAACTTCGCCAGTGATGATTAATGTCCAATGTCTTGTCACTCAAGCTCGAAGATCCACAGGCAAAATCCACCAAGTTGACAAAAGAGATAGGGCAGCGAAGACGGGACTTCCCTCATTTGAGCGTAGAGAAGATAGAGGTGAGGAAGATATTCAACCAACAACAACAGCGTCAACAAAAACACCAATCACCATCAACGAGAGAAATCTAAACGAAGTTGTCTCTTTCACTTACCTTTCTAGGTAGCATCATTTCAACTACAGGAGGCGGCATAGATGGTGAAGTCAGTGCCAGAATCGGAAAAGCAAGACAGGTCTTCACTAATCTGAACTTAGTGTGGAGATCTACTACACTCAGCATAAAGCATGAACAGGACCCAGATTTTCAACACTAATTCACTCAATTCAGTGCTTCTATGTGATGGTTGAGAAACTTGGATTCTCACAATAAGCATTTCCAGCAAACTACAGACATACGTTATCAGCAGCTGCCTTACGCTCACTCGATACTGAGGATCGACCAGATGGCCAGAATAAAAAAGAATAGACAACATGGAACAATGGGCTGACAACGAACCAACCAATAACCCATCTTCCAACAAATATATAGAAGAACGTCGAGATGGAATGAACTGAACATGCACTGAGAAGACGGTTTGGGGACATGACGGTCAAGGCCAGGCCCTCAAGTTAAATCTAAGTGGGAAACGACAAGTTGGGCGTTCGACAGTGATATGGAGGAGTTCGAATGAGAAAGAAATGAAAGTTTCTGGACAGTCGCGTTGCCAGGTTGAAACGACTGCGGAGAACAGAGTGAAATGGAGATGTTCTACTGGAGCACCATATTCCACTAGGAAGCTAAAGGACAAATAATAAATAATAATAATATCCAAGGTCACTATGGTCTTACACTTCCGAGTCACATATTTTCAATATAACTTGAAAATCAAATCTTAAAATATTAATGGTTGCAGCTTACTATTAGTTGCTTTTCTGTTTATATTTACGTTATGAAACCACATTCTCTTAATGTCTTTGCTGTATATACGATAATATTTGCCATGGATTTGATTTGGTAAACGATTATGATTATTGCGACAAAATTTATTTGAATATTTTAGTACACCTAAACTGAGAATGAGGATAGGGCAGGCTTGAATCTGTAGTCAACACTAGTTGAAGTTAGTCAAGCTCTGTATGTACAGAACGGAGTGAAAACATTAAGCAGCACTGCGGCATATGGTGGAAACGACAAATATCATTGACTATTGGTCACTTTTGTTTGCTTATTGAGCATTTTTACTGCAATTCTTCTTACTAACTCACAAATTCTACTTGATGTCGTGTTTAGATGCTTACATTGGTCACAAGTAGGCAAGTGGGATTTCCATTTTCACTGACCTTTAAGAAAATCATAAAAGTTATGTAGAAATGGTGGCAGTTATAAATTTTATTCATTAGGATTCTGTCGGTATGCGATTATTGGGTCAGTATTAAAATGCGATCAGGATTGTTCTGTAATTATCAAAAAAAATGAAGGTGCAAACTAAAAGACAGGAAAGAACAAGATTTATAGCGTAGAAAATGATGAAACGAAAAGAAGAGCTGTCATAGTAAATTATGAAAGGGGGTACAGCGATTAAAATGGAAACAGTGTAATAATGAATATTTGTCACTACCTTCGGTTCTGATTCATGTCTCCTAAAGTCTAAACAGTTATTTTCATTTTTCTAGCACATCTGGAACTGGATAATCATATTTCTCTACTTGACCTTAACAGTATTTGACTGGTTGACAAAATCAAAGTGGAACCGCGGATTAACATTTAGGGGCTAGGTGGTAGAAAGTGATAGGCAGCCAGATTAAAACACCTCAACAGTCTACGAAGCCTGTGACTGTTGATCTGAACTTTCTAAGAATATATATACTTTATATTTGGGGTCCATATGACAATCGAAACTAGTTGCTGGAGTCTGCATATGATATGGGTTAAAATCGATTACAGTGAATCATATGTATCCACAAGTTATCTTAATTATATTATTATTAGTCCCTTGGGTTCCTAGTGGAACATAGGGCTTCAATAGCACGCCTCCAGTGACCTCTGTTCTCTGTGATCTTTTGAACCTGGTCCCACGGCAGCCCACAAGCTCTCATTTCCTCCTCACACGATCTCCTCCATGTCACCCTCGGACGTCCAACTCGTCGCTTCCCATGGGGATTCCACTCGACGGCCTGACGCGTGATGTCCTCAGTCGGCCTTCTCAGTGCATGCCCCATCCATCTCCACTTCCTCCTGCATATTTGTTGAGCGATAGGTTCTTGGTTGGTTCGTTCCCAGAGCTCCTTGTTGCTCATTCTTATTATTCTGGCCATCTGATCTTCAGTAGCGAGCGTAAGCGGTTGTTGATGAATGTCTGTAGTTTATTGGAAATCCCTTTCGTGACGCGCCAAGTCTCTGAGCCATACAGAAGCACTGACTTGACGTTGGTGTTGACAATCCGGATCTTGTTCCGCATGCTGAGTGCAATGCAGAAGATCTCCACACTGGTTTCAGGCCAATGAACGCCTGTCTTGCTTTTCCGATTCTGACTTTGACATCCTCGTCTGTGCCTGTGCCGCCTGTAGTTGAAACAGTGCTTCCTAGATAAGTGAAGGAGGTTACTTCCTTTAAGTTTCTCCCGTTGACGGTGATTGGAGTTTGTTGTTGTTGTTGATGGTGGTGGTGCGGTATCTTCATCACCTCTGTCTTCTCTATATTCACCTGAAGTCCCGTCTTAGCTGCCTCTTCTATCAACTTGTTAGCTTTTGCCTGTAGATCTTCAAGTTTGTGTCACATCAGGCACAAGTCATCGGCGAAATCCAAGTCTTCTAGGTTCTTTTCCACAGTTCAGCGTATCCACCTCTTCTCGCTGCCTACTGTTTGCTGCATGATCCAGTCCATCACAATCAGGAATATCATGGGGGATAGTAGGCAACCTTGTTTCACTCCTGTCTTCACTTCAAAAGCATCACTGAGCTTCCCCTTGTGGATTACTTGGCATGTGGCATGCGTCTTGATATAGTTGTTGAATGAGGCGGATAAAGGTTTGCGGTACTCCGTAGTAATGAAGCAGTTTCCAAATTACTTCTCAGTCGACGCTGTCAAAGGCCTTCTCAAAGTCGATGAAGTTGAGGCAGAGAGCTGATTGCCATTCTATGCTCTGTTCTATGATGATGCGAAGCGTTGCAATTTGGTCCGCACATGATTTGTACTTCCTGAAGCCTGCCTGTTCCGGTCGCAGTTTTGAATCCAGTGCGTCTTTAAGCCTCTCCATGATGATGCGGCTTAATATTTTACTTGGGGTGGACAGGAGAGTGATTCCGCGCCAGTTCTTGCAAGCACTGAGGTCTCCCTTCTTCGGCAGTTTGACAAGGTAACCCTTCTTCCAATCGTCCGGTACCTTCGCTTCCTTCCACACCTTCTGCAATAGTGGTGTGAGCATGTCCGCTGTTGTCTCTGCATCTGTTCTCAGTGCTTCTGGCGGTATTCCATCTGGTCCTGCTGCTTTCCCGCATTTCAGTAGCTTTATGGTGTTCAGGACTTCCATTTTCGTTGGAGGATTTATGTTCACTTGTAATTCAGCGGCTGCAGGTGGTATTTCTGGACGAAGTGCAGGTGGTGGTCGATTCAAGAGCTTCTTGAAGTGGTCGGCCCATCGTTTCCTCTGTTTCTCTTCTTTTGTAATTAAATTTCCTTCTTCATCTTTTATTGGTTTCATCTGTGTTGGTCTCTTCCCTGATAGCAACCTGGTTATTTGATACAATGTCGTCAGGTCTCTATCTCTCTTACCTGCAGCCTGTTCTGCTTCACTTGCCAGTGTGTCGTAGAAGTGTCTTTTGTCTTTGCGTGCACTCTTCTTCACTTCTTTGTCCAGTGTTTTATACATTGTGCTCAGTTCCTCTTGTCGTTGAGCATCCTTGCACTGGTTTATCTTCTGCTTCACCATCACCATCTTCCTCTCCCTGCTCTGTCAGCTTCCAGGTATCCGTCGAGATCCATTCCTTGTCTCACCTCTTCTTCCTTCCTAATACTGTTGTGCAGGTTTCTTTCCACATAGCTTTCAAAGACTTCCAGTGTTCTTCCACACAAGTTTCTTCAGGGATGTTGCTCGATGTCTCCCATTTTGTCTTGATGGCTGCCTTGAAGATCTCCTTTGTAGTTTCATCCTTCAGTTTCCGAGTGTTGTACTTGAGTTGAGGTCTATCACCAGCTTCCTTGAAGGCTTTTAACTTGATTTGGAAGGTTCCTTGCACTAGATGGTGAGTGGTCTGAACCTACATCTGCTCCTCTTCTTCACCTTGTGTTAAGTAGACTGCGTCTCCATTTTCTTGAGATTGAGATAAAGTCGATTTGATTTTTAGTGTGTCGTGGTGTCTGGTGAAATCCATGTCGCTTTGTGGATATCTTTGTGCCTGAACACACTGCCTCCAATCACCGAATCGTTGAATGCACAGAATTCTACAAACAATTCTCCATTCTCATTCATTTCACCTAGCGCCTCTCGACCCATGGTTAGTTCTCTTCCCGTGTTGTCCCCTCCAAGTTTGGCATTCATGTCGCCCATTAGGATTTTGATATCGCCAACTGACGTCTTGTCCAGTGTTGATTGAAGTCGTCTGTAGAATTCCTCCTTCTTCTCTTGCTCTGCATTATTTGTAGGTGCATAGCATTGTATGATTGTCACCTCCCTTCCTTTTGAGTTGAATCTTGCTGTCATGACCCTGATCCTGGTGGAGATTGGTTCCCACTGCATGAGAGCCTTCGATGCTCTTGAGGACGTCATGATAGCCACTCCCTCAGTGTGCTCGTGGTTGTCGTCTGTGTGACAATATCGGAGTAGATTATTGATTCTCCAGTTGACAGTTTGGAGAGTCCACTCTCATTCCATCTGCTTTCGCAAATCCCAAGCACTTCAATGTGATACCTTCTCATCTCCTTTGCAATCTGGGCTGCCTTGCTGGGTTCAAACATCGTACGGACATTCCATGTCCCCACATTTACTTTTGCTTTCATCTAGGGAGAGAAGACACATCGGCCCGGCGAATTGGCTTCCCGAAGGCTTTCTCCAACTGGCGTCATTTCGCCTCTCCGATTCCAGCGAGGAATAGTTTTGTTTTCATTTTTTATATTTTGTTTGTGCTTTGAAGTTTCTTTAGCGGTTAGATTTGTTTTCCGGGTTAGGGTTGCTAGCCCTATGCCCAACCTTCCCTCTTTACGGGGGCTTAGGACCGGCTAGTAACTAGTAAACTAATTAACCAGGCGAGGTTAGTTATCTTAATCGTCATACTTAATTTCAAAATTGTTTATTCTTTTCCCACAACTTCCTACCAGTGGTGACCGCCTTCCTCTTTATTTTCCTATCTTTTATTTCAGTCATTTTTGGCTTGATGTGCTGATATGAGATATGATTGACTGGACAGAAAAGCATTAGTACCAAGTTCGATTTTGAAACTAACTGACTGAACTGGTGGGCTGGTGTTATTTATTGGTCTGGCCGTATTTCGTGTTTTTTCTTTCTAATTTGACCTCAACTGCAATTGTATCTGCGATCAATTTTTCATTTCGTGGAGACATAAGGCGATGTTGACTATTTTATTGGGACCACTACTTTTCAGTAGATAAAAAAATTTAATGTTACAATATCTAGTGAATTTTCAACTCACATATGCTAATAAAAGTTGTGTTATACGTGTACCATCTGAATGTTGTACAATCAGTTTGAGCGGACTATCTGGGTGAGGTTCGACAGCAATCAAACCATCTGCTGGACGTGTATACAAAGTCTCACCAGTTGCAGGATCATAAGCCCGAAATGATTCCATTGACGTACCTGGAAATGTTTCATACATCATTGTATCACTAGTGCTTTTCGAACTAGGTGTATCCACGACAATGGATTCCTGTGATATACGCTCTGATGTATTTGTAGTAGATGCGTTCCCACTTGACTTCCTGACATGGTGTTTAGGTTTGATTGGTTTGAACCAAAAGCGCTCGCCAGACAAAAGTGTAACGAGCCAAGGTAAATTTTCATCTGGATCATCAATTGTTGATCTTGATGTGCAAGATGGAGTGATAAACGTTGCAGCTTCTGTTACAGCTAACACTGGGTCGTTTCGAACATCGTCTTCATCTGGCAGCAAGAAAACAGATCAGAACTCTTTTTACAGTTTTTGATTCAATAAGGTACTTCTGAGTCTAAAAGAGTTTCTTAATTGAAACGCAAGGAATAAGTTGTTATAACTTTAATTATGACAGTACAATTCCATTCAATCATGAACAATCGAGCTTTTATAGACAATTACTTCAAAATGAATTTTGGAATTCACCGGAAAATAATCATAACATCAAGAAAGGTGAAAACATTACTTGACTAAGTAGTTCGACTCAATGATATTTTCCAGAGAACTTTGTCTTAACCATTTTGGCAACCTAGGCAATTTTTAGCACGTTAATTATCAGGTAACACTCAAGTAAACAGTATTAGTATTCAGGATTTATACCATATTGGTTTTGTGGTTTGAACTACATTTTTTGATACATTGATGTCTTACTGTAATCTGGGACAGTTAGGCAACTTATGAAAATAATTAGGAACCAAATTTATCGCTTGAAACTTTCAGATTCTTAACGCTGAATTTGTTGCCAGCAGTACGTAGTGACTGGCTCATGAGTAGTTGTTTGATGTACTTGAGAGAAACCAGACATCAGTGGGTCAATCGATTTAAGATTTAGTTACAGTGACATATTTGTAATCATAGCCAACGCTAATAAGCCTAGTAATTGGTGTATACGCCGTAAATGAGTCTGTCTTAAACATAATTTTCAAGTATTCAGGCACTGGTAGTGTTAATAAGTTTGATTGACAAATAGAATCTCGTCGAAAAGGTCAGATGTCAAAGCTATCGATTTTCGTAATGACTCGGAATAAAAAAAAACTAAAGTGAGATATCAAGAAGTCTGAAGATAATAAACGGTCAATAGGTAACAGTGATTAACTTTGAATTACGTGTCAGTATGAATGATTCGTAAAACTCTGAAGATCTCTTCCCAGTAGCCAATACTTACCATCATGAAAACCAACATTTTGAGACTTCATAGATTTGTAGCATGGAATCGTTTAGGTACATTTACCTGTTTTACTACCTAATCCGGCATAAATTAGCTATGTCCATCAACTGTCAATCTTGCTGACCGAATCAGCTACCCTACGATATATACTCTCAAAATCAATCATTTTCTTTTATCAATAAATGTATGTGACAGCTGAAAGACATCTATAATCGGAAGCTTGAAACCTTCTTGGATTGTTCATCTACTAAGAAGTGCTGGAATGCAACAACTTAGCTACCCAACATCTCATTGTTCGAAATACTCATCTTCAAAACCGATTACTTTAGTCACTAATTTATTCTGTTTTTAAAACTAGGCAAATGTTTTATTACTAAAATACTTTTCCGGGGGTATTATGCTGGTCTTCACAATGAATCACTACCACTCTTTGTTTCCCTTATCATTACTTGGAAATATATTCGAGTAGTACAACACATAAACAATGAAGTATTTATTTTTTAAGATTTTTATATATTTGTTCACACATGACAGCCAGGGATGCTTTTTATTTTTTCCTTTTGATTTACTTTGTTCTCTATCTTTGCCTCCTTACCACTTTTTTATTTTAGTGTTTTTTCATGGAAATGTTTACACGATAAATAGGGAAAGAAAATGAAAGAAACTTTCGTATGGAACAGTGAATACTTTAAATATGTAGTGTATTATCTTCATCTTAATTGTCATAGCGCGTTTCCTCTTTGCCTTACCCCTTTTACTCTATTCTCTTGTCATTCTACTACTTTCGCTTACATTTTCTCTATCTGTCTAAGGTGCGGCAAGTTAGACCACGGCACAGTAATTCCAGGCTCCATGTTAATATTAAATGACTAGTTGCATTAATATTCATAGATATTTTTATAGCGTATTCTCATTTTGTTTTCTAGCATTACTAAATAGTCACTGAGGGGGGTAGATATTGTCTTATTGCTGAAGATCAAGTGACTACTTATTACGAAATAAATGTCAACCAGTCCATACACATGTAAGCTGAAGAATTAACTCACTGAGTTACAAAGTGACAAAACAGCAGTCTTCCCAGTCATCCCTCTATTTCCTTCGTCAGACCATTTATATGTCAGACGTTGGTTCCCATATAAAACTGTCTCACTCTTATTCACTTCAACTTTCACGTCTTATGAAATAAACTACTGTATGATAGTTCAGAAGAGGAACAAGTTAACTTTTGTATAAGTTTATACAGCTAGCTGAAAACTTTCCGGTTATCTTTTGAACCAACTGGAATATTATTGAATAATACAGTGTTTATTAGTGAAGTTAAAAAGGATGCTAATTAGCAACCTAACAAGTAATTCATTAGGAGCTTAAAAATACACTTGAATGCTTTCATTGACTATGAAAGAATGGAATTTTTTAGCAGTTAAGGTGAATATTTTGTATGGAAACCGTTGCCATTCATTCAAACAATGATTCCGAAACGCACCAACGACAATCCATAGAGTTACAGACATTTGCTGTGAGACATATGTAGAATGAAGATAATAAGAACACAGGACCTTGTAAATAAAGTGACATGATTTTGCATCGATTTCGCTAGTTCTGGTTCTCAGAACAGGAAAAATTCTAAGATCTCACTCTATCTAGTTTCCTTCATTTTTTTTATAGTATGTTGTGTAAGAAATTGTGTAATTCATAATTAATACATCAACGATTCTGGTGGTAATCAACTGTTAGATAAACAGCAGACAAGTGTAGTCGGACTATGAACCTAACTAAATCCTAGCAATTTAGAATACAGTAAAAGAACA
Source organism: Heterobilharzia americana (assembly GCA_944470555.2). NCBI lineage: Eukaryota > Metazoa > Platyhelminthes > Trematoda > Strigeidida > Schistosomatidae > Heterobilharzia > Heterobilharzia americana. The sequence goes on along the minus strand of OX104129.1, from coordinate 52,129,907 downwards.
TAGATTTACGGCTGTCTATAGGTCTAACCACCAAATAATCTGAAGAAATGATGTGAAAAATAGTCCACGACATATGTCAGTAATACAGCAAACTAAAACAGTTATATTATAAATTTTTATACACTTGATGGATAAGTAATAGAGTACGTTTGTCAACCTTAATTTTGCATATTTCGTTGAAAATGTAATCAGATACTTTAAGTCTGTGTACGACAAATTTAGCAGTACATCAAAACTAAGTTGTAGAATAATCATTGATGAAATAATTAACTTAAATAAGTTTTATACTGCTTATTTTATAGCGAAACATTAATTCCATCAATTAACTATCGGCTGTACTATAACTTACCTAGTTGTGGCTAGCAGAGGAATCTGCGACGTGCGTTTTGTTCTATTTGGGACTCGTCGGCCGGATATACCTGCACCGCAGTAAGTGGTGGTGTATCCACTGAGGCTTGAATCTCGTACCCGTCGCTTCAAACGCCAAAGCGTTATCCATCTGGCCAATGAGGCACAACAGCCACCTCTTGTACAACCTGTATTAGTTATTACTATCAATAGTAATAACAAACTATTAATAGTAATAACCGATGCTCGTTGTACAAGAGGTGGTTGTTGTGCCTCATTGGCCAAGTGGATAACGCTTTAGCGTTTAAAGCGATAGGTACGAAGTTCGAGCCTCAGTCGGCACACTGCGGTTAAGGTGTATCCAGCTGACTAGTCCGAAGTAGGACAAAACGCGCATCATGGATTCCTTTGCTAGCCACAACTAAAAATATTATCGAAATAAGTATTCAGGCAAAATCGAAACATCCTCATAGAAGCCTATTTGTCCATAGAGGTCGGATAGTTCGATTCAGTGAAACAATGGAGAATTATTAGCACATCAACAAATGGTAACAATGAGATTATATTTAAACTTGATTTAATGACCGAATTCCTCCAAGATGTTTGTAACGGTGATGAACTAGGTAGTTATAATTCTTAGGTCAAGTAAATAGAAATACTTTGCTAATATGCATACATTATCAAAATAAGTCCACTTTTAGTCGCACGCAAACACATCGCCGATAGCTTTGTATTTTCATTCTTGATGGATGTTCACTACATAGATTGTGTTCATTCACCCTGATGTTTTATTATTTAAAACTTCTGCCAACATAAATGACCTCACTTTTCTGATATTTAACCTAATCATCACAGTTGTTTTATGTTATCCAAGAAAGTGAATCTTTCACTTTGAATAAGACGTTTTCCAATGAACTAAAAGGTTAGAAGTAAACTCTGATATCATAAGCGGCAAACAACATCTGAATCTGCCTCAAAAATTATCCTTTTAGTATAGTACTGTCATACATGACACACTTGATTTTGTTTTGACCTTATATTTCCTACTTGATGTTTCATCCATCTCATCAAAAACGTTGCTTAAAAATTGTTTTCGGGTGATATCCATTACTCATTAAAACTTGTTTAACTTTAAAACTTTATTTTCCAAATCACTGGGATTTGTTCTGAGTTTTTTCACTCCATTAAATAAGTTCAGTTTTGCTTTAGCTTTCACGTTTACTGCATGAAAATTTAAATATTTATCGGCGTATCCATTGATATGCTTGTAATTCTTCGTTGTTTTATTGGATCAAATTGTTCGCCCACTATTGACATATGGGATTCTATATGGATACATCCATATGGTCTGAATATTCATAATGGTGATTTACTTGGTTATGGCTATCAGAGGAATTCCCGACGTGCATTTTGTCCTATTTAAGACTCGTCAGGTTGGTATACCTGCACCTTGGCATGTTATGTTGTTCCCAGTGAGAACAGAACCTCGCGCCGTGTGCATTAGTTTCCTAAATTTTCCTAATTTTTTCTTCATTTATTTTTAAGCATGGGAATTTGAGTAAAGTCCCGTACCTACAGTCTACTTTCGTGAATTTTATAGAATTTGAAGCAGAATTTACATGTTCCAAAGACGTTTGTTGGTTTAGTTTTTAAAGAAAAACAAAAAGGCATCACAATGGGGTCACCAATTGTAGGGGTCTAGGTGTGCTACAGTTGCGTAACGCTCGACCAACCCTACTTAACGCAATGTGCTCTTATACCTGCATACCTAACATGTACGTACTGGTAACGAAATATGAAACAAAAAAAATGTTATTTAGGAATATATTTGAAAGAGCAATATATTTAAATAGAATAAATATGAGGGTGATATTAAAGGAAAAGGCCTATCCAAATTATCTATCTATTGTTGGCTGAACTAGGGACTCTGAGGACGTGTGTGTCAACCAGCACAAAAGGAGCGCAAAATGGTGCCAAATCTTGCTCGGATACAGGCTTGTTAAAGCAAATTCAAAACACCTTAAGCATTCAGAGGCGAGATAGAAGTTTCTCCAGCTAATATCCAATTAATTCACTTCAATCTATTTATTTTGGCACTAAGTGCATTTCGGTGTCAAGAAGGTGCACTACAAACGTATCATCTGTATATCTCTACCATATTCTAGTTTGGCATCTTAGGGTTTTTAATGCCCTGTCGATAATCTGGTTATTATTCGGTCAATTGATTCATGAAGGTAACTAGTCGCCAAAGTACCGGTGACTGGAGCAAGTTTGTGGCAGAATAAATTTGAAAAAGGCTCACATATTAGAAGTAAAGGTGAACCAGGTGCTTTGACGTAAACTTTTAAAAGAATCGTCGATGCCAGCAAACAGTATGAAGGCAAAGAATAAGATTTTAAACCTTATAACTCACAACCAAGAGCTTATCAAATTTGTCAGCATACATAAATTTCCAGGTTACACGGCCAACGCTTTGAAACAGGTGTACAGTAAATCTCTTATAGTTTTCTTTTTAAGGTGTGAAATAATATCTTTTAATTAGGCTGACGGCTGAGACTAAATTTTAGGTTATTATCCGATTTTTGGCTTTATGAGTTCATTTGCTGGAGTCGTTATTAACCAATGAGGAAGAAATTATTGATGTCTTAACCCCACCTATAGTAGACTATACAGAGGTCAGTTAACAAACTCTCATCCATACTCAATCTCTACAAGAGTGTTCTTAACAAAAAGTTTAAATGCTACAAATCGACCAAAATGAAAACAGAGATTATAATTTTTAAGCTTTAATCAAGCCTATAAGTAAAGAGATTCGTTGACTGTTCAATGGGTATTGCTAGGATCTTAAACTAAGTTTATCACACAATCATTTAAAATAGCCTTGTGAACAGATAACTAGACATTATTTCAGTATTTCCGCATTCACAGACAGATCAGCAACATAGCCACATATCAACAGCATATTCTAAGGTAATTCAGAAGATTCGGAAAGTAATATGATGAAACTAATAATTGATGGTGGCTAGAATGCACAATTCATCCAGTTTGAGACTCGTCAGCAGAATTTCCTTGCATTTCACTGAATGTTGTTCATACAGAGACTCAAATCTAGTGTTGATCACTCCAAACAACACAGCATTATTCAAAAAATTACTGAGTTACGGTGTGATGAAATGTTGAAGTTTGGAGAGTAGGTTTAATAACACCTGAACAATTTATTTTAAACTGGATAACCCAAATGACACTATTTAAAGCTAACAGGAACTTAGTTTTTATTCCAATTTCAATCATCAGCCCAACAAAATTACCAGTTATGTTACCAATCATGATTTGGCCAGCTGTTCAGCATTAGGATTAAACACATAAATTATCCCAGTGAATTACTGATGCCCATTGGAACTGTAACAAGCACGACGCTGTTTTCTGTCTATTTTCGTCTTAATTGACTTGTAATCTTGCCCTCTCTTTCATTACTTTATATTGTCAACTGACTTACTCTTCTTTTCTTCTACCCTCTTTTTAGCACTCTTTTTCTTAGCAGATGCTTTGGTTGATTGAGCTGGATTAACTGGCAGTGTGTTTGGCATTGCAATTTCTGGCTGGATACCAACGTCCTGTTCTTCATGTAAACTGTCAGAAGTGAAACTTGGATTTTCTTTTCGTCTCAGTTCTTCAGAGACAGCTGTGCCACGTTCCATAATTGCTCCATCAGGATACAAAATCTATTGTTGATAAAATAGAGTGAAACATCATTAGAATTCCTCATGAAATTAATTTTTAATGGTGTAGTATGCCTTTCAACAATAAAAGAAGTAGGATATCGAACAAAAAGTAGAGAAAAAGTGCAATTTTTACTGATTTTCGAGGGAAGTTATCCGCTTTTAACTGGTTATGAAATATGAAATGGTATTTGGTTGGATATCTGGAGGAAGATGATCAAAATTCGTAGGTCGTTTGGTTCAGTATAAACATTGAGAAAAAAATCACTCATTTTGGTAGCAGAAACTTATTAAAATCTATTTTTTTTTAACTAAACGTGGAATGGTAGACTATGGCGAGATTTAGAAAAGAGTTCACCAACAGCTATGCGGACTGTCACACACACTGAAGCTGTAGGAGGAAATCGAGTGACAATTTTGAAAAATAACTTATTAGAGTACAGAGAATGATTGCTAACTTAAACGCTATTTGCCAAGTCGGTTATTAAAACTTACCATAAGTTCATGACATTCATCTGGAAAATTTCCCTACCAATCACATGAAACAAGGAACGATGGGATATTCGTTAAAGTTGAAAAGTATGTGTTGACTCTGGTATGAATAAGATCATTAAATTGTGCTTAAAATGCCAGCCATTCAATAATATAGTTTCACTGCGTGACATTATTAAAAGTGGAATGGAATTATAGTCTATTACACTGCCTTAACTCTTCACTTATATAGAAGGATACTGGTGTAGCTTTTAGCTTCGTAACTCTTAGGTGCATCTGTAGCAAATTCCAACGGAAAGTGATAGCCTCTTAGGTGGATCAGATGCTACACAAAAAAGGAATAATCTTTAATTTTTAATTGACTTTAAAGATATTACCAGCTGGAAGAGATCTAAATAAATCAAAATCAAACTCGCTTAGTGTGAAACTTGTCTCAGGTTCAGTGATGAGTGATCATAAATAATCACCTGCATATTCTTAGAGGAACAGGAGGTCATTATCAGCAAAGAGTTTTGTAGAACAGTTATAAGGGTATAAAATGAGGGTGTCAGGCTCACAAAATGTGGTGTTACTGAGAGAAAGGTGGTATTCCGTTCTCTTTTCATCAACCAAGACATTCTATAAGACGTACCGTCAAACCCTTAAAAAGAACTGAGAATAGGATATACGAGTATAGCTCAAACATAGGTATTTCAAAAATTAAAGCCATTGTTACACGTTGAATAGAAGTACTTACTGTTCGACACAAATTATTTCACGCAATAATACGTGGCTCTAGAAAGTATAGTGACTGCTTATCAGATAATGACCAACTTTATTTTACCTCATCCCAAGTACTCACCAAATTGTCTCGACCATTTTTCAATGTAATCAGCAAGCTAAGAGACTCACCATCATGGATGCTAGCTCGTTGGTTGAAAGTAATAAGCAGAAAGTTTTGTTTGACCTAGGTTTCGTGCTTGTTAAAACCCTTCAGTGAAGCCAGTCTGTAACCTTCAAGGAACTATTGTCTTTGAATATATTTGAACTCTTCCCACTTTCTGATGCAATAAGAGGTCTTACTACTGGGTGACTTGTTTTGAAATCCCTGGGACGACATTAGTTTCCATGAAGTCGTAGACATGCCTTTCTAGTAATTGACAACAAACAAACAAAACGTAGGCCCAGGATTTCCTGCTGATTGCTTCCATCCAACTAGCAAAGTAGAAGGTATTCAGAGTTTAAGGTAACCCAGTAACGAAGTAATTGTATGGAGAACACGTGGTACACATCCAAAAACTGAATTTCATGCAACACATCAAAGAATTTATTTTATTAAGAAGTCCTATAGTGTCCGAAGAAAAAAATCAGCTGAGTATTTTCCACAAAATTCGGTGATATCAGCAACAAAGTAACAGGCCCGAGGTGGCCAGACTAAAACATGGCACCAATGTATGAAGTCTCTGACTGTTGGTTTAAGCCATGTATGGCGATGCAGACTAGGTGGTTGGGGTCCACGGGACAAGAGGAACCAGTGGTTGGAGACCCTAGGTGATATGGCTCAGAACCGAAGTCAGTGGCGCAGATGTATACACACATTATCCTCATCTTAACAACGCTATACCGAATCTCACTATTTTGTCACTCTTCTTTCCTTTCTTCTCGTACTTTATATTTCTTTTGACTGCATTCACTTATCTTCATCCTTCACCTCACTACCTTTTTACTTGATGTGCTGATATGAGGTGTGGCAACTCGGACTGTTACGCAGTAATGCCTGGTCCTATGTTGATAATGATGATGATGTTACCATATGAAAAAGTATTGATAAGAATCGATAATAGGCTTATAAATAGTTTGCTATCAATGTCTACCAATAAAGTTTGGGATCCAGTTACTGTTCCATGTGGCATAGTACTATGATGCATTTTCAAGTCTATGGCTGCTTTTCTAAGCTGTGTAGGCATAGGCGTTTGGGTAGCTCAGAGGTTAGGAGTCAGTGGTCTTAGACTGTGGCTCATGTGGATTACAACAGACAAGTGGCGGAAATATATGCTTTCTTTTTAAACTTCCAAAGTTTAAAGTCGTCAATCTACTTTCGCGAAAATGCTAACTCTGCTCTTACATCCTTCTTACTCATTCTAACAAAATCCTTTCTTTATTCATTTCTTTTTTTATTACTATTTCGAAATGTGGTAACATGCGATTGCTCACGTGTATACAGTTTCATAAGACTAAATTTAATAGGTAGGAAATCAGATGACTACCATTAGAGAAGTTTATGTTCTAACGCGTTTTATAACTCATAAATCTTCGTATGAAGCTGATTTGATCATGAGGATATTATAATAATGGCTGGTTAGCCTCACAAAATTGATAGGAGAATTCTAAGCAAAGAAAATGAATGAGTTCAAGATATTGACACTCTTGGCCTAATAAAGTACTTTGGCGTTTATTTCAATGTGTCCCACTGTGGTTTCCTCATTAATTGGTGTTAAAGTGACGTTTTGCCTTCTTAGCAGTAAGTGAGGCTAGTAGCTGCAATTTTGAGAGTGAAGAACTCCCTCCAAAAGGATTTCAAAAGTTAAAAAGTGATAGTTTTAGGTACTAGGCTTTATGGACGGTAGGTTATTTCCGCAATGCAGAATTATTTATTTGTTGTCTTGATATAAATAAAGAGCGCCCTGTATATCTACACCTAGCTGCCTCCTACTTAGCTGTGAGTCTCCCTACTTTTAATTATCATAAATGTTCAAATTAGACTCACTTTTGAAAGTTTGAAAAAACTTAACGTTTTGATGATACGCGATAATATTTAATATCAAAATATACACATCATAACCTGAGCGATCGACAAGTTTGGTGACTTGAAATTATTCACCTTTGTATGAGATTCTATGTGGTCAATTTCGATTCAGTGAATTTGTCTTAACCACGATGTAATAAGTTCACAGCACTTTGTTATTAAATAAACATGGGATAATCAAAATATTCTAATGTATTCTGCACTGTTTCATAATTTTTAAATTTACACCTTATAGTTACGTTCATAGACACATAGTTCAAGAGACAACTTAGAAATCATTTTTATGCCACATGCTTAAGCTGGTTTTTTTAAACACCAGTTAATAATGTTATGCTTCGATGAAAATTTATCACTTCAGCTAGTTTTCAAATACTGTAGGAAGACAAAAAGCTAATTTCCAGGTAATGACTGGCTAAAATAAGGTCTTTATTGAAGACATAGCTTGTGATCTCACTCTGGCCACTATAAATGATAGACTAACTGCTGCTTCATCAAGCATACCATTCTAGCTGAGGTTTAGACACTTTAAAATAAAAGATTGTGCAACGTACTGTCAGACTTAATCATAGTGCTTTTCTAAATATTAAAGCATTGCTTATCTACTACGCGTATCTTATCCGTAACTAGTATAAATTAGAATGGCTATAGAATACAGCACTTGTATCATAGTGGATTACGACAACCACCAAGCCTTATTATTTACAGACAACAACATATCACAAGAAGAAAAAGGAACAAGGATTTCTACTTGATATTAAATGATACCAATTAGCGTAGGGTAACTAACCTTGAAGGCATGTGAAGCAGATGATGTACAACCAGGCATTAAAACCTGTATAACTATGCCATCCGATGTGATAAAACGTGTTAATTCATATTCCCTATCAGACTTCATCTTTGAAGAGTTTACATTGACGCCATCATTAGTTGGTGGATGTAATTTCAATAGTGTCCCATGAAGCAACTTCATAAACTGATCTTTATTTTGTTCTTCTGTTGTCTTACATTCATCGTTTTGGTTACTTTCAACTTCTTCTAAGGGTATATTTGTTTTCACACAGTCATTAATAAGGGGGTTTGAAAGTTGACCTGAAAAATGGATTTTATGCATGTGAAAATCAACATTCAGGGTCAATATTTAAAAATACAACTGAAAAAAACTAAGATATACACTTGAGTTCCAACGGAAACCAACTAGCAAATAGACATATTTTAATCCTGTTTTGGAATCTTTCAGAAGTGTGTATACTTAGCCTCTTCTAGTTAGTACCTAGGGCTATAAAGTTAGTAACTAATAAGTTTTAGGATATCAAGATGCAAATAAACTGATTCTTATATTGTAATATTACCCACCCTAGGTTAGTGAATAGACGTTCTTTAGTTGAAAGACTAGTCACTGTTCATTTAACTTAGAAAAACTAATGATGAAATTCGTAATCTAGGGTGCTGGTCAAGAATGAAACAAGAACACTTTTTTACATTCTGATGCCTTTTTATCTTCTTTCAATAGCGAACAGTACAGTAGATCCTATCATTGGAATTTCATTTACATATTCAAATAAATGTGCCGTCTATGGAAAATGAAAATCATAAACCTGGTACTCCAACTGTAAGATTCTGTCTTATATTTTGGAACTTCTGAAGATATTCTGATTGCTGATTAGAAAAATCTGTAAATTATTTTAGGTCATCGAATCGTCAGTTACAATAACACTTTGTATCTATTCAAAAATTGTAATCTTTCAAATGAAATGAATGTTCATAAATTGAAGTATAAGCTCTTCAACATTATGCACCTTTAAAAAAATGCTTTTGTTCAGTTACTTGGCGCTGAACAGCAGTCCAGTATTAAGAAATATTCAGGTTTCATGTTACAGTAGTTAATGAATGAACGATTTTTAATAAATTGATAAGAAACATCAATCAGTCATTCGCATAATATTGCCAATATTATGATGATGTTTTCAATGAGGAAATATTCACTTTTGAGGGAGAACAAAATATATGTTTTTGTTACTTCAAATCTTCAGATATTTTATGAGGATACAGGCACTTCTTTTCCATGAAAATAATGAATAGAATAACGTCTCATAGTTGAGGAAGTGAAAAGTCCACCTTTCATTCGAGTTGGAATCGAAATGCACTCAGCAAACACTTGCATATTCGTGCAGTAGACAATGGGATCCAACCATTGGATGAGGGCTAATGGTACTGCCTGAAGTATGTATTTCGGTAGGTGAGGCCAGGCTCAAGCTCACTGTTTATTGGTTAGGAATGAAGTGCGTAAACTGGAGAGTAACAGCTCCACGTAAACTCAAATCACTGTTAGTTTTATGGTCTTAAATTGTCCCAGTCTTCCATCATTTGGTCCACTATAACTTAAAATATGTTTCTATTAATTTTTTGAACATGTCATAGAATGAATGACTGGGCTTCATGAATCATCTACATATAAAGTGATTGATTTAGGCACTTTATCCTAATTGTTTTGAAGTATTTAACAGTAACTACAGTGCGTGCAGAAATCAAAATTAAAAGCCCCTTTTTGTTTGTTTGAAAACAGGTCCCCAGATAACAAGTTCATCTTTATTATCTAACCAAAATTACTGTAGGGGAGTGTAAATGTTTTCTCCAGTACAAAGTAAAATATAAGAACTACCTTGTGAGTAAGAATATATTCTGAATCAGAAGAAAAGTGCTGAATAAACAGATCAGTGTATAAGAAGTCTACTTGAGCAGAAAATTAACTACACTAACTCAGCTTCTCGATGCGACACAAATAGGAACTTATGAGCTGTGTGCTTGCAAAAATTCATAGTAACTACAGAACAGATACACTGTAAGAGAGGATCAAATTTTTGACTGAAGCATATCTTGGGGTCCTGAATTACATTCCATCTTGACTTCCTGTCAGAATTATAAACAAGAGGCTTATTTCTATTATTAGCACATTTTGTCATTTTTAGGATAAGTAGTACTGTCTTCACCCGGATAGCAATACAAATCATATACTTACATCGCAAACCAACTAATCAAATAATATTTAGTGTGAAGAGACACATGTACAGTCAACTAATAGAATTATGCAAATGATAGCAGAGAAACTTGCAGTCAAAAGACTACTTTACTTCTATAATCCCGGCTATCTTTTCTGGGAAGTACCTTTGCAGTAAACAGGGGTGCAACTTACCTAAAGAGAGCGCATATACAACAACGCAGAAAAATATTGAACTGGAAAAAGGGGTTGGTAGAAACAAACCACATTTTTTGTCTAAATAAATTTAAATCTTTAGGTCAGCAACAAGTTTTCATCACATCATGAAAATTTATGAAACTGGGAAACTATAAGTATATAATTCAAACTTCTTCGTTAGGAGTGAAAAGTGTATGACTTCGGTACACACCTAACTAAACAACCGTGGCTACTAACTGATAGAAAGAATTCATATCTCAGGGTGAGGATGATAGCAGTTTGGTATATTTCGACTTGGATAGTTTGTCATGGACATGTCATCACCAAAGCTGGTGGCATCCTGTGCATCAACTTCACAAAAACATGAAGCATATTCCAAAGTTAGATAGCGTGTCTATTCATCTCAGTGTCTGTCCAACTGCAAGTTGCGATAAGTCGGGGTCACATCTTAATGGTGTGACAAAAGACCGAAAATTTCACTCGGTCACGTTGATAGAGAATCATTGTCGGAGTGAAATTGGGCTATTTGTTGCGACCACATTGTGCATCATTATTGATTTGTTTGGTCTATTTGTTGATGGATGGCTGTTTTTTCCTAAGTAGGTTGTAGATTGGGTCTATATTTATGTGTTTGTTGTTTGACTTTTTGTTGGAATTTCGTACTTCTAGAAATCTTCTTGCAGATTTTAAAATCTTCCCTTTAGAGGATCCCTACATTCTCCTAGTCAAATTTGTAATCCCAATTGTTGGCGTTCATTGAAATCAAGGAGACTATCATTTTGTTTCACTGCTAGTAGGTGTTCATAAATTCTTCAAGCAGTCCGACGGCTATGCAGTCCAATATGACATTGTGAACAATCTTTGGGATTAATTTTCTAGATATTTTCTCTGGTCTTTCTTTGGCAAAGGATCAATTTGTTTGCACATCATGTTGTGCAATGATTTCTGTGTTACTTAACCCTTTAACGGCCGAAGAAACCAGCTAACCGTTTCTGAGATCTGGGGTAGCGTAACGCATCTCTTGATTTGAGGTTGTTTGGCTAGTAATCGGTTTGAACACATTGTACATGTATTTTTCTTCGGCTATCCGTGGTGTTGCTGCACAGCAATGTGTTTTAGCTCTTGAAAATATTGCTTGTACATAACATTTTGTAGTTCGCGATCTAGCCGGTGTCTGTAAAGTTATTGCATACAGCTGAGTTTACAAAGCCCCATCGTGTGTTCTGTTGATGAAGACATCATTTACAGCATCAAATAATGAGCCTCAAAAGTCATGATGAGTGTAATAGCTTCACACTGTCTAAATATCTGATTTAAGCAAATAAAATATGTATTAGTGAGAATCAGATCATCTGCAGCATGAAAATCAATTTTTATCTACACTAACTGTGGTTTTCTCCCAATACCTGATGATTTGTTTGAGAATTTAATCACCAGGCTTGTCTTCCGTATTATTGACATAACACATCGACCAGTTATCAAAGTGAACCATGAAATCTTTGAGTGTTTTTTGCACTTCAGGCACTCTTTCTAGCTATGAATTGAGCCGAAAAATTCAGTTAACACTTATTCGATACCTTTTTGTACAATACAGATAAAAATTGAAGTCGGGTATAGTTTTGATAATATGAATAATAGTAAGTGAACCAAAATATGGTATAAACAAACCACTTACTAATTTGATGATAAATAGACACTTGTGCTCCATCGGGTGTAGACAAGTGTATAAACTGTTTAAACGGAGTTACTTGTGCACCTTCGCCACCTTCTATGTGCATAAGGTTAACTTCTTTGTTATTATCATTATTGTTAGTAATGGTATTGCTATTATTGTCGTTTGTTTTGTTATTTCTATGTGGAAAACTGAACTGGTTTGGTTCCCTTTCAGAATGTGGCGTTGATTGCTAGGATAAACAGTTACAGCATGAAATAATTCCATTGAAATAGATTTTTTTAGGCGATTTAAAATAAAGTGGGGCTGATTTCAGCAGCCAGGTTACATTTAACAGTTCAGTCATTTTCATACTTTGAAAGAATATTTTAGATCCTTTTATGACTTGATTACAGGTTAATAAACACTTTAAATGAATTTATCACTATAATTAAAAATTATTTCCGGATTGATTTTGTATTCAGAATCCCATTATTTGGAAAACAGTCTCGAATTATTAGGCCATGACAGTTATCAATCATGGATCAAGAAGAAAGCTATTTCTTAGCTACTTTCTAAAACATAAACCTCACTGTTGACAATCCTTTTTCAAAAAAAGGACGAAAAATGTTCTTTTGGCACAGTCTATGTATCATTTGATTACAGTTTTGTGACCAACAGGTGAGCGTAAAAACCAGTACAGAAAGGCATCGGTGCAAGTACCCAAACTTCATGTCCATATGCAAAGATGAAGTGGATAAAAAAGAATGGTACTAAAATAGAAAGGATATCGATATCTACATCACCGCTGGTGACTGGTTCAATTCCTGAAGGATCAATGTTAAGTATAGCTGCACAGTTTTAATGAATGCTGACACAGTAGTTAGAAGGTACAAATAAGATTGCTGATAAGTAGATAACTCATAAAAAGTTGTAATCACTTATATCATGAGATGATCCTGTAATCGGATAGTCAAGAAAAAGAAGTGATGGGGATACGATAACACAAAGTCAGTGAAATAACACAAAGTCAGCTGCTGATAATTTGAGCAAAAACGGGAAATATGGGTAAGCAGCAAGTGGATACCTACTCTATACAGAATTATTAAATTCCTCTTCTCCAGGCCCAGATGAATTTATTCCCGAACTTTCATCAGACAGTACTCCGTTTGTCTAGATCTCAGCAACCAAATACCTCATTATTTTAATACCTTTCCATTCTGATGATAGACTTTTTTCATGCTGTTGGCAAAAACAACATGAAGTGGTCCTTAATATGAGCTATTTAGCAGTCAGTTTTTCCTCAAACCAACTAATGTTGCGAACAACTCCAAATCACAGCTGAAAACATGTTTCTAACTTACAGATCCATACAATATCGTAGAATAACACAGTTATTTACCAAACTGAACAAAGAATAAGAATAAACTCTATTTAAACGGTGAATCAGATAGCCGCTTTCATGAATCGGTCACCAGCTGATAACGAATGTAACTGTGTCATGCTAAGTGCTCAGTGTCAGCCGAAATCCATCAGTCAACTGTCGACTTGTATTCCTAACTTGATCGATAGACCTCAGTCAGCGTTGACTACTGACGACTATAGAAGTACATCCGGTACTCTCTAGTAGTCAACTAGTAAACTTAATTCAGTCATGGAACTGGACAGTTGTGACTTGAATAGCTTAGTGTTAAAGTCTCCGATTTTAACTATGAACAACTTAGGTTCAACTTATCATGGAATCTCTAGTTTCTTACTGTTATTAGGCATAAAAACATGACAAGCAAGTAGTCCTAACGACTGGCTCCTAACATGTAATATCGAAGTAACAGCTTTCAGAGTGTAAGTCTTAGAGCCCAGTCAAGCAAAAAGGAGGAAATAGTTTCTCTGTATAACCATGGAATCCGGTTTCCTTCGACCGCTGGAATATTTAGAGTTTAACTCATAGTGCTGACAAGATGGTAATGAGTATTTCTCAGACTATCTGCTTGCCTGTTATTTAAAAGATTTGGACTAGAAACTAATTTCAGTCGTGGATAATGCGTTTTCATCAAACTGTTAACTGAAGAAAAGTAGGAAGCTAGGAATCTGAGAACCAGTCTTTAGTACAGGATTACTTAAACGGAAATCCAAAGCATTAAGTGTAGTTCGCATACGCAGTTTACTCTTACAGAGGATGTAACATCTTGTAATTTTAAGTAAACTGGAATTCATTCAACACTGAAGATCAAATCTATACATCGCTGATGAGTTTCGATAAGGGGAAGTTGAATAGAAGCTTGAAGTTTTATTAAAGTCCACTTTATCCATATTTTTAATTCATTCTATAATAATAGGAAACCTAAGTTCACCGTTTAACGTTAAATTAGTTCTGAAATTATTTAAATCAAAAATGTCAGACAACTAAACGTCAGTACTTACTAGGCTCAGATTATTTATCCTCGATACAGCTAGACAGATGCCATCGGAAAAGCAAGCAGTAACTGAGCTAAACAACTCTGGCAATGAAGGATTTTTGAAGCTGTCATGATTATCACAGCCTTCTTGTATGATACCAGTTGATCCTAAGTCCACTGCACCATTCTATAAAAAGTGCATATGGTTAAAAGGAAACGTATGTTATGTTACTCAGTCAAAAAATGATGAGAGAATAAATGGTTGAATATTAATAGTAAACCTGAACATGATTTATTCCAAATTGCTGAAATAATGTCTGAATATTTAGGAAATACTAAATAATTTTCTTGTTCGGTCTTGTCCCACAACTAAACGTCATTACTGATAAGATGGCGATAAATATCCTTCCCATTGATTTTGGTTTTTTTCCAATGATTATGAATCTACTGAAAGAAATCAAACTCTATACCTAATTTTGAGCTTATCCACCAACTTTGTATCTAGTATACGTGCTCCTACAATTTACAGTGGATCGATTATTGACAGGAATGAGAAAATTCTTACTGGAAACTTCTTTGTCATTGATCTGAATAGGGTGTAGGCTGACGCAAGATTCACGATAGCCAAAAATATTCTTTAAAGTGATCAATAACTCTAGAGGTCGTTTATTTGTATCCACTTTTGATGAGCAGATTTGGAGACAGAAAGGTGCCACACGGAACTCTTGCAAAAGATTTTCATCAATAAAGTTATGAGTTTTTAAGGCAGTAGCGAAAGAGAAGATACAAAAAAGTAACACGTTGAACTGTATTAGTCTTCAGAAAAGTATTATGATAGTAAGAAAGCAAAATTATATATGCCACCAATTTAGCTACAGTTACCATTTTTTCTAAGTATATCTTTTAGATATTAATTAATCTATTAAAGTGAAGGGTAGGTAACTGCTTTCTTGCCGAATGACTATAATGTCACTTTTGGCATTTTCGTGTCTTATTTACAATCAACTCACATACCATAAAACAAGACAAATACCATTTTACACTGGATGATTAGTAGTCATATTGTAGAAGAACAATGACTCTAAGAATAAGATTGGAAAAAGAGATTAAGTACACATGGATTGACTTATTTATCTTTGATATTTTACTTTTTGATTATTTCCTTGGAGAAGATTGGGCTCGACTTCCTTCCTAAACTCTGGACTTATTTTATTTCATACACTCTAGGACTTATACAAATATAAATTATATTCCTTCTTTATGTTGTACATAACCAAGGATGATGTTTGTTAGGTATGTTTTAGTATTATCAGCCATTTAAGTTCTGCTTAACTTACAGGGAAGCAATAAACTGATTTTTGCTTTACAAAGTAGACATTGAATGCATATTTCAGATCGATCAAAAGTAAATGTTAATTACAGCCAAAGTTTTATTTATTCGTCTTCACTGTTTGGTCACTAATTATGGTAACTTAAATGACCATATCACTAACACTTTACTCCGGTATATCCTACTCACCCACCAGATGAAAATATCTTTCAGTAGGTATTTAATAAACACAAACATTAAGTTAGATGAATATACGTGTTTGGGCTCAATATGATGGCAAAATAATTTTTTCTTATATTGTCTGCATGTTTCCTATCATACTAAACATCCTATTTCTGGTGTCTGTGTCTAGGTTAGTGGTTCAGTGAATACTTAGAAGATATTTTGAACATATTTACATCCAGAAGACTGTATCAATAACAAAAGAAAACTCAGCAAACAGAATTTTCTTTTCAGATGGTGTACATACATATTTATAGTAATCACGGTTGAGTATGTTCATAAATGAAGCAAAGTCATCAAAAATTTGCTTACGAATGTATTACTTAATTGTTTCTAGAATTACAAGGTGATTGTGTGGTGATCTTGGAGGTAATAAATAAGGTAGGAAACGTTAAAAAATAATGAGGAAATTAAAATGATGACTTTCAGAGAGAAAGAAAGTAGAGAAAGATAATTATTCCTTTATGTGCATTCTTCTTCATAAAATCGACTGTAGGAAGAGCAATTGTTTGAGGCTGAATAACATGATACCATTTCATTGAGTCATTTTTTGTCAGTTGTTCACAAATTGAAATATTTAATTGCCGCATGACCGATAAAGATATTTTTCATAAAGTTGTGGATAATTTTGACTTTTGAACACTTTGTACATGTATTTTTCTTCGATTTTCTGCACTGCTTAAGTGTTACAATATGTTTCGGCTCTTGAAAAGTGTCTGTACACAAAACTTTCTATCGATTGTAGGATGATTGTTGTTGCAGTTCATAATTTGACCAGTTTTTGTGTAGTTTTTCTGTATACCATAGTTTCCAAAGTTTTGTCACGCGTTCTGCTGATGAGGACATCTATGAACAGGGATTTATTATTGCCTTTCCCCCACTATGTCAAGTGAACTCCGTCAATTGTTTGGGTGATTAGTTTGAATGTGTTTTCTATTTCATCCTCCCTGAGAACTATGCGTATAAAAACCGAAATTTTGTTCTCATAAGATGGATGACTAATAATTCTAGCCTTGAAATGTTGGGGAATATTTGTAGCTCAGGTAGATGACCTCAGTTGTGTTTTGTTTTTTGAGCTCAGTTATTTAATTAGCCCAGATAATACAACACGGCCAAGATTCCAGCCCTAGGATTACAGCTTAAGCAATCAAAAATTAGATTGAAAACATGTGGAAATCCTCCAAAGAGAAGGTTCAGAAGCTGAAAGATAACTCCTAAAAGCAGGAAATTCCAACAAAAAGTCAAACAACAAACACATAAATATAGACCCAATCTACAACCTACTTAGGAAAAAACAGCCATCCATCAACAAATAGACCAAACAAATCAATAATGATGCACAATGTGGTCGCAACAAATAGCCCAATTTCACTCCGACAATGATTCTCTATCAACGTGACCGAGTGAAATTTTCGGTCTTTTGTTACACCATTAAGATGTGACCCCGACTTATCGCAACTTGCAGTTGGACAGACACTGAGATGAATAGACACGCTATCTAACTTTGGAATATGCTTCATGTTTTTGTGAAGTTGATGCATAGGATGCCACCAAGCTTATTGTTGAAGCGTTCACGACAAAATACTAAAGCTCAGAGCAAACCAAACCACATTAAAATCGTTTCATATAATGCCGAAAGGTTGTAATCTCATGAGAAATAATGGTATGTTTGAAATTCATAGGTCATATTATCTTATCAGACCGACTGGAGACTTTAAAAACATTCTCATTTATGAACTATCTTAATGTTAAGCAATAGTATTAGACCTATTTGGAAGCCTATGTGACTATAGGCTTAATAATTCTTGTTTATTTAGACATAGATTAGATGGTATACATTGAGATGACAATAAAAAAGTAGTTAGTTTTCATTTAAGTAGTCTGTATACTAATGTATCATTCTATTCATACTTGATTTGTATGTTACTTGACCGCAGCCAACCTATTTGATAATCCTTTTATGTAATCTTCTGTTCTAAACACCAAAATAACTTGTTATTATTCATTACTTTTCTTGAGCTTTGTGCTGAATCAGATGTATAGCAGGAACTTCTCATCATGTCTTGCCAACTTAATCCAGATGTTTGTATTCCTTATCATACCATGTCACTGAGGGCTAAGTAACTTCTTCTAACTGGAGAAAGCACATTGAAATATGTTTTTACTGGATATTTTGATGTTTTTGATGATGAGCAGCTGGTGAGAAACCGACTGAATGAGATGATAGACTGTTATTCGGCTCCAATCGAAAATAATTATGTTAACAAATAATAATAAAATGAAAGATATTATGAAAAAAATTTAATCAAAGTGAAATCAGAGATTAGATGGAATTCTCAACACAGATATCATGCTTGGACTAATTTTTTGCCAAGGCTATTATTATGCTCAGGTGGCAAGTTCATATTCCCACCAAAATGTTTAGTTTCGTTTTGCAAACGAGTGTGAAGGTAGATTTTGGTGAACCAGAGTGACCAACATTAACCAGATACTTAGTAATCGAATCATTTATCGATTTGCCTTCTCTTGACAACCATGTAGGATAAATTTAAAAGATGCGTTTCCATACAACGTTCTTTCTGCAATGTATTTAAACAGCTCCACATAAATCAGTGAGCTGAAAAGCATATATCCATATGGTACCCTTTTGCTTTTTAAAATGCCTATTGACTGGGACTCACTTGTACTGCACACTCCATAAGATCAAGAATTCAATTCTGTAGAGTACTGAAGATGTATTCTCTTCAGAAATACCTGAGTTCATACATAATTCCAGAGCGTTCCCTTCTCATAATGAAAATATCACCTCTGTTAAATTAAACCTGCTAGACCAAGTGAAATCTGAAAATTAATGACTGTCCTTACATCCAAAAATAATTGCTGCATCTTTCCATCATGACAGTTACCAGAGACTGTGTTTGATTTCAAATTAGGAAAAACATGAATAGTTTACAAATTAAATATATTTGTCATATCTCAGTGAAGTAAAAAAAAAAGTTTCTGACGTTTCGCGACTTCGTGGGAATCGTTGCTTTAAAGAATAAAACCCGTACAAGTCATCGATAGGATTTTACAAATATATTTCATTTATAATCCAATTACCTAAAGTTCAACTTATTCAACTCCATCAGGTCAAATTTTCGATCTTAAAGTTTACATAAATAGTTTACTTTTTATATTGTTTTAAATAAGAAGAATATTGTTTTCAGGCTTAAAATCAAGGGTAAAAGTAGACTTCCAACCGAGAACAGGCAATTAACAGGACGATAAAGGTTATACGTAAAAACGTCGTAAATACAACGTTTTTTTTATTATTTCTGATGAGTAACCGTCAAAAAGCAAAAAACTCAGATTTTTTTTACTTTATATTTATTTATGATGTATAAAGATATATAAAAACTTTGGATACCACGTTTACCTCGTTTTCTCGGTTACCAAAATCAATTTCATTTGGGTTTTCATACGGAATATTCGGTTCAGGAGGACCATCATTTTTGTGGATTGTGAATACATGTCCATCTTTTATCAGACTAACACGTAAATTCGCTTCCCCTGGGAGAAAATTCAAAAATAATGGACGAATATGAGTTAGTCTGTACAGAGTGAAAATCAGAAAACAAATAATGAAAAATATTGTTTTTTTATATCTGCAGTGTGTTACTGAGACATATTCAACTAATTTTCACTACTGTTCACTTCAGTTTTATATGTGTCTACTAGTTGTCCTCCGGGTCTTATATTTTAACTTGTGTAAGCTGTATGTTGTTGTATAAATTATGTAGTATGCATCAGGGATAACATACGAATAGGTCGAAACACTCATTTTATTGCAACATTGCTGAAGTTATACTTAGGTAACTAAAAATGCTATGAAAATGTGAGATAATCCAACCGATGAAAACCACTATATAAAGGAATTTTTTTAGAGGCTAACCAGCAAGATATAATCAACAATACTACTTTCAAATCGACCCCTAAAGACATTGTGACAATGAACATGAACGTTTAGAAAGCTTAAGCTACTGACGGAAATACAAAAAGATAGTAAACGTTCATTTCACTTCATGCAATCTTTGAACATACTGCCTTTTTGAGCTTGACAAATGATACGCAACTCTTTCATGCCTAATGTTACGAGTTTCATTGTTTGAGAACTACCTATAAGAACGCACTTAAGTAGTATATATAACATCTTTGAAGTTAATAACTTTGGACTGGTGAAGATCAAGTGGAAAATACACAATAATGATTAGAAAAAGAGCACTACGAACTGAGGTGCAGAGGAAGAGGTTGCTCCAAAATAGGAATCATATTGTAAGGTTTATTACTTTTCTCACTATCTGTTGTATTTTCTCGATAATCAATATCTTCTGTGCCACTGAAATTCTGTTTCTGATTATCATTTCTGCAGAAATAAAACTTTTATACAAATCCGTTCTAAAAAGCTATCGGTGAGCATGAATTTGTCTCACTGAAAAAACTAATCAAGTACAAAATAGGACAGTTTTTGAAAGACAAAATCAAAGAGAATGTTTACTCAATTTTGGTCGAGTATAGCTTTTGCATACAGATACATTTCGCTCAATTGGAAAAAAATAGAAATTTAAAGGTTATCTGCATCAAAATCAAAAAATATATTAAGAGGAGGCTGTAATGTTTACTTTCCTTACATTATCCGTGCTCATTATATATATTCATAGTTAATTTTGGACTTTATTTACAATCTTATCCAAACTTTCATCATACTGATTACAAATAAGTCATCTGAGAATTCACACAGTTCAAGAAAAATCAGCTGAATAAACTAAACTTCGTTGGTTGACCTTGACAGCCAGACTTATTTCTATACATGCGGATGATTGATTGTGATCTGAATAAAATCTCAGTTGCACCTAGGTTTGAGGTAGTGGCCACTAGGTTAACAATTCCTTTTTATCGGTCGCCAGTGAGGTTGTGATTTCATTTCAGTCACTTAGAATTTCCCTATGACGTGATATCAGTAAATAATCACAACTGTCCACTTTTTCTCATCATAATCATAGTCAAGCTAAGTTTGAAGTGAACAATAACTTGTTGGCTACTAATTACGATATTTACGATACGAGTATTCGGAAAATCAACTACGATCTCTGAAATGACTTTTTAATTTGATCGCTCATTAGCTGTTAGTGGAGTCATTTATTTTGTTATCAAGTTTAGTCTCTTACCTGTCGGTATTTCACTTCTTTGCGTTTTAATTGTGCCTCCATCAGTTGGAAACATGTGGGTAACTTCTCCAGTTAAATGCGGTAATAAGTTGGAAACATCATAGCCCACAAACTGTAATCGGAAAACATTAGGACAGGATAAAAAGCGTCAAATAGATGATACAAACTCCATCTCAAAACAATGAAATTAATGACTACTGTCATTCTCTTCAGGCGTTAGATATATAGACCAACTTACACAGCCTAAATTCTGGTTTGATTACGGACCAGTTCAAGTTGTCATACTTGTTTACAAAACTAAAAGATACTCAGTAAAACGATGGAAATTTATACTGACTTATCAGAGAATGAATGCAAACAAGATGTAAGGAACTAACAATTTGTTTAGTATTTTCAAGAAGGTAAACAGCAAACTCCGAAGTACGACTGCAATCGATTTGAAATGTCACTTTCCGTTTTTTATCTATTAATTTCTCCCATTTCAACCAAAAAGCTTGTCTATGGACAAGACTCAATATGACAACCAGCAAACGACGTTATGTATCGGTGCCATGAGATACTGAGTAACACACTGAACGGGATACGGTAGCGTTTACCTAGAACTACTTTAGGC
This sequence comes from Heterobilharzia americana, assembly GCA_944470555.2. NCBI lineage: Eukaryota > Metazoa > Platyhelminthes > Trematoda > Strigeidida > Schistosomatidae > Heterobilharzia > Heterobilharzia americana. Next base: position 52,107,951 of record OX104129.1, on the reverse strand, counting down.
ACCAAGATGTAACCGAATACTTTCCACCTATTTGTGAAGCCATAGCATCTGATTTCAAGTAGATTACTTACATCTTAAGTAATCCTATACGTGTTTTTATTAGCTTCTCAGACTAATATACTAACATTATAAACTTCAAGATTAAAATTTGACCTGATAAGGTTGAATCAGTTGAGCATTGGGCAAATGCATTACAAATGATATATATTTGTATAATCTCAACGAGGTAGCATCATTTCTAAGGCCTCTCTAACGCTCTGTTATTAGCTCAACTGAAGATTCGTATGAATCCAATTGAAGAATATCAGAATTATTTATTGCACCGAATGAAACAGTGGTAATTTATGATGTTGTTAAACTGTATACTAGTATTCCTATGGAAAAATATTTTAAGTTCATAAGCAAATTGCTAGAGGGAAATCACACGCTGGTAGACAGATCTTCATTGAACCCCAGCCGCATCATGAAAGCACTCAAATTTTGCTTAGTCCGACAGTTTCCGCGTTTAGACGAAATTTATGTGGAAAAACAAATGGAGTACCAATCGGTTCTCCGGTGTCCCCTATCGTTGAAAATGTATTCATGTCACACTGAATTCGTCATCCTTTCTAACTCTGTCAAAACATGTATTTGGCTCAGATACGCAGATGGTACATTTGTAATTTTAAAAACATCTGCCCTCAGAATTTTTTCGAAACTAATTTATGTCTATTCTCCAGACATTAAATTCATGTGTTAACATAAAAATACAAGTGATGAAAAGGGATATGAATGGAACTCTGAGTTTGTCGATTCATTGCGAACCAACGCATTCAAATCATTATCTTGATTTTAACTCAGCATATCCACTAGGTGCTAAGCTTCCACTTGCTTGGAACTTATTCAGGAGAACCACAGAGCGCATTACGAATGAAGATGACAGGCAAACGGAAGTAAGAAATATATTAGATGCATTACATTCCAATAACTACCCTATGAATGTCATTCAAAAGATTCAGAAACATGAGCAGAGGGTTCCAAGAGGAAATTCAAATGATGATTAGTGGATTCGTAAAGTAGTTCTACCATTCCACCAAGGGATAACTGAAGAGCTACAAAGGATTTTAAGTAAGTACCGAATTACAGCCTTTTGCAAGACAACCAACACTCAAAAACGCTTCAGTCCATTTAAAAGATAAAATTCCTCTTACCTCCACACAGAACTTTGTCTAAAGATTAGGCTGTGTCGATTATGAGGTCCATTATATTGGGGAATCATCCCATGATATCATTCGGGCTAAAGAACATGCAAGTTACACAAAACGACCGCTAAATAATCCTGCGGAATTAGAGAATTTACAAATCAAGTAGGCAATCGCGTTCATGCCACCTATCACAGTCACAAAATAGACATTGAAAATATAAAGATTATTCAAAAGGGTTTTTCAAACTACAAAGAAAGAAGAATAGCTGAGGAATTTCACATTATGTTGAGTGAGTCCTAATGCACCCAACAGAAGGGAAGGCCTAACGATCCAACCAACCTGAACAGTATATCTAAAATAGCACGTCACATACAATATTCAGAACAAAAGTATATGCACACAAACAAATCAAATTTGTCATTAAAGTATTTTTTTTCCTATACATGTGGGCACATTTACATCACCATGAACTCCAGAAGTATCCTGACCAACATTAAAACATTTATGCCCATATTATTATTATGTATGAACAAAGTGATCTGATTTCTCACCATTTACTATTTAAGGAGTCGATAACTTATACAGGTTTTATTCTCTGAAGAAGCGATTTCCTCGAAATAGCGAAACGTCAGAAATTTTTTTCCTACCTCATTGAGACTTGACAAATAGATTTCATTTATAATATACCAACTCTTATTCAGTGAACAAGTTTCACAAGTATGATTATCTTTATCTGTTAGTGATTAACATGGTCTCTTAACTATGCAACTCCAAGAAATAAATACTTTCAACCTACTGGCCAAAATTCTGGACTATTTTCACCAATTTTTAACTGCAGCAAGTTATTTATGTTATTATCCGGATCTTTCTTCTCCATCGGTGACTTGGAACGTGGTGATTTACCATGCCTGCCTGGTGATTCTTTTTTCTGATTGTGCATAGATTCCTTTTCAGCTTGCTTTTTAGCCGACTTAGCACGTTTTTCTTCTTTCTGGCGTTCTTCAGCTTCCTTTTTAAGCCTAATCACTTCCTGTGTGTAAAAAAGAAGAACGAAGCATAATGTTTGACTGCAACATAATCGTATAACACCTGGGCTAAATAATGCGTTTTATTCGTATACGTTATCAAATCGTGTCATGTAATGTTTTCATACTCGCCATCCCCTATTCCGCAGGTCGTTAACAACCCTAAATTTATTAGCGTGCATAAACCAATTAGCTCGTCAGAAATACGTCATTCTATGCTGAATTTGATACATTTTACCATTTATACGGTCTGTACGTAGCCTAGCTGTGGTGTTCTTATAGTATGCGATTGCTGTTGGGAAAACATCATGTGATATAGAACAGAAGTAATCTGCTGTACATTTCTGAAAACTATTGCTTAGTGTGACAAAACTAAACAAAACTTTATTTTGATTCATTGCAGTATTATTACTACTGAACACAAGATGAATGATATCATCTAGCTTATACCTTCAATTTAGCCTTCATATGCTAAAAGTATGGTTGATTCTAGCTTCAAGAGACTTCCTGGTGACGAAGCAAGCATGTGGATGCATAGATTGAGGTCAAAAGCTCAGCTGAGGAACACTCAATCCTGAAGATCAACAAAATATCTTGATATGAAGTTATAAAGACAATAAAACTGTTTAGTCTTGATAAATTTGTGTTTACTGTCATTTTGACTGTCTGAGATAGCTATGGTTTCACAGGCTAGTATTTATACTGGGTGATGGTTGAAGCGTTTCCGGCCAGATGCCGGAAACCCGGTAGTCACTAGTTCGAATCCGGCCGTGCTTTAGATTTTCATTTTACCTTCAATCATCGCCCAAAATAAATTTGTACTTGTTATGAAACAGTTTAACATGAAAATTTAGTCACCAGTAAAAAGAGCTACTTATTGCGACTTCATTATGGTGTTAGAATTCAGTTGGTTAGAACCTTTGTTTGGAATAGGTTCCGTACTTGTCGACATTCATCCGCAAGATGGATCTCCTATCATGAAGAAACCAATGTTTTCTCATTGATTCAAATCTGTATCGATCAGTGCTAGAGTCAAAAAAATTACCAGTTAACTGTTCAAGACAAAACTGACCAACTGTATCACTGGATTAAGTTAGTGAATTGGTGATCAGTGAGCAGTAAAAGTAGGTTTTCGATTCTTAGTTTTCGACGTTGATAGATGATGAAGGACAGCAATCATAAAATTAGGTCTTGGGCTTCCTGTTGACCCATTTCTTACACCTGATACCAAAAGAAAGTACACTACAGTGTTGAATCACTTAGATCAGTATACACAACGCAAAATCGACTGACAGACCTTGACCGACGCTGAGCACCAAGGACTAGACAGCGAGATTGGTTATCCAATGTTTATAAGTTTGTATTTTATCGAGTTAACTGAGGTATACTCGGTTTCTGAAGCTGTTTTCACTTCTGAAAGATATATTAATATTAATATTATAAGGCTCCTTTTCTCAAGAACATTTATCCAAAACTCCATTCACTGTCAACTGTCAAAAGTCGTCCCTATTAAAACTGATTGTATTACTTCATACTTCATATGTTTCCTTTTCCCAAACCCTTCATTAACTTTGTATACTGCGGTAACCTGTGGCAACTTAAAGTGCTTATTTCTATGCTAATCTTTCTGTTTAATAGGCAAAATTTTAGGTGTCTGGGAATTCTAAAATTATTGTAGGTTCGAAATCAACAATACAGCAGTGTGTGCATCATTAAGCCTGACTTCTAGGAATTTCCAAATTATTATAAAATAGCTGAGCTGTGTGCCTCTCATTTTCAAAAGTCGGTTACATGATGTCAGTTCACAGCAAAGTTGGTTAGTAAATATCATTTGTACCCACATTCTATTGACCGAAGGAAGCATAAAAATTGGAAGATAAAGAAAATGCAATCCATAAAGCAAACTGCAGTATTTATAAAGGTGATGCTGAACGAGAAGCTGGTCAACTTTAATTATGTTTCGATATTATCTAATTCTTTGGCTACTCAAGCTAATAACTCACTCACTGAACAATAGGGAGTTAACACAAACATTATACTTGGCAATATTACACTAAAGTTTAAATTTCCACACCTTATATCAGTACATCAAACGTGTAGAGTTCTCATCGGTCACTGACTGACCACGGCTGACCTGACTTCTGAGGTTTGTGAAGTAGTCAATGCACTCAACCCTTTCACAACCCGTTGTTAAACAAAGCACCAGTGAAGTACAGTACTGCAGCAAACATTCACATTTGTAGGGTGATAAACCCATTCTAAACATCCTCAAGTTGTCACTCAAGGTGTTCAGAAGACTCTGCATCCTGTCAGCTTCTTGGATGGTGTAGGCATTCGGGAAGTGTCAACCACTGTCGAAACTCTGTCAGCCCTCGGGTTTCTTGAGATGATACTTATTCTGCAATAAAAAAGAAGTCTTACTACAAATCTACTTCACAAACGTTTGTTATTTTTAACATCAAATCCAATTATTTTGGAACAGGTAACCATCAACATACCTGTTCTCTCTGTAAAGCTTTGAGTGATCCAGGTAAGATAAACTCATTAGGATCACCTAGCAAAGACTTTGTTTCGCCTTGTATTGTACTTGTATCTGATTCTGATCCACTAGCCGAACGTGTACGTTTTGATTTAACAGCTTTCTGAGATTTAGGAGATTTCTTACTTTGTTTTGACTGGGTCACTTCAGTTGAAGTCTTACCCTAAAGAAAGTAAGATAAGAGTTGGAAGAATATTCATTTTAAAAGTATTTTACATCTTTATAAGATATTGAAATTTTAAAATGCTGTGCTACAACTCTTGCTTATTATCAGTAATATCACCAAATTATCTGCACACCGTAAATCAAGTGGGTTGTGGAAATATCGATGTCTCAATGAACGCAGAGCCTTAAAATTAATAAACGGTTCCTCATGAGGCAAAGACTCAGCCTCTTTTGAACTTTCAGCAAATACTTCATGAGATAGTAAAGGTTGAATCGACAATATAAACAGCTCGTATAGGACTGAGTGACGTGAATGCACATCGATAAAAGAAGCATGAGTACTTTCAAGATTTCAGATATACCTGGTTGACAAGTGTCACTTTTATAGTTCAGCAGTTTTTCATTCATTCATTTTCCTACCATCAAAATGAAAGACTGAAAAAATGTTGGACTATAAAAGTGGAGTTTGAAAGTTGTGTGATTATGTGGTTATGAAAAATAAATTCTACCCGGAATTGTACCCAGTAAATAAAGTGTTCTAATTGGCCAGTAGGAAGTAACCGATCCAGCTATACAACCCCAAGTGTCTAGCACTTACCGAAATCTACCAATCGAGTTTAAAGTGCAGTCAATAAGCTAAGAGATGTGACACGGTGTTCTGTATTTTACTGTCAGATTTCAGAATTCAGCCAGTAGAAAGCCTAAGGGATGAGAATCAACACACAGTAAGCATTGGTCAAGGGTGTATTGCCGATAAATCCTTACATTTATAACTGAAACATTATTTAGGTAAACAAATTATGCGTAGTGTTGAAGTTAGAGATGGGGTACACGCATCAATCAAAAACTGTTAACCTTTGTAACATGTTGCAGTGATTAACCACTGATTAGCTGTTATTTTCTCATACCCAATATCTTCAAACATATGCATAAGCGTAGTCCAAACATATCTTTTTCAAATCACCAATCAGCTACCAGAATAAGGAGAACACTTTTGTTTGAGTTGATAAAATGACCTCATCTGTGGTAAATGATAACACACACACACACATAAACCTAGGGTAAGAAACTAATGGATGACAGTGACGGGTTCATTTGTTAGCCAAGTTTAAATGCATGTCACATATATTATTATTATTATTATTATTATTATTATTATTATCATTATCATTAGTCCCTTGGGTTCCTAGTGGAACGTAGGGCTTCAGTAGCACGTCTTCAGTGACCTCTGTTCTCTGAGATCTTTTGAAACTGGTTTCACGACAGCCCACAAGCTCTCATTTCCTCCTCGCACGACCTCCTCCATGTCACCCTCGGACGTCCAACTCGTCGCTTCCCATGGGGATTCCACTCGACGGCCTGACGCGTGATGTCCCCTGTCAGCCTTATCAGTGCATGCCCCATCCATCTCCACTTCCTCCTGCATATTTGTTGAGCGATAGGTTCTTGGTTGGTTCGTTCCCAGAGCTCCTTGTTGCTCATTCTTATTATTCTGGCCATCTGATCTTCAGTAGCGAGCGTAAGCAGTTGTTGATGAATGTCTGTAGTTTATTGGAAATCCCTTTCGTGACGCGCCAAGTCTCTGAGCCATACAGAAGCACTGACTTGACGTTGGTGTTGACAATCCGTATCTTGTTCCGCATGCTGAGTGCAATGCAGAAGATCTCCACACTGGTTTCAGGCCAATGAACGCCTGTCTTGCTTTTCCGATTCTGACTTTGACATCCTCGTCTGTGCCTGTGCCGCCTGTAGTTGAAACAGTGCTGCCTAGATAGGTGAAGGAGGTTACTTCCTTTAAGTTTCACCCGTTGATGGTGATTGGAGTTTGTTGTTGTTGGTGGTGCGGTATCTTCATCACCTCTGTCTTCTCTAAATTCACTTGAAGTCCTGTCTTCGCTGCCTCTTCTGTCAACTTGTTAGTTTTCGCCTGTAGATCTTCATGTTTGTGTCACATCAGGCACAAGTCATCATCGGCGAAATCCAAGTCTTCTAGGTTCTTTTCCACAGTTCAGCGTATCCACCTCTTCTCGCTCCCCACTGTTTGCTGCATGATCCAGTCCAGTCGACCACAATCAGGAATATCATAGGGGATAGCAGGCAACCTTGTTTCACTCCTGTCTTCACTTCAAAAGCATCACTGAGCTTCCCATTGTGAATTACTTGGCATGTGGCATGCGTCTTGATATAGTTGTTGAATGAGGCGGATAAAGGTTTGCGGTACTCCGTAGTAATGAAGCAGTTTCCAAATTACTTCTCAGTCGACGATGTCAAAGGCCTTCTCAACGTCGATAAAGTTGAGGTTTAGAGTCGACTGCCATTGTATACTCTGTTCTGTGATGATGCGAAGCATTGCAATTTGGTCCGCACATGATTTGTACTTCCTGAAGCCTGCCTTTTCTGGTCGTAGTTTTGAATCCAGTGCATCCTTAAGCCTCTCCATGATGATGCGGCTTAATATTTTGCTTGCTCTGGGTGGACAGGAGAGTGGTTCCTCACCAGTTCTTGCAAACACTGAGGTCTCCCTTCTTCGGCAGTTTGACAAGGTAACCCTTCTTCCAATCACTAGCCAGGTACCTTCTCTTCCTTCCAGACCTTCTGCAATAGTGGTGTGAGCATGTCTGCTGTTGTCTCTTTGTCTGTTTTCAGTGGTTCTGGCGGGATCCCATCTGGTCCTGCTGCTTTCCCACATCTCAGTAGCTTTATGGCGTTCACGACTTCCATTTTTGTTGGAGGATTTATGTTCACTTGTAGTTCTGTAGCTGGGCTGCAGGTGGTATTTTGGACGAAGTGCAGGTGGTAGTCGATTCAAGAGCTTCTTGAAGTGGTCGGCCCATTGTTTCTTTTGTTTCTATTCTTTCGTAACTAAATTTCCGTCATCATCTTTTATCGGTTTCAGGTGTGTTGATCTCTTCCCAGATAGAAACCTGGTTATGTGATACAATGTCGTCAGGTCTCTCTTACCTGCAGCCTGTTCTGCTTCACTTGCCAGTGTTTCGTAGAAGTGTCTTTTGTCTTTGCGTGCACTCTTCTTCACTTCTTTGTCCAGTGTTTTATACATTGTGCTCAGTTCCTCTTGTCGTTGAGCATCCTTGCACTGGTTTCTCTTCTGCTTCACCATCCTCCTCTCCCTCATCTATCAGCTTCCATGTGTCTGTCGAGATCCATTCCTTGTCTCACCTCTTCTTCCTTCCTAATACGGTTGTGCAGGTTTCTTTCCACATAGCTTTCAAAGACTTCCAGCGTTCTTCCACACAGGTTCCTTCAGGGATGTTGCTCGATGTCTCCCATTTTGTCTTGATGGCTAACGTGAAGATGTCCTTTGTAGTTTCATCCTTCGGTTTCCGGGTGTTGTATTTGAACTGTGGTTTATCACCAGCTTCCTTGAAGGCTTTCAACTCGATTTTGAAGGTTCCTTGCACTAGATGGTGAGTGGTCTGAACCTACATCTGCTCCTCTTCTTCACCTTGTGTCAAGTAGACTGTGTCTCCATCCTCTTGAGATTGAGATAAAGTCGATTTGATTTTTAGTGTGTCCTGGTGTCTGGTGAAATCCATATCGCTTTGTGGATATCCTTGAGCTTGAACACAGTGCCTCCAATTACCAAATCGTTGAATGCACAGAATTCTGCAAACAATTCACCATTCTCGTTCATCACCTCACCGAGCACTTCTCGACTCACGGTTAGTTCTCTTCCTGTGTTGTCTGCTCCCACTTTGGCATTCATGTCGCCCATTAGAATTTAGATATCGCCAACTGAGGCGGTGTCCTGTTCTGTGTTGAGTGAAGTTGTCTGTAGAATTCCTCCTTTTTCTCTTGATCTCCATTATTTGTAGGTGCATAGCATTGTATGATTGTCACCTCCCTTCCTTTTGAGTTGAATCTTGCTGTCATGACCCTGATCCTGGAGGAGATTGGTTCCCACTGCATGAGAGCCTTCGATGCTCTTGGGGACATCATGATAGCCACCCCATAACTCAGTGTGCTCGTGGTTGTCGTCTGGGTGACAGGAGTAGATTATTGATTCGCCAGTTGACAGCTTGGAGAGTCCACTCCCATTCCATCTGCTTTCGCAAATCCCAAGCACTTCGATGTGATACCTTCTCATCTCTTTTGCAATCTGGGCTGCCTTGCTGGGTTCAAACATCGTACGGACATTCCATATCCCCACGTTTACTTTCGCTTTCATCGAGAGAAGACACATCGGCCGATTGGCTTGCTGAAGGCTTCCACCAACTGGCGTCATTTCGCCTCTCCGATTCCAGCGAGGAATAATTTTGTTTTTATTTTTTACATTTCGTTTGTGCTTTGAAGTTTCTTTAGCGGTTAGATTTGTTTTACGGGGTAGGGTTCCTAGCCCTATGCCTAACCTTCCGCCTTTACCCGGGCTTACGACCACTTAGTAACTAGTGAACTAGTTAACCAGGCGAGGTTATCCAAATATATATATATATATATATATATATATATATATATATATATATATATCATTTTTCTGTTTGTCCATTGGGTTCTTAGTGGAACATAGAGCTTCACTAGCACACCTCTACACACTCTCTTCTCTTCAGTCTTCTGAACCTCACTTCACGACTGTCTACAAGCTTTCATTTCTTCCTTACCTGATCTCCTCCATATCACCCAGGCCTCAGACGCCCAACTCGTCGTTTCCCTTCGGCTTCCACCGGAGTGCCTGGCGCGTGATGTCCCCAATCGGCCCTCTCAGTGTATACCCAATCCAATTCATCTCCACTTTCTCCTCTGTAGATTTGTTGCGCATAGGGTTTTTAGTAGGTTCGTTGCCAGAGTTCCTCGTTGCTTATTCTTTCCGGCCATCTGAAATTTAGTAACGAGCGTAGGCAGCTGTTGATGAATATCTGTAGTTTGTTGCGAATGCTTTTTGTAACGCGCCAAGTCTCTCAACTATACAGGAGCATTGAGTTGACTGAACTAGTGTTGAAAATTCGGATCTTGTGTGCGCGTTTTGCTGAGTACAGTAGATCTCAACACTGATTTCAGATTAAAGCAGCAAGGCCTGTCTTGCTGACTTTCTGATCCTGGCTTTGGCGTCCTTGTCATCTGAGCCACCACCGCCCCCTGTAGTTGAAAATATGCTGAATAGTTAGGTAATTGAAAGAGACGACTTCGTTTACATTTCTCTCGTTGGTGGTGGTTGGTGCTTGTTGTCAGTGTTGTTGTTGTTGTTGCTGTTGTTGTTATTGTGGATTTAGTATCTTCATCACCTCTGTCTTCTCTTCTTTCACTTAAGATACAGTCCTCACTGCCACTTCAGTCAGCTAGTTCGTTTTTACCTGTACATCTTCGAGCTTGTGCGACAACACAATAGACATAAGTCATCATTGGCGAAATCCAAATCTTCTAGGGTCTTTTCATTGGTCAAACAACGTATCCGCATCTTCTCGCTCCTCACAGTTGCCAGTTGCATGATCCAGTTCAGTCGACCACAATCAGGAAGATCATCGGTGATAGTAGGTGGCAACCTTATCTTACTCCTTCCTGTCTTCACTTCAAAGGCGTCACTGAACTTTGCACTGTGAATTGCTTGGCATGTAGCATCATATAGCAAATAGCTGTTGAATGAGGTTGATAAGATTTGTTGCATTAAAGGCGTAGTGTTGAAGCAGTTTCCAAATATCTTCTCGGTCGACGCTGTCGAAGGCCTTATCGAAGTCGATCAAGTTGAGGTAGAGTGTTGACTGCCATTCCATATTCTGTTCTATGATGATGGGTAGCGTAGCGTAGCGTTGCAATTTGATCCACACATGATTTGTACTTCATGAAGCCAGCCAACCAGCCTGTTCCGGTAGTAAGTTTGAATCCATCACATCTATAATCTCTCCAGGATGATGCAGCCTAATATTTCTTTTGGGGTGGATAGGAGCATGATTCCATGCCACTTCTTGCAAAGACTTAGGTCATCTTTCTTTAGGATTATGACAAGATAATTTCCTAATCAGATCACAAATGTTCATATATATGTACCATAGGTCAAACTAAATCGTCTGCTGTGAACGACTAAGACTATCATCTGAAAATAAAATTAAATCAGAACATTCTCTTCTTCTTCTACGTTTATAAGTGGAATCTACATGTCAAGTATTTGAACGTCGGTATCACTTTTGTTTGCTAGAATTTTTAAAGGATCTCTTGCTTTCTGATAACTATTTTATGAACCTTTTTGAACTCGTTTGTTTTATTGTTAGAACTACTGCTTATAACTATTATTTATGATTTACCGTTACGCTTTTAGTTTTCTTACTTACACTCCCAACCTTTAACTCTAATTATTGATTTTGAGTATGACAGGATATATGGTGATTTACATTTATAGGTCACAGGAAAGCAATCAATTTCATGTTTTCTTGTTTTGCATTCTTTGGATCGTATTCCCAATGTGGTCACCCAGCCGGGAGGCTCAGTAAAGCTGTTCACATTGGTAGATGTTAGTTGGTTGGAGACAGTCGGCTGGAAGCCCTGTAGGGTATGTGAACACTTGATGGCTAATCAGTTTTTTAGACTACATAAGGTATATTCCGGCATCAAACTATTTACAAAGTATAGTGGCTTAAAGGTATATATATGCTGGCTTTGGTTATTCCAGACGTTTCCTCAAGACAGCTTTGATAATTGGTTTTATCCCTTCAATCCATCTTATATTCGCATGTACGATAAGTTATCCTTTTTCTTAACTTCGGAGAATATTAATCGGTTATGAAAGATTCCAGAGATTTAGAGTTTCTTCTAAAGATCTGTACACTGATAATGAACAAAATAACATATTTTTGCCGTTCCCTATACTGATTTTCAACTTTTTGAAATGATTTCTTACACAGCTTTTTTGATCCGGGAATTCATTACCAGTTGATATTAAAATACTATTCCGAATTTTTCTAAATGCTTCATATGACTGCAGTTTTTTTGGTTAAATCTATTGTATTGAAAGTTCTGATATATGCACTTTCTGTCTGCTCAGGTCAGACAAACTGATTAAAGAGAACAATAGGATTGGTAAATGAACTAGGAGAAAAATGCACACGCAAGCTAATTCCAGCCGCTTATCTACACTACCTACTTTATGACTAGCGGTATCTGTACAAACATTGTTAAAAGTATATAGCTGCTTGAATGATGATTAGCTTTTAACCTATCAAACTATTTTAACCCATGAAATTAAATGTTCATGTCATGTACCCATGCAGTCATTCGATTTCAAACCTTTTTGTTTTTTCATTCCATCAGTTATGGTGATAAGTGACGGTAATAGATGCAGTGATACAAATCCTAGCAGTAAAAGTAAGGTGTGCATTGCTTGGAGTTCTTTGACAAAGCTGTTTGATTCTTAGTACTTATTAACATGACACCTGCTCACGATACTAATTACTTTGGAACTTAGGCTGCTTGTGTAAAATTCGGCTATCATAATTTCTTTAAAACTAAGTCAACTTTTTAATGAGTACTAAATCTCCTGTTTTTACAAGCTGAACTCTCAGTACATTTGTCAGGTCACTTTCCTACGACATACTGTAGCTTGTTTAATAGAAGAACAAGTTATTGAGTATTTTGTTATATCAATTGCACTTACATTCGTGTGCATCAAAATGTCAAGAAATGTGAAAATTCTTATTTAGACCTTCCAAAAACAAACATTTTGAGCAAAGAATTACTTCTTCCCAACTAGTTCCTCTTTAGTGCCTCTTCACTAATATATAGTACTCCCGTAACATAAAATTATAAACCAGTCTAGTGGTGTTAATTACTGCATAATATGTTATCAAGCTCAAAGTATCAGTGGGTAATAATTAATCAAGGTGATTAAAACTACCTAAAATATAGAATGAATACATGGTAAAGTTAATGAAATTTTATGCACTTTGTTACACAATTGATACTTTGTGTAATAGTAACTAGCATGAAGAGAAGAGAAAACGAAATCTTATGTCAAGTGCACACTTGTTGACAGTAATAAGTGATAAAAAGCGGGGAGAGCAAAATGGCTAAAACTGTAATAATAATAACTGCACACATTCGTGAGATGAATGGATGAGAGGGTACTGATTTGTACGGACAGGCTATACAAAAGCCTAGGGCAAAGAAATAGGCTATACATATTTCTGTTGAACGCACAGACTGGTGTTGTTCAAGTGGATCAAGATGGCTTCTACTGTATGTAATAGACGAACTCGTAGAGTAGTAGTAGGATTAGAAGGAATGTAATAAATAAACTTAAAGGCATTGTGGATATTAACTCGATGACCAATTTCTACCAGATGAAAGAATGTTGAGCTTCTTACCGATCTTGTTTTCCCTTTACTTAACTATGATGGATGATGTTCTGCGTTTCGAAGATAAACTTATCTAACCGTATGCCCAATGTAACTAGCTTCACAGGAGCAGTAGAACTGGTAAGTGCACATAGAGGAGGCGACGTCAAGTAGTTTGTCTTTGATTTGCGAAGTCATTATTGGCCGACAGTAAAGTGTGCAGCATTAAATTGGTGCATTAAATTACCTCCTTATAGCATTCTTCAGGCGGTGTGTTACAATTTCTCTAATGATTTCACTCCAAACTGTTGTCTTGGAAACAGTGATTCCTTGTAAGCTTTAGGTACTCTCGTTTTTATACCAGATAAGTTCATATTTTTAGCTATAAAATTTTCTGGATATGAATTACTACTGGGTAGGTCGCGGATAATTTGGAGTTCTTCATCGAAAACGTCATCTGATCAGCTCTCTTACCCAATGGACAAAACAGCTGACTAAATTTCGTTTATATTGCAAAGGAATGAAAATAAAAAAAATGAGTGTATTGACCGATTGACATTGGTTTCCAACTTACACTCTTTTTTAAAGTTCCATCAGTCTTCCTTCTCAGTCGGACATCCAAGAAGGTGATCATATCGTTACTTTCTCTCTCAATGGTGAAGTTTATCCCTGAATGGGTGGTAAAATATATATCCACTATAGTACTTGGATCATCTTCCTTCTTCAGAAGTGAAAATTTATCATCCATGTAACCGCAGTAAAATCCTAACTAGCTTATTATTTATCAAAGGGGCTATTTTTTAATTTCAGTAGGATTGGACCTAATGGTGATTCCATAGCAACACTGTCTGACAGTCTGTAAAGTTCCTTGTTGAAGAGAAAGTGTACATTAATAGTACATCTCATGAGTTCCTTCAAGGTGGCTGGTGTAATTCCGATTTCTATATTTCTCTCCGTCAGTTCGCTATATATGAAATCTGCTGTTTCCGTCAAGAGGACATCTGTGAATCGAGAAGATACATCTAAGGTTCTCATAAGCTTATTATTCACATTCAAATGTTTGATCCTTTCTATAAACTGATAAGTATCTTTAACGCTTTGCTTTACAATTTCCTTATACAATGATTGCAAGCGTTGTATTAGCCATTTTGCAGTCACATGATATGAATAGTTTGATGTCTGAAGAATTGGTCGGAAAAGTGGTTTGTTTTTATTCAGTTTCGGTAAACCATATAATCTTAGTATTGCTGTACCAGTAGGTCTTATTGTTTCGTAATCACTGTGAGGTGAAGCCTTGCAGTTTCACTATTTTGAGGGATTCAGATAATTGACTTTTAGTCAGTATTGGTCGATAACTTCTGATATTGACTTTGAGGTGTTCATATTACCAAGTTATTCCACTATGTTCATACCAACCACCCTTGAGCCTTTGTTAGGTCAACAGATCAATAGATTCTCGTTCATTTCAAGTTTACGTAAGGCTTTGCTAAGTTTTTTAGTCAAGATGCTGTTACCATTCTATTTACTATTCATACATTTATATCAACAGTCAAACAGAGTATACTTGAATTTTTCCACCTGCTCACTTGAAGATGATATCTTCTGTCTGTATGTACAGGTCTTTTAAACTGAACTTCAGTATTTATCCTATTGAATAATTCAGTATGCAAATTAAACAGACTTAATCAAAAATTTACGAGAGATTAAAAATTGTTTTTACTGGTTCTGTCAAATACGTCAGCAGTTTTTCTATTAAAGTCTTAATTTCACATTGCCTTTCAGACAAGTAGATAGGAATCCCTTCGCATTCAAGATTTTTATGTTTCACATCGAAGCTAAAGCCATTATCACCAGTCAGCTACTTTCTGTCGAATGAAATAAAATGGAACACCGAAAGTCTATTCTAAGACGTTCGACACAGTGGTTACCTCGTCAGTACATCATCTACAAACTGTATACACCTGTTTCACCAAGTGTCTAGTCAAAACCTCCAATCATAAAATAACAAAAATTATTCACATAACATTCCGTGCTCAACATATTGGTGAATTTCTGCATGGACTATCAGAATCCAGACTTACGTTGTCATCTGCTTGTAGAATTTCAGAACTCAGCTTAGCCGCTTCATAGATTGCCTCTTGTTCTCGTGTCCAATTTCTAATATGCGATTCAATCAATTGTAGATATGGTCGAAAGCCTATCTTGTTAACATGAAACCAACTAGACCACGTAATGTGATTTGAACGGATGGATCGATCGAATGGATGATGACAGACGATGAACAAACTTTCATCATAACGTCGTTTATAGACATCCAAATAAGGCCTTTCATAATTCAAACTGTGAAGTCGCTAAAACAACAGCATGTGAAGATAAAACAAACAGTAATTGCTAAATAAAGAATTAAGGCAAAATAATTGAAGATACTTTGTTGTGCTAAGCAAATAAACAACCTATAAGTGTGAATAACAATATGCTGACCATGATAAAAAGTGTTTCTGATGTTGGTCAGTACACAACTAAGGTCTATACGGATCTTAGTAGCGCCAGGTTAACCTAGTACAAAGTGATGCAGCCTATATCCGTTACCTTTCTCAAAAGTTTAGAAAAATTAATGAAAATGGGCAGTACAAATGAAAGGACAACTGAAATAGATTCTAAGCTTTATACCAGGCAGAAGTCAATGCATTTGTAAATAGGATGATAAATTTTCAAATCGTTTACGATGCAGGTGGTTTCCAACCATTCATATTGCTCATTAGAATATTCCACTAGACGTCTAAGTATCCGTTTAACCCATAGTAAGCGCTGCTTAGCAATATCAAAATTCAACCTTCATTGTATGATTGGTCTCGTTTTATGCAGAACCATACAGACGATGTTAATACTCATAGCTCAAAAGATATTCAAAATGTGAATGATATTCTAAACAAAATAGCGATTAGATGCTTTTGGGTCACTGATATCAACTAGTCTTACGGTCAGCATCTAGCAGTAGTTTAACATAACGAGTAGCATTATAGGAGGATTTAATAATTGTCTTATGAACAGGCGAATATAATTTCGACTGATCGTTTATACCAGCTACGTATATTTGACTATGAGTCGGTTTACTGACTTAACGAAGAAGTTTAACATCTACTGCTAAAAAAATAACTTCTCCGAAAACAGTGGAATATTTCCTTTGTTAGTGTTTTCAGTAAGCCAACAGAATAGGATATGAGTCCTTCAGAATGTGAGGTGACTGACCAAATAAGATGTTTTTCCAAAGTATAATCGTAAATTATCTCAAATAAATGAGGTTTAGACAGTAAAATTAGAAGACGACGTTTATTTGCGGCCACGAAAATTTTAATTTCACCTTCAGTCACCATATAGATACAATGGGATGTATTTGTGCAATACGTTTTGAACAATCTGTTCATACATTTACTGATGGAGTTAGTTCATACAAAACTGAAGGATATGAGGACAAATAGAACAAACAAGATAATGGAGGATTAAAATTAAGAATGAGAATAAAAAGGACTAACTGACTGACAGAATTAACGTAGAACCTCGCACAGTTGCATCGGCTCAAGTTAATACCAAAAAGAAGTGTAATAGTTTTTTCCCAATCTCGGTAGGGAAACAAATTTTACCAAGGTAGTTGCAGTGTGAGAACAAACGTTTTTGTGAAAACAGTGGAGGCTTCAATTTGTATATGGCTGTCGCATCTAAAAATTTCATTATGTGTCTCTGACTGTTTTTTACACAGAACTTTGAAAGCTGATTCAACATTATTTTGTACTCCGTTTCTGCATTATGTTTGCCTATAAATGAAGAGAACCTTGCATAGGTAACTAGTTCACTAGTTACTAGCCGGTCCTATGCCCTGGTAAAGAGGGAAGGTTGGGCGTAGGGCTAGCAACCCTACCCCGTAAAACCAATCCAACCGCTAAAGAAAGCTCAAAGCATAAAGCAAATATAAAAAATCAAATCAAACTTATTCCTCTCTGGAGTCGGAGAGGCGAAATGACGCCAGGCAGTGAAAGCCTTCGGAAAGCCACCTGGTCAACATGTCTTCTCTTCAGTTAATGAAAGCAAAAGTAAACGAACGCACATAGAATATCCACACAATTTTTCAAGATGGCTAGCAAGGCTGGCCAGATTGTAAAGAGATGAGAAGGTATAGCATTGAATTGCTAGGAATTTGCAAAAGCAGATGGAATGGAAGTGGACTCTCCAAACTGTCAACTGGAGAGTCAATAATCGAATCCGGTCACCCAGACAACAACCACGAGCACACTGAGTTATGGGGTGGCTATCATGATGTCCTCAAGAGCATCGAAGGCACTCATGCAGTGGGAACCAATCTCCTCCAGGATCAGGGTCATGACAGCAAGATTCAACTCAAAAGAAGGAAAGTCACAATCATTCAATGCTATGCTACGCACCTACAAATAATGCAAGTGAAAAGAAGAAGGAGGAGTTCACAGACAACTTCAATCAGTACTAGACAAGACCCCACTCCAGTTGGCGACATCAAAATGCATTCTAATGCGTGGGTGACATGAATGCCAAACTGGGGGCGGACAACACAGGAAGAGAATTCATCATGGGTCGAGAAGCACTTGGTGAAATGAATGAGAGGAGGAACTGTTTGCAGAATTCTGCTCATTCAACGATTTGGTGATTGAGGCAGTATATAGGAACACAAGGATATTCACAAAACGACATGGATTTCACCAGACACCCGGGCACACTAAAAATCAGATCGACTTCATCTCAATCTCAAGAAGGTGGAGACGCAGCCTACTGGACACAAAATCAGATGAAGAAGAGGAGCAGATGTAGGTTCACACTACTCACTATCTAATGCAAGGAACCAGCCTTCAAAATCGAGTTGAAAGTCTTCAAATAAGCTGGTGATAGACCACAGTTCAAGTTCAACACCCAGAACGAAAACTGAAGTGAAGGATGAAACTACAAAGGACATCTTCACGTCAGCCATCAGACAAAAGGGGAACATTGAGCAACATCTCTGAAGGATTGGGCGTGGAAAAGCACTGGAGTTCTTCGAAATATACGTGAAAGGAAACCTGCATAACCGTGTTAGGACGAAAGAAGAAACGAGACAAGGAATGGATCTCGACGGACATATGGAAGCTGATAGAGGAGAGGAAGTTGGTGATGGTGAAGCAAAAGATGAACCAGTGCAGTACAGTGCAGTGCAGGAATGCACGACGAAGAGAGGAACTGAGTGCAACGTATAGAACACTTGACAAAAAAGTGAGGAATAGTGCGCGCGAAGACAAAAGACACTTCTACGACACATTGGCAAGTGGAGCAGAGCAGGCTGCAGGTAGGTGAGACCTGACAACACTGTATCAAATAACCAGCTTACTTTCTATCTGTGAAGAGATCAACGCAGATGAAACCCATGAAAGATGGTGAAGGAAGCTTAGTTAACACCAAAGGGGAGAAACAAAGGATACGATGGTCTGACCACTTCAGAAAACTCTTGAATCGACCACCACCTGCAACTCGTCTAGAAACACACCAGCAACAACAGAACTACCAGTAAACACAGGCCATCAGACAAAAGCAGAAGTCCTGAATACCATAAAACTGCTGAAATCCGGGAAAGCAGCAAGACCAGATGGAATTCCTCCGGAAACACTGAAAACAGACGCAGAGGCAACAGCGGACATGCTCACACCACATCACTACTGCAGAAGGTTTGCTAGGAAGGGAGGAAGGAAGGAAGGGCACATGCCTATTGATTGGAAGAAGCACTGCTCTGTCAAACTCCCAAAGAATGGAGGCTCAAGTCTTTCCAAGAATAAGAAGTGGCGTGGAATCATGCTCCTATCCACCCCAAGAGAAATATTAGGCTGTATCATCCTAGAGAGATTATAGATGTGATGGATTCAAACTTACTACCGGAACAGGCTGGTTGGCTGGCTTCATGAAGTACAAATCATGTGTGGATCAAATTGCAACGCTACGCTACGCTACCCATCATCATAGAACAGAATATGGAATGGCAGTCAACACTCTACCTCAACTTGATCGACTTCGATAAGGCCTTCGACAGCGTCCACCGAGAAGATATTTGGAAACTGCTTCAACACTACGCCTTTAATGCAACAAATCTTATCAACCTCATTCAACAGCTATTTGCTATATGATGCTACATGCCAAGCAATTCACAGTGCAAAGTTCAGTGACGCCTTTGAAGTGAAGACAGGAAGGAGTAAGATAAGGTTGCCACCTACTATCACCGATGATCTTCCTGATTGTGGTCGACTGAACTGGATCATGCAACTGGCAACTGTGAGGAGCGAGAAGATGCGGATACGTTGTTTGACCAATGAAAAGACCCTAGAAGATTTGGATTTCGCCAATGATGACTTATGTCTATTGTGTTGTCGCACAAGCTCGAAGATGTACAGGTAAAAACGAACTAGCTGACTGAAGTGGCAGTGAGGACTGTATCTTAAGTGAAAGAAGAGAAGACAGAGGTGATGAAGATACTAAATCCACAATAACAACAACAGCAACAACAACAACAACACTGACAACAAGCACCAACCACCACCAACGAGAGAAATGTAAACGAAGTCGTCTCTTTCAATTACCTAACTATTCAGCATATTTTCAACTACAGGGGGCGGTGGTGGCTCAGATGACAAGGACGCCAAAGCCAGGATCAGAAAGTCAGCAAGACAGGCCTTGCTGCTTTAATCTGAAATCAGTGTTGAGATCTACTGTACTCAGCAAAACGCGCACACAAGATCCGAATTTTCAACACTAGTTCAGTCAACTCAATGCTCCTGTATAGTTGAGAGACTTGGCGCGTTACAAAAAGCATTCGCAACAAACTACAGATATTCATCAACAGCTGCCTACGCTCGTTACTAAATTTCAGATGGCCGGAAAGAATAAGCAACGAGGAACTCTGGCAACGAACCTACTAAAAACCCTATGCGCAACAAATCTACAGAGGAGAAAGTGGAGATGAATTGGATTGGGTATACACTGAGAGGGCCGATTGGGGACATCACGCGCCAGGCACTCCGGTGGAAGCCGAAGGGAAACGACGAGTTGGGCGTCTGAGGCCTGGGTGATATGGAGGAGATCAGGTAAGGAAGAAATGAAAGCTTGTAGACAGTCGTGAAGTGAGGTTCAGAAGACTGAAGAGAAGAGAGTGTGTAGAGGTGTGCTAGTGAAGCTCTATGTTCCACTAAGAACCCAATGGACAAACTGGAAAATTGTATATATATATATATATACATAACTTGGATTATGGAGTAGCTACTGAGAGTTGGCGAAAAAGTGACCTCTTCTCCTCTTTTTATCTGTATCACACAGTGGTTTGTGTAGATTTCTTATTTTATTGAGGTCTACTATTCGATATTTAGCTAGGTTTCTGCCAACCAGCCGTTGTGATTAAGGTACTTGACGTCATACTTATTGTATGGAAGTTGCTAGACTAAACTATTTTGTCCGACATGCTCAATATTATCTTGTAGCCGACGAGATTCTTCTCTGTGTCAGTTTGTAGGTTTAACTGCCACTTTAACTCCGACCTTATTATAAATCTTGTATTAGCTTCTTATATTTCTTCCTTACTTTAGTTCGTTAATTGGGTCTATCGCATAGTGAAATATAATTATTTACTAAATTAAGTTTCGGAAGCAATTTACTATCCATCGTCACTCCCCTTCTTTATATGGTAAAAAAGATAGGTTTCAAAATCCTTCCCCTTTGTTTTACCATTAGCACTGTTTATGTCTTTGATTGTAGTAGAAGTAGAGGTAATATTCTTCTTACTACTCATGTTTTTTGACTAATAGTTGTTCTGTAATAGTAAATCTCTCATATGTTTCACTTCTTGACATAGATTTTCTGGCTTACCAGCTAGTCTTCGTGCCCTGTTACTCAGGTATTTGACCAATCCTGGCTTAAGTGGTATCACACGAGATGTCCAAAGGTCAATTGGAGTCTTAGGACTTTTTGTAAACTCTAGTTTCTATACCTCTATCCTGCCTTCTTTTGATTAACAGTCATCTACCAATTTCTAGTTCATATGTGAATTGCCCATCGAATCGACATAAGACACGTCTTATAACTGACACAACACTTATTGCGGATATGAGGAATTTTTACTGCCAATTAAATCAATGATTGAAAATCAACAGGATTACAAAACCTAGGTCAGAAAGTTGTGGGATTACCTTGACATGATTATGAGCAGTAAATTCTGTTCGAAAGGTCATAAGTAAATAACACTGTTTCATTGTTTGATACATACAAAGAAATAAGTACAGGTGAATTATACCTTACTACTGTATTTAAATGCTGTTCTCATAATAATAAATCATGTTTTACTGTTGCATATCTCTTAATAAAGAAGTTACCTGACACTTGATAGGCACATTACTTGCAAAACTGGATAAGGTTACAATAAATGCGAAAAGTGGGTACGTGACGCAGCAGTTCACTCTGTCCTATCCTACAGCTCTGATACATAGCCCCTAATAGTTGTTTAATGTGTTCTGTTATACTTGATTTCAAATTATAGCAATCCATTGAGTGCAACATTTCCAAGTTAGAACAGAGTTACCAACAGAAAAAGAATGGCATTTCTTATCGTTATGAAAAGATATTGACTAGGGTGTTGTTGGGGTCGTATCTATCTAATATGGAGGTTTGTGGGGATTTTATTTATTTGTTGATTTCAGGTTGGTATTCATCATTGGCTGACACCAGTTGGAGGAAAGCTGGAAACCCGGGAGCACTGGACAGCCGTTTTGTCGTAGTAGGGGACTCCCCAGCTATGGACACTAGTGACACCACCAAGGGTCGAATATAGCACCTTCAAGTCCAGTGACCAGCACGTTACTATTGAGTCGCTGTTTCGGAATCCAGTGCTGTATATTTCCTACTTCTCTCTGTCTACGATATAGCGTGAACTCTACCCAATGCCACATTTTGTATTCGTCCTCATATCCCACCTGGTTGGCCCCATCGATCACGACTTCTTGTTAGTACTTCTGGAATTACCTCTCAAAGCGAGTCACCAATGAGCATTGAAATTATTCAGTTTGAAGGTTTGTAGGGATCTTTTCATTTTCTGACTTCAGGTATTCATCATGGACTGACACCAATTGGAGAAACACTGGGAACCAGGGGACACTGGGCAGCTGTTCCTATACTATGGAACTCCTCAGCAGTGTGCCCCAATGGCCCTGCCACGGACTGAACCCTGAGTAGGAAATATAGACCATTGGATTCCGACTCAGTGCTGGTCGCGTAACCCCGGGGCACTGGGTTCGATCTCTGGCGGAGTCATTGCATCTGCCTGTTTACTTATCGTTGCGTTTAACGTAATTTGTAAATATGAAATGATTTATTTTAAGAAAACACACAGACACAGAAGAATAAATGCCCATACTTACATCTTACTATTTTACGCTTAACACAGAAATTAAGCGAAGAAATATCACTTCATGAAAAATCAACAAAATCGCCTTTGAATACATCTCCCTCTGTCATTCTGCATCCTTATGATGAAAATCAATACAAACAGCTACTTAATGCAAATAAAGTTGATAACTGTGAAGCACTTATGAAGTCTGAGATGGATTTGTTTGCCCAGTCACTTCCAAATATATTCAGTCACGAAGTCGAAGGGAAAAATGAACGTGCAGTAACTTCAGAACTACAAAGTGAGTTCGAAGAAGACCAAGTCAAGGAAATGGAAGTGTTCGAAGAAAATATAACTCAGATGAAGGAAGTGAGATTCAATCAAATTCTACAGTTTGCTGAAAAGTTTGGCTTCACTGCAGAAGGTGGGTGTGCAAAATAGCTGTATTTAACACTTAGCACCAAGATGTGTATTAACTTATTATTATGCCAGTGAATTATGCAGTGAAAATAGGTTTGAAGTATGATTCATGCTGTAAACTTAGTCATATTCACCTATTTTTCTAAATCATACAATGGAATACAGTTTTATGCCAATACAAATTGTTAATTTCTGATTTTGTGTGAAGTTGGAGTTAATAACTTTCAATCTTACTTCACATTTGAGTTCGATGGTCGTTAGAACAGAAATGAATCCGTATCTGTCATAACTACTTCATCTTGATACTAGTTTCTTTTCAATGGCATCGTTTTACTGAATTCTTTTCAAAAGTGACTCATTGGTAAATAAACCAACAAAAAACATTTAGAAAAGCACAAACAATGATTTTATCAAGATGGAATGCATCCACTTTATTTTAGCAGTAACTTATCAGCTGCTTAAAATATAGAGCATGAAAACGTAAATGTTTATTGAAAATTTAACACCTTTTAATTTATGCGGACAAAACAGATGTCAGTAAGGAGGTTAAAAACCTTAAACATGTTACCACAACTACATGCATACATAGTTCAATCGAAGTTTCTCGGAGAAATTTCGACAGTGATAGCAACCGAAATATTGAGGGACTCAAAATTTGAAGATTACCTTACTGAGTCATTCAGTAAATAAGTTACTAAATAAAACATAAAAAATATTGTAAATTAAGCCCAGTTAGTTTAAAGCATTCTACGTGAATGAATTTGGTCTCACAAAAGGTTAATTTACCCAACGCAATGAGAATACAGAGATTTTCTGAAATATATGATGTATTGGCGTTATACATATCGAACAGTCTGTCACATATGAACTTATCGAATAATTTACATAAAACCCAAAAAGGTTAATCAAGCCAACATAATTAGAATTAAGAATGATGACAAGGGGAAAAGGAAAACAAAAGAGGAAGACATAATCATCGGAAGTCAAATCATCACCACCCATGGTATGAATAGTTGAGCTTAGGACTAACGCATTTACTTACACAGATGACACAAAAAACAGTAGCGAATTTCCTGTGGGACACACTAGCGCCAAATGGATATACATTGAAATTTACCAACACATGTAAAATCGGCATAACATTGACACTGATTGATCAGTGTTCTGTTCCCAAGAAAGGTATGTACATCACATTTCCATACAGGGGTGAGTCGAATAGCCTAATCTTGAAGAAAAGGCTCAAATCAGTTGTTAGCAGGATATACTATGCGGACAAGGAGAAGACAATGTCCATGCTTCAATACAAACCTAAACAGCATTCGAAGGGGTGCATCACATACTGATTAACTCTATCAATTTACATGTACATGTAGATACATACAAAATGAGGAGCAGCCGTGAAATGCAGTTAAGAATGGTTGAACATATGCGTAAATGGCATAAGTGCGGATGACAGACGTCGTTCCTGACTGATAGCAGAATACATATTATAAACTGATCATATGATTCATATGAAGACAACCTTCACTGTATAGAATTGGTCAAGAATGAATGCCAAGCATTAAACTCAGTCATATTCACCTATTTTTCTAAATCATACAATGGAATACAGTTTTATGCCAATACAAATTGTTAATTTCTGATTTTGTGTGAAGTTGGAGTTAATAACTTTCAATCTTACTTCACATTTGAGTTCGATGGTCGTTAGAACAGAGATGAACCCGTATCTGTTGTGTATATAAAAAGCCAATGATGCATGGTGAGATTTCTGGAAGCGATAGTCAGACAGAAATTGAAACTTCCATGATGTGCACAAAAATGACTTGTTTTAACACTTCATTTATCTTGGTAACATTTGTTGCCTTAACAAGATCGGGAACAACTATGTCACTATTCGTTTTATTCTTCATCTTTCTTAATTTTAATCCATCATTATCTCAATTGTTCTATTTGTCATCCAATCCTTCAGTTTTAAATAAATTGACTTGACAAGTGAATATGTGACCAGATTGTGCTTAACGTATTGAGCAAATACATCAGCTTTTAAGATAGACTTAATTTTCCTATAGCACTATCTAAACTCATAAAAAGGACTGCTTATTTCAAATACATGGCAACTGATATGCAAAACAAAGGGAAACTGTAAGGTCAACCCTAACTGTTGGTCGTAATAGTTAAATAAATGTTGACTGGGTGCACTTATGACATAAATACAGCCTTGTTGTGAATAAGTTGCGTAACCTGCGATTTATTTTAATGTTGATGTTTCAGACATTATTTCGCAGACACAGTAGAAACTACAAGAGGGAAATGCGTTAACTGCTACCAGTCTGGACAACTGTCAAGCATTTGTCCAAAAGATTTTGCCAATGTTATTTCCTGTTATTAGAGAAAATTGAGGAGTCTATATATCTTTTGATACATGCAACAAACCACACTTGTAGATATCCACTCAGCGTTTGTCATCCATATAACGCAAATTGATACTATTCTTAGTTGAGAGCAAACATACAGCCTTTATTCTTAGTGTAGAATTATTTCTTTGAATAATAATATTGACTATACCACATTTACGATGCCACAGAGATTGTGAGAATAAGCAAAAGAATTAAACGAAACTGTTGTTAACCTTACACGCAAAAAAACATTTGATCCTCTTATAATATGCTGTTCATCGGTAAATATGAATTATTCCCTTTATTACCCATTCTTCCGGGAAGTAATTCACTGCATGCAATAAACTTGATTCGGGTTAAAGAAATATATCATGTAGTAATTAGTCTAAGGCTACACAACACTCAAAACAAAAGTAGAACGTCTTTTTACAAAAGTACTTGGTGAATGCCGATTCAGTGACTGCTAAGTTAAAGTGCTTCTAACCACACACATCCCCAGGCAACTGCCGGCACCACCGATTAAGTTTCCTTATTATAACTGGAAAGGCAGTTTTTCATAAGGGGAAGAAACTTAACTGATTATTTCAGTAGTTGATACAGTGACCTCTAGAGTCACTTCTTTGATTACGTGGATTATCTATAGATGGATTGCGTAACCAAATTTTTTTAGTCCAATGATCATCGGAAGAAATAACTAAATTCTGAACACACAGTATATCACGGTTTGCTATAACTAACCTATGCTTAGTGAAGCGTTTGAAGCTATCCATCCTGGATTCGAGTCCTGGTGGAAACAATACCGATTAGGAGGCAGGTACATCCAGTTGACGAGTCCCAAATAGGAATAAATACATGTTCTGGATTCCACTACTAGACACTACTCAATATTAATATATTTTTGTGGAATTAAACAGCATAGTGTAACCATGATGTATGTATTAAATACAAAATAATTATACTAGTAGCATCATGAATCACCTAACCCCGTTTAGATGTTCGCATTGAATGTCAAACTATCCATCCATTCAGTTTGCTTGTACTAAGTGAAAACAGGTGTGTTATTATTAAAAAGAATATCGACTTATAGGTATTTAAAAGGAATCTCCAACTGAAATTATTTAAATATCATATATAGCACTGCTTGATTATATTTAACATCTAAATACACACGATATATCTATTCCGGTTCCAGATTATTTAACTGACATTTTTTTTTAAACAGTCTCGATTTCCCCATGAAGATACTACGGTCAGTCTTTGCAACTGAAAGCCTAACAAGTCCTCATAAATCGTGTACCTAAAGACATTTGTTCCATTGGGATGATACTTTTTAGTTAGGTCTAATGAATAATGACTGTAAGTCATACAAAAAATACGCACAAGATGCAAGCAAATACGGTGGGTGAATACACCAGGGCAATAAAATAATACACAGTCAATATACATTAATATACATGTTCCTTACCTGTAATAATGTATGCGGCTTTAATTTCTCTTCTACGGACCACTCATCCAAATGGATATTTCTCACCTTCTCTAATGATGCACGGAAACTTTCTGATACTACTGTACATGTTTCATATGAACCATTCGAACTGAGTTTTTGTTTCCCTTTATCAGATGTCATCATTATCTGATTGGTCGATTTTAGTTGTTTTATTATTTCCTGTAGCTCTTGAGCCAATATAGTCAATTTGTTATATTCATTCTTTTGATCTTTATTTTCAAGATTTGTTCTTTTATTATCTGTACATGATAAATCAAAGCGAACAGCTGATGAACTTCGTCGACCACTAGTTGATTTTGATCGAGTTACTGTTTCAATGGATGTATGTGATGTATGTGTTTCATTGTCTATTAAAATGAATAAATGAAAATATTTACATTCATATAGCATCTGTAAATATACAGACGGAAAATTTAATACGAAACTTCAGTCAGATTTCCATTGTTTTTGTTAGTCATACTCCCTAAAAGAGGAAGAGGGTTGAAAATAGAATAGAACTAAGGCTGATAAAATACTTAGAAATCTAGAATTGATATAGTCGTTACATATCTATCACAATGATCAATTTCTAGCAACATAAAAGACGGTTCCGAATTACTGACATCCTGAATTTCTCAAGAATTCCTATTGAATAGCCCACACTTCTAGCCAAAAGGAACACCCAGTAACTTTATGTGAGAATAAAACTTGGAGGCTGTAGTAGGACATAATTCTGTATAGGACTGTTTATTTGACACAGTGTACACAGTGACATACAATAATTTACTGGATAACTTCCCAACCAGAAGTTATTTCTCATAACCGTTGCAAAGTGATGTGATTCTAAGTTGGTTATCCCTTTACTCTGGTCACCATCATATATACGTGTTGTTTATTACTTTTAATGTGAAAAGTAATCGTATTTCGGCATTTATATGTAACAGACAGCATTGTAACCACCAGGATTTCCAACAGGCTGACTTCAGTACAACTCTTATTGTCTTACCAAACACTGCTCTCGCTACAACAAGTGTTAGCTTATTGTTTCTTTTTAATTACCATAGAGAACAAAAAGAAGATGAATGTTGAACCTGGTACAAAAGTGTATCAATTCAATTTATAAATATTCAAATTAAGTTGGGACTTGATGGTTTGAAAAAAATGTAAACATTAGGTAAGTGACTTTCATTATTTGCGTATTTGTATTTCCTGATGAATTCAAAACAAAATATATTTGCTTCGACTGACATTTCTCCATTTAATGCTAATGGCTTTATCAAAGTTATAGTTGTCTACTATAACTCTGATAAAGCTATTAGAATTAAGTAGCGAAATGTCAGTCAAAACAGATTTTTGTTTTATATTCATAGGGAAATACAAATACCAATATAATACATCAGTTCAAGCTGACACACTTCACACCAGTATACAAAGAAAGGATGAATATAGAATTAATAATGTAGATGATGACGAAAGTGTATGAGCTGAGACAGAATAAATGGTTGAAGATTAATGTAAGTCTCTGAAACTTCGGAGATGAAAGAGATTACATACCCAAGCACCATTGTAATCGATTTTGAGCTAAATCACTAAGAGTCTCAAATGGTCGATTCGCAGTATCTCGAGAAAGTCACTCAGGTAGACTGAACCTCTCTACAAGGTCTAAATCAACAGCTGAAATTCATATAGTGTAACTTTGGTAATATAAGATGAACTTTAAAGCTTAGTTTCAGCAAAATGATAACATTTAAAGCATGTGTGTAAATGTAAATTACATGTCTTGCCAGATAGATTTGCGTAATCGGATTGCATTTCATAAATAACCATGACTTCTAGTAATACAGTATCATTAGTAGCAATATAGGTGTGATTTTACCTTTCTCGCTTGTTCTGGTACTGTTACTCAGTCTGGATGATGCTGGTGATCTTCGGTTAGTTGAAGATGATGCTGATGACAGGGATTGGCTGCGCTTCTTTGCAAATAATGTAGGTGATGTAGATTGAATTGATAAGGAAGTAGACGAAGAGTTTTGTTGATTTTTGCTATTATTCGCTTCGAGAGACAACTTCAGTAGTCGATTTATTTCAAATTCAATTTTAGCGAACAAAGTCGACAAACTTCCATACAGTAAGTAAGGATCGTCCAATGGAATTGCTTCAAGCATCATTTGATTGTTGCTTTTTTTTCCATTACCATTTAATGAAACACTGATTGAATTCTCCACCAAAGTTCCACATGAAGATCCTAGTGGCTGGATTACTTTTAAAGATTGTTGAAATTTCTTCTTTGATGAGTATAGTTTCCAAACCTTTAAGGTCTCCAGTTGAAGTTTGCTGAAGTAGTGCTTAAATTCTAAAAGATTAGGTGGATAAGGGTAGAAAGATTAATTCTTCTTTAAATTGTTAGATACAATGGTTATGTTGATACAGTGTTTAAAGCCTTCTCAGTTGAAAATAATATGCATAATTATGAATAAATGTCTGTTTAGAACTATTTGTTCTCTGAGCTGACATTTCGATAGACAAATATTTCACTGTCATACTAGGCATTATCGCCAGCACTTTAAATACTTCCTTGCAATTAAATAAAAATTTGATAAAAGCTAATTAAGTCACTGATAAAAGTCAAGGAGGGTAATAAGGGCAGAAAGAATTTACGTCTTAAGTACACCATCCATGGTATCGGAAATGAAATGAACACTACTAGGTAGGTTCAGAATAACTTACATTTACGGAATTCTAAGAATTCTGAGTAGATCTGAGTATTCGTCCCTGGTCGTATCTATATATTATATAAAACGCTGCCCTGATATTGACCCTATAACAGATGTTGCATTAATAGAAATAGTATCTACTTTCAGCCGCTCAAGCAAATGTTCAGGTATTCCTAGCTGCATATCACAACTGCTTCTCCCTAATTAGGAGGGTTTCCAAATACATATTAATCTGTATGTGTCAACATGAGACTTGTAATCACTATTGTTGCTACAAGTCACAGCACCATATCAAGATACAAAGAAGAAAAATGGTGAAGAAAGAGACGCTGTTTATGGACATTGGATTCAAGGGAGATACATTGACAAACGTAATGAAGAACTGACTGTGTAAAGCACTGAACAAAGACCTTCTTTTCCGCTCAGCTCCAAGTTACTTTTCCAAGTGGACAACTGAATCGAAGGTGTGTAAATGATAAAATACAGCTTTGGGTCACCTACAGGTGTATTCATTAGTTCACATGCTCTTGTGGAGCTAGTTACAATAGCCAAACATTATCCTGTGTGACTGTCGAGAGGACAGTGTAAAGCCGTCAACAGTTAGATTCTAGAGCATTTGGTTATATATATTCCCCATGCTCCACGAGAGTCTTCTTTCAGAGTCACTTGTAAAGTGAAGGCAAACATTTTGAAGCGAGTGCATACTCACTACCTCATTATAGCAGAAGATCTGGCAATCCAACATCAGAAACCTGGTCTTTGTGTTCAAAAAAAACCCAATCTCTAATTTTTCCTTGGTAATAATCTACCTAAGATAGTTTATTTACTTCTTTGTTTATTTACTATAGTCGTACGGCAATTTTTGGTGACCTTGATTTGACCTTCTACTCTCTGATACTGGCACCTTGTGACCTTATACACCATATTCAATCACCTTATTCCGACCAATGTGCCATTGATGGGTATATATTTTTTGTTGTGACCATGATTACGATGTACAGCTTTTGAAAATGATTCGTCGAAAAGAAAATTTTCTTTGCTGAATTGTCTTTTATTAGTTTTTGTTATTAAAATCCCTAGAAAGTCATATAAATTCATTGTCTCGGCGACAAACTTTCTTGAATTCATTAAACTGGATAAGCTACTGTTTGAGTACTCTTTAAACTTTATTCTATGGAATTTATTCAAAATTTCGCCATTTCAGCTTGAGTGTATGCTTTACCAAACAGAAAACAAGAGCAGAACGAAAACAAAAGAGTGGAAAATAATCAAAGGTTGAACCACCACCACCAACAGTATAAAGAGTTACACTTAGTACTACCAGTGTAGGTTTAGTATAAGTACAAACAGCTTCTAAATGCATGGAAGGGGTTTGAATTAATGCATAGCAAATGCTCGGCAATCATTCTTGACCAATTCTATACAGTGAAGGTTGTCTTCATATGAATCTTATGATCAGTTTATAATATGTATTTTGCTATCAGTCAGGAACGACGTCTGTCATCCGCACTTATGCCATTTACGCATATGTTCAACCATTCTTAACTGCATTTCACGGCTGCTCCTCATTTTGTATGTATCTACATGTACATGTAAATTGATAGACTTAATCAGTATGCGATACACTCCTTCGAATGCTGTTTAGGTTTGTATTGAAGCATGGACATTGTCTTCTCCTGCTAACAACTGATTTGAGTTTTTTCTTCAAGATTAGGCTATTCGACTCACCCCTGTATGGAAATGTGATGTACATACCTTTCTTGGGAACAGAACACTGATCAATCAGTGTCAATGTTATGCCGATTTTACATGTGTTGGTAAATTTCAATGTATATCCATTTGGCGCTAGTGTGTCCCACAGGAAATTCGCTACTGTTTTTTGTGTCATCTGTGTAAGTAAATGCGTTAGTCCTAAGCTCAACTATTCATACCATGGGTGGTGATGATTTGACTTCCGATGATTATTTCTTCCTCTTTTGTTTTCCTTTTCCCCTTGTCATCATTCTTAATTCTAATTATGTTGGCTTGATTAACCTTTTTGGGTTTTATGTAAATTATTCGATAAGTTCATATGTGACAGACTGTTCGATATGTATAACGCCAATACATCATATATTTCAGAAAATCTCTGTATTCTCATTGCGTTGGGTAAATTAACCTTTTGTGAGACCAAATTCATTCACGTAGAATGCTTTAAACTAACTGGGCTTAATTTACAATATTTTTTATGTTTTATTTAGTAACTTATTTACTGAATGACTCAGTAAGGTAATCTTCAAATTTTGAGTCCCTCAATATTTCGGTTGCTATCACTGTCGAAATTTCCCCGAGAAACTTCGATTGAATTATGCATGTAGTTGTGGTAACTTGTTTAAGGTTTTTAACCTCCTTACTGACATCTGTTTTGTCCGCATAAATTAAAAGGTGTTAAATTTTCAATAAACATTTACGTTTTCATGCTCTATATTTTAAGCAGCTGATAAGTTACTGCTAAAATAAAGTGGATGCATTCCATCTTGATAAAATCATTGTTTGTGCTTTTCTAAATGTTTTTTGTTGGTTTATTTACCAATGAGTCACTTTTGAAAAGAATTCAGTAAAACGATGCCATTGAAAAGAAACTAGTATCAAGATGAAGTAGTTATGACAGATACGGATTCATTTCTGTTCTAACGACCATCGAACTCAAATGTGAAGTAAGATTGAAAGTTATTAACTCCAACTTCACACAAAATCGGAAATTAACAATTTGTATTGGCATAAAACTGTATTCCATTGTATGATTTAGAAAAATAGGTGAATATGACCAAGTTTACAGCATGAATCATACTTCAAACCTATTTTCACTGCATAATTCACTGGCATAATAATAAGTTAATACACAACTTGGTGCTAAGTGTTAAATACAGCTATTTTGCACACCCACCTTCTGCAGTGAAGCCAAACTTTTCAGCAAACTGTAGAATTTGATTGAATCTCACTTCCTTCATCTGAGTTATATTTTCTTCGAACACTTCCATTTCCTTGACTTGGTCTTCTTGAACTCACTTTGTAGTTCTGAAGTTACTGCACGTTCATTTTTCCCTTCGACTTCGTGACTGAATATATTTGGAAGTGACTGGGCAAACAAATCCATCTCAGACTTCATAAGTGCTTCACAGTTATCAACTTTATTTGCATTAAGTAGCTGTTTGTATTGATTTTCATCATAAGGATGCAGAATGACAGAGGGAGATGTATTCAAAGGCGATTTTGTTGATTTTTCATGAAGTGATATTTCTTCGCTTAATTTCTGTGTTAAGCGTAAAATAGTAAGATGTAAGTATGGGCATTTATTCTTCTTGTGTCTGTGTGTTTTCTTAAAATAAATCATTTCATATTTACAAATTACGTTAAACGCAACGATAAGTAAACAGGCAGATGCAATGACTCCGCCAGAGATCGAACCCAGTGCCCCGGGGTTACGCGACCAGCACTGAGTCGGAATCCAATGGTCTATATTTCCTACTCAGGGTTCAGTCCGTGGCAGGGCCATTGGGGCACACTGCTGAGGAGTTCCATAGTATAGGAACAGCTGCCCAGTGTCCCCTGGTTCCCAGTGTTTCTCCAATTGGTGTCAGTCCATGATGAATACCTGAAGTCAGAAAATGAAAAAATCCCTACAAACCTTCAAACTGAATAATTTCAATGCTCATTGGTGACTCGCTTTGAGAGGTAATTCCAGAAGTACTAACAAGAAGTCGTGATCGATGGGGCCAACCAGGTGGGATATGAGGACGAATACAAAATGTGGCATTGGGTAGAGTTCACGCTATATCGTAGACAGAGAGAAGTAGGAAATATACAGCACTGGATTCCGAAACAGCGACTCAATAGTAACGTGCTGGTCACTGGACTTGAAGGTGCTATATTCGACCCTTGGTGGTGTCACTAGTGTCCATAGCTGGGGAGTCCCCTACTACGACAAAACGGCTGTCCAGTGCTCCCGGGTTTCCAGCTTTCCTCCAACTGGTGTCAGCCAATGATGAATACCAACCTGAAATCAACAAATAAAAAAATCCCCACAAACCTCCATATTAGATAGATACGACCCCAACAACACCCTAGTCAATATCTTTTCATAACGATAAGAAATGCCATTCTTTTTCTGTTGGTAACTCTGTTCTAACTTGGAAATGTTGCACTCAATGGATTGCTATAATTTGAAATCAAGTATAACGGAACACATTAAACTATTAGGGGCTATGTATCAGAGCTGTAGGATAGGACAGAGTGAACTGCTGCATCACGTACCCACTTTTCGCATTTATTGTAACCTTATCCAGTTTTGCAAGTAATGTGCCTATCAAGTGTCAGGTAACTTCTTTATTAAGAGATATGCAACAGTAAAACATGGATTTATTATTATGAGAACAGCATTTAAATACAGTAGTAAGGTATAATTCACCTGTACTTATTTCTTTGTATGTATC
Organism: Heterobilharzia americana; assembly: GCA_944470555.2. Lineage (NCBI taxonomy): Eukaryota > Metazoa > Platyhelminthes > Trematoda > Strigeidida > Schistosomatidae > Heterobilharzia > Heterobilharzia americana. Next base: position 52,073,859 of record OX104129.1, on the reverse strand, counting down.
AAACAATGAAACAGTGTTATTTACTTATGACCTTTCGAACAGAATTTACTGCTCATAATCATGTCAAGGTAATCCCACAACTTTCTGACCTAGGTTTTGTAATCCTGTTGATTTTCAATCATTGATTTAATTGGCAGTAAAAATTCCTCATATCCGCAATAAGTGTTGTGTCAGTTATAAGACGTGTCTTATGTCGATTCGATGGGCAATTCACATATGAACTAGAAATTGGTAGATGACTGTTAATCAAAAGAAGGCAGGATAGAGGTATAGAAACTAGAGTTTACAAAAAGTCCTAAGACTCCAATTGACCTTTGGACATCTCGTGTGATACCACTTAAGCCAGGATTGGTCAAATACCTGAGTAACAGGGCACGAAGACTAGCTGGTAAGCCAGAAAATCTATGTCAAGAAGTGAAACATATGAGAGATTTACTATTACAGAACAACTATTAGTCAAAAAACATGAGTAGTAAGAAGAATATTACCTCTACTTCTACTACAATCAAAGACATAAACAGTGCTAATGGTAAAACAAAGGGGAAGGATTTTGAAACCCATCTTTTTTACCATATAAAGAAGGGGAGTGACGATGGATAGTAAATTGCTTCCGAAACTTAATTTAGTAAATAATTATATTTCACTATGCGATAGACCCAATTAACGAACTAAAGTAAGGAAGAAATATAAGAAGCTAATACAAGATTTATAATAAGGTCGGAGTTAAAGTGGCAGTTAAACCTACAAACTGACACAGAGAAGAATCTCGTCGGCTACAAGATAATATTGAGCATGTCGGACAAAATAGTTTAGTCTAGCAACTTCCATACAATAAGTATGACGTCAAGTACCTTAATCACAACGGCTGGTTGGCAGAAACCTAGCTAAATATCGAATAGTAGACCTCAATAAAATAAGAAATCTACACAAAACCACTGTGTGATACAGATAAAAAGAGGAGAAGAGGTCACTTTTTCGCCAACTCTCAGTAGCTACTCCATAATCCAAGTTATGTATATATATATATATATATATATATATATATATATATATTTATTTATCATTTTCCTGTTTGTCCATTGGGTTCTTAGTGGAACATAGAGCTTCACTAGCACACCTCTACTCACTCTCTTCTCTTCAGTCTTCTGAACCTCACTTCACGACTGTCTACAAGCTTTCATTTCTTCCTTACCTGATCTCCTCCATATCACCCAGGCCTCAGACGCCCAACTCGTCGTTTCCTCTTCGGCTTCCACCGGAGTGCCTGGCGCGTGATGTCCCCAATCGGCCCTCTCAGTGTATACCCAATACAATTCATCTCCACTTTCTCCTCTGTAGATTTGTTGCGCATAGGGTTTTTAGTAGGTTCGTTGCCAGAGTTCCTCGTTGCTTATTCTTTCCGGCCATCTGAAATTTAGTAACGAGCGTAGGCAGCTGTTGATGAATATCTGTAGTTTGTTGCGAATGCTTTTTGTAACGCGCCAAGTATCTCAACTATACAGGAGCACTGACTCGACTGAACTAGTGTTGAAAATTCGGATCTTGTGTGCGCGTTTTGCTGAGTACAGAAGATCTCAACACTGATTTCAGATTAAAGCAGCAAGGCCTGTCTTGCTGACTTTCTGATCCTGGCTTTGGCGTCCTTGTCATCTGAGCCACCACCGCCCCCTGTAGTTGAAAATATGCTGAATAGTTAGGTAATTGAAAGAGACGACTTCGTTTACATTTCTCTCGTTGGTGGTGGTTGGTGCTTGTTGTCAGTGTTGTTGTTGTTATTGTGGATTTAGTATCTTCATCACCTCTGTCTTCTCTTCTTTCACTTAAGATACAGTCCTCACTGCCACTTCAGTCAGCTAGTTCGTTTTTACCTGTACATCTTCGAGCTTGTGCGACAACACAATAGACATAAGTCATCATTGGCGAAATCCAAATCTTCTAGGGTCTTTTCATTGGTCAAACAACGTATCCGCATCTTCTCGCTCCTCACAGTTGCCAGTTGCATGATCCAGTTCAGTCGACCACAATCAGGAAGATCATCGGTGATAGTAGGCGGCAACCTTATCTTACTCCTTCCTGTCTTCACTTCAAAGGCGTCACTGAACTTTGCACTGTGAATTGCTTGGCATGTAGCATCATATAGCAAATAGCTGTTGAATGAGGTTGATAAGATTTGTGCATTAAAGGCGTAGTGTTGAAGCAGTTTCCAAATATCTTCTCGGTGGACGCTGTCGAAGGCCTTATCGAAGTCGATCAAGTTGAGGTAGAGTGTTGACTGCCATTCCATATTCTGTTCTATGATGATGGGTAGCGTAGCGTAGCGTTGCAATTTGATCCACACATGATTTGTACTTCATGAAGCCAGCCAACCAGCCTGTTCCGGTAGTAAGTTTGAATCCATCACATCTATAATCTCTCCAGGATGATACAGCCTAATATTTCTCTTGGGGTGGATAGGAGCATGATTCCACGCCACTTCTTATTCTTGGAAAGACTTGAGCCTCCATTCTTTGGGAGTTTGACAGAGCAGTGCTTCTTCCAATCAATAGGCATGTGCCCTTCCTTCCTTCCTCCCTTCCTAGCAAACCTTCTGCAGTAGTGATGTGGTGTGAGCATGTCCGCTGTTGCCTCTGCGTCTGTTTTCAGTGTTTCCGGAGGAATTCCATCTGGTCTTGCTGCTTTCCCGGATTTCAGCAGTTTTATGGTATTCAGGACTTCTGCTTTTGTCTGATGGCCTGTGTTTACTGGTAGTTCTGTTGTTGCTGGTGTTGTTTCTAGACGAGTTGCAGGTGGTGGTCGATTCAAGAGTTTTCTGAAGTGGTCAGACCATCGTTTCCTTTGTTTCTCCCCTTTGGTGTTAACTAAGCTTCCTTCACCATCTTTCATGGGTTTCATCTGCGTTGATCTCTTCACAGATAGAAAGTAAGCTGGTTATTTGATACAGTGTTGTCAGGTCTCACCTACCTGCAGCCTGCTCTGCTCCACTTGCCAATGTGTCGTAGAAGTGTCTTTTGTCTTCGCGCGCACTATTCCTCACTTTTTTGTCAAGTGTTCTATACGTTGTACTCAGTTCCTCTCTTCGTCGTGCATTCCTGCACTGCACTGTACTGCACTGGTTCATCTTCTGCTTCACCATCACCAACTTCCTCTCCTCTATCAGCTTCCATATGTCCGTCGAGATCCATTCCTTGTCTCGTTTCTTCTTTCGTCCTAACACGGTTATGCAGGTTTCCTTTCACGTATATTTCGAAGAACTCCAGTGCTTTTCCACGCCCAATCCTTCAGAGATGTTGCTCAATGTTCCCCTTTTGTCTGATGGCTGACGTGAAGATGTCCTTTGTAGTTTCATCCTTCACTTCAGTTTTCGTTCTGGGTGTTGAACTTGAACTGTGGTCTATCACCAGCTTATTTGAAGACTTTCAACTCGATTTTGAAGGCTGGTTCCTTGCATTAGATAGTGAGTAGTGTGAACCTACATCTGCTCCTCTTCTTCATCTGATTTTGTGTCCAGTAGGCTGCGTCTCCACCTTCTTGAGATTGAGATGAAGTCGATCTGATTTTTAGTGTGTCCGGGTGCCTGGTGAAATCCATGTCGTTTTGTGAATATCCTTGTGTTTCTATATACTGCCTCTAATCACCAAATCGTTGAATGAGCAGAATTCTGCAAACAGTTCCTCCTCTCATTCATTTCACCAAGTGCTTCTCGACCCATGATGAATTCTCTTCCTGTGTTGTCCGCCCCCAGTTTGGCATTCATGTCACCACACGCATTAGAATGCATTTTGATGTCGCCAACTGGAGTGGGGTCTTGTCTAGTACTGGTTGAAGTTGTCTGTCGAACTCCTCCTTCTTCTTTTCACTTGCATTATTTGTAGGTGCGTAGCATAGCATTGAATGATTGTGACTTTCCTTCTTTTTGAGTTGAATCTTGCTTTCATGATCCTGGAGGAGAAGATTGACTCCCATTGCATTGAATGAGAGAGAGACTCCAATGCTGTTTGTGATATCATGATAGCGTCTCGCTCAGTGTGCGGGTGGTTATCGTCTGAGTGACAATATCGGAGTAGATTATTGACTCTTCATTTGAAAGTTTGAAGTGTCCCATTCCATCTCGTGATTCCTCCCAGATTTCTAGGAATTCAATGCTATACCTTCTCATCTCCTTTACAATCTGGGCAGCCTGGCTAGGTTCAAGCATTATGCGAACATTTCATGTCTCCACGTTTACTTTCGGCTTTCATCGAGAGAAGAAATATCTGCCAATTGGATTTCCGAAGTCTTTCACCAATGAGCGTCCCTTCACCTCTCCATTTCAAGTAATCGCAATTTAATTTCATCGATAATATTCACTTTATGACGCTTCGAGGATCGATGATTTAGGCGAATGTGATTCCCAAGCAAAGTTTTCCAATATGGATATTTGCGTTTATCAATACAGTTTTTGATAAAACGTAGTCGCTATGGCAAACTTGATATAAAACTTGAAAAGCCATCAAGTTCGTTTGCTGTCATAAGGTCCTTGCTCAACTTTAGACGACAAAATATGCCCCTAATGTTAAACAATAAACTGTTATGTTGCTGATACGTGTCAATACCATTGTTTAGCTTTTGAAAATGATATAATTGAAAAAGAAAATTTATTCTCTGAATCATCTCTCCTTTTCTCTAACAGTGAAACACGTTACCTTTCTTATCATAAGGTCTTAAGTCAGCCTTTTGTTTCAAATGAAGGAGAAGGAAGATAATAAGATTATATTTGTGATAGTCATAAGATGTCATACCATTAATTCAAAACAGTCATGATTATGAGTTTGAGTCATTTAAGTCAACCGTAGTTTTCTCCATTCAGCAGAAATCTGTAACAGCTAGTTTTCGATACAATAATATAAAAATATTAACTCATTGTAGACTTTATTTTATTTACTACAAAGCCGTCTACTCCTCAAGAAAAACACCATTTTCTGTCGATTCCAATCACTAAAGTGTACTTTTTCACTTACCTTAACTATTCTCTATATCATCGTAGATAGTGAGTCAGTCATCTGGCAACATTTCACTCGAACACTTTATGTAAACACTATTCGAAATAACGAAAACAGGATTACTTAAGAAAATTGTTTCCTTAGCTATTTTTTTTCCCTTTTCTTTTTCATAATATTTCGCTGTTAGCTTTCATGCATGTTATTCTGATGTCTGCTACACCATTAATTATCCCCTTGCTGATTAAATCCCTTCCCAAGTCACTTTCATATTGGTCATTTGTGTTTATTACAGCCTGTTAGTTTGTTTAATGACCACGGCTGTTCAGCTATTCGAAACAAAAGGAAATTTTTCAAATTTATCAGTGTGTAAATTCATTCTACCGTAAATTTGGAGTTGAAGCACCTTTGTCAGTGTCTGTTTGTCCAGTTCCTGAATTTCTCACTAAATTGATTTGTTTTCCCTGATTGTAAGTAAGATCATAGTAAGTCGATACCTAGTTAAATTAAGAGTAGATTATGAGTAACACGTTTGGTATTTGTTCACAACTCTGGTACTTATAGACTGACCATACATGAATGGTGACTTTTCTTTAAAGTTCAAATGAATGAGTAATAAGAAACGGAAATATTTAGGAATCCAATGTGCACCTTATTTTCATAGCGATATAAGCTACTCTACATACATACAAAAAATGTACCTAAGAAAACATAACCGTAATTCGCTTATTTGACATTGAGGAATTAATGAAGGATGGTACAGAAGTTAGTAGTCAGCCTGTAAGTGTACAGCTGCATTTTCGTTTTGACGACTATACATAAAATGTTTGTGTGGCCTGAAATAAATATATCTATTTACCTCACTTGAGGTTATATTACTTGAAAAATCTACTTAGCGACTATCTAGAAAAAATGCGGTTACTGTTGTTTTTTTGTAACAGTGTATTCGTGTATTTCACTAGCCCATGCAGCTGATTTCCTCAATCCCGCTTTGAAAAAAGTAAGAGGAATCTACTTACTTTTTAACAGAAACACAAGGCTTGTATTACTTCTCACTTGTGTTTGATTATACTTTATTTAAGCATAGTGGTAGTAGTTAAACAACAAACCAGAAGATTGCCATCCTTTATTCTTTTGGATGAGAAAATAATGAATAAAGATGAATGAAAACCCACTGATTAATCTACAAGATACAACTGCTAACTGCGTTTCATTTCAACAACAAGTAAACTCTCAAGACTTTTACTTAAGTGACACCCGTTCTCATTATTATTACTATCATTAAACTGATTTTATAAGTTCTTCAACAAGAAAGTGTTGCCAGATTACCCTGTGACTCACAATATTGAACTCTGATAAATTATTGTTCACCCTTGTTTGTTCAAGAATTTGAAAAAGATATTAGTAAGACTCACTGTTATACCAATTTGCTCATCTTACTGAAAACTCCATCCAAAACTTACTGCCTCTAGGACCCCAATATAAGTTACTAGTCTATTAAGCTGCGATATAAAATTCTTCTATAACGTACATCAGTATAAATAAAATTCACGCCCCTGAAATTTACCGTAGGTATCAGTATGCAAGAATGTGTGTAACAAATACTTTCAAACTAAATAAAATGATAATTTTATAAACAAAATGGTGACAGCATATTCACCAAAAAATGATTCAGTCTTAACAGGCAGAAAAGTAAAACTGCATCCAGTAGTAATATCTTCTCGACTGCTTATGGATGGTCCTATTGACTGGCAATTAACTTTATGATTTTCAGTTAAATTATCTCCTCAGCCTTATATTTTGTATACAGATAACTAATTTATTTCAGTATTTTGAGCTTCGTTGCGTCTTATTGTGTTATAAATCATAATTTAACACCTCTTGCAGTCAGTTGCTTATTAGTTTCACTTTTTCACATTCATTCGTTTTGGCCTTGAAGACACTCATTCATAACAAGTTGTGAACATAAATGAAAACAGTTTGATCGCTTAGTTCAGTGTCCAGCTGACCCAGACATCATCAGTTTGATATTTCCATCTTTATACTCAACCCTCAGTTTCAGCGACAAGCAATACAGGGAGAAGTTTGGACATTATACAATTTTTATACACAATTTATTTGGCAAAGACTGACTTTGACCTGCATAGCATACTGAATAAATAATGAACCAGAAAATATAGAACTGGGATTTCGACGATATCTGGGTTAAATAAACACAGGATTAAAAGGTGTTAGTTTTCTACTTCTAGATTTCAGTTGCCCGACTTTAGGTACAGAATTCTGTATACGCCAGGAACTTACAGGCTGTTGTATTGATTCGTATTTTTTTAGACAAAATTACTACACTTTAAAAATATACCACTTCTGGTAATAAGCATATTTTAGAATGATGTGTAGCTTGTGTTTCTTTTCTGTTTATGGGCTAGACAGAAATGCTGTATTCATTAGTTTATTCGTTTCATTTATACTTTGATTCTGTTACTTAAATACTCTTGTGCAAAAGTCGTCGCCATCATAACTTCACTAGCGATTTTCGTTTTAAAATAGAAATTTAACTATTTTAAGGTTAACCGATATTAAATTATGAAGATAAGCAGTGGAGACAACATAGAATCTTGAACAAAATGCACGTTTCCAAGGTGCCATACGAGTGTTATGAGAGAAAATTAACTACTATTGTAATATGCTTGAACAAATGAAGGCAATATAAGGGGAGCAGAATGAAATAAACACTCCAGTGGTACACTTCATTCATGTTGTAGGCTGATAAAAGTAGCGCTTAAACGATAAGTTTGAATTAGCCTAGCAGAGGGGAACAAGGTGAGATATTCAGTAAACACTTGTTAAATAGATTTTGAAAATCAGTATTGAGTATATTGCCATGGTTATATGCACTAATATGATTTTCTAACCGACTTGAATTCTTATTAGGAGACTTTTACAAAACTGAAGTCCAAAGGTTCTCTACACCTGAAGTATACGGATAATTTTATTTCAACCACTAAATCGCATAAGTTATCACTTCAGTTACTGAACCATCCCGCTTTAGTGGTGATTACTGTTTATGTCTTCGACACTGATAAAATGTACTTAAGTAATCTTTCAAAGCTTGAATATAGTCACTGGTGTACTGTGTGTGATGCACTGAAATAGGAATGACTGTATTTAGATTGAGTTTGCGGGGATTTACAGATTACGCAGTGATTTTCATCACGGACTGAAATCAGTTAACTAACCACTGAATATCTAGGAGCACTGAACAGCTGTTCCATCCAAGTATAGTACTCTGAGCCGAGCTCATCCACGGTCGCAAGAGGAACCAAGCCCAAGACAATCAGATTTTGCAGGTCTAAGAGCTACTGATTCACTTTTTCTACTTCCATCATCCAATGCGATCGGTGGTCATCTACCATATACCTAATATGGTTGATCTGACAGACAAATACTTCTTATTAGAACCCAGAGAAGATCATCCTGATCCTTCCCAGGGTCATGGATGCACGTTACTGTGGAACCGTAAACTAGAATAAAACGACTATTCCGTACTTCTGATATTAAATGGTTTTACAACTGATGCTAATCCAATATGAAAGCAACCTTGAGGTTGAGATTATTGCCGCATGCAACGTTAAATGCCGCTAACATTTTTTTATACATATGTATACTCAACTAGATTTCATACTTATTTTTCAGATACTAGAGAGGCATTTCTTGTTAAAGCATACCATCTTTATAAATCTCTATATAGTTATCAAGGTTGTTTAGTTCTGTTTTGGATCAATTTACTCAATGCAACGAATAATAAAAAGTGTTTTGCCTGCACTGAATATTTGAATCAAAATCCAGTGTAATGGTTTGAACTTAACGCTAGAATACTTCCACTTTTTCACTCTCTTCTTAATGAGTACATGGACATACTTTGTTATCAATTGTCCATAGACACTTATCTTGGATTAAGACCTTTCCATATATTTCCACTGACTGTTTTTGACTTTACTAAAAATAAAAAAGCATCCAAAGAAGTAAAGTTTGGAGTTAAATGTTTGAATAAAGTAAACTGCAAATCCATTAGCTTTATGTTTCTTAAGAATAGAAAACATGTAAATACAAAGTGAACTCCCTAGACTGGCTATCACAAAAGAAGCGTCTTTGATTACATTCTCAAATAACTGGGATGAGTGTTCTTCAAAATATCAGGCAAACTATTTGACAAATTTCATTTGCATCAGCTAAGAAAGATTCTCTATTTATCATCTAAAAATCGCTGAATCTCAAGAACTTTATAAACCCTGGCTTTATCTTTTAACGAAAGGTACTCAGTAAACTTGGTTCTAACACGATGCTAGTTTCTATCCAGCGTTTTTGCACTTTTTACCACAATCAGATTACTTTAGACTACCTTATATAACATCTATATGAGGTGTCTGCAGGTTTTATAATGTTGTAAACTATCCATTTGACTAAACACTCCACAAGAATTATGTGTAACATACTTGTAAATTCATGTGCAGACTTATTTTTCTGTCTCACTGATATACTTTATTTGGAATCTGTTAGCCTGTCAGTAAACAAAATTATGCATAATGATCACCGACATTTTTATTTCAATCTATAGTCTAGAAAAACCTGCTGTAAAGACACGAAGAAACTCAATAAAACTTTCACTGCAACTACTTCTAGGAAGAATTTCCACCAGTGTCATTTCCCGTAAACTACAATTTCAGAAGGGAATCGTCTACTGTATTAGCTAACCAAGCGTTTGCAGACGAATGCTTGACTTTTAAGATTAAGGTTGGATATATTTGGGTGCGAAGAGTGAATCGGTGATGTGATTTTCCCAGTGAGAGCAGCAAGCATAATCAATGTGGAATACGGTTGAATCTATTTTTCTCAGATATACGATTGCTTTTTAAAAGCTGCATAGCAGAGTAATTGATTTTTAGAAGCTCACATCATCTCAAAGTTTTTTATTTTATTTCATACCAGTTTATGTTATAGGTCATAATCTTTCATACCAACAGTGTGATTTTAGGTTGAGACCCTACTGACACCATGGTTGGACATTTGACAGAAGTCAAATTACCACGAGAAATGGTAACATGATCCATAGAGTTTGTAAATAATTTGGAATTTAATGATCTATTTTATACATACTAGTCCCTTTGGGTTAGTTAGACATTAATTGATCTCAGACACCCGGTTGGAAGGGTATAAAGCTAGTAAGTCATAGGCAGCTGGTTTCAGTCCTATCGCAACTTAAGTTTTCCCTCTATTTTGATAGTATTTGACAGCATTATCTGCACGACGATTAACAAGAAACTAACAGTAGAGTCATGTTAGGTCCTTATTTTCATAGTTCTCTTTAATATCCATAGATCAGCCCAACACTCATTCACAGTATGTACATATGATTTTGTGCATGAAATAAGTAGAAACAGTGTGGAAAATGCTAATCACAATGGCTTAGAAAATGTTAAGTGATCACTGAGATTTGGTTCAATAATGAAGAAAGAATAAATTATCACAATTCAATTCACCAACTAATTACATATTGATAGAATGTTAATGGCATTTATAAAGTAATAACGGAAATCATTTGAAGTATATAAGTTTAGATGTAAAAATTATCTATAGGTGATTGACACAACTAAAGTCACCAAGTTGGTTAAGTTAAAATAATAATAACCTTAACTCTGGCTGTCAATTTCGGGAATTAAACGTAACCTTGGCGAAAATATGATTCAAATTAGAGTGGATGACCTCATTCAACTGGATGAACAGGATTTTGTGAGAAGTAATCGATTTTTATAAAAAATAACTTAGCTGGATTTGATATACGTCAGTGAACAGGACTGAAAGTCACAACCCTAGTCCTTAATGGGAAAAAAAATAAATTACTTTCTTCACAAAATGGGAAGGAAAAGTATTTTTGACATTGTCTTCTTCATGTTGATTACAAGATCAGTGATTTCAAAATCAGTAAACCACAAAGCAGACGTATTCATCTTGGTTACCAGTAGTAGAATCAGGAAGCACATTTCGTCATTTCTGAGACTTTCCGTCCTTTCCAATAAGCTGAAGAGTGGATAAATTCAAACCACCCAAGAAATTTTTCAGACCTATTACTTATTGTATATTATGATTTGTTTACATCAGTATTAACCACAACTTAGATGAAATTGAAATCCCATATTTTTATGAGTTTGCTTCTTTTGACCATCCACAGAAAGCTACACGTTTAATATCTGAATGTTTCTAGATTGACAGAACTACTCATTAGAACAACTTGAAACTTGGTACAGCAGTTTGGGTTTTTTCAGTCCATCAAAGCCCTTATTACTACAACATACTAGAGTTAAACGAAAGAAATTTATATCTTCAATCGAAACTGTGTAAGGTTAAGCGACAACAGTCCGCAACCCAAAGAGCTTAGTTAAATTTGGTACATAACTCATTTAATGGATCTTAGGATAACTTCTTCCTTATTTCAGGCGAAGCTAATTAACTAGTGACGCTATTATTATTACTTGTCCCTTGGGTTCCTAATGGAGCTTAGGGCTTCAGTAGCACGTCTCCAATGCGCTCTGTTCTCTGAGATCTTTTGAACCTGGCTCCACAACAGCCCAAAAGCCCTCATTTCTTGATCGTACGATCTCCTCCATGTCACCCTCACCTCGGACACCCAACTCGTCGCTTCCCATCGGGGTTCCACTCGAGGGCCTGGCCTGACACATGATGTCCCCTGTCGGCCTTCTCAATGTATGCCCAATCCATCTCCACTTTCTCCCACTGCATATTTGTTGAGCGATAGCTACTTGGTTGTTTCGTTCCCAGACTTCCTTCTTGCTAATTCTTCCTGTCCATCTGATCTAATCTTCAGTAACGAGCCAGCGTAGGCGGCAGTTGTTGATGAATATCTGTAGTTTGTTGGAAATGCCTTTCATAACGCGTCAAGTCTCTCAACCATACAGGAGAACTGACTTGACTGACGTTGGTGTTGACAATCCGGATCTTGTTCCACATGCTGAGTGCAGAAGATCTCAACACTGGTTTCAGGCTAATGAATGCCTGTCTTGCTTTTCTGATTCTGACTTTAACATCCTCGTCTGTCCCGCCTGTAGTTGAAATAGTGCTTCCTAGATAGGTAGAGGAGGCTACTTCGTTCAAGTTTCTCCCGTTGATGGTGATTGGAATTTGTTGTTGGTGGCAGTGCTGTTGGTTGAGCATCTTCATCACCTCTGTCTTCTCTATATTCACACTAAGAAAATGTATTTTTGCATAAACACTAAAAATGAACTGCTTGAAATATGGACTTCTTACTGGTCCAGTATATGAACCAAACAGGGAACATATTGTGAAAACTATAATAAACATCAATAAACGGACAACTCATCTCTTGTAGAATAAAAAATTACCGTCCATAGATGGAGAACAACTTACAGTTCTCTCTACTTCAGTTAAAACTAGTTTATCTACTTCATTGGCAATATTTCTGGCAATATGGGGATCAATTCCTTCATTCCTAGCTTTTTCATCAATTGATACATTCTTTGGTAAAATTCCTTTTTCTATAGCGTAAACCTGTTTTTGAAAAAGTGGAATTTATTAATTCACATGAAAGTGAGGTTGTTATTTCACAACATTTTCAATATGGTAGTCAAAAATTTAACAATATTTAACAACCACCTTAGATAAATATTCCTATTCTTATCACAATATTATCTTTATCTGAATAAAAGGACACTGAGTGCTGATAGTTCCAGAAAGTTTTGAACACATTTGATTAGAGTATTTCAAAATTATCAACATGAATTATATCATCGCACAGCCTTTTAAAGAGTTCATAAAGCATAAGCAGCACTGACAAAAATGATTAAATGCTCATAAAATATCCTTCAAAATAAAAAGTAGCTTATCGCAGAAACAAATGTAATCGAGAATTTGAATGTTCCTGGTTAACTAACGATAAGCTACAGATTAAAGTGATATAAATGATGGTGCATTCTCAATAAGGCTGGGATTAAAGTGGCATTCAAACCAACAAACTCACTTAGAAACAAGCTTTGAAGGTTAAAAGATCCTATCGATGTAATTAAACAAAATAATCTGGTTTACCAAAATCCCTTGCAGTAATTGCGAGGTCAAGTACATTGGTCAAAGCGGTCGACCAGGGTCGATTAGAATAACAGAGTACGAAAACTCAGCTGAATCAAGAGTAGTATATACTAATAAGATAAGAAATCTAGAGAAAAGCTCGGCTATAGCTCTGCATGCAGCGACGCACAATCACACAGTAGGGTGGGATGGAGCGACAGTGTTGAAAAGTAACTTAGTTGGGTGGAGGGAAAGATTGATAACCGACTGAATCTTTGTTTATGGAATCAACACCAAACACATGCAGTCGAAATGATTCTGCACTTGTCCCAGATACATGGAAAATTCTACTACCCTTGTCATCACAGAGAAGGAGAGAAAATTAGGAGTATATAAAGTCTGCCTCGAAGTTATGGAGTTACCTGATGTGAATACGGACAATAAATTGTGTCCGATACGTTATCCAGTAAATGCTACTGTTTCACTGTGTGAGATTTCTAATTAACAGGCTAAAATGGAATTACAATCGACCACAGTGACCAAGTTTTACTCTTATATTAATAAATAATAACTTTGTTGTCACTTGAAAATAATTAACTGAAAAGTAATTGCTGTTTGATTACAGAAGCTTTGTATATCATCAAATTCATAACCGAAGGATAACCGAAATTCAAAATGATACTCTCGTTGTTTTGATCAGTAGAAGCAACTCAAGAAAACTGGGAACTAAACTGTATGATAAGCCAGTACAAGTTAGTCAAACCGTCACTAGAAACAATCTTGTAACACATATACTAATTTGTGCACAGACTATTTTCTGGGGATAAGAAAAACTGAGGTAAATTTTACTCTCCACAAAATAAGGAAAATTTTGTCAATGACTCTGTCTAATAACAACACCTGGATTGTACTCACGGACATATAACCAAACACGATTTACAAAATAGACTGAGATATCTGTGGTAATCACCGAACTGAAATAAATAAACATCGACTGATTGTTAAGTATAATGACCATTTCCTTGCCAAATCAATTCACATGAACAACTGTTCATACGAATTGGGGTCTTATGGAGAGAAGAAAAAGAAATTTGGAGAATTTCCTAGTCTGACATTCAGGTTAGTCAACAGTGATAAGATGTTTATATGGATCCTGATCAACATTTGGCCGGAGTTTCACAAATATTGGGGGCCGAGTGAAAAGTTAACATAAGGTATAAGTTAGATATTGAAACAAATCTCAACGTGTTTGAAATAAGAATCCCAACGTTTCGCACGGAAGTCTGGTTCGAGTTTCTTCAGAAAAATAATCAAAATCTACATTATCACATATATATATATATATATATATAACAGATCAAAAACGTATAGTTTATTTCAGTGTCCCATTATGACTGGACTATAATTGTTTTTCAATAGGGTTATTAATCATACATTGGAAAACAATCGTAATCTAGTCATGATGGGACACGGAGATGAACTATACTTTTTTGGCCTGTTTTATATATATCTATGATAATGTAGACTTTGATTATTTCCCTGAAGAAACTCAAGCCAGATATCCATGCGAAACGTTGGAACTTTTCTTTCGAACACGTTGAGGTTTGCACAAACATAAGACATGTAAACAAACTTAACTAATCTGCGACTGAGGTATATGGTAAGCAACTCTAGGATCAAAACTAGATGGTTAAAACAGCTAATCACAGCACATGTATAAGCAGTGACATTACAACTAGTAAAAGTAAACAGCCTAACTCTGAGTTCTCAAGTTGACCCCGTCAAGCCATCAGTCTACTTACTTTTTCAGTTCGAAAGGATGATTTTGCTTAGAAGGGCATTTAACACGTCAGAATCCAAGCATCTACCTCAGAGAAAGGAACAGTGAAGAAATCACTATCCTGTCACATTTACAATATGACTTCTCCTCTTTAGGGTCTATAAGAAATATCTCAAACACACACGTGAACTAACCGGATTGAATAGAAAAACATTTACATCAGCTAACATTGGCTGATAATTTTGATTTAAGCGAATCTACAGTGGGGGAGATAACTAGTTGTAATATTAAAGAGTTTGCAGCTTTAATTGCTTGCACTACAGTGGTCTAAAGCGAATTGTCTAAAATCTCTTGTATGCTCCGAACCAATATTTAGTTTACCCTAAACCACCTCAGAGACAAACATAGTTGTGGTAGGTTTGATCATACTGGTTCGATTTATCAGTTAATCGAATATTCCAGTTTCCTGCATCCAGAACAGGATTTCTCTATCTTTGCAAAATAATAAATGCTTAAATTCATTTAGCATGAAATATAGACTGGTGATTATTCATTGATCATACGATGTTGTACAGAAGGTTAGCTATTACCCCTTTATTTCACTAATTACATCTGAAGAAGTGTAGGTTTCCTCGAGTTCGCTTTCTGCACCCTACTGATGAGTCTAAACAAGTCAAAACAACTAAGATTATCTCCCTATTTTCTAATGTCTATAAAATAGGTAGACATCAAAAAATTATGTCTAAAGTAGATTCTTTTGTCATTCTTACCTGTTCTATTACGGCGTGAAGTATCAACTCAACACTTGTATTTTCAATTGGTAAACCTTGAAGTACTTCGTTGTAAAATTTCATATCCAAAAAGTCTTCCGTTGAATTATCACCACACTCTTCAGCCTTTAATAGACTCTTATCCGCGATGGCTTGCATCGAATTCCTTATCGGTTTAAGTAACTTCGTCAACTGACTTTGACTTGATAGATAATTTTCATCTAACAATGGAGGGCACATAGGCAGTTGTATGACTTTGATATGCTGTAAATAATTTTGCCACTGGCGTCTAAAGTCAATGAGATCATACAGAATAGTGGCAATCTCGTTGAACATTACAACTCCAAATGATGCCTTAAATTTATAAAAGATTAAATGAAAAGTTTGTCATTCAATATACAATTATGTTTCGAAATGAAAACTTCATATGACTAACAATATCAGTATGTAACCGTTAAAATACACAAGAAAGTACTTGTGTCAGCTGTCCATCTGTGAAGAGGGCTAAAGAGCTGAGTAGAATATTAGTCATGTTTGTCAGCACACTCCTTTGAAGTATATCAGTACATAGACAGCTGATATACCCAAGAGTATTACCAACTTTGGATTACTCATCATGAAATCGAAACATGAATTATATAATAATCGAGAATCAAGCATCAATATAAACGCATATCCTCGATTATGTTTCGAGCATAAATTATTGCTCATAATCATATCAATGTAATCACACTTCTTTCGATATCTGATTTTATAGTCCTGTCACCTGATTTTTCTTTGTTTTTGTTTTTTGATTGGTAGTAAGGTTTTCCATATCTCTGGTATATGTGTTGCGTCATTCCTATTACATGTGTTGGGTGTGGATTCGATGAACAAAGACTCAGTAATTAATCCCTCTCTCCACCTAGCTATATTAGACTTAAGTACAGTGGTTTTGTCCCACTCTATTGTGTGGTTGTGTGTTAATGAATGTAATGCAATGGCCGAGTGTTTTTCTAGATTATTGATATTATTGGGGTCTGTCGTTCTATGTTAAGCTAAATTCCTATGTACTGCTAATCTAACTGACCCCGACCGGCTAGTTTGACCTATGTATTTGACCTCACAGTCATTACATGGAATTTGGTAGATATTATTTTGCCTAATTGGTTCTATCGCATCTTTTAGCCGACAAAGCTTACCTCTAAGTGAGTTTGTTGGTTTAAATGCCACTCTAATCCCAACCTTGTTGAGAATCCTACCTATGGTTTCTGATGTTCCTTCCTTGTATGATATCACAATAGAGGTGTTGATTTCCTGTCTACTTATGTTGTCGCTATCATTTGTATTTGTATAACTACTGTTATTTTGCTTCTTATGTGTTTGTGTGAATTTCTTAATAAAATGGTGGGGATAATTATTAATTATTAACGCTTCTTTTATGTTTCAATCCCTTATTTAAGTCCTTACAATGACTAGTGGGTTTCTTAGCTCTGTTATTTAGACATTTGACTAAATCCGCTTTAACTGACACTGGATAAGATGACTTGAAGTCTAGATACCTGTTAGAATGTGTTGGTTTTCTGTAGACGGTAGTATCTAAACTACCATCTATCCTTCGTTTTATTCTGCAATCCAACATAGGTTATTCTCCTTGTTCATTTTCTACTTCGTAAGTGAATAAGATCAATAAGATCTTATTGATCTTCAAGTCATCTCATCCAGTGTCAGTTAAAGCGGATTTAGTCAAATGTCTAAATAACAGAGCTAAGAAACCCACTAGTCATTGTAAGGACTTAAATAAGGGATTGAAACATAAAAGAAGCGTTAATAATTAATAATTATCCCCACCATTTTATTAAGAAATTCACACAAACACATAAGAAGCAAATAACAGTAGTAATACAAATACAAATGATAGCGACAACATAAGTAGACAGGAAATCAACACCTCTATTGTGATATCATACAAGGAAGGAACATCAGAAACCATAGGTAGGATTCTCAACAAGGTTGGGATTAGAGTGGCATTTAAACCAACAAACTCACTTAGAGGTAAGCTTTGTCGGCTAAAAGATGCGATAGAACCAATTAGGCAAAATAATATCTACCAAATTCCATGTAATGACTGTGAGGTCAAATACATAGGTCAAACTAGCCGGTCGGGGTCAGTTAGATTAGCAGTACATAGGAATTTAGCTTAACATAGAACGACAGACCCCAATAATATCAATAATCTAGAAAAACACTCGGCCATTGCATTACATTCATTAACACACAACCACACAATAGAGTGGGACAAAACCACTGTACTTAAGTCTAATATAGCTAGGTGGAGAGAGGGATTAATTACTGAGTCTTTGTTCATCGAATCCACACCCAACACATGTAATAGGAATGACGCAACACATATACCAGAGATATGGAAAACCTTACTACCAATCAAAAAACAAAACAAACAATGTGAGCGAAGAAATATTTCTTTTCAATTCTTCGCTCACATTGTTTGTTTTACTAAATGTCTAAATGGGAATTTTTGCATTACAAAAACAAAAAACAAAGAAAAATCAGGTGACAGGACTATAAAATCAGATATCGAAAGAAGTGTGATTACATTGATATGGTTATGAGCAATAATTTATGCTCGAAACATAATCAAGTAAATAATGCTGTATCACTGTGTGCTATATATCAAATAAACAAATCTAATGTGAAATTACATTCTACCACAGTGTCCAAGTTTTACACATGTCAATAAACGCATATCCTGTTAACTAATCAATTTCTGATTAGCGCACATGTATGGTGACACCGAAATAGCTCAAAGACATCATAGTTCATTCTAATGTAGTTAAAAATTTCAACTACAGGCACTATTTTCTTATCTGTTGGTTCAGCAGTGACTCGTTCACCACAATTACTGGTGACCTTAGGTGTGGTCAAAAGGTGAATCAAAGCCAGGACTTTATGCAGTGTATAAATATTTTAGACACCAGAAGACAAAAAAAGCCATGCACAAGGTACTTTTTGAGAGTAATATTCTAAAAGCTACTCATGAAAGGGCTACACTGGCGAATTATTTTCCTGAGTTGTCGAGATCTTCATACACATTTCTGTAGCTATGGAAAACTTTGCATTTCAGTAACTGCTATGAAACCGCTAATAAACGATAAATGTGAAAACTACGCGTTTTGGTCAGTCAAAGGCTAGCGAAGAACAACAGAAACATTCCTGTCTGAACACACTTAAAGATTTGAAATTATTCAGCTCCTCATCATTCATTTTTTAAGGCAATTTACAGAGCTGCATTAAACTACTCCAAAGGTCTCTATTTATACCATCTATGCATGACCAAAATACTGGCTATATATAACAAACGAGTTCTTTGCAGTCTTTATGTACATTGTTCACAACTGGATCGTTTAGTGATTTTATTTCACTTCACTTCATACATTTCAGTTTCATCATCATTCCACACTTTTTTGACAGCAATAGATTCATTATTCAGTTCTTATGATCAACTCTTCATGTTTTAAAGACTCCCTCCGTATTTGTACAAGTGAACCAATATCCTGACCATCAGCAATTATATAATAGGCATGTTAACTCAGAAACGTTTTCGTGCCACTATCTGACTCTTTACCAAACACAAATTCGACTGTAAAGTTTGAAAATAAAGTCAGCGGAAAAAGTTTAGTTTTCTAAATAATGAATAAATGGGTTTCTTTTTCAGATATGACAGCCGCATACTTTCTTGCTGACATTGTTGTTGATAATGACTCTCAATAAGGGACACCTTAAAGTTCAAATGATGATTTATAATTCGTTAGGAAAACATGTTGACGATTAACTTCCTCATAATTATAAAATTTATGTTCACTTTAGGATAGAGAAGCAGCATACCTGAAGACTAAACAATTCCAAGTATCAATGAATAATAACTAATACTGGTTGCTCAGAAGTGGCTCCCATGACCCAGTAGTCTAGTGGATATTACTTTGATGTTTAAAGAAATATGCGCTGGGTTCAGGTTTCAATGGGTGCGTTCGGCTAACGAAACCCAAATAAGGCGAGAAGTGCATCCTGGATCCTTCTAGTAACCACCACCGAAAAAATTATAAAGTAAGTAATGCTCAAGCGATATCGAGGTATCGTCACAGGAGCCCGTACGCCTACAGAGTTTGATCGGTTTGTCCCAGTATATTAACGACAAATTACAAGTATTAATAAATAGTAGTGTTTATTTTCCAACAGAAATAACTCTTAGGAAGCAGGAACTTTCTAATTTCAGATTATTCAACTCCATTTCAACAGGTTTAAATTAGGAGTTCTGAGCACGGTGGCGAATATCTGAAGTTTTAACATTTCGTCTGCAAGATGGGAGCTTTCTTTTTGATAACAACAATCTGTATGTGACGTAATAAAACTAGACTGAAGTTGTGTTTTCCGAGCTTCTCTTCCAATTTTCTTTTACAATGACAGCAATATCAAAGTGGGTAATGCCTTGAATACTGCCAATTTGTATGACTGGGGAGTACTTAAAAAGACTTTTGGAGCATTTAGCTTAAACACAAAAGCTTTAATAAAATAAGCAACTTACGATGAATCAACTGGAATCGATGCTCAAGATTTTTTAAGATTGCATTTATTATGAGTATTGTAATGATGATATTTTTCCCTGCTAAACTTTTATCTCCTTTAATATAGTTCTTCTTTCCCTTACGTCTATTCATCCTGTAGTGTGATGATGCAGCTTGAACTAGTGTTCTTATGTAGAAGTTCCCCATTGTTAGTAATGATAATAGGGCGACAAATATCTCACGCATGGTGCCGCTACAGTTTATTGGATTCAAAAGCTCGTTGCACTGAAGTGCTGTAATTCGTTTCTGAGGTGCCTGATTTTCTGATATTTGCGAACTGCACTAACTTCTGAGCTAAGTCACTTAAGCCTAGAATTCAGTGGTAAATGAGTTTAAACTGTGCGGTTTTTGGATGCACTCAAGATATCAATGGGATAACTATAAAAAATTGAAAACTGAAACGACTGAGGATGAATAATTTGGATTTCGTTGCGTTCTTTGATCTAGGTGGTTTATTTCGTGAACGAAATACGACCGAATTTGAATGATCTTTGCTAAAGACAACAATCTGAGCGAATACATATTTTCTTTTTGTTGTAATTTGAACAGAGAAGCTCAGAATTTAAAAAAGATTCTGTTATGCTACTTGTTAGTAGTTTATTTTTCTAAATAAAACATAATGATGATCACGTTCAATGTTGATTTGTTTGGTTTTAAAATTCACATAAGACTAAGAAGCTGAAAAATGTATTGATTGGTGTGTAAATCGTAGATTTGTATGTTGTACCAACTGAAGAAGCATTGCCTACTAATGCACTTGGTGATCTGAATGAGTCTTCGTCTAAATACATATCTGTGAATTATCTTTTGATATCAACTCTATAGTGAATTTTGATAACGCTATTAGAAGACGAAGATTATCTGAAAAATGTGATATATTTGCGTAATGCATTTCGAACAATCTGATCACATATTTACTTGTCAAGTAAACTTATATATGAAAATGAAAGGTCAGATATAATGAAAATGTGACACTAGTCTTGGTAATCTAATCAGATAAGGATTACTAAGGTAAATTAAGTGAAACAACAAGCCTCACAACGGAGGCTTAAATCGTAATCCTTACCAAGACTAGTGTCACAACATTTTCATATTCCTTATTTGGCCTTTCATTTTCATATATAAATTGACTTGACAAGTAAATGTGTGATCAGATTGTTCGAAATGTATTGAGTAAATATATCAAAATTTTCAGATAATCTTCTTATTCTAATATCGTTATCGAAATTTATTAAAAGAACTAATTGTTTCAAATATTATATAGTAGTAAAATTTATACCTAGCCAGCTCCCTTTCCATATACTACGGATCAAAAGCATATTCTTACAAATACTTATCATTATAATCCGAGGTATTACTCATTCTCCGGGTTCTCAAACTGAGAAAAATCTCTATTATGCTGATGAGGTATGAAATTCGTCTTACTGGCAAGTAGGTTAATAAAAAAAAACTAATTTGATAGTTTATATGTATGAAGTTCACGAAATAAATGGCACTCTAGTTCAGAAAGGCTTACTGAAAAAATCACATGAAAACCTCTACTGAAGTTTCTTATTTGGTCTGTAAAAACTCAGCAGACTGTTAAATATTAGGCACTGAAATTAGTGATTTTAATAATCGTTTCTTCAAAATCAAGTGATTCGTCACACAGATGAAATGTGGTTTGGTTTTATTTCTTCTAATGGTTGGTCTACTGACTTCTGAATGCTGGCTCAGTAGCTGCATCCAATGAAATATGAGTATACCAGTGTATTCACAGCAGTGAGACAAGCTTTTGTGAAGTCAAAAAGATACTCTTTCAAAATGGCTTTATAACTCATTCATATCTTAGGGGTTAAAGGTACTCACTATCATAAACGATAAATTTTTAGTATCTAGGATGTTCCTGTTGGTTAGGAGCTTTTTAACATGTACACAGTGATAATGATGTTTATGAAAGATGTCAAATATAGGAAAACGCAGAAGACGACTGCAGCGAACAAACGTTTTTCTTTCCGACGAAATCATTTTCTTAGCTGTACATTCTTGAATATACAGTACAAAAGATAAAATATTTCAGAGTAATTTCTGGTCAAAAATGTACAGCTAAGAAAATCATTTAGTTGAAAAGAAAACACTTTTTAGCTGCAATCATATGCTGTGTTTTCGAATATACAAATGCGAGTGTTTGATATTTGAAGAATATCGAATAAATTAGTTGGTGAAAAATTTAATGACCAACCCTGTTTTCTGTTCCATTCAAATCATCAGGAAGTAATTCTGTTTTAACATTATAATCTAAAGTTGCAATATTGCCCAGACGATCGTATACATGATCTCGCATTAAAATACTAGTTGTACGCCAATACTGTCTTAAATGTTCTTCTGCTGATATTATAGCCTCTTGTTCAGATCTCATTTGCTCCAAATCTTGTTCAGCTATAAATTAAATGAAAACATACAGTTTTACAAAGAAAAATAGAATCACTTACAACATATTAATGATGGGCAGGTAAAACCGTTACTCGAAAATTTGCAAAAATGGATACTTTACCTCATTCTTCCTTTCACTTGTGAAGTATTCATTATACACGAAGCATTATTCCATGTATTATAGTCATTAAGTTAATCATTATAACAGCTTCTCATAATAAGTTAATGTCTCTCTTATCTTCTGTTACTTTAATCAAGAATTTTGGTATTGTGAATACTTCATATAATAATCATGGATGTGAAAAAAAGAAAAAAAGGTTATAATTACGCTGCAGTGTCAAACTTTGACGCTGACAAAATTCAGCTAGAGAAGAATGTAACTCGATTACTAACTTCAATGACGAAACAATCCATCTAGTAGCTGACCTTTAAGGACAACTGACACATAGTCGATTTACCTACCAATGCTAAAAACTGGAAGCAGACGTTAGTAGCATAGTATGGTGGTTAAAGATAAATAAAATGTCTCAGTTGTATGAGTCACCGTTTTGTAATCTATACTGCTAATCTGTACTTCAGTAGGCAAACATTTTATAACTACGTCTCAGTAGGATGGCTTTCCCGTAAGACATAAAAACAGTTCTGAACTTCTCTAAGATATAAGGGCAAGATAGTCACAAATCTCAGTTTTTAACCGGTAAAGTGTTCTTACTGAGTTTCTAAGATACATGTCAAATATTTATGTAGCTAGTCAGTTTATTGAACTAGAAGACGAGTTTAGATAACTAATGTAATAATGAAGGAATATTCATATGAAACGGAATTCTAAGTTTTTAAAGTAAAACGCAAACATGATGGATATTTAGATCTCATAGCATAGTCAACGGAGGTAGGGAGAGATATCCTAGGCTTCTGTTTTGATTTCGAGCATGATGCAAATATGCTTAAGAAATCGATCGTGAAAACCTTGTAACCAATTATTGGGGAATAAAATCAAACCTAGTGACAACATTTTAGTAGTCGATTTTAAGGATAGTTAACAAATGTATAGTTTGTCAATGAGACGATGTACATGATCGTTATTCCGTACTTCTACTTTAAAGATGAGTGGCATATCTTACTAAACTTGTCTCAAATTAGTTATTAGACGGTTGTCAATGGCAGACCTAGCACCTAGCTTACAGATGTTAATAATGACAGCATTACATTGACAAGACAAGGACTTATAATGTATTCAAGACTAGTCAACATTTAGAGAGATATAATTAGTACTACAACTATTATTATCCTTACCATTGTCAGCTGTTTGCATCTCCTCACAAAAAAATTTACCTTCAGATGTCATAAATGAACATGAATGTACAGAATGGAAATACATCCCACGTAAATGCATACTTCTGCGGTCAGACGATCTCCAAAACCAAATAAATAACTCGATCAGATTAACTAGAATGCCTGGTCTATATATTTGTTCGTATACAAGTGTTGGAGAATCTCTTCTAGTTGCAGAATGCGAGCCAGAGGCCTGTATGTACACGGTATGTATCTAATGAGTTATGATACGTTCTGACTACTGAGAAATAGTATAAAATTAAACTGTTAATTTCGGTGGGTCTAAAATTGAAGAGACGATTGGCTTTTCTTATTGTATTCTCTCGTATTCTGCATAAAAGCAAAAAACTGCTGTGTCAGTTTAACCCATCAATAAGGTCATATCCAAACCTTGATCAGTTTCTTCCAATATTTATACGTATTACTAATAGCAAAAGCGAGAATACATAATTCAGTGTAGAACCGTTTAATTTTTTTTTTAAGGACTTGTACAGTTCCTTGTATAAGTATTTTTATCGCCAAGTCTCATCCCTCACTTACTGTCTTCTTAATGTGCCAATCCCCCGTGAAAAAAGGACGACATGACAAGTTCTATATTGTTTATTTATCTCCATGCCTCTTTAGCTTCAAAGAAATAATATCCATAAATATATATATTTCTGGAAAAGCTTTATGACTGGATTTCTAACCAGGTGTGAGCTTCTCTAAGTTCTTCTAGTGTAACCAGTACGCTAAGCAGGAATCCAAAATATGCTGTAATATAACCTAGATTAAAGTACTCAAATATCTTGGTAAAATATTTCATATCCAAATATTACATTTCTGTTAAAACTATTCTCACTCATTTTATAGTTTGCTTAGTGATTAATAGTGGAATCCCGGACGCACGTCTCGCTCTATTTGTAATTCACCAGACGGATGCATTTACACCCAGGCTAGTAGTGTTTAGCCCCACCCATCTATTCGAATGTCAATGTGTTAACGACTAGGCCATTGGGATACAAAAGCTACCCTATATGCAACAGACGCCAGCTGTTTTTCATTGATACTTGTAATTTTTTGTTGTTGTACTGAGTCGGAACTCTCGAAATGTTAGGCACGGACTTAAATGCTAGCCACCAACTAGACTACAATATAATGGATCTGCAGGAGGTGTACAGGTATCTGCATAGGAGCCCATCTGCCAACAAAGGTCAAGCATTTTCACCCAGTATAGCAACAGGAAATTACAAGTATCAATGAACATTTTCTCTTATATCTACTACATACTGACTGATACACCTAATTAGAATAATTCCAATTTCCCGTCTCCTCCCCCGTTTTCTTCATCTTTTTTTACTGCCACAGATAGTGTAGGTATCCACGCCTTCTAATAACTCCAGACTAACTGACTAACAAAATCAACGAAGAATCTCGCACACGGGTGCATCGGCTCAAGTTTCCTCACTTCCCAGTAGTATACAAATAACAGACGGATAGAGAAAGATTGATATCAAAGTAAGCAAAGTTTTATGACAAAACAAACAATCTGAAGATAATGGTTAGTGCACATGTTCAAGCTTTAGAAGACATCAAGAATTGAAAACTCTATAAACAAAATTTGATCAGTTCTTTGTCAAAATAAGTTTTTATAAGATCACCCATACACACCTACGTTAGCAGTTCTTAGGAGTGTATCCCGCTACGTATGCAGACCCATGATACTTCATATCTTCACCTTCCAATCCTACGGTAGTGTTTTACTAAGCCAATGGTGTGATATTAAGGAAACAAACTGACGTCATTCGATCGAATACCGTTGAGTCACACAGCTAAGCAAATAAAACGAAACATCGGTCAAGTTACATAGTACCAATTTAAAGTAACGAAGCTGTTAATTCCGAAGTAAATGGTTTCACTTTGAACCTAAAAGTGCGTTATTCCACACTGAAACATCCTACTGTATAATTATGTGTACAACAACAACTTACATCCTTTTGAACCCCACATTTTTTCAGCCTTCTGTTTAGTAATTAGTATTTGAAGTTGTTTTTGGTCATTTACATGTAAACGTATAATACTGTGAACATCTATCTGAAGATGGCATAACTCTTCCAAAAGTCCAAGTTTTTCAAAGTTAACAAGAAGAATGTATCGACAAATTCCATTAGCTGGTTCATCACCTGTTAAAATGAATTATGTATAACAACTTGGATAGGCAAAAGATGTAATTAACATCGTTTTAATCAGTCAAAACTTGCATAATAATATAATCAGTTAATTTTGATGAAAAATTCAGGGATAATAGTTGCATATAAAACATTAACTCTGATTAATATATCTTGACCTGAATTCCCCAATTTATCTCTCTAGTGAATATAAGAAGACATCTTCGTCGCGTATTACAACAGTGTGTTTTGTTGTTCTGCGTAGTTAAATTAGACAGTCATTAAGTTTTGGAAACATTCTGTTAGCATTTTAGTGCTAGTATGCTTCTACGACTACTTTTCTGTGCTGGGACTAGAAGTTGAGAATCGAGTTATGTGGAATTTTAATGAGGTAGTTGAAATGGCCAGAGAATCTATCCAGTTGTACCGAGTGAAATATGTAAGATACATAGATAACACCTACAACAAGGTGGAGACAATACGAAAGAGCTTAGATGAAAATTAACATTTTCAGTCACTGGCTGACGAAGTACAAGATTCTCAGCTTCATATATATATATATATATATATATATATATATATATATATATATATATATATATATATATATAATGTCCCTGATTGTTCATGGCCTCTCTAGAAGTCGATTTGCAATTAATTTTCTCGCCTCATTTAACTTGATATATGCACGAACGATCACAAGTCTTTTCAGAAACCTTCAGAATACGTTAGGTGGCTGTGAACGTCTTTCGTAGACTTACTTCTTTCTAATGCTTTCTGTGATCATACTATTGCATAGTGCTTCAAAATAGTAATTGGAATATCATACAGTTACTGGAGGTGGCAAATAACATATAAAACCTTTGTTTGTATTTCACTATTTTGTCAGTAAGTGGCTTATCGGAGTTCACGCACATCCTCAAGTAAGAAAAGTATGCAGCAAAAACCCAATCATTCTAATATAGTAAAAACGTTTCATATTCCCAAAGAAAACTCAAAAACTCGGTTGACTAGTTAATTACGAAGAATCAATTCGGGTCTTCGTTGTGGAAATAGTTTTCCGAAACGTAAGTCATTCAGTCCACATAATAAGTGGCATTACTGCGCAACAATCCAAATTACTACATGTCACATCATCGCATCAAGACGTAAGGCAACAAGATCAAAGACAGAGAAAATAACAGAATAGGAAATAGAATAATAAAAAAGTAGGCTAAAACAAATAAACTGTGACATAGTGTAAGGTAAATGTTCCTTCAAACTAGGAGTGTTTAAAAACATTTTTATAATATTAGCATATAGGGTTTATTGGAGTTATCTGTATAATAATGTATGTGACTAATACAATAAAATTATATGAAACCATTTCCCATGGACTTCAATGTTCTACACTAAACACTTTATACGAATATATTTTATATCACACTGACAAACGCTTTGGCAGTAGAACTCTCTGATAAGTTCTTAACTATATAGTAAACAAATACTTGCATTTGGCAAAGCAAAATATGCTCAATATTCACCTGATTATTCACTTACCGAGATATTTATCTTCCGGGATTTCTTCACCACGTTTATAAAGTTTACTTTTCTCTTTATCAACCGGAGGTTCTGGCAGTTTTGTGTTTTTGACTCCAGACTTCTTATCTTTTGGGTTCTCCTTCTTTTTTGTTTCATCCGGTCGACTGGGTTTTTGAACAGACTGAAGATGAAATGTACAAAGTGATTAGATG
The DNA here is from genome assembly GCA_944470555.2 of Heterobilharzia americana. Taxonomy (NCBI): domain Eukaryota; kingdom Metazoa; phylum Platyhelminthes; class Trematoda; order Strigeidida; family Schistosomatidae; genus Heterobilharzia; species Heterobilharzia americana. Next base: position 52,045,996 of record OX104129.1, on the reverse strand, counting down.
TCGACATATTTCGTGGACGTGTTATTAAGTCTAAATAGCATGATATTTCTGTCTTTTGAACAAATAGGGTTTACAGTGCATTTTAACTGTTGAGCAGTAAACTAAGTGAAAGTCGACCAAACTTTTTAGGAGTAAATTGTTCAACCATTTCAGTGTTCGATAGAGAATACAGTTTTTGATTACCCATCTTTTAATACTTAGTAACAAAGGAACATGTGTATTTAACTATTTTTTCAACACCCATATATATATATATATATATATATATATATATATATGTGTATATATATATATATATATATATATATATATATATATATATGTCTTCAAAGTAATGTTTCCACAACCCGAAGGAGTACAGATATTTCCATCATCTTATCAAGGACTTCAGATCTCATCACTTAACTTTTTCCGTCACCTATTTACACTCTGGTGTAGCGCCTATTACCGGATTAACATAGCACATTAGAAGTCTCTTCATTTTACACTGATTGGATTTTATTAAATATATATATCTCTGACTGTCTCGGGTATACAATTTTGGTTTATAGTTAACAGAAAGTAGTAGGTTATGAATTAAGCGTTACTGATGATGTTATAAATTATTCTCCTCTGCAACAGAAATAGACTAAAGTTTAAAATACTTGACTTAATAAAAGTCCTAGTGACTAGGAAAAGACTTCAAGGATTTTGTCTATAGAAATTGTAGCTAGGCGGTTTAATAATGGGAATATGTTTCTTAGATTTAAGCAATATAAAAATTTTAAAATTACTCTAATCTGTATTCAGCGAACCCCAGCTGGTTAAGGTTACTGAAATATGATTTAAAGTTATGGAAATGTTCAGGTGGCATGCAGATTTGAAAATTTTTTTCGAAGAACTTAAGTAAAATACATCTAAGAGATCAATACAAAAATATTATCAAATTTATTTGGAATAAAAAAGAATCCCTAGGGGGAAACTGAACCATTTTTGTCCACTTGAATATTCACCAAATGGTAATATATTTAAAAAAAGTAGTCAACACCCTGGAAAAAGTTATGGTATTCCTTGACACAACCACATGACACCCTTTAAAGCAAAATAAACAAGGACAAAACTACCTTGAACTCAATTTTGATATTAAAGATGGATAATACCTAGCAGTGGAATCTAGGATGATCATTTCGTTCTGTTTGGGGCTCGTCAGCTGGCTGTACCTGTCTCTTAGGGAGAGATATTGTTCCCACTTGAACTTAAACCCATAGTACAAGAAGTGGCTTTCGTGACTCTGTGGCCTAGTAGACAACTTTCTGGCCTGTAAGGCAATCAGACCAGCTTTCGAGTTCTAGTGAGAACAACATCATTCACTGGGAGACAGGTACAACCAGTTGACGAGTTTCGAATAGGATGAGGTGCATGCCCTGGATTCCATTACTATCCACTATCTGTCATTAAAATTGGAAGTAAAGGTAATATTAGGGCGTCCACGCAAGAGCCCACATGTCAATAGAGACCGATTAGTTCGGTCCAGTCAAGGACGAGACCGAACAAGTAACATCATGCATTTTGAATTCAACTGGATTCTTGACTTTTTGAGCGAAAATAGAAAACCACTCTCCCGAAAATGAACTTGATCAATAGAGAATCTGCCATATTGCACAAGTCTATTTGAACAATTTTCAGAACTCACACCACCTAATTACTACAGTCATGATTTATTTTAAGTGAAATTTGTCGTCACATAAAAATTTTTCTTAAATTCTGCAGAATGTTAGAAATATTAGTTTATTAACAAAAATCTTTACGTTGTACTTAATCTGTTGGATTGTAAATAACATTTTGTTTTATTGAATGTGACAAATGATCTGTGGAAAAAAGCTTTGTTAATCGGCAGAAAATAAAAAAATTTCCAGATTGGGTCAAATCTCGAGTAGACAACAGTGGATGTTATGATTAAACGCTTGGAAAATAAACAGTTAGCAAGGCCATTTTTAAGTAATTTGAGTATTTATAAACAAAGGATTTTATGAGCCAAACATCGTATTCACATGGATAACGGAAACCTCACCATCACATAAGATGAATCAGGAATACTCTGAACGTTTTATGTCATATGTTTTGCCAGGTTGATTACAAAAACCACTGTACTTGTATTAAAATAATAGTAAATTTATCCCACCAAAAACTCATTCAAGCTTTAAATGTGCATGACACAACAAAATTGAAAAGCTCCTTTTCTTCTGTAGGGTTCTTGTTTTCTATATTTATGCAACATAAAATGGTCAAATTTATTTCTGATTTTATCACGAAAAGTAGCGTTTATCTTCCATGGAGAGTTGGTCATAAATAACATATCCGTTCAGTACTCACTTATAACACCTCTTGGGCAACTTTACAGATAAGTTATTGGTATGAGAAGAGATTGCCTTTGCGTCCCTACATTAACTGACTCATTGTAGTTCATGTAAGAAAACATCAGTGAGAGGTGAGGTACGTGAACCTATTTTCTCTAGACATTATCCTCATGATGACATAGATATTTCGTATAAATTTTGAGTCGGTTATTTCTTTCTTTACGTCGTTTAAATGTCTTTGAAGGAAACGGTTGATTACATTCAACTGCTTTCATAGCGAATCAAACTGATTAACCCATCGAATGAGTATTTTTTCCACTACGCAAAAAGAAGAAAATCTTCATTTAAATGGCTTAGAAGATATTTGTTTGTAAAACAACTGATTAAAATGGTTACTGAGCCGTATTTTGATTATGTACTTGTTAGTTGAACATGATGTGTAAACCTAGCTAAATAACCTAGTGAGTATCCAAAATACTTCAGCACTTAAAAAATTACAATAGACTTCCAGCGAAAAAATAGCTACTGGATTAGAAAAAACATTAACTGCTAACGTGGATCGATTAAAAACCTGTTTTACAGAGATAAAATGATATGTTCCAGCGTCAAAGTGGAGGAAGACTTGTGAGCAGTTGAAAGATGCTTAAGGGACAATGGATATCCACAAGCATTTATTAACAGATATGGAAAAACAGAAGACAAAAGTCGAAGAGTGCTACAGTCAACAAGAAGCCTGTACTCATTGCAGGAGTTACTAGCAGAAGATTGAAGAAATCACTGGCTAGAACGTTCCCTGGGACCAGGTTAATTCCCATGTACTAAACAATGTGCTCTTTAGTTCACTTAAAAGTTGATAGATAACCTTTCTATGTTTCCTCCAACTGTGTACATTAATTTGTGCTCAGCTGCCGAAGCAGACAGAGTGAAAGAATAGAAGGAAGGGTATATTTTAGATTTTCTGAACACATTCTGAAGACAGGTTAAATGAAGAAATATATTCCTTTTCAATTAGTGATTCATCTTTGGCTCCACATTAATATATAGGTTTGCAATTTCAATCAACATTACAGTCAAGTGTTGGGGGGTTGATAAACAATAATTATACACTTTAAGTAAGTCATGAAAATAATAAGTTTAAGTAATTAAGATGCGACTAACCAAATGGATAATTATAGGGGGTTAAAAATGGTAGTTATGATAGAGTGAAACAAGCTATTCCCAGGAAAGCACCATAGTAACCGGCAAATTAAGTGGGGTAATTTTTCTCAAGTGGACAATCATTAACAATAAATAATCTCGTAAGAATAAGAAAGCAAATGAATATTGAAAAAAGAAGAGGGATAAGGGGCGCAAAGTAGTGCTAAAAGTTATATCATGTTGACAACCATGATAACCCAAGCGATTGAAAAGTTTCTTTTGGACGTAAAGGTTAGATTTGTAAGGGTGGATCGCAACCGCCTCTGCCATGTAAAGTAAACGAAATCTCATTCCATATGGCAAATAAATTGGAATGTGATGTATAATTTCAAATGATTTGTCAGCATCTGCTCAAAATCCAATTTCAACTAGGTGTGAAAGTATGAAGTTCTTTATCGTTTCAATCTTTCCCTAATTCGATCGTAAATGGATGGTAATCAGAAATTTGACAATGGACCTGCCTTATTGTAAGCCAAATGTGACTAGCTCCACCGGAGTAGTTATACTAATAAATGCATACGAAAGTAGCAGAATCACGCAGTCTGTCATTATTTTTTACACCTCGAGGCAGAATTTATTCTTCTTGAAATTCGTAAAGAAAAAGTAGTTTCTTTCAGAGTAATAAGCAGTTAGTCAACTAGAGAGCTTGATCAACTATCAGACAAATGTTATACACTGTGAAATTATACTTAAACCTCTTCTCCATCGAATTAGAGTAAATTTGCCAACTGAACTTGCTGCAAGATCTTTAGGTTCATCTGAAGTTGTAATGGCAAATTCACATACTTGTCCACCGTTTCAATCCAGTTCTATTTTTAGTAGCTGATGAGTTGCCTGACATACTCAAAGCCAGTCAATCGAAATTCAACTTCAACATTATCTATGACTAACCATTCATCAAACAAGGGCAGGAACATAGTTCTCGGTGGCGAATAGTAATTTTTAGTAATTGACATTCATCTTAAGTTGTACTGAGAAAACTACAGAATTCGCAACCTTTTTTCTACAAAACAAAACATGCTTCTTTTTTCATACCTGTTCAACACAAAAGAATGCTCCTCAGTGAGTCTTATTTTTCCTATCTGTTTGATGTGACTGAAAGACTTAGACAAAAATGTGAGCAAATTGCATGAATCCACTACTAGTTAAACAGTACTGGATTGCAGTTCCTAGACAGTGGATTGATAGTAGATTTTATGTTTTCTGACTACCTATGTGACGAAAAAGGCCCAACACCCATTGGATTAATTATCTCGTTTACACTTGCAACAGAAGCTTTGCACAGAAAAGTGAGTGTTAATACAACTTCATCTGAGAAGACAGCGATGAAAAGAGGTGGGGCAAACCATTATATTTGATACTTTCCTTTTAGTCTCTACTAAGTAAACTCTTAAACTTTTAGATCTGCGGTAACTCGAAGTTTTGTGATCCTATTCTTAATGATGAATGCAAGTTGACATTACACGTTAGTTCGAATAAAATAGTACATACCACAACCCAAGCGGAGGTGAGATAAGGCATACTGATTTCGGCAGTAGCTGTCAATATTTCATCAGCATGACACTGCTATTCGATAATCAACTCGAAACATGGTCTGTAAATGTCTAACTACTAAGGTATGGCAGCCTCGGTGATCTCCTTACGAAGCCATCAATTATTATGCTGAAGATACTTTATCTACTACACACATGGGTGTGATCCCTCAAAAAACAATCTCCAGCTTCCTTTTTGTCCTGTTCGTGATCTAAGATTAGCATGCCTTGACTAGAACTATGATTCTCAAATGACTTATCTTCTCTCGCTGTGTCTGTTTCTTTTTCTAGGAACGATTGTTCCAGATCTCGCTACTATCTGTTCCTGAAACCATTGGTGAATCAAACTAAGTCAATACATCAGACAAATCTCTCAATTTAAAGTCTACTCCTTTACACTCGGTTAAAGATTTCATTACTCACCAGGTCTTCTTCAGTATCAGTTTGTTTAAAATTGCCAGAGAAATTCGCGGATTTTTAAGGATAGATGAGCCGGAAACAACTCAGTGCAGTCTTTAAGGTCTAGACAGTTGTACTTCTAGACTTCATTACATTACTACTTGCCAATTATGTTAGGTGTTCATGTCACTATTATTATTTGTCCCTTCGGTTCCTAGTGGAACGTAGGGCTTTAGTCGCACGCCTCCGATGCACTATGTTCCCTACAGTCTTTTGAACCTGACGCCACGACTGCCCACAAGCTTTCATCTCTTCCTCACATGACCTCCTCCATGTCACCCTCTGCTAAGATGTCCAACTCGTCGTTTTCCCTTTGGGTTCCACTCGAGGGCCTGGCGTGTGGTCTTCTCAGTGTATGCCCAATCCAATCCATCTCCACCTTCTTCTGCATATTTTTTGGGTGATAGGTTCCTGGTTGGTTTGTTGCCAGAGTTCCTTGTTGCTTATTATTTCTGGCCATCTCATATTCAGCAACCAGCGTAGGCAGCTGCTGATGGTCAGTGTCTGTGGTTTGTTGGAAGTGCTCTTCTTGACGCTCCAAGTTTCTGAAACCATATAGAAACACTGACTTGATACTGTTGTTGAAAATCCGGATCTTGTTCTTTGTGCTGAGTGCAGTGCAGTAGATCTCCACACTGATTTCAGATTAGTGATGACCTGTCTTGCTTTTCCGACCCTGGTTTTGAAGTCCTCATCTGTGCCACCACCACCCCCTGTAGTTGAAAATATGCTGAATAGTTAGGTAATTGAAAGAGACGACTTCGTTTACATTTCTCTCGTTGATGGTGAATGGCGCTGGTTGTCGGTGTTGTTGTTGTTGTGGCTTTAGTATCTTCATCACCTCTGTCTTCTCTTCTTTCACTTAAGATACAGTCCTCACTGCCACTTCTGTCAACTAGTTCGTTTTTGCCTGTACATCTTCGAGCTCGTGCGACAACACAATAGACATAAATCATCATTGGCGAAATCCAAATCTTCTAGGGTCTTTTCATTGGTCAAACAACGTATCCGCATCTTCGCGCTCCTCGCAGCTGCCAGTTGCATGATCCAGTTCAGTCGACCACAATCAGGAAGATCATCGGTGATAGTAGGCGGCAACCTTATCTTACTCCTTCCTGTCTTCACTTCAAAGGCGTCACTGAACTTTGCACTGTGAGTTGCTTGGCACGTAGCATCATATAGCATATAGCTGTTGAATGAGGTTGATAAGATTTGTGGCATTAAAGGCATAGTGTTGAAGCAGTTTCCAAATATCTTCTCGGTCGACGCTGTCGAAGGCCTTATCGAAGTCGATCAAGTTGAGGTAGAGTGTTGACTGCCATTCCATATTCTGTTCTATGATGATGGGTAGCGTAGCGTAGCGTTGCAATTTGATCCACACATGATTTGTACTTCATGAAGCCAGCCAACCAGCCTGTTCCGGTAGTAAGTTTGAATCCATCACATCTATAATCTCTCCAGGATGATGCAGCCTAATATTTCTCTTGGGGTGGATAGGAGCATGATTCCACGCCACTTCTTGTTCTTGGAAAGACTTGAGTCTCCATTCTTTGGAAGTTTGACAGAGTAGTGCTTCTTCCAATCAATAGGAATGTGCCCTTCCTTCCTTCCTCCCTTCCTAGCAAACCTTCTGCAGTAGTGATGTGGTGTGAGCATGTCCGCTGTTGCCTCTGCGTCTGTTTTCAGTGGTTCTGAAGGAATTCAATCTGGTCTTGCTGCTTTCCCGGCTTTGAGTAACTTTATGGCTTTCAAGACTTCGGCTTCTTTCGGAGAGCTTACGTTCACTGATAATTCTGTGGCTAGACTGCTGGTGGTATTTCTGGACCAGTTACAGGAGGTGTAGGTGGACGATTTGAGAGCTTTTTGAAGTGGTCAGCCCATCGTTTTCCTTGTATCTCCTCTTTGGTGTTAAGTAAGCTTCCCTCATTATATTTGATTGGTTTCATCTGCGTTGATCTCTTCCCAGATAGAAAGTAAGCTGGTTATTTGATACAGTGTTTTCAGGTCTTTCCTATCTGCAGCCTGTTCTGCTTCACTTGCCAATGTGTCGTAGAAGTGTCTTTTGTCTTTCTGCGCGCTGTTCTTCATTTCTTTGTCCAGTGTCCTATATGTTGTGTTCATCCTACTGGTCCATAATTAAGCAAACACATTGATTACAGTTTGGTCTCCCCAGAATCTAGTACTTTTCATCCATGGACAATTAGCAATCAATACTTTCGGTGAAACTGACTTTCAAAACTTACAGGAAAAATTTGAGACGTATTATTTGAAATATCTGTGATGACTCACTTCAAATAGTTAGCATAAGTTAAATGATGTAAAACATAAGTTTAAAAACTGCTAGAACAGCCACACCACTTGTAACTAGGGCTATTTTTTCAACCAGCTCCCCAGTAAATGCTTAGGAGGGATACGTTGAATTTAAAAAATACGTGTAGTACACTCTGCTGTGCTTCTTTACTGAATACTGAAGAGCCATAAACAACTCGTGCTAAAAAAAGGATATGGTGGGGTTCTTAAAAGTTTGCAAGACCTAAAGCTGCTGTGAGCTAATTATCTCATTAGATGTCTTGTATAGTTGGCAAAATTTTCCGATCTGAGATAGAACTTGCAATAGAGTATCACGAGGCAATTATTCTTCACGTATAAAACTTACATTTTTCTTGGCAGATTGTTGCTTAATATCCTGAACTCTGAGGTTGTTAAACATGAATTTCAGCAATTTAGATAGTATTTGTGAGTTCAGGACACCCGTAGAATCTAAATAACTTTTAGCGACGTGGCAAATTTCACAGAATTCTGGTGCCTCTTTTGTATTTTTAATTTTACATAGCGCCGCAATTTGACTCAGTATATCCTCATATGTTATAACCGTGAATCTTCTTCTCTGTCCGTTGTTAACAGCTGCAGCTAGTATAGATATAATTTCACTTTCCACTAATATTGAAGGTGAAATAATGGAAAGTGACATTTTCCATTCATCCTAAATGGAATAAATTGATTAAAAATCATCCTTACGTCATCTAAGATGAGGTCACTAAGTCTGCATCCCCAGTCTGTCTGAGCAAGAGAAGCTCGTGGGGTTTTACTCTTGACATTTCTAGCACTTTTAGGCATTTTCAAAATGCATACGCTTCATTTACATGACAAGTACCTTGAAACTGAATTACTAGCAAAGAAAAACAAGCACAAAATGGCACCTGTCATAATGCAGTACAGCATTTTTGACTGAGTCAATTCTTTAAAAAAAATTCGAATATTTTATCTATTTCTTTGCTGGGAAATATTTTGAGAGAGAATATTTATGAGATAATGTTCACATGACAATTTAATGAGGTTGATTTTTATCATGTCTAACAAAATCTTGATTCCTGTTTTCAATCGCTATTCTTAGCTGAAGTACTGCAGATATCTAAAAACCAAGTTTCGCCGGACCTAGCAACCAAGATGCTAATTTACACGTCTTTTATGCAGTTCGATTTTCGTTCTCAGTTTTCAGGAAGAAGGGTGGAAAGGTATTGATCCATGATAATCTGTACTGACGGTTATATTTTGGAAATATAGTCTTACACTAGACTTGCCACCAGAGGGAGAGGACTGTATGTGCCCCGGTAGAAATCCTTAACGGTTTACATCTCTGCGTGACAAAGACACTTCCAGACGTGAACGATTTCACAGCGGTTTGTGAACTCTCACACAATACCCCCTTGAAAAACTAGTTTCGGATGGTGAAAAACAGGTCAAAAGGTAAATGTCCATTCAGAAGATGATGTAGTAGGATGAGGTCATCCCCTAACTTACGGTAAGGCGTTGGACAAAGTCCAGCTTATTTTCTTACTATCATCCTGATCCCAACCCTCTGTTCCTACACTAATATTTTGGTTTCACGCATAAACCATGGTCTCCATGCTTAAATCGCACGTTTCAGATGGGCTTTTATATACGCCCACTTCATGAGCGGGAATAGTTGTTGTGATGCCCCAGTTCTGTATAAAACATTATTGGTCTGAACAATTCAACGTGTCATTTCCACACGATTTTTACAGCACGACTAGTAGTCTCCTTTCTGCCCCCATTGTAACGTAAATCGCTAGTTGGCTAATCTTCACTCTTACTGTGCAAATGCCTCAAATTGAGGACAAGGTCATCTTTCATGTACATACTAATTCACGTGTTTTGGACTGATTTCTCATTATAATCTCGGAGTAATACACTCTCCTATCTGTCTTCTCTCTGTTCGTCCGGGGGTTGCAGTCAGTGGCCCTTGCGTACTAGGTTAGCTGTCAGCTAAGCGTGCTTATTATATTCGTTTCGGAATATACATAACCATTAGCGTTTCAAGACCATAATAATATTTTCTCATAAAGGCTTTTAAAGCTGTTTGTGAGGACGGAAAGATAAGAAGACCTTTGGCGGCTGCGATATTTGGCTACTGTTTACAGATCTTGACTGACCATGATACTTAAGTCCTCGTTTCGGGCTACTACCGTGAATGGTGTGCCGCTAATCAGGTTTTTCTTCCGGATGGTCACGGCCTGTTTGGATGGCTGTACTCTTTGTGGTATTAAATTTTTGGACACCATCTCGTCGACTCATCCATTACCGTGGTTAGGCCATCCAGTAAAACCAGCCAGTCGTCATCAGTGTAAGGCGGAAGGGGACTCACGCACGTAGAATGATGAGGACAGTAGGCTTTAGATGGAGTCATGAGTCATTCTACTCTTTGCTTGTTCCTACGAAGATGAGGTCCCACAAATCATCGCTCCGTCCTATTGCAAGGGAAATCTCTGATTACGATTCTAGATACACCATCGATCCAAGAGATAGCCACCTTCTTCTTCAGGCCTGCGTGAGATATCAACAAAGCCTCTACCAAAGTTTATGAACATTACATCAGTTGAAATGCTCATGTGACTGACAGTAGCTTAATCCTCTGCTCAAGCGACAGAAGTTCAAATGGTTCAAACGGTTGTAGACTGAATCAAAGAAGCTTTCACATAACTGGCTTCCGCGTCTGCAATCCTTGAATCCTTACTCCTTTTGGTTTCTAGCCTGTGTACATTTAAAAGAGAGGGGAAAGTGACGATCAAAACGAGAAAATTCAGTTAGTTCCGGGCAGATCCCAGGTAAGCGTCAGTGGTCAGCCCTCAACCAGTTCTGCTCCATAGCTGAAGACCATTTCCTCTGAACAAGCAACACTATGGGGTTTCATGCAGTCTTTTTCAGTGGCTAAACTCCTAAGCTTTTCAAAACAACTGGATGCTAGCTTGACATCAGGTGTCTGTAACCAGCTTTATGAACTGAACTGATGATAGCACTCCCCGTATTCCTATGTAACCAGGACTAATTCAGTGAAGTTGTAGGCCATCAAGAAAACCATTTAGGCACAAGGTAGGCTAGTGGTGATAATATACATTGATGTGGCCCATCAGCGTGACAGAACTTGCCGTTGCTGATAGCTTTTTCGAAGACATCCTTCTCAATAAATACTAGTTTCACTCCTAGGAAGTCAACAAAACGGATTCCAGGCATCTAATAAAAAAATCGGAGTACGTCACCAAGGTAACTTATGGAGTTTTATCCCTATTTATATTGTTATTGCATCTATGCTTCCGTTGTCGGGACTAGGATGCTTCCATGGCATTTAGTTCTTCTTCAACTGCAGAAGTATGACCCCTTAGAGTAGTGCTGGGAATCCTGGACAAGGTCCTTCCCTCTTGCTTACCTAGATTTTCTAATCAGGCCTCAACAAGAGTTTCGGACCTGGCAGTGGTGTAGCGCTAAGTAACCAGGACCCTTTGTGACGACGTGTCTTACAAAACCTTATTTCACGCATCAACATGATGTAGGATCATAGCAACTGACCGGTTTACCGGAGAAGCGAATTCCTTCTAAACCAATATCACCAATCAAACTGAGAAGCCGTGCTATAGTAAAAACTTATTCTGTTCATCAAGATGAACCGAAACCTATCTCGAATGACCATCTCCGGCTCATACAGTCACAGATTTCAATAACGGTACCAAGCTCATACTTCCAGCAGCCACACTGGCTCATTTGCGAAACCAGGCGTGTATGTAAGGGGTATGTAGCGGCCAGAATCCAATAATCTTGGCCTGAACGCAAGAAATAACTAAGCGGTGCCAACTGACGTGAATCTTACTAGTTCCTGCGTTCTACCGTATAGCTTCCTAACTTCCGCACGTGACGCACAGTCAAAGGTTGGATCAAACTATCGAAACACGGTTCGTAGTGATTCAATAGTGGATTCGTAACAAAATCTGTGGTACTATCAAAGCAACAATAAGTTATATCAAAGTTACAAAAATACCTCAATAATGCCGTTAGGTAGCTATACAGTCCAAAATGTTCTCGGGTGCAAATACGTACTATACGGTAAAAACTCGTCAAACAAACGCAACTGTTAAATACCTGACGGTCAATAAAAATATTCCCGACAAAAGGGGTCAAAACTCTGCCTACAGGAATCAAATCAACAAACAAGAGTTTCCAGTAGACAGACAAAAGACAAACAGTCAAATCACTGCACAACCGTAAGTTGAACCAAAACAAAATGTCGGGTGCAGTAAAACAACATCACCTTGTCAACAGTCCAGCGTCACATAATAGGAAAGTGAAATATTCATGATAAGCCTCAATCATACAAGGGCAAATACTGGGTAAAAGGTCAAATAGGACAGCCAAACAAGCAAATAACATTACACCGGCTAGGGTCAAAGGTACACCATCCATAACGAGGGTAAAAATATTAAAGCAAATGTCAATACAATCAAACAAGGGTGATCAGGAGGGATTTTCTGATCAATTTTCCGTTACAGGGTATAACTGCTAATCGTAGGCTGAAACTCAACCTTTGCTTTGGAGGGTATACGGAGTCAGATGCTAAAGTCAAGCGTTTAAATCACATTGAGGCTAGTTACAAAATATCTTAGGTTAGTGCAAATGATATCATGGCTTTTTTTAGCCTTATGGCAGTCAATCACAGTACATCTAATAGCAGTGGCTTCCAAGAAGCGTTGCATTGGTCTCCAAGGCTATTCTAAGCCCTAGATAGTGTCCTTAGGGAGGATGTAACCTTTAAAATAGTCAAAGGACAGATTTTAGTAGTAACAGCATTTGAAAATGGAGGAAAATAATTTGTTTATCTTCCAAGGTTTGATTGGATTTTCAGTGGCAGTGTCTAACCTATTTCACCTTGATTTCCTAATATTTTCTCCCGCCCTTTTACGTGGTCCCCACTTGCGTATTCGTACTATTCGCCATTGTTGCTGCTGTAATCCACGTTCTCTAAACCTGTTAATTTGCTCGCACTGTGAGTTGTGCACTTCCGTCCAAACCTCGTTTTGTCTCCATGACTAGACAGTAACGAAAATTAAGACTTTTCTCATTTCGTGAACACATTACACCCACTTTTGATTGTTCCTTCAGTGCTTTGCCTATCCTTGAAGGATTGTTCGTATTGATTCCTTCGCTCTGCCGCGCAAGTCCACGCGCTGTCGACATTTTTGATCCCAGTTTCCCTCGAAAAGTCAATTTTTAGGTGCTTCTCGTACAAAATGAGCCCGGCAGCGGTGGGCCCACAAAATCTTCATTGTTTGAACCACATGATTCTTTGTTACGTTTTTTACTTATTAAGCACCGTGTTTCGGACGAATCCTGTATTTTTTTGTTACTTGTCATCGGAATGCATAGTTACGCGTCATAGAAACAGATGACCATCAAGGCTGTGAGCCCGAAGAATGAAATTCACTTTCGTGTACTTGCATCACGACTGCGTTCCGGCTATTTTGTAGCACGCACACTAGAATGACTGAGCGACATGTGAGACTACTAAGTGCGGGTTTAAGAACAGGCGTACGAGTTTCCTGATAAGTTTTTACGATTTCTGGCCAATCAGGAATGCAGAAATACTGTGGGCGATAGCATCTCACTGCGCAAACATTGCGGGCAATGCTTGCAGAATGCGTGAGCTGGAGAAGGTAATGCACACAACACAGAAGTTTTTCAGGTGGCTTATGTGATGTAAGCAAAGTACTTTTATGAAGTTCAGTAGCCAGGATGCGCATATAATCTCGTAAAGATGGTACTGATTTGTGACTTTTAAATTTTCAACCTAACGCTGGTGTCTACTACCTATCAGGTCACAACAGTGACGAAGACAGACCAACTGCTCATGTAGTTTCACCGCGTCATTACTTCTCAGCACGTTCTCAATAGAGTAAGAGAGGGTGGCTCTGTTCTGATGATCATTATACCTCACGTAGTGCTCTGATTTCCATGAACTTAGTGTATTGACCCTAGCATCAAGCTTGATTTCTAAGGAAAGAAGAATGTCATCAGTCAGATGCCTCTGCTGACGGGAAACCTTCAGTTGATCTATTGTTGTCGGCGCCAATGGTTGTGTCACCCTTTTGCAGCTACCCATGAGTACCAGAATTGAGACTCTTGCGGGGTGTAGAGGCACTCATTGGCAAATGTTTTCTTCCGGTAGCCTGCTACAAAATTATCAGGTGTATCCTTCAGTGCTGCTGTGCCGTTGTCAGTCGTGCAAAAACACGGCACTTCCGGGGAGTTTCTGAGTAAAACAGAGACCTCCCAGCAACTTAAAGGCAGCATGTCTCACAAAAAATCATAAGAATGCTGCTCATTCTCAAAACAAATGCAGCCATAAAGAATAGAATGCCGTGCTACACGCATCAAAACAAACTTCACATTTCACGTCGGTCTACTGGAACTGTTAAAAGGTCGTAATAATTGGGAATCCTGATTTCCCTGACAAGAAGATCTTTATCACATGAGGCTGAAACAGAAATGGCTTCACTTTTCGGGGGCAGAAAAAAAGTGACTCAGTTACATAGGTTGAAATGCAACTGAACTATGGTAGGTGTTCTGATCATCAGTTGTAGCCTTTTTTGGTCGCATTACTTAACCTCACACCGGTAAAGTCCTCTTATTTGGTGTGGAACTAAGCCTTTGCGCAAGTGCCTATTACAGTTAACTAGGTTGCAAATAATGTCCATTCTCACCAAAATGCCTTTGAGCGAAGCGCTTTGATAACAGGTCCACCGGAATCTGTAGAGATTTTGAACTAACCTAATTTGAAGAAAATGTTAAGAAAGGCGGGAGTTAGTTTAGCGCTACTGTAGTCAATCTCCTTTCCCCTCCTTTCATTTCAGTATGAGCTTGATCATTTCACCCTCCTTGCGGTGTTGATAGGTAAGAAGTATCTTTTTATGGCCCCGATCGTTAAAAGCTTCCCAACTTTACCCTTCTCAAACTAGCTACTGGCATGCGAAAAGCCCAATGACTGGAAATTCACTACCACCCACGTTCTGCCAGATTCCGTCATGCAGGATATTGTCATGCAGAGTGCCACCTTTTTCAGTTGTAGTCATGCTTGGTTACACTTTTTCACCCTTCCTTCATATTTGCCTCCCAATCCTACCTTTATACACTACTTAGCCCCTGAATAAATTTTAGATATTAGCTGACTCATTCCTGTCAGTGGAAAATATCTCTCAATTATATGCCCCCAGCTTCCGCCTGAGCAACTCTGGCTAGGCCATCCGAGTACTATACGAGCCATCAAAGTCACGTTTGTGCCAGAAGCTTCCCATAAGCCACCCGTCTTAAACTTCTCTGGGGAAAAAACAATTGGTCGACAGTATCACATTGCCAGGATTAATGGGCTAAAATTTGACAAGGCAGCAGAAAAAACCCCATAGATGACAAAAGCAGCGGAGCAGCTATTAGTTTCTTGTCAACACTGTGGGATTAACAAATAAAGATAAGCGCAGCGTGGTTACGTCAAATTTAATTCCCTTCAAATAATTTTGTTACTTCGCGAATTGCCCATTGCTAGCGAGGTTGATAATAACGGTAGCTACTTTTGCTGAGTATTCAATGAAATTTTCAAGTTAAAACCTCACAACTCAATAGCCTCTGCCGGCATATTATGAAAGGTCTACTTCTGGCCCACAACAAACAGACAAGCATAACACCCTAAATAGTGAGTGACCGGTTGCGCTATTTTCAGTAGCTAAAAGTGACTCGCCCCATTTTTGTTTCACGTGAATGGCACAACTCTATTTACTATACGTGATAGGTGTTGGCTCCACGAAAATGGTTTTGTAATTAACTTCGCTGCTCACATAAGACACACCATCAGTTCACTATCAAACTTGTGCCACGTGTCAGCACGATGTGACATCTACGTGATAAATTTGTTGACAAATCATGAAAAGCGGGTTAGGAATGGAAATGAAGGCGCGACTTGTCCACGAAAACCAACCAACTGGGCATTTTGACAACAATGCTGATTGCAGGTAGAACTCCAACATCTTGTACGACGTACCAGTATCTTACGACAGTCTTCTCGAAGGAAGGAATCTTTTGCCAAACAGCAGTGGGTAGCCATATGTTGCACACTAGGTTTTGCCTGAACCGGTTAAGTGGTGGCAACTTTCCCACCACGCAACCTTCTGCAGTCTCCTACTACCGAAAATCAGCAAGTTGTAAGTGGCTCCTCCAACTGTCATTAAGGCAACATGAAGGGACTTAGATGCAAGATGGCAAGTAATAATCCTGACGGAAATTTCGTTACTTCTGGGTATTGGCGACATAGAAGCGAGTACAAACCATAAGCGTTTGGTCAGGAAAGAAAGAAAACACAGAGAGGGGAGCGAAGTGTCAGCGTTTATGAGCAATGATTAGATAGGTGATCAAGAGACAGAAACTGCACCGACAGAGCTCCCAAACTGTCTGGT
Organism: Heterobilharzia americana; assembly: GCA_944470555.2. Lineage (NCBI taxonomy): Eukaryota > Metazoa > Platyhelminthes > Trematoda > Strigeidida > Schistosomatidae > Heterobilharzia > Heterobilharzia americana. Next base: position 52,029,685 of record OX104129.1, on the reverse strand, counting down.
AGATAGAACACACTAAGTAATTGGTAGGAAGTCCAGGTGGCCCCTGTCGGGAACGCAGAACAGAATCGGTATCTGATCCAGGCAGTAGCCACAGTGACGACCATGGGGTACGGCAAAGTTTTCGTAATGGGGCGCTTAAACGCCCTAACTCTCAACTTCGGGACGGTTAATGCAACTTTAAGCAGGAACCTTAGCCAAAACCTAGTCAGCTTAATCACAACAGCTGCGCCAGATAAAAGGTTAGCAATGGGACTCATTGGGAGTGGGGTGGAAAGTAATACAAGCTGGGCTATCTTCTGAGTGGTGACCATTTTGTGGCGAAAGACATTCAGTTTCAGGCTTCTCTTGGCAGGGGCGACCACGATATAATGGTGTTCCATCTACCAATCCGTGACCAACTGTCACGGGAGGGATCTCGCTCATGTCTTTGACACGGCGGGATGCTTGTAATCAGTCCTAAGGACATATATAGTGGAGAGGAAATCTACTGGTCAGGGGGCTTGCGTTATGAAAGTTCAAAATGAAAAGGACCTCTCTGAAATAAAGATTGCAAATACTTTTAGCACCAACATTGACATACGCCCCGGCAACCTGCCAGGGAAACAGAATTATCAATCTTCAACTTTGACCAGCGTAGAATATTCGCGCAGAATACTGGTGACCCTTGCTATGGTCCTCGAAAAGCTGTCAAAGCTCCAGGCCGAAGAACCCTCAGGATGCGATGACATTCGGCTGTCAGCGTCGAAGACCTTTGTAAGTGCATTATGTAGCCTACTCTACAACTTGTTTTCACAATCGTTAGACAAATACTTGCTTCTACAAGAGTGGAAACGTGCGACTCTCCCCAAACCATCTGGTAACCGCTGATAGCTGGATGGCGTGCTGTAAGCTAAGAGTCCCCGTTCATGAAATTTTCCCAAATTTCGCCATGATATTTGACTGCTTACACTCCATTCTGGTACGGAGGCTGCCAGGTTGGGCATCAGCTGTCAGGTTTTCCCTGGCTGCAGGTCCATTTATACGTCAAGGAATTCCGCAAAAACGTCTACAGCGTTTGCCAGACCCAGGCGGTGCGTCACAGGGAGTGATTCCTGTTAATAATCCACCTAGTCGTGGATTGCTGATTCTACATTTCGTTGACGATGTTAACGTGTAGACAACTGTGCTGACTGGGTGAATAATGACGATCTAGCGTTTAATCCGGATTAGTGCCTGACCATGTTCCCACGTACTCCCGATTCATGAAGGCCTTCCTCTTTCTCTTTGGCAAGCGCCTTTCCTTCAAGACCATGTAAAGTGACCTGGGACTAGTACTAACCGACAAATTTGGGACCATTTCCAATCATCCAAGAGACCCCCATAGAATTTACCTGGTATCACACTGTTTGAGCAGATAACCAGACGTCCTCGTCCGGAACCACCTTCTGTGGCTCTGGAAGACCTGTAGGCGACCCTGCTCGGAGGTCTGCGTCACGGGTCCGCCACACCTAACGAGGCAATTAGACCTCCTGGCGAAAGTTCACAGGTGAGCAATGAAGGGTGTTGTCGGGACATGGCAAAGACCCCGCGGGGATAGGCTAAACGACCATGCTACTGAAAGTCACTTGGTGACAGCTGACAGGATGGTAATCCATGTCACCTGAATAGTAAAACTCTAGCGGACGATCACTACGACAATCCTGATGGACACATAAAGAAAATCCCTTGTCTTTTTGCCAAAATTGGTGAGCCTGCAAACTTCCTTCCGCCAGAGGGATGAATGAATGCCCTGAGATCGCTACTGCTCCAACTGTCGATAGTTTAAAGAGGAGGTTGGACAGCTACGCAGCAACAGGGCTTACGCCCACCCACCTGGGGTACTGAATAAGCCTAAACAGCCAACTATTTCCGCATAATGTCGACTCAGTCACCGTCACACTGATTCTTTTCTACGGCCACTGTTATCACAAGGTTGACTCAGTCCCGCACTTCCATGTTGGATGTCTTTGCTCCGGTTACCACACACCATCAATAACATTAAAGTTTCCGTTCCCGTTATCCTTACTATCACCTAACCCGCTCCTTCTCCTCCCATTGACTATGCGATTTCGCCCTACTTATTAAGGTTCCCCTTATCACAGTTCTCTTACTTGCCTTTGCCGAATCCACTCAGGATTTTCTATTCTCTTCGCGAAACCTCCCAATTTATTGTTTCTCACTCCTTCCCCCTCATTTTGGCTCTACATCATCCCATTTTTCCCATCTTCTTTTTACAACCAGTCAGGACAAGCGCATGATGACATGGCATATGAGGGGCCTGTCGGCACCACAGTCAAGGAACAAACCATGCAGCAACCCTACAGATTTAATCAGGACAAAGCAGCCCGTCGAGTATGCCACAGCGACAGCAGCCGGGAGAGTAGATCTGTTGTGTCAGAATCCGACGAAACTATGGTGTTCCGCAAGACCTAGAAGCGAGGATGAGGAAATCATTCGGACTTTAGAAGCTCATTGAAAGATACTAGATGTCGGATTAGGAAGACTTAAAGGAAGAAACGAAGGAACTAAAGGACAAAAACAGAGGAACAGTGCGCTATAAAAATGTGATAAGATGGTCTGAGCTATCATCCAAGATGAACAAAATTAAGGCGCAACATGGCAACCTCATGAGATTGCACATCCCGATCAGTATTAAATGCACCAACGAAATCGACATGAAAATACTAATCACGGAAGACAGCCTGGCAGACTTAATCATTACTTGAGCAACTAAGAGACTTGTACTCAAGTTTGACGCAACAGTTTACGGTTTATCACAGCAGTGACGTAATAAATCTGAAGACAGTGCAAGGAAGTTTTCTCAGAACAGCAAGAATGCATGGCGTCCACACAAAATGCTACAGACTCGGCTAGAAGTAGCAAGTTTTGTCAAATCGGAATCTGTGTTTCTTTTCCTTTCTCATAGGCAGCTTCACAATGAGACCGCTGCATACTGACTAATTTGGCAGTCCACGTCAAATTTATGGCTCCTAACTGGATTTTACCTAGAAATGTTGGCATATCATGCTGTCGGCATCCAAACATGCAGGTTCTCCGACTAATAGCACATGCTCACCTCACAGTGAAGAGAACAAAAACCAACCCCATATGAAGCGCCAACCTTGAAGACATTTGAATGGTTTAACGATGAGAGCTTACGCCTCGTGGGCCATGAAATGAGAACAGTTTCTGGACTGAGGCACAACTTTAGCGCAACTTATTCCTGTGAATTTGTTTATAATGATGCGGAACCAAACAATCACTACATGCAGCTTGATACCGTGTGACGCTAGTCTTAAGCTTTGTCATCGGTCCATACCATGATTTAAATCTGGTTTTAAATGCTCTTTTGTAAACAGCAAAAACTTATTGATTATTCGCATTTTTTCAGCTTTACTTATGCTCGGCATTTGATATTCTGTGTACGTTTACTGGTTATGCGACTCATTGACTGAGGTGCAGAGGCCCAATCACAGTTTTCTGGTTAAAGCTCATATTGGGTGATAATGCCTGCGCTGTTATTCACCGTTGTTATATGGCGAAAGGGTTAGTAGCAGTTGAATAATTGCCTCCTGGCAAACTACGTATGGTGCAGCGGTGTATTCTTTCTAACTTTTCTCAGCCTCACCAACAACAATAACATTCAGATATTGCCTCTAAAAACGGCATGTGTTCGTATAATTTATTATTCGAAATAGATCATTGTTACTATCTTACACTAACTCTAAGGCAACAAACGTAGTTCTTGATGAAACAGCAGTTGAGATGGGGGTTTAAAACCGTGCTGAAACCCCTGACAGTGTAAGCATCACGATTTTATTACATCACGCCAAGGAGACGAGTAGTTCCCCCAGCGCACCTTAGCCTAAGATTTCGTCTCCCTTAAACTATGAGGTCAGGTGCACGGGAAATATATTGGCCAGAGAAGAAACACGTGATAGCGAAATTTAGGGTATAACCCAACCATCTAACACTGTACGTCCAGACTTATCTATAGAAAGCCCCTATGTAAAATCTCGTACTACATGAAGTGAGACAGTTGTCTCACTGTCTGACAAAAAGCTGCAACCCACTACCGATACCATTCTATGGTCGAAAATATCAGCTTCTTAGTGCGCGGCAAGAAAACCAGAACATTCACGGGACCCAACTCAGAACAGCCTACACAGGAACGATACACCGACCCGCGAGGACAATTAGATCCCATCTGGAGCAGGGAGAAGTACGAATAATGAATAGCATACTGACAATAGGTCCACTAGAAAAGCTCAGCACACTGAGCTAATCCGCGCTAGTAACATGACCAGCAGTGCAAACCATTAGCACTATGCAAGAGGAACTAAGATATGTTAGCAAATGGTGCAACACCTGGCGACTAGAACTTAACACAGAAAAATGTGGCTGAATATGCGTAGGTGACTACGGACTCGAACTAAACTTGATGATAGCTGGGCATTCACTCCCGAAACTGAAGTCTATACAAGACTTAGAGCTCCGATATTCTCACAACCTAACCTTCTCTGGGCACGCATTCACACAAGCGTCGAAATCACGCAAACTGGCAGGTTTCTTATTACAGAACTTCTACAGCACCGAATCTAGAGTTGTCCCGTATAAAACATGTGTCCGACCACTGCTCAAATATTATTCATTTATATACAGCAGTATAAGGGTTACGGATAGACTGAAAGTCTGAGTGCAGAAATACTTTACAATGAGAATACTCAACACGAATAAGGACGTAAAATATGCCGCCAGTTGCAACATCCTAGGACCTGGACCACCACGGGAACGAAGGCTTAGACTGAACCTGATACTATTTTATAAGCCCCTTAACAGGTTAACTTATAGCGCACTCACAGACATGTGGTCCATAAACAAAACTGCATATGCCTTAAGAAATGTAACTGCTACAGTAGCAATTGAGCATATCAGAACAGTCACTAGACAGAACTTCTTTGTGATAAAATATGCTTTGATATGGAACAGCTTACCTAGGGAAGTACGAGAATCAAGCACTTTGACTAGGCTTATAAGACAGCTTAACACTTCACTACAGGACAGCGCCATAAAAAGTACCACTAATAGTGTTACTAGAACTACAGATATATTAGGAACTCTCAATATATAAACAATTTACAATCTGAGAGGTGCAGAAGCTGCACCTGCTTTTGTTGTTTTTCTACCAAAATTTCAGATGGTTGCAGCATGAAGATATCATTAGACTATGAAGAAACTAGACTATGATGAAAACCTACCAAATAATCTGGAAATCTGAAAGCTAAATGATCGAAGGGTTTAACTCTGATCCGCGAATACTCACATCATTAAGATAACCTCCAATGATGACAACAAAACACAAATGAGGAATATACGTTACCAATTCTAAACATTCCACTTCTTTTCGAAGCAATGAAACTATGCTCCCAAGAAAATTACTGTCCAATAGGCAAGAATCGCCAATCCCATCCACCCATTTGACCCTCTCACCATAAGAACATATATCAATCCTCGAATTACTCAAATTTCTGGGTGGTCATAATGGCATCGAAAATCTGTGCAGGCAGTAAAATCCAGGAGATCAACTCACCTATTAACTTCAAAGTGAACATATTCAAAATAATGATATGCAACTGACTTCACTAGTACTTCATCTAACAGTGAATATACCTCCTTGACAGTGCTGCATACCTCAAGGTGAACAGTATGGAATACTTAGTGCCATTGGTCCGCAGCCTTTTCAAATGTTTGTTCCTTTGCACCACAATATCTAATTCTAATGGCGTAAATCTATATTGCTGTGAATGATAACACTTGATCAGATATTTACTTGGATTACGTGGGAACTTACAGGTTCTCAACATCGTCAGTGTGGGTTTTTCTGGTACCCGAAGCTATAGGCCTAAGAATCTATGGTAAAATAGACGTTTGTATAGCGTAACGGGGCATCGCGAAGACGAATCAAACAAGTCGACTGCTTGTGACAGAAATTTAGAATTTCGCGCTACCTTGGTGCCACTAATGGTGAAAAAACAGAGTATGACTGAAGACGATCCCAACGTTAACACTATGTATAGGCTGAGAAGTTGAATTTCTTGTCCATTTCATGACTTGTGTAATCTTCTGATGTTTTCAATCTAATTTAATGACCTTCATTCCGTATCATTTAGATCCCGTAAAATCTTGTAAATTTTCCAAAATATATCAGTGTGATGATGCTTGTAAACTGGCTTCTCCCATGTTAAATTACTAACATGAGAATAAAATATCCATTTATTCATTTATTTATAACACAACAAGAAGTGTCAATATCACACCACCTATAATATATCACCTAGGTACCACGTGAGTAGGAACTTCGAAAAAATGTGTAGCACTGGTTGCCTAGGAAACACACCTCTCCTTGCACCCCCAAGACTCACTGTTATTTAATTAGACAGTGTGACATATAACAGAAGCAGTTGCAGTCAGTGAGTGCAGTGTGAGGCCAAAATCAACGTGGACTGCAAAGACAGTAATTTTTGATCTATTACATCCCTGTCAGCTTTAGCACTGGCCAAAAACTGATGGGGAACTTCAACCCCTTCATCTCAAACCACTAGTTTTAGCTACCCTCCAGAAACAGAAAAATGCAGCCAACACACTACCTCTAGACTTGAACTACCCGAGCGACAATAAAAAAATAAGAATACACAGTGGGTCTGGCGAAACCTCTTATCGCTATCACCAGTCCTAAACATTCATTACTTGCAAAACCATGACTAACTACTCATTGTGGTGCTAATACAGACAGTGAGAACTAAGTTTATACTGGGTCGAAATCGTTGTATGTGGATAGATAAGCACACTGAACGCTTTAAATGGCAATTTGTTACATTCCTCCTCTAACGAAACTGATTATGTGTCAAATCACTTCACAGTCTATTCACCAACGAGATATCACAGTTACTCTATAACTACAGATGAGCCATGTGTAATTCAAGCTCAGTTCACTCAAAAGGTACTGAGTAGCCCTTGAGTCCATTTAACAGATTCAAAAGCTTTGTACATTACTCCCCTCACTTGCACATACGAGAACGACATCATTTTCACAAATCCCAGATGCTTACTTCGGAAACTGTCAGTATCAAAAGGAGTAGCATTCATATTTAAACCACCTGTAATAATCACCAATGAATCTGGTTGTTCCCCAAACAAGCCAAGCTAACATCTGCAAGAGGATACCTTAAAATAAACGATCACTACTTTCAAAGCTATAAGCAGGGAAAACATGAGGACTTCTGTGACCATCGAAGGAGTACAAGCAAAAGAAAGGACCAAGTCCGAAGACCTACAAGCGAAAGCTCAAAAACTACAAGTTTTCACTACTCGCACTATTAACGCTGATATTGAAATATGCCAGTCGAGTTGATATTTGTTGGTGCATACACACTTCAGACGTGATAGGAAAAACGAGAAAGGAAGAGGTTGTCTAGTTTACTTACCCAGCATACTAACCGTATTCAAGCCGAAAAGTATGGTTATCAACAAGAAGAGTGAGTCTTTCAAGTGGTGCCCGTACATTATGGGAGTGTTGCGGTATCGATCATATGTGTCTACAGAGCACCTGGTACCTTTTGTAACGATGAAATCCAACTAATTACAGTTCCAAAACATAGGTCCTGCATTCCACATGATCACAATCTGCAATGTGGCGACTTCTGTCTGCCTGAAACTAAGTAGCAGCCGTCCAACTTGGAATGACAGTTTTTCAGTACACTGGATGTTTTAGGATGGAAATAAATTGTTGCCACTCCTACATGAAGTAATAATGTATTGGTCCCAAACTTTATCGCAACATAAGTCCTCTTTAAGGCATATATAGGCTGTAAGTTAGTTGGAAGTGACCATAAGACGGTAATGTTTGCATTACCCCTTACATCAACCAGCAAATCAGTTAATATTCCTACTCCACAACAAATAATATGAAGAGATTGCGATAAGGCCAACTGAGAGCTCAGTTGTTAATTGATTAGAGGCATTAACCGGGCATTATGCTTCACTGATGCTAACCTCAAAATAGCACTAGTTTTATTTTACTGCAACTCCCACGTCTGTATGAATACCATTGTTCCATTGAAAGGCTTGAAAAATTTGATTCAGTTCAATAAGCCATTCATACCGTTAAGTGGGTGTAGATAATCATGCGAACTTTGAACGAGATTTCACTAAAATAATGACTTCGATTGATTCCAAATGTTCTAAACTCCATCTAGCAAGGGCAAGATATATGTTTGAAGAGTGAATACAGTAATCCGCCAGCTGCCTCATCTAGAAAATTTGCTCTCTCCTTTCCTCTTAAAAAATGATTGAACTACATAAGGCATAACATTCCTCTTCTTATTCACGACAGTAAGCCTCATACTAATCCGATAGATACGTGTCTGAAGTAATCAGCGACACGTTTATACTTAGTTGTCTAAAGCTTATGATCCAACAAACCTTCGAAAGTGTTTTAACAGTGGTGACGCCATCGGATTTTTACTTTCGGTAGAACCTTTACAGGAGTTCTCAGGAGTCCAATAAGGGAGAAGTGGGTTATGAAGGCAACAAGTTCCCAAATGTCAATAGCCTAAGGTTCGGCAATATTCGACGTTGGTGCTGACCCTCATATTTTTAAAAGACTAGCTAAGCCGGAAGTACCCGGCCAAACATCTACACTATTCGTCACATTGCGATTTAACATAGCGTTGCTCTCTGACGATTTCTTAGTCAGCCAGCTTACTCATCTACGTATAGTGGCATGACTTTACGAATACTCGAATCACACCTGGCCCATTGAATTATGCAAATTTATCATAGGTAATAAATACTTCATACCCGCCAACCAAACTTTGTTCTTTTTCGATCTCGAATCCATCGACATTTGACAAGTACGAAGAATTAATGGTTGGCCTCTGAGTCTATCCAGACCATGTACGAAAATCGGTAAAGTCAAATCTTTTTGCATCTACTGAACACATTCTCAAGACTGTACGATGCCGAGGTTAGTTGGTAATCTGAATTAGCCTACTTAATGATGATCTTTCGGCGAATATGGTGATCTGTCCTATAAAACGAATTTGTGATCACTTGATAACTCATTTATGACAAACTGTTAGCTCATAACATTTATCTCCATTTTCTGTACGAATAGAGTCAATCCTTTCAATATTTTCTGGTTTCTAGGTTCTTCACTAGAGTGACTTTAAAGGCCAGCCTAGCAACTGACAAGATAGCCAATTGCATTCCTTTATTTTATGAAAAAGTACTTTTCTAGGCGAAATAACGAAACTTGATTGGCCATTTCAGTAGTTGCTAGGGTGGCCCTTGAAAATCCTGTTCCAGTACGACCTACTCATTTGTAATTACCATTTGGCTCTTTAAAACTCACCTTTTTAACTCACTGCACTTCCTTCTTCTGAGTAATACCTCACTAACTCGTCTAGAATATTCAGTGTGATGAGAAGCTCATTATATTATATATGTTTGGCTTTCAGTCACAATAAAACAGTCAAATAATACGCAGTTGTTCTCTTGGCGTAATTCTTCATCAATTACTGTAAGTACCAGTTGAGTAAGTTAATCAAGTGAAGAGCGAAATAATTGTGCACCAACAATAGTGAGATTTCTTTAGGAATGTATGATTAAAAGTAGATAATTTATATGTTCCGTTCATGGTACCTGCCTCTGCTCTGAATGATAATATTAAAACTAATTATTCATAAAATTCAATTCAAAATGAGTGCAGACGAAATGTGACTTTTTTGGTGACCAATGATGAAAATTAAAGAAATTTATTCGAAACAAGTGATTATAAACAATAAGATATGCACAATAATATATGGTCATAAAGCTTAAATGAATTCTGTTCACCCTAACTACAAACTTTACGTGTATGAGTAACTAGAGTAGTAACAAAATAAATAATGCAAACACAAAGGAACGCATGTTTGAAGTTTCACACTGATACGAAAATATGTGTGGAAAATTAACAACTGATGGTCTTCAGTCGCATCCAATACGTTTCAAACTAACACATCAAGTGAAAACAAATCCTTGAAATGAATCTTTTACTACGTAAGTCAAGATGAGCTCACGAAGTCAATGAAATCACCCTTTCATTTTAAACAGCATATTAACAACACAAAATCTGATCTTCATGAACATAATCATCATCAGATTCTTTTACTTATATCTTTTGCTTTATACCCTCTTCCTTGATAGTTTTATCGGTTCATGAATGTGAACATAGAAGATTTCTGTTTTATTGTGACTAATTTAGTCTCGTATCACTGTATTATTTCGTAATGAATATTTTTTATTGATACGGATTATTTCCACTTTCTCTTGTGTAATCTTGAGTTATATAATTAGAAATTGGTGCAAAGTGAAATTGAGATGCAAAGGTCAATCCCTAACTATTTGTACTCCTTAAATACCCACGAATGCGAGACCAAGAAATATACTACAGAATAGCAAAGTGGAGTAGTATACTTGATAGCACGTGCCAAGATACCAGTGCGCACCAACTGGCTAGTGGATCATGTACGAGCAACGCAACATAACACGTCACCGTACCAAATGTCGTGGATGCTTAACCATGTGTTTCCGTTAAAACTATGAAGGTCAGTATCAATGTTGAATCCTGTCAAACCGTAGGCTATTAATTTTAGGGAATTATTTACACCTACAAATATATAAGACTAATTATGCGAGAGTTTGATCTGAGTTTTTGAATCAACACTTACCCATAAAGGACATACAAGTCAATTCAGAAACGTATCGTGAATATTTTTTGTCAACCATTGTCACATTATATAGCTAAGACTATCCAAAGAGATTAACTATGCATTTATGATGATGTTTCTATGTATTGATTACGGATTAACATTAGTTAGAACACCTTATTCAATTTCTTACCCTCATAATTATTATTAAAGCAAGAATAACCATCAAAACAAGACAAAATGAAATCATTTTATTTGTGGCTCACTTCATAGCTTACAAAGTGAAATAGTTCCTATGTCAAGATAGGTAATTATATGTATTTATATCAATTAGCATGCTTTTGTAAAGTCGGTAGTAAGATATTGTCTTTAATGATATGAACACTATTGTGAAGTAATCGATACCCATTATTATTATTATTGGTCCCTTGGGTTCCTAGTGGAACATAGGGTTTCACTAGCACGTCTCCAGTGTCCTCTGTTCTCTGAGATCTTTTGAACCTGGTCCCATGACAGCCCAGAAGCTCTCATTTCCTCTTCGCACGACCTCCTCCATGTCACCCTCGGACGTCCAACTCGTCGCTTCCCATGGGGATTCCACTCGAGGGCCTGACGCGTGATGTCCTCAGTCGGCCTTCTCAGTGCATGGCCAATCCATCTCCACTTCTTCCTGCATATTTGTTGCGTGATAGGTTCTTGGTTGGTTCGTTCCCAGAGTTCCTTGTTGCTTATTTTTTCTGGCCATCTGACCTTCAGCAGCGAGCGTAAGCAGTTGTTGATGAATGTCTGTAGTTTATTGGAAATGCCTTTCGTGACGCGCCAAGTCTCTGAGCCATACAAGAGCACTGACTTGACGTTGCTGTTGAAAATCCGTATCTTGTTCCGCATGCTGAGTGCAGAAGATCTCCACACTGGTTTCAGGCTAATGAACGCCTGTCTTGCTTTTCCGATTCTCACTTTGACGTCCTCGTCCGTCCCGCCTGTAGTTGAAACAGTGCTTCCTAGATAAGTGAAGGAGGTTACTTCCTTCAAGTTTCTCCCGTTGACGGTGATTGGAGTTTGTTGTTGTTGCTGATGGTGGTGGTGCGGTATCTTCATCACTTCTGTCTTCTCTATATTCACCTGAAGTCCCGTCTTCGCTGCCTCTTCTATCAACTTGTTAGTTTTTGCCTGCAGATCTTCAAGTTTATGTGACATTAGGCATAAGTCATCGGCGAAATCCAAGTCTTCTAGGTTCTTTTCCGTCGTCCAGTGTATCCCCCTCTTCTCGCTGCCTACTGTTTGCTGCATGATCCAGTCCACCACAATAAGGAATATCATGGGGGATAGTAGGCAACCTTGTTTCACTCTTGTCTTCACTTCAAAGGCATCACTGAGCTTCCCACTGTGGATTACTAGGCATGTGGCATCTTCATATAGTTGTTGAATGAGGCGGATAAAGGTTTGCGGTACTCCGTAGTATTGAAGCAGTTTCCAAATTACTTCTCGGTCGACGCTGTCAAAGGCCTTCTCAAAGTCGATGAAGTTGAGGTAGAGAGCTGATTGCCATTCTATGCTCTGTTCTATGATGATGCGAAGCGTTGCAATTTGGTCTGCACATGATTTGTACTTCATCAAGCCTGCCTGTTCCGGTCGTAGTTTTGAATCCAGTGCATCCTTAAGCCTCTCCAGGATGATGTGGCTTAATATTTTGCTTGCTCTGGGTGGACAGGAGAGTGGTTCCGCGCCAGTTCTTGCAAGCACTGAGGTCTCCTTTCTTCGGCAGTTTCACAAGGTAACCCTTCTTCCAATCGTCAGGTACCTTCTCTTCCTTCCACACCTTCTGCAATAGTGGTGTGAGCATGTCCGCTGTTGTCTCTGCATCTGTTCTCAGTGCTTCTGGCGGTATTCCATCTGGTCCTGCTGCTTTCCCGCATTTCAGTAGCTTTATGGCGTTCAGGACTTCCATTTTTGTTGGAGGATTAATGTTCACTTGTAATTCAGCGGCTGCAGGTGGTATTTCTGGACGAAGTGCAGGTGGTGGTCGATTCAAGAGCTTCTTGAAGTCGTCGGCCCATCGTTTCCTCTGTTTCTCTTCTTTCGTAATTAAATTTCCTTCTTCATCTTTTATTGGTTTCATCTGTGTTGGTCTCTTCCCTAATAGCAACCTGGTTATTTGATACAATGTCGTCAGGTCTCTATCTCTCTTACCTGCAGCCTGTTCTGCTTCACTTGCCAGTGTTTCGTAGAAGTGTCTTTTGTCTTTGCGTGCACTCTTCTTCACTTCTTTATCCAGTGTTTTATACATTGTGCTCAGTTCCTCTTGTCGTTGAGCATCCTTGCACTGGTTTATCTTCTGCTTCACCATCCTCCTCTCCTCTATCAGCTTCCAGGTATCCGTCGAGATCCATTCCACTCTTTGTCTTCTTTCTTTTTCCTTCCTAATACTGTTGTGCAGGTTTCTTTCCACATAGCTTTCAAAGACTTCCAGTGTTCTTCCACACAGGTTTCTTCAGGGATGTTGCTCGATGTCTCCCATTTTGTCTTGATGGCTGCCTTGAAGATCTCCTTTGTAGTTTCATCCTTCAGTTTCCGAGTGTTGTACTTGAATTGAGGTCTATCACCAGCTTCCTTGAAGGCTTTTAACTTGATTTGGAAGGTTCCTTGCACTAGATAGTGGTCTGAGCCTACTATACCCATAGAAAAGAGTAACTGACTTCTTGCTGATTGTCAATACGGTTGGTCAACTGTAATAAGGAAGAACTGAAGATAATGTATGAGTAAATTTTGAAGATAGGGAAAGTTATAGTCATAGAGTATGTGCGAGTATTACGAAACTTTTTCATGAGTAAATGACCACATAGCCAACCTCAGTGCTCTCATAGCTCATAGCTGCTCCTTGAAAATCAATCACAAGACCTGATATCTTTGAGTTCTGTCCTGCGTTAGACCGTTATACTGGGAGGTACCAAACTAGTCTGAAATAGATGAGAGTTCCCCCTTTATTCTCAATAGTTCTGTAGCTGATTTGATCCATGATGTATACTCTATAACCAATCACTTCCCCCGGAACCTCCAAGTTGATTTGCTTACGTAAAATTTTGTTTCAAGGTCAGGTGTACTTCGCCTGCCCATAGATTAATGAGGGATTACTTTAACAAATAAGCTATTCATACATATTAAATAGGTTTGTGATATGCTAGGGTACACAGTGTTCAAGCTCAGAACACATTGCCTTCATAAGATGACTTTACAACAAACAAAGATGACAAAAGATGTAGTAAATTCCGTTTGTTTTGAATTTGCTACCTCTTAGTTTTGAACAGGATTTCTGTTCATTACTACACCTAAGCTTTAAATTCAGTATTATTTAGTTACAAGTGTTTGGATGATCGCCAGTAGTGAGTCTTTGCAACAATATTAACCACTTAGTCTCGTTTACAAAAGTATATCACAAACCTGTTTTTTAGACAATAATTCACAATCCAGTTTTCTTAGCATTTCTCGAATGACTAAGTTTCCATGTTTGGAGTGCTTGCAAACCTTTTACAAGTTAATGAAATATATGAGAACCATATTCCAAGTTTTCACTAGAATTCAAAAGTACATAGAGCACTTTATTCTGTGCTCCACATTATTTGAATATTTTCGCAAATATTATGTATACCAACATTTCTTTTTAATTAAAACTAATTTTGTTTATATACATATTTGGTATCGACAAACAGCGTTAACTACAATTTTTCAAATCCTGTGTCATGCATCTTCCGCTTTGCTTGTTTTTGTAGTGTGATTTGATGTGGTTTACCGGTAGGCGTAAAATTTATAACATTCTGGTCAAACAGAAGAGATATATGAACTCATGAACAATACTGGTAGCTCAGATGGATGATTTTGTTTGCGTTGATTTCTGTGAGGTGGGTGGTTTAACTGTGAAGCTTTCATTGTCTTTCTAGGTACCATCATCAGCACTGACTGCAGTATGAAATGAGCTATCAGCAATTTTCCGTGAGTGATTCAGCAGCTTACCCTGACGAAGGAATTTGTGATTGGTAGTTTTCCTTGGTTGTTGTGTCATTGACTGCACGAATTTCCCTTTTGGCCGTTTCTGTACCTAACATATGAACTTGCAATTGTTAGTCATTTTTCTCATTGATTGATAGATTAGTTAGACTGAAATAAATCCCAAGCGTCTACGGATTTTCTGATATTTTTAGTGTTTCTTCTGTCCAGACGTCTACATTTCCAAAATTGAATTCATTTCTATTATTGTCCACATGTACTGATTTGAATGACGTACATGTGACGCTTAATATCCAACTGAGGTTCACGTAAACGAAGGTGCCGACAGCACCAGTTTGTCCGAAACAGTGCTGACTGCAGATGATTTTTTGAATAATATTTTGTTCGTCTTCTTTGACTGCTGCATCATTTGATCCACCTTATATGGTTCGAGGAAAATTCGCTGGTATATGAGACACACCAACTACAAATGATTCAGTAGTCTTCTCATGATCTCCGTTATGTTCTTCATGTATGGTAGGATGATCCGTTTGCTGATTTTCGTGGATAACTTTGTAGTTGCTTATGAGTTGCGTAGGTATCTTCTGATGAAGTTACATGGGTAACCATTCTCCTCTAAAATAGACATCACTTAGTTTTCCTTGTTTCTCCGTAAAGTTGTTGTACTGCAGAGTGTACTTGCCCTTTTGAATAAAGTTTTAATGCGCAACTAAATTTGCACGTTGTTGCTACTATAGTTGATGATTTGATCAGTGTTTCGACCTCCTGTACACTTGAATCTCTGATTTTCCAGCGTACACATACATTGTTTTGTTTTGATTAATTTTACTACAGTGAAAGATGAATAAATTAAGAAACAAATTTCAGACGTCTCAAAGGTCAACCTCAACCTGAATGGGACATGTACATCCGTCTTCCAACTCTCCTTGAAGTTGAGGAGACCATATCCAACCTGAAGCGATGCAAAGAACCAGAACCTGACAGTTAGCCACCTGAAGTTTTCAAATATGGAGGTAGAAAATTGCTAATTAAATTGACGGATGTACTAGGTATCGTATGGGAATCAGAGGCAGTGCCGTCTGACTGGTCTACTTCATTGATCATACTAGTATATCAGAAGGGAAAGAAATCTCCTTGTGACAATCATAAGGCAATCAGTTGGACTAATATTGTGTCTAAAATCCTAGGGTTCATAGTTATCTGACTCATAACTGGAGTTCAGTAAAAGTAAACTCAACAAAACCAGGCAGGTTTCTGACCGTGAGGAGAGTGTATCGATAATATTTTTACCATCCGACAGGTTCTGGAACACAGGCATATATACTCAATCAGTGACCGACACTTGCCGTACTTATTGACATGAGGGCAACATTCGACTCCGTCGATGGTGATGTGTTGTGGCAATGTGTGACTGTGAAGGGAGTACTGAGCAAGTATTTTACGCTAATCAAAGCTCTCTACTCGAACTGACGCAGTCATTTCAGGGGTCATAGAGAGTTGCCATCACAACTGACGAGAACTGCTGATGTCCGCCGGGCATACACATACCACCGTTCTTGTTTAACTGCGTCGTAGACGTAATAATGGACATAACTTCAGGTACATCTAACTTAAGTCTGACCTGGAAGTTAGCCTGGAGTGTGCAGACGATAATGTCCTGCTACGTGAAGATGCTGACAAAATGCAGGGTCTTCTTGATACGTTGAACAGATTATCTGAGTTTGTTTAGCATGCGTTTCGAACTTATCAAATGTAAGATGATGTTCCAGAACTGGCATGCAACCACTCCCAGTTTAATGATAGGGGGTTGAAGTGGTGGAATGTGTTGACCATTTCGCTAACTTGGGGAGTTGCATCAGCTTGAACGGAAGCTTTGCTGAAAAAACTCAGCTTGGATACAGGAAGCCCATTTGGCTTTTGCCAACTTGTGTCACCTGTGGCGCCAACTGGTGAGATATCTGACTATCTATCAAAGGACGAGTATACCGTGCTGCAGTTCGTTCTGTCCTGTTATACTACTGAGAGAGGGCAGCTAAAAGTAGATATAAGGCAATTACAGGGTTTACACCACAGGTATTTTCGTAGCATTGCTCGCATTTGGTAGAATCGCTATGTGAGCAGTTTTGAGATCAGGCGAAGGATATTAGGCCGGACAAACAAGTCGACTGATGAGGTTGTGAACCTTAGTCGACTGAGATGGCTTGGACATGTACTGCGCCTGCCAAGCAACCACCTACATCGACGTGTTATGCTTGAAGGAGTTGGATTAGGTTGGAAAAAGCTTCAGGGTGGCCAGATTAAGATGTGGCAACAGGCAGTGAAGTCTCTAACTGTTGGCCCGAGTCGTGTGGAGAGATGAAGACTACCTGGCTGGGGTCACCAAGAGGAAAGGAATCAGTGGTTAAGGACTCTTGCTGACATGGCTGAAAATATCTCACTATGGTGCAGGAGTACTCACTTACTGACTTCTTCTAAAGCTTAAATATTTGCACTATCCGTTATCTTCGGATTGTTTATCCTCTCACACTACTCTACCTACATTGATTTCAATCTTTCTATCCACTTGCTCTTTGTAAGCTTCCGTGAAATGTGCCCACTTGAACTCAGGTGCCTATGTGCGAGGTTCTATGTTGATTTTGTCTGTCTTTGTTTAACTCATTTGATTCAGGTCACAAGTCTGTTGTGAATTGAGTTATCTTGTGACTTAACTAATTGGTCACCTAATATCACTCAGTTGATTTCATACGTGATGATTGGTATGGTATGATTGGTATATGTAGGAAGTAGGTTTTATTCATATATCCTTTAGGATTCGTGTAGATAAGTAAGGGCTTTTATGCAGTTGAAAAGTAAGTTACAGCGGCCACTTGTTGTAGAGTATCAGGCAAATTCACAGGTTTTGCATCAATAGTTCAGGTTCCGTGGGCCACCTAATTATAATATCGCACTTTTGTTCCCAATAGCCAATTTTGAAATGTTCGTTTCATTAACGTTAATAATTATCCAAGATGGCTTATTACTTTCTACCAACGTAACCAATTCCAATGATAAAGAAAAAATAATTACAGAACCGGATGTATTATTTCATTGAACTGCATCTTATCAGCAAAAGGATGTTAAATATATAGAAATGAATATTCTTTTCATAAGATCAATGAATGTTCAGTTAAAGTATTGAAACCAAACTGGGAACTTGAAGAGTACTTCGAAAGAAGAGAAATGAAACTGGATCAAACCAACTTTCCTTTTCATTCAGACAATTGTTATTAAATAGAGGGCTTTAGGCCTATGAGTAAGTATGAATAAGTTGAATTGATAACTTAATTCTGTGAGAAGTTATCAACATAAAACTATCGTGAAAACAAACCGTTTTAACAATGACAATGCTTATTGAAAAAAGATGGAAAAAGTCTGTAAATCACGAGAGGTATTCGTATGGGGAGATTTCTACACATTACAACTGCTAAAAATGGTTGATTACAGTAGCTTTACGATTTGGTATCATATACGATCGAAGAAAAGCCTCTATTCATTGAGAAAACTGAAATTCCTAAGGAATACACGTTTAGAAAAGCTTTTAAGAAACGGCTCAATAATCCTTAAATCTACTTGCTTCTTCGTGTACATATGGAATGACAAACATAAAAGTCATTTGAGTGAATGAAGAACAGTTATATGTACATATTGAGGAAATTATGCAGTAACAGTATTGAGATTTCGCTTATCAGTTTGTTATACAGTTGAGAAAGTCAACTCATAAAAGTCTAATGTGAACGTTAATAATGAAATCAATTGTTCCTGGGATTCAATTCAGCATAATTGGTTATCTAAACAGTTATATGGCATACGTGATGCTATAAGGTAATAGTCGAAGAAAGTGTGTATGAAGGTTAGATGCTACGTGGAGTACGATGCTAATGAATTTGTGCTTCCTGAATCGAGTCACGGTAGTTCTAAAGGCAACACATGGTTTTTGTGAACACAATTCCGGTTGTTTTGATCCTAATTGCTACTGCTTCTGCAGTTTGAAGTATTCAGAGTCGGATACTTTTTGGCGCGTTGCTGGGAACCCGGTGAAAAAAGGTTCGTTTAAATCAAGCGTGGTAATATGGAGCTGGTAGTGGTCTTTACCGTGCTCGCGAATACCTCCCAGTAAGGTTAAGTAAAGGTGTGCTAAAGACTAATAATTTTGGCAAATTCTCTTAACCTATTTTGTCGCTCAACATGTGCAAAATTCTATCAGGCTATTATTCTTCAGATTATCTTTCTCAGTTTATTGCATCTAACCCTCATACACACTTTCTTCGACTATTACCTTATAGCATCACGTATGCCATATAACTGTTTAGATAACCAATTATGCTGAATTGAATCCCAGGAACAATTGATTTCATTATTAACGTTCACATTAGACTTTTATGAGTTGACTTTCTCAACTGTATAACAAACTGATAAGCGAAATCTCAATACTGTTACTGCATAACTCCTCAATATGCATATAAAACTGTAATAATCGAAAAGAACGTTCTTCGTTCACTCAAATAGCTTGTGTATTATTATGGGAATTTTCAATGGTTTGAAAACATAAAAGTAATTTGATAACTCCCATCAAAGAATCAAGTACAAAACATTTAGTGAGAGCTCCTCGTAACACATCCATTTTCTGACTGCACCTCTATGTGTATGACATTTGAAATGATTCTGTCATGCTGAAGTGTAAATCCTCAGTAATAGTAATTATTGACGACAAGGGTTGTCATATATGCTTTTACGTTG
The DNA here is from genome assembly GCA_944470555.2 of Heterobilharzia americana. Taxonomy (NCBI): domain Eukaryota; kingdom Metazoa; phylum Platyhelminthes; class Trematoda; order Strigeidida; family Schistosomatidae; genus Heterobilharzia; species Heterobilharzia americana. The sequence continues at coordinate 52,010,141 of OX104129.1, read as the reverse complement.
TTGACAAGAAATTTATAATAAAGGGAAGCATAAGAAATTTAAATATTCAGGCAAATCAGAATGTACTCGCTAACCACGTGTTCGTGTTTTGTGTTGTAGGCAAACTTAATGTGAGGACTAATGATTGCTGTCTGACTTCCCAGACCTTGATAGGTGGGGCGGTATTCGAATCCGTGACGCACTGGTTAGAAGTCAAGTGCGTGGACCGATTGCCAACAATTCTACTTACATGAATTATCCTACTGAAAAACGTGGTTTGTTCGAAACGACTATTGCTGATGCATTTTATCTAATGAGTCTATTTATCGTAATGAATACAACTTTTGGAATGTCACATACTGGCACAATTTCGTGATAAAACACTGGCAGAATTAACCAAATGAGAGGTTTAATTGAAGAAATTTGCATTAACAAAGCTTTCATTACGTATATGTTGGAAGGCATAAAACACTGTTATAGATCTAAACTTTTTTTTAACTTGTCGTTACCGCACCATTTTAACAGCACAACTAGTAATTCATTTTCTGGAGTGACTTTAAAGGCCACCATAGCAACCGATGAGAGTCAATTACATTCCTTTATTTTATGGAAAACTACTTTCGAAGGCGAAATACTGAGGCCTGACCGGACCATTCAGTAGTTGCCAGGATGGCCTTTAAAATCACTGCATTTTGTCCCTCTATTTGTAATGTAATTCACTGATTGGTTAATGTTTACTTCTTACCATGTTAATGCATCAGTTTGCAGACAAGGTCACATCTCATGTGCATACGTACTCACGTGTTTTTGGGTTAATTGATTATTAGTCTCGGAGGTATGAACTCCCCCATCCAGCTCCAATCTTCTTCTCTATTCGTTCCCGGTTGCAGTCGGTGGCTCTTTTGTACGAAGTTAGTGGTTAGTTAAGCGTGCGTATTATATCCGCCCAAAAATATAACAGTAAAAACAAAATTTGGTTAGAATTCAGTTTATGAATACCTGAAGCCCCTTTACTTTTGAGTTGAGAGACAGGAAATACCTTGAGTACTGTACAAGATTCGACAGACAACCACAACTAATATTCGGATTCCTTGGATATCAACGATAAGACTCCCAATTACTTTTTGTTCGCTGTGGTAAAGTCATACAGACATGTGCTTCTGTATATGTCAAAAGCATGCGTTGATTACGGTCAAAACACTGTACTTTAAAGGGCTATGTGGTCTAGCAAGAAACGATCAGATGAAAAAATTTTCACTCAACGTGTTGAGATAATTTTAGACTTTTCTTGAGGTCAACCTAAATTCTAGAAAAATGGGAAATCCTTTTACCATATCAAAATATTTACAGTGATAAGAACTTGGGCACTGTGGTAGAAATTAATTCCATATTAGACTTGTTTATTTGATTTATAACACACAGTGATACAGTATTATTCATCTACAATTCAAACACTATTAAATCCTGAATTTCTAACTAGCTGAACGTGTTTATCTCTGGCGTTAATTTCACGGAAACAACTAGATGGTCACCTCGAGTTCTTCCAAAAACAGAGTGGATGAATATTCTCTTTCTGTAGAAATTAGTCATTCTATTGAGTCATCACGCTGACTGACGAAATACTACCGACCAGCCTGTGTGATTTCAAACTACTCAAGTTGTTCAGTAGTAGTATCTCTCAGGTCATTCTATTCTACTTCAGCAAGTTGCTTATATAAAATATTTTAAAACGAAGTGCATTTCTTCTTTGGGATGTATGAACAGGTTTATCATTGATAAACTGCTAATACTCTTCATGGTTATTTTATGAGTGATTTTAGTAAATAAACATGATAAGTCATCCGGCACCGTGAATTTATATTTATTACTTTGGCGAGTTTATAAATTTTCTTTATCATGTGGCGTTAGCCACACCAGTGTCCATAACTTTCACTGCCAACTATATGTACATATTTTTGATAAGCTGCATAGTTGGCCATTGAAAAATCAATTTTCATATATAACAGTTCCGTGTATCTTCTATCAAATAGACATGTAAGTTTAATTACCAATCAGTTCCTAATAGAAAGATTCCCTAGAAATTCGTTTTCCCATTATTTTCATCGATGTCAACATGTGATCAGTTTCTGAGTATTAGTTTCCCCCTCCTAGTACATTTGTCCTCAAAACGACAGTTTACGGTCAAAATGAATGTGTCTTGTTACGTTGTGTACTCTGAGACGAATGCTTTATTCACACAAATTGATAACAGGATAGTAACAGAATAAAACGAAATGTAACCCACTAACCACATGTAGGTTTGTGCGCCAAGATATTAAAAAATCTATTGCATTAGGGCTGGTGACGCTATCTGATCGGTTAAAACTCAGTAGGTTTAGTGGAGTTTGAACCTGTCAACATTTAGTTAAAAGTCAGCTGTCTGGACCAATGTGAGGCACAAATCTGTAAATATACGTGATGGCAATAAGATTTTGTGCACTAGGCAATGAACCACATATGTTGCATATAGCGTACTGATCTAAGTAGATGGAACAGGGTTGGGATTCATGCCCTACTAGCTGCGAATCGACAGTCCACACCAATGAACCCAGGCTTCATACATATTATACTAACTTGCATTCGAAAATGGATAAGTACCCATTCTGGGTCACCTACAGCTGTAGAAATTCATACCTAGTTTTCAAAACACGTGTATTGAAAGGAAAAGTATACGAAGTAATACTGCATTCTCCTTAAAGCATGTTTTACAAATCCTGATACCGAAGGACCTTAAAGTGGACATTAATAACAGTATATCCCTGCAAATATTTTTCCTGAGTTGATGGTCATCAACATACACAGAAACAGAACTTTATATCACTTTATTAAATCAACTACGACCCACTCCGGTCAGTTTCATTATTGTACATAAAAGTCATTTAACTACGGTTAACCTAATGTTGTTGCTTCTATTATTCCATAATTGAGTGGGCCGAATTGATCGGTCTCTATTGCCATATGGGCTCCTGCACGGATGCCTCGATGTTGCTTGTATTTGAGTTATATACTAATGATAGATAGTGGCTAGCAGTGGAATCCAGGACGCATGTTTATTCTGTCTGGGACCCGTCAGCTGGATGACCAGCCTCCCAATGAATAAGATCGTTCCCAGTCTTGAACTCGGGACCGGTCGCTTCAAACGCCAGACGGTTATCTGTCAAACCACCAAGTCACGACAGCCACTTCATTTGCAACGGGTATAGTTTTAATGTTGTTGCACGTATCATCACGGCATTTGAGGCGATTAGTCTCGAGTTCGAGTCCTAGTGGAAACAGCATCGCTCACTGGAAGACAGGTGCATCCAGCCGACGAGCCCCAAATAGGAAGAAACGGGCGTCCTGGATTCCACTACTAGTCACTACCCATCATTAATATGGTTAACTCTAATTTATGCTGATAACTGAATTTCGACTAAATTACATCATCACTTTGTTTTTAGTTGTAGCACTGGCTGAACCTCAATCTGACTTTTCTTATTTCAACGTACACTAAAATTCACTGCAATATCAGCCAAACCACCTTCATTCTCATACTGAGCTAAAAATGTTTCTCATCATTTTGAAAACTTGATTTTGTATATCAATGAGGAATAAATTTTCCTACTGTTGTCAGAACTACAGATATTACTTCATATTCCGTGTTAAAAATATAGAACTTTCTTCCAACTAATCATAGATAAGCATTTTTCTGGCACCTCTTATAAAGTTATAATATGATTATTTAAATTCCTGAGGTTCAACGGACCACCAAATTTTGTCCGCAATATTCACTGATAGATAGATACTCCATTTCGGTTAGTGGTATGAAAATTTAGTACGACTATTTACTGGAGAGAGAGAGGCAAAATACAATTCATCTTACAAACTTAATTCTTGTCGATTTGAAAGAAATTATTGAAAAAATTGTATTTCATAGGACTAAAAGCGTGTATACTGAAGGAAAAGGAATATCATTCAGCGAAAAGTGAAATTTCTAAGGATTTTTCGTCAGACATAGACATTAGTTGCAGAACCACTGAAAACCTGAATAACTGTTTATTCACAGATTAAAACGTTTCAGCACTCCGCACCCATGAACCTGTGAAGGACCGTGTCTAGTACCGTCAAGCACGTTGCCTCTCAGCCACCAGACTGGAACTAAACTGTTCACGCTTACCTACTTTCGTGAATTCACGAGTAGCACAATCATCATCCAATGCCATGTCCCCACATTCAACTTGAATGTCCCCAGGGGTCACGATATATTATAAGAACTTTGGGAAATGCATCTCAAAGCAGGTTTATAGTGAGTAGCGGAAGTGATTCAGTTGATGGCTTGTAGGGTTTTAATGATTTCGAGAAGTTTTCAGCACAAAATGACACCAAAATCTCATGAAATCGCGCATCCCTAAGCGGTCCCAAACTAGGAAGTAACAGCTGTCAAACGTCCCCAGACTTTCACTCCTTCTCCGAATGATTTTAATCCATGATGAAAACCTTTTCGAAATTCATCAACACCCCCACGCCGTAAATTGAAAGACATGAAGTTACTTTATCTGAAACATTAAAATCCACGTTCTTACCAGCTACGCGGAATTTACAATCAACAATCACAGTGACTACACCTCTCCCATACAGTTTGCGCCAACAGTCGTTGACTCCACAGATGGATCTGATCACCTGTAGCAGTTTCCTAACTTACGTCTTAAACACCGAACATCATGTATCTGACTAAGACGTGGTTCAAGAACCATAACGTTTAGCTCAAATACCTCAGCTGATGCAAATTCCCAATATCACTGATTTGTTTCACCATACACGAGCAAGAATTAGCAGAGACCCATCGTTCAATATGAGTAGCTTTCGAAAAGTGGTCAAAGTCAACAAGCACGTTTAACATTATCATCATTATCAGCAGTCTTGGACCTGGCATATCAGTGACTCACGATTCATTCTCTTCTATGAATCACAAATGCTGTGCATAAGCAGCAAACGGTCCTGAGTTTATCAGGTAAGTCAAAATAGTCATGGTTTGAAGACCCAATCAGTAATGTGGGAATCTTCTCACATACATTACCAGTAAAGATTCAACAGTTTCAAATTGTCGATCTAGCAACACATAATTCACCCTGATCACGAAACGACAGGCTTTCGATATTGAAATCATTTAGTATTTGAAACATTTGCTCGTACAGGCGCTATACTTGTATAACCTTTTCACCATGAAAGTCTTAGAGACATTAGTTCGGAGGTAGAAATAATTGTACAGAAGCAGTTTCCTAATGTATTCTCAACAACTTCGTGATAAGTAGATTTTCTTGTTACTTTCCTACCCTAACTGTCCTATTTCCAACAATGCAAGAACAAAGAAATTTTATCCCCTTTCATCTGCCGCACACAGCTTACAACTGAAATGAAGTAGCTGTAATAATAATGAAATAAAATACTTTAAATATGTAGAAATAAATGAACATTCGAAATCCAGGATTAACAATAAGGTAGTGAGTTAAGCAAACAAAGGATTAATAATCACAAATCACAAACCTTAGTCAGAATGAATGGCAATTTATGTCTGATGAGGCAGAAAAATCTGCAGCTGTGGAAAAGGGGGACAACAAACAGCCAGCGATGTAAGGGAATGGGGTTGTTAAACAGCTAGTAGGTTACTTAATTACATGAGAACACTGGAAAAACATTAGGTTGAGTGATCAAAAAGTCACTAAATAATTAGTGAAGAGATGATCCAATAGCAAAAATAGGAAGACTATATACACACATGCCCAAAAAGTTATTTCTACATATTTAAAGTATGTTATGGCATCATTACTACTAAAACTTCATTTCAGTTGTAGGCTGTTTATAGCTGATGAAAGGTAGCGAAATAAAATGAGCTCATTTTATTCTGCAAATGTCTTTGTTCTTGTATTGTTCAAATTTGTCAAGGGAACTAAATGTATGGCAAGCCTTAATTTCATCATTCTATTGCGATAGCCAACATGATTTACAGCACACTATAACAATGCTAATTGCTTGCTATTCTTCCAGCTCCAAAATTTCATCATGAACATTTAATTTAAACAGCACTTTGTTAAAGCCAAGTATTTTTTTAACTGCAGAGTGTTGTTAACTTTCAAAGTCCTTAGCTTATGAAAGAAAGCTAACTTTCTAAGTGTTGATGTTCTGCTTACATTACATACTGCAATCGAAAGTAAATTATAGAGAAAAGGGAGTTTAGCATACACAAATCTGAGAAATTGGAAATTTTTTGTGAATTATAGTAGAAATTCATGAGTGAAGGTGACGGACAAACGATGCTGTTTTATGCCAGCAAGAACTCTTATTCTACAATGCACAATTTTAAGAAATGGCAGAGATTCCAATTAGTACTACATATGATCCAACATAAATTTAACAGATAACATAAACTAAAAGGATATTTCAGAATTACAATACACCTCTAATCATATATAACATTTCCCTTCTAAATGTAATCAATCCGAAAGTACCGACACGCAGCCTAGTAATAATGAGTTGAGTGACAGTCGAAGTTGTCATACACCTCACATTAGTGCATTAAGATGCAAGACAGCGAAATGGAAGATGGAAAACAGATGGGAAATACGTTATCTCGACTGTATGTGTCTTGGTGTGATAGTTAACAAAAGTGTAACCCAAAAACCAACTGTGACAACACAGTGACCTCCGTGTGGTTGATTTTTACACATAATTAGCTTCATTTCAATACAAGATATTCATAAGCACATAATTAGTCAATTAGTTAGAAGTTCTGTCTTCCAGTATCCACCTAGTTCTACTTAAGTGTGCCAACTTTTGTGGTCATACTTAGGAATAAAATTTGCGGTAGTAGTAATAGTAGAAAGCAACCGCAATGTTTTTCCTTTCTCAACATATAAATAAATAAATAAAATGTTCTCATCACTTATATTTTATTCAATAAACTGCAAATTGTACAAAGACCAAAATGAAGAAGTCAAAAGTAGATAACCTTCACTGAGATTTTGTTAAACAAAAAAATTATGGATTCCAAGGATTAAATTTACAATTATGTGCATATCGAAGAAATTTAAATAGGTAACTTTAGGCTCTACAATAACTACAAAGGTGGCCAGCATCTTCATTTGCGCAGCAATGAATAATACGCAGATGAACATTATTATTCCATAATTAGGATTGCTTTCTTCCGAATACCTGTCGGTGTTGAGTCATTGAACAGTGACATATACAATGCTTCACGCCAATCTTTAAAAGGAATCTCTAGATATGGTGAAGGTTTGATGCGCTCCTCAGAGAACCATTTCGATAATTGATCAATGGTAAGTTGTCGTTGCGCAATAGACTGACGTCCATTAAAATGTGTTAGCCAAAAACCTCGTAGGTTAACATCTTTAAAAATAAAAGGACCAACTGGTATAGTCATTGGATTCCGTGTCATTCCACCGTATGTAACCATTATACCACCATGGTCTAGATTTTTCACCAAAAGCGATGCTGGCTTCCCTCCTAAACAGTTTAGAGCAAGTTTAAAAGGACCTAATTTCTTTGCCTGTTCGATGTATTCAGGTTCTGTGAGACAAAATGTACCTCCGTAACTTTTGAGAAGATTACGTGTTTCTTCCGTGGCTTCAGTTGTTTCCCTTTCACGGAACAAGTTTACTAAATGTTTAAAAACATAAACGGTCTCAAGTTGATTTTTCAAAAAATACCCACCTGTATGAAATCCCAATATTTTGGCTATTTGAATCACATATACTCCAACTGCGCTAGTCGCACCATTCTGAATTATTGTATCCCCTTTTTGAAGCTCCATAAAATTTGTAAGTAAATGCAGTGCAGTACACGGATTAACTGTTATTACAGCGGCATACGATGGTAAGATAGGATATTTTATCTTTAAAAATCGATCAGGTTTACCACACCAATATGTTTGCCAAGTGCCTGATGCAAATTCTAAAGGAATAACTGAATCACCAACAGAAAAATTGTCAACATTTTTCCCACACGCAATAATCTGTAGTGAGTTGAATTAATGAAAATAACTGTTGATTAAGGATAAATTATAAAAATGAAAGAGGTGCACATAAAACTTGACATATCATTAGGATAAATGACTTCTTCTGGAATAAATATTTCTCAGTAGATGTTTTGAAATGAACTGTCGAATAATGTCAGAAAACGTCCCATGCCTTTTGATACTCATCTCTAAAGTGTATCCACAAAACTAAAGAAACTATAACTACTATACCACTCTTAAATATACTAGTGAACAGTATGAATGGTTAGAAACCACTCACGCTGATCTACAAATTGTCAATAATGTCAACATAAACTAAGCAATTCGCAATTTATTTCAAATTGATTTTATATTAACAGTGATATCACTGTGATATATCACTAAACTAATTCTAATATGAAATTACACTCTACAATAGTGATCGAATCCTACACTTACTCCAATGTTGTCTTTTTTAGTGCTGATCTAATTGTATCAATCAAAATTGCTCTTTGAACATTCAGACAAGTATGTAATCATTGAGATTCAGTTTTTATGGTGTTATAAAATTGAACGTAATCGGTAGGATAAACTAGACATTAATTTTCGTCCCTGTTGGAAGTTATCGGCGAGTTTCATCCGCACGAAAATTTACGCCTTTCAGATATAGGAACCTGCTAACGTTACCATGAGCCTATTTACAACACAAGTGACTGAAGTGAACAGTTTATTAGTTTGGTAATCACACTGGAAACGCGACTGATGAAAAAATCACTGCTTAAAAAATAAAAACCATGAGAACGACTACTCACAAGTGAAAGATCAAGGTATGTAATCCAGTCTCACAGTTGTGACTTAAAAATTTCAGTGGTAACAACGCTAGTCGCTGCACTGAGTGACGAGAGTACAGTTATCTAAGTGGTAAATGAATCAGTTTCCACTTGGTTTAGCATACGTCTATCTAACGAGTACCAACAAGTCATAGTCATGTTGACCAAATTCTGTAGAAGAGGGACCGTTCGCTGAGAAACAGAAGATATTTAATGTTAATTTGAGATTTTATTAGAAGGCTGAGTATTTTGTGCACCCCATATTCATCTTATTCCAGAGCTTGGATCTATAGTAAACTACTAATTGCTTCAAACACACAATGTATTGTAGTACAGTGTTTCATTACTCCACTCAGTATTCAAATAGACAGAATCTCATCAACTAAAGTAGTATAAATGTATTTAGTCTGTGGCGAACATTCCAATTACATATCTGCTCTCAGTATGTAGATAAGAACTTTGACAGTAGTCTAGTGGAGTATTTGATCCGAATTCCATGTTGCGTTATCCAAATCCTACGTTTACATTTAACTCAAACTTTTTCAAATTAACACCATCTGACTTATTCAATCAACAGTATGGAAAAAATTAGCCTTACTTACCACACTCTTTATAATTCGTTTCTAGAATATGGTAGTTTAAATGATTGACTATCTGTATACATATCGAGATGATTTTTATCCTAGTAAGTGAATGTTTATCAAAGATAAGGAGTATAATGAGACATTTGTAACATTCTGGGCAAATAAGCTGCCGTCATTTGGATATGTATACATTAAACATCCTAGGGTGGGAAAAATGAGTAAATGATAATTTACAACATTTTCGTGGCAACCGATCACTGTACAACGCCCCGTTTCACGTCTCATTTTGCAGCGTTGACTGAAATCTATCGCTCAATTGACTTGAACACAAATGTTACTCAATATCGTATTGTACTGGATTTAATGATGAGCAACTGAAGTGAGTACGGTCTCAAAAGCAGTTAGATGGTATACTTACAGCAGAAAAGATAGATGGCGTCTATGCCTTAATTCCTCGTCAGACTGGGTAACTCTTCTAATTTGTTAGACACTATCAACTAAAGATCTAGAACTATTGTGTGACGATCCACATTATCATACTTAGTATCAGCGAATAGGTGTGGAGATGGATGAAACGAAAGACAAAGAAATCCAAATAAACAACTATGTATGTAAATTCAAAATTATTTAGATGTGGGTATGATACGATTCCATTTGCGACAGTACAAATAAGATTGAGCCATACCATCTTGGGACTAAATAAAAGCACTATTATGGTCTATTCCACCTATCAGATAACTTCATACTGAGATACATACACAGCTATGGTAGAAGCCGTAGATGCCAAATAATAAGAGACTTGAATGTGCAGCACATAAACTTGATAGGCTTCATAGTTTCATATACAAGTAGGTTCTCTTGACTGTTGCTGAATACGACTTAGTTCGAAGTATAAGCAACGTAACACGAAACATTCAAAATATAAGCTCTAATCGTTACATTTGGTCTTAAGTCATTAATGCAAGGATTTTGCTGATCTGCAATACGTCTCTCCAATAGTGAATACTGACTTTCAGTCTTCGAACATACGGATTCGATTACGACATCAATGTCTCATAAGTGTGTCATAAATGACTGAACTACTGAAACAAACACTGAAAAGATTTGAGAAAATCTTAGGACTACACACTCAGAGAATCGACAACACCATTCACTCCATGGTCGGTGTTGTTAAGCCTATACATAATTCGCCTTTGTCTGAAAAGTAGAAAAACAGAATTCCGAGGCGAAGAAACCGCTCAGAAAAAGGTTGTGGAACTTTGACACTGGTTACTATAATGCTGGAAACGCTTGCACGAATCCCATTACTTTAAATTGCGTGGAATATGAAAGAGATGACTACTCACTTCAGATTGAAGTTAGTGCTGATGGTGTCGTCAAGAAAGGCGATGAAAGCTCCACGACTAAACAACGCAGCCCAGAGGACACAATACAACCAAAAGCCAATTCAAGACCAGCTGCCGAATCTTCAGAAAGCATAGATGAGCGTTGTTTGTACCTAAAAGTTCTTATGAGCAACGATGCCTCAGGCCTGTAAAAATGTCCCACTAATTAACACTAGGTGTCTGCTAGATCCTTACAACCTCTCCACGCCTGTCAGTCCATTAAGACAAACAGGGAGTATAATGGTATATGTAAGTACCTTACATGACAAATCAAGCAGCACTAACGTAAGGATCGCTAGGCCCGGTCGTCAGGATGCGCGAGTGAGATGAAAATAACAAAGAAATCTGGCAATATTTGAAAGCTCTTCTAAATCATTTAGGTCACAGACAGGATGAAGTCTGGTGTCAGTGGAATGGTTTGATAAAATAGATGATACGCTGATGAAATTCCCTAGAACCCTGGAACACAGAGCGAAATATATAGAAACACAATTCACCTGGCTTAATGTGCCCTCAGTCGATGAAGGTTCACAACCTCATCGACTACTTGCTCTCATTGCCTAGTACCCTTCGTCTAACCTCAACATCGCTAACATAGTGATTCCGCCATACGCCGGCAATGCTACGAAGATATCAATGGCCAAAAACATGTAATCATATCCTCTACTTTTAACGACCATGTCTCACAGCCGTATAAAAGGACAGAAAAGACTGAAAGCAGTAGACTCGTTCTTTAATGGATAGCCGGATACCTTGCAATTCGGTGCCACAAACGACGCGAATTGGCAAATGTCAAATGGACCTTCTGTATCCGGCCTGAGATTTCATCAACAACCAGCCCGTTCGACCGGGTGCAACTTCGCAAGTGAAGTGGTCAACACACCCACCCGCTTCACTCCCTATCCTGAGACTAGGAGTAGGTGCAGACCAGTCCCGAAGCATCATCTTACGTTTGATAAGTGCGAAAAGCATGCCAAAAATAGTCAGAATTCTGCTCAAGATATTGACAAATCTCCGCGTTTTGTCGGCATTTTTACAAAACAGGACAATGATGGTCATCAGGATATCAATCTGATACCGAAATAGTGTCTTGAGTACCAGTCGCCACCAAAACATGCAGGCTTTGAGAGTCGATTCGTAAGGAGGGCAGATTTTATTCATATCATGAGCTAACTGATCACGTGTTTACTCCTCGTCAGATGTACAAACACTGCCATATGCATTGCAGACCAAAGATTGATTTGTTCATTGATATTAGGTTTACATTCAATCCAGTGCAAAGGTCTGTGCTTTATAACGTATGAGACTAGTGTGACTGGCAAGTTGATAAACATCTTGCAAACCTCATACAAAAACAATTCAGGCAAAATGACGGCATATAACCATTTCTCTATTGTTTTAAACCATCAATGGGATCAAAAAGGGTTTTTCGATTTCTATATCCCACTAGAACTCTGGCACCTGTGACATTATCGTGATGACAGCCTGTCTGTAAATTTTATAGTTTATAACGCTTCAATGTAGGCAGTTCTAATCTACTGTCAAGAAACTTGGCCTATCCAAACATGACGACAACTCGTCATATTGAATTTCAATTGTCCCACAAAGGAATTCTACCATCCTGCGGAAATAGTAATTCTGAGGTACACTGTTTAAAAGTGATACAGATCATCATTGATTAGGTGAAGTCATCGTGAAAATTAAGCTTTGGCAGAATGAAACTTTGCAATGAGTGTTGTCGTGGCGGCTACCATATACTAAACACGAACCAGCTGTAATCATGACAGAGGTGACGGTGTATGGGGTTGTGCCGACACACACATGATAGGTAAATTACACTAGTATCACTTGCTACCTCACACACTCATGAGGTTCAACACATCATGGAACCCAGTCTCTTCAGCTATCAACACATTAACAACAGCTTTCCAAAAGACATCCAGTGGCAGCATATTAGAACAGATAACAAAATAAACAATCATCTTGTATTATACCTCAGCGTTTCGATCTTGCTCGGAAAATCCTTTTCAAGAGTATGAATCTAACACTAAGTTTTCAGGTTAATATTCAAGTTTTGGTACAAGAGGTGACCTTTACGATCATCTAATTACATCGTGTTATGGAGCAAAGATCGGTGTAATACAGGTGAGTGAATACGAAAATCCGTAAGAGAGGCTTTTTCGATTGTGCAAGTAAGGTGGAACAAAAATAGGGTGGGAAATTTTAGTTCGACTGTGTAAAGTACAGTGGGGTTGTGAGTTATGAAGGGTGAGAAAGAATAGATTACTACTTTGGAAGGATGAATATTTGAACGTCAGACAGTATATAATAAATAAATAAATAATAATAATAAAGATAAAGGTACTTTTGATAACAGTTGAAGTTTTAATGATAACGAAATGGATTATGTAATATATAGAATGGTTCACAGAATGTATATAACTCAGGAAGGAGCGTAAAACTGATGAATAATTGTGTAACAAGATTAGGAAAATTGTTAAAATACAATACTTATATATATATATATATATATATATATATATATATATATATATATATATATATATATATATAATACAAGACTGTTTATTTTGTTATCTGTTTTAATATACTGCGCAGGTTCCCAGGTTTTTTCGAACCATGCAAAGCGTTTTTGTTCAGGATACCTACAAACCTATCAGATGTACCTTACAGTCGAAACCTGTCGTAACTATTTCGTAGTTTTCTTGTTTGCTCTATTTTTGAAAATTAACGCGAGTGATGACGACTCCTTCAATAAACAGTATGGAACTAACCGTTATTTCACTTGTTTCCTTCTTTACTGATATCTTTTCATTATGGTGCATTTTATGGTGCTAACTTTATCGAACCTGTGTTTAAAGTAAATTCATCAATGAGACTAGTAAACATTGTAAGAGCATACTTTCATTTATTCGGTAACTTAAAGCCCGGAACCTTACCGCGTTCCTCTTAGGTCCTGATGGTTTGTGTCTCAGACTGTTATCTTCACACACTGATATTGTTGATTAGCCTTTAACTGACATGCTTACCCTATTCGTCTTAGAGTTAACACCAAAGAAAATAAGATCCCATAATTAACCATGGGCTTAGGACGATCGGTGTCTAGTTTTTATCCCATTAGTCTAGCTAGCATAATTATATCCCAGGAGAAAATCACTCAAGATAGGATATTCACTCACCAATCAGTCTCTTGACACTTCAGAAACAAGACCCTTGAGTTGATTCTTTCCATTTGTCATAAGGAAAGGGGTAATTGCTCACAGAATTCCCAAGTGAAATTCACGTGACAACCAAGACGGACGACCGGAGAATCGAGATGTGACTTAGGAACGATGTAGATGCATCCACACCTTAATTTCGTCTTAACCATCATATCGTATTTCTGTTCGCCTTGATCACGTACATTTAGTCTCATGATTTTCTCTAACATTTCATTCGCATTCCCTTAATCTTGAGTTTTGTTGCACTGTACTCCAATGGGCTGATCTGAGGTAGTGCGATTTGGGTCGCTGCTACTTCCCATGTTGACACTAACTGATTCACTTTACAATGAGTTTCTTTCGTTCTGCTTTTTAGGAAAGGCAGCAATCTAATACTAGTATCGCATTTCCTAAATAGTGATATTGGAGTTAGCATAATTGATCTTCATCCTCACTCTAGGATTGAGTATTTTCGGGTCACCATGATAAGGTTCAAAAACCTTGGTAATATCAACCTTTGCACAACTCAGAACTTCATACAGAGTGGTAAACGACTAGAGCTCTATATCAAAGCAAGCAGTAGTACCTACTTAGATTGGTAAGTTAGAGGACATACTGACCTTCGTAGAAACATCTAATGTATGGAACAACAGGCCGTTTAACCTACTATCCTTATTCATCAAGACAGAAATGCTCTCCCTCTCTTTCAGTTCTTAACATGACATCCGGTTCACTTTAAGGTACAAACTACCTTCAGTTCAGGTAACAATAGGAAGCTATTTAGACCTATCAAAGAAACTGCCGCATAAAGATCAATAGTTAGTAAGACAATAGCGGAGAAGGATGGATCTGCAATTCGTCAGTGGAAACGACTAGAACGATGGGTAGAAAACTCTGACGAATGGGTCAGCTGGTTTTCAGATACTATTCTGTTCCCCTTTATCTAGTCTGATCTTGAATGAAACATTGAGGTAGGGTCTTCGATACTTCTGAAAGTCAAGGAAGCTGTAGGTGGTGTGTAAAGAAGAGCAGCAGAACCAAAAAGATTGGGACTGGAGATAATTCAGGACGGTAACCGAGAATTAGTGGTCAGGTTAAGTGAAGTGCTAACTAGTGTATGGAAGTATACACGAGAGTATACTCCCCTTTGACTTTTCGCAATCACTGATTATCCCAGTCTTCAAGAAAGGCAAGTTCTTCTGTGATAACTACAAAGGAATCAGGCGACCGAACATAGATTTTAGATTCAGACATCTAAGTGGAATTCAGGAAAAGTAAACCAGAGAAAACTAGGCAGGTTTCAGATCTGGTTGTGGGTGCATCACCCAAATACTCACTCCCTAACAGGTTCTGGTACACAGGCAAACTTATCAGAGTACAACACTAGCTGCAGTTTTTCATCTGAAGGTGGTATTTCTCTCCGTCGATGGAGTGATCTTATGGCAGTGTCCTTCACTGAAAGGGGTGCAGAATAAGAACAACATTCTGTTGGTGCTGTACTCTAACAACCACGGGGGTGTTTGACGTGAGTACGGAGGCCTCCCTTTGGTCGTCTGACTTCACAGGGACTCATCACAGGAGAACCCTAGGGTACGAAGATAACAGTCCTGTTAGTTCAAGACGCTGACAAGATGCAGCCTTTTGGGCACCTTAACTAGTGATTTGAAAATAGTTAGGATGTATTTCTCACCAATCAAATGTAAACTGTTGCTGCAGGACTAGTTTTTACTAGTGCTGTATTTAACAGTAGGAAATAAAATAGTTGAGTTAACCACCTAACTTAACTAGAAAGTCAGATTAACCCTAATAGGTTAGTGTTCGATGAAATACCTAAACTGATACAAAAAACTCAGCTGGTTTCGCTATTGTATCCAACCATCAACTACGAGTTCAGCGTACTGAGCTGCATTTTGCCTTGTTCTACTATATGGCTGTGAAAGACGGTCATTAAATGTAGAGGATATGAGAAGGCTTCAGATCTTTAACTACTTTTACCTTCGTACCACATGCGATGTTGCGTGGTTTCACCAAGTCAGTAAAGTAGAAGTCAGTTTTAAAGTTTTAGACAAAAGAGGAAAGTGATTTGATGAGATTGTGAAGCTACACTGATTAAGGTGGTTGAGATACGTGTTACACATGCCTGGTCACCGTCTATCTCGTTGCACAATGTTGACTGAAGAAGGTTCAGTCTGGAAAAGAGTTGGAAGTAGCCAGACGGAAACATGGCGTCAATGCATGAAATGTTTGACTCTTCGTGTGAATCGTCTAAGGAAATGTAGACTTTTCCGTTTGGGTCCACAGAAAGACTGAAATCAATGGTTGGGGACTCTCGGTGGTACGGCTCAGAATCGATGTCAGTGACACGCATGTATCTACATATTGTTCTAATCTTAATCGTCTTACTGAATGTCAGCATTCTCTGACTTTTCCTTACCCTCTTTCGATAACTTCCTACCACTTTTGGCTGCTTCTTCCTTTGTATCTTGATCTTACCTCTTAGTGCATTTTCGTTTGACGTACTGACAAGAGGTGCAGCAACTTGTAGCGTTATGCAGTAATGCCAGATCCTATGTTGATCTTGTTTGTTTGTCTGTCACTTCAGGTTTTTACAGAACAATCATCAACAAAACAATCCACTGAAAATGTTGAGATTTCCTTTGTCCCTGTGTACTGAAATGTATAAAAAACAGGAGATACCAAGCATATAAAAGGACTAAGACAACACACTAGGGCAATGCTTTTGGTGACAAACTGTTTCAAAAATCACATATTAAAAATACTACTACCGCTACTTACTTTACCTACTCCTTCATTCCCCGCAACAGCAGGTAGTTTTGGTTTAATTGGATAAGTTCCTTGTATGGTGTTGATATCTGAGGGATTAATAGGAGCTGCACAAACTTTCACCAAAATTTCATCGTTTGAAAAAGGGTGCAGTGGGGAGGATGAGAAACGTAGAACATGTTCGGGATCACCATGCTCAGCATACGTGATAGCTTCAGAATGAACTAAACGGTGTAAGAGATTCCACTTCAATAAGTCAGGGCGAACAGATAATCGTAACATCTGAGTCTTATGACAGAAACCAAACGACCAACAAATGTTTGATTGACAATCTGAAACAATCGTAATATTGACTGTGAATTGCAGCTGACAGTAACTGTTAAGAAGCAGCACATCATTTTTGAACAACTGGACAGAAAGACTGCTAGATACAAACAGTTCTTAGAACGGGTAGAGTATAAGTATCCTAGAATGAACGAAGATGGGTATACATCCAGGTGAAGTGCATTCCCTCAGCCCTGTTACTTAACCTTCTAGATCCATAAGTCTGAGCTTTGTTCAATTCGAGTATTTAGGTAGTGCTATTAACGTAAATGTAACAGATGAATCACTAACAAATACAATACCCTTTTTAGATTTATCTATTTGGCTAACTTTCCAAGTTCTTCGGAAACATAATTACAGTACACAACGTAAATCTTTTCAACAAAAAAATGAGTCATCCCCCATTCTGAAAACCAAATTTACGAGTAACAAGCTCCGACTCAATAGTGTTTTGTAAGTGATTTTCTAGCGTGTGTTAATACTTATTTGATAAGGTATACTTTCACTTCATTTCTGGAGATGTGGTTCATAGGCTTAGGTACTCAGTTTTCAAGTGGTGGGGTCACGGGTTCAAACACTGATCCAACTAACAAGGTCTAAACAGCCAATTAATACTATAAGTCCTAATACGATAAGTGCAGATCACTGTCTGATGGGATAAACTGCGCATAATCACTGGGTTACATGATGATGATGATGATGTTATATTTCAACATTACCACTCGAAATGATTTCAAGATTTGCCTTAGAAATCCACCAGACGTACGTATTGTAACCAAATATGGTCAGTATCAGATTCATGCACAAGTTCTTCATCTGTAACTACAAGTTTTTCATATAACTGCTCATTTGGTGCACCTCTCTGTAATTTTCTTTTTCCTTTACCTTTGTCGCAATTTGAAATCTGCAATCAGAACTTCTTAATAAATCCATTATGAAAATAGACAAGAAACAACCCAAAACCTTACGACAAAAAATCCCCTGACTACTTTACTTTACTACACAACAAGTGATATAGGCAGAAAAACTCAGGATGTAAGTGTAGGTAACAATAGTGGTAAAAATGAAAGTATTACTAAAAAACGTGTAAACAAATTGCAGGGAATAAAAAACAAGACCAAAAATTTATAGGGAGAACTAACTGCTTGGGAAGATAAGATTCTTACTATTGGTAGTGAGAAAATGAACAGATCTGTTCCACTTAAACCAATTGAGGACTACGTACTCTACACTCTCCCACCTCTGAATTCAACTATTTTAGAAACCCCAACCACGAACTTTATAGTTCTTCGTACGACTCAGAACAACCATCTAGAAATGGATAAATAACATTTGATCGCACAACTCTGAAGTTCTTTCTCTTTTGCGCTTATTTAAAGCAGCATGTGTAAATTTAGTCACTGATAAAAAGCCCCAACAACGTAAACCAGGTCCACAAGTTCACCAACTGACCATAGCTGCAACTCTAAAGTGATGACAGTATTGCTCTACTAAAATAATGCGATTAACACAAGGACTGGAAAAGTTATTCTCTGGTGTTACGCCATCGCAGAAAAACTGGTTAAAGCATAAAGTCACAGGACTAAATACAATAACTAAAAAGTGAGGTTATATTTTATAATAGGCCACGATGAGGGATGACCAGAGACGAAGAGATATTTTCTTTTCACTGATAGAAGTTACAAAAGACTAGTTATAAAATTCCTGCGCCGTGTTTCCCGTCACCAACTTTTCTTTTGAGTTTATTTATGCGACATTCATTTTATTTAGCTGTTACTGCAAGTAACATCTTGCTACGACATACATTTTGTTCATTAACTTGTTCATCTACTTCTCAGTCACTAGGCATCCGTGAAATCTGACAATTACGTAGCGGTCGGAACTTCGGTCAAAGTTGCCATAACCTCAGCAGGACAATAAGATACAAGGTAACGACACAAAAGTCAAAGAAATGGACATAATATAATTAAGGCATAGAAAACCACAAGATGAAAAGAGGCAAACAACGATATGTGACCAGGTGGCTAAGGTGGGTATGAAGCTAATATGCATAGACACCACTGTGGTTGGTTTAGAACCAAACATATGTTTCAGCTATCAAACGAACTGTTATTATTCTTAAAAAGATTGATATGAACTGAGTTTTACGACAATATCAGTAAAATACACAGATGGAAACAACATAGTCGGCAGAACATGGATTAGGTGATATTAACAGTTTCAAATGCAGTCTGTCTACACTACCAAGGATAAATAAATAGACACTTCGCATTCGTAACGTGGGCACATAAATGAAGGACTATCACACAAGCGAACGTACCACAACGACCCAATTTAGAGAAAATGATCAGAAAGTTTGTACCTTGTGATGTTGCCACAGCAGAAAAATCGAAAAGATGGTTTTAAAATAGAAAAATACTACCATAGAGGGTATAATTTACGTTATGGACGAAGTTTTACTGCTGAGGGAAAAACAGTGCAACAGCAACTAAGTACCTCATTTGGGAGGCCAATAAGCCCACTCATTATTCTTGTTTTAAGACGGCAGAGGAAGCTAGGTAAGGATGATTCTTGGACTAAGTAAAATGAATGGTCCGAAGGCTTTCCTTTGCCGGCAACAGATAGATCGACAAGCTGACTAGAATACAATCTGGCACGGAAACTTATCAGTCTAAGTCACCACATTTCACATAAGTATACGAAGCGCATAGAAATAGAATCACTGGGTTGTCGTTAGTTCAGATGACAACTCCCTGTAAAGCCTTACACGGCTGTATGAGTTTGAGTAGATCCTTCATCACAGGATACTTAACCCTTTCTTTAAACACTATCACATGGCCTTATCGACGGAGTCGAATACAATCATTAGGCCTGCAAACAATGTCTTCGGGTCATCATATGTATTAGTGAAAATATGACTTATGTACCTTTGTACAGGTCTGAAACGCCTGGTTTCCTGTAATTTGTTTTACAGCTCTTGTTAGGCATCGGATGGCCATGAGCAACAAAAAAATTTGACATGGTGTCCCTGAGAATGAATCTCCTGAAGTTGACATAGAAATACTTGGTCCTTGTAAACTGGATTAGTCGACGCTTCATATCATTTCGACAGCAGTATATGTGATCTCCATACATTAACCAGTATCTCAAGTTTTAATCCGTCATTTACCACCTACATAATAGAAAAACTTTTAGCGACAAACATTCATCGATTTGCCTTTATAAGTTTTCTTAACTTCGGTGAGATAACCAACAACTAAATTCCCCTTAGGTTTACATTAAATATCCGGTGACCGGAGCGTGGTCGGTGTTACGCTTTTTGGTAGGGTTTTACATGTCCTGGGAATTCACCGTAGATCAAACCGCGAAGAAATACGAAGACATTCAGTTAACGCCAAGAAAGTAGAATTCCCCATCGCTAGGTTTGAAAAATTTTGCAACGAGCTGTAGTTATTGGCATAAAAATCCCGTAAAAGTAATCAAACTCTTGATTCATGTAGACTGTTGAGAGAAACGACAGACTTCATTCACTTCTACATAATGTCTGTGTGTGCACTCAGTCAACAAGGCAGTGGATTAATATCAGAAACTCCTGGAAAATTCTAGGAAAGGGGAACTCTTAAGCTTCTAGGTAAAAATAGATATAGCAAAGGCAATTCAAGATGTTTTAGAATGTCAAGCAGAGGCGTCATCTTTGCCTTATATGCTAGAAAGATGAGCACATAAAACAAAAATGGGTGAAACTCTTGCTAAAAGTACAGTAAGCTATAAACAGTCGAATGTGGCGACACTTATATTTACATACATACGTTTCTTTCCAACGTCAGAAATCTGAATGTCCAAATGAGCAGGAACTTGAATTAACATTTTCTGTGAACGCTGCAGGTTCTTACACAGAAAAGTGGACAATTTACTGACAATGACAGTATTTTGACCTCAATGTTATGTTCTGAAACAAATGCGACTATCTCAGATTGTAAGAAAATGCACCCATAAATATATAAATAAACGAAAAATACTTCTGCTTTGAGAGTTCTGATATTTAGATCTTTAATATTGTATATATATATATATACATATATATATATATATATATATATATTACCATACATATTTTATCCATTTAGTTGCTGAATATAAGTCCTTAAAAACTGGATATTTACCAGTAGTTTTTTAAAATTTTATGCATGCGAATGAATAAAACTACTAGTGTAAACACTACTCACATTAGAAAAAACTGATGTCACGCCTACGGTCAACTGGTAGTGTAGAGATTGTAAAACGCGCTACTCCAGAAAATTCAACGGGGAAAGGAGTAACGAATACTTCTTACACTTTCCGGTTTTCAGAAAAAGGGTTAGCTAATCAAGTTGCCTATACCATTTACAACCATTTTGAGTGTACTAAAGATACTATGTCAACGAAGGGTACAAAACCAAAGTGATAGGAAAAAACAACCCAGTGGCTTCAAGTCTTCGCTAAAAAAAGAACATCCAGACATGGACGATTCGAATATTGTTATTGCAATTCTAGTAGAATCCTCTCAGGTTATCACTCATAGAACAGAAGAATACGTAGGATAGTGTAGCGTCACACACTTCCCTAACATCAATGGCCTGGGGTTTGACGAGATTCAGTACCCATGCTGACCTTGATAGTTTAGCTGGACTAAGCTGAAGGCACCCAGTCAAGCGTCCTCGCCATTAGGCACGCCGTCGTGTTACGCTGCACTTCTCGTCATCGACTCTCTGGCCAGTTAGTTGGAACGCATTGGTATCTTTGCACGACCTCGCACATATGCTGTTCCATCCGACTACGCTATTGTGTTCTTTCTTGGTCTCGTATTCGTGGGTGTATAACAAGTCCGAATAATTAGTCATTGTCCTCTGTGTCTTTCAGGTTCGCGCAAGGACAATTCCTAAAACATAAATAAAGCCTGTCCCGTTTTATACTAGTATATTGTTTTCAGTTTTGTAACCTTTATACACCCATATACATCTCTTTCTCATGTCCGACCATACTATCAAGCTTGTCCGTATTAGGTTGACTACTAACACTATTCAACTCGTGCCATATTGGCCAGACAATGCAGAAACAAGGTTTCTGTATGCCGGTGCAGATTTTCGAGAACAGGGGAACGCGGATCCTCATTCTGGATTTCTTGCCGTCATACGTTCACAACCATAGGAATTAAACAGGCATAGTTCAGCACATACGTTTAGTCCTGAAGTAGGTGATCCTTATGCACCTCTCAAAGCTGCGCTCCCGAAGAAGAGTAATCTCACAGGCCGCCAACGCCTAGAAGAATTGCTTCGTAACGTTGAGCTGGGCAGCAAGCCAGCTACTGAAGTCCTCGCACGCATGCTAGAATTTATCGGCGCACGAGTATTCGACATTGGCCTTTTCTGAGAAATTTTCTCCCCGAAACCACCGCGACCGGTGCAAATCATGTCAGTGACGCTGCAGTCAGTCCCACTCGATGACCTGGCAGCCTCAGCAAATAAAATACTGGAGATCTCCAATGTGTATTCTGTTTGCGATAAACCAGAGAGCCGGAATTCAGAGGCGACCCAACTGTGCAACTCTGTTAAACAGTTGCCGCGAGTTCGAAGTCCTAGTTTACGTAGCACTTAACAGAAACGCATCTTAGCGCATGGCAGCAACCCGCGTGGTTGCCCAAAAACGAAACCTAACAGAGTGGAAAGCCCTAAGTGGTGCCAGGTTCATAATACTTACGGAGGTGAAGCAAGAAAATGCCGAAAGTCATGCAGTTTTGACAACGACACAAACTCGGGAAACTGTCAGGCCGGTACGTGACCTCGGCAACCGTAGCCGGCGGAAACAGCCGTTTGCTCTACGTCACAGATATAAAACCGAGGGTTCGCTATCTCATCACCACCGGCCCGGAGGTTAGCATTCTTCTCACACCGACAGAGGAGCGTCATCATGACCCATCCTTCAATCTCCAAGCAGCTAACGACAAGGCAGTCTTGACATTCGGGAGATGGTATGCCTACCTCAGCTTAGGTTTACGCAAACCTATTCACCGAATTTTCCTCCTGGCTGACGTTTCCATGCCCATCATTGGTATAGATTTGCTAAACCATTACGAGTTGCTCGTGGACGCTCGCCGTCGACGACTGATAAATAACAACACAAGGTTATCTATCGGCGGCACCACCTACGTAGGTCCGAATTTAGCCCTCTTTGGAATCAAATGATCAAGCAACGCGTCCTACCAGGCGTTGCTGGAGAAACATCCAGATTTGCAACAACCGAAGCACACTCCTCCGTGCGTAACCAGCAGTGCTATGCATCACGTCACAACCACATCCAAAGCATCCAAAGCACGGCACCTAGCCCCTGATTAGCTCGGAACGGCGAAGAGTGAATTCGAACACACGCCGAAACTGGGCATTGTCAAACCTCCAGGTAGCCCCTAGGGATCACCATTGCACAAGGTTCCCTAAAAGAGTAGCAACGACTGGTGTCCAGCTGGCGATTGCCGAGGGCTTAACGCCAAAATTAACGCTTTATGGGTGATGTCTTCCGTGGTTCCAATTTTGTATACGTGTACATCGATGACTATCTCATTACGAGCTTAGATAAGGAAACTCACCTTAAACATTTGAACCTCGTATTCGAAAGACTAAAAGACATGGCATCATAGTAGACTTGCAGAAGTGTGAAACAGGAGTTGAATCACTCAGCTTCTTTAGGCATATCATTGACAAGAAAGGTACACGCCCACTGAGAGATAAAGTGGCCGTTATCACTAATTATCCATAGCCGACCACTGTGAAACATCTCCTCACTTTCAGTGGCCTGATAAGTTATTACCGAAGGTTTACTGGCAACTGTGCGTCTATCGTGAGACCACTCACAGGTTTACTTCGAGCGGCTACGAAGTGCGTGACTCTGGACAACGTGAATTGCTTTCTCTACAGTCGGGGAAGCCACTTCGAATGCAACCATGCTTATGCATCACGACCCCAATGCTCCTCTGAGTATTGCCGTTGATGCATCTGACTCAGCAATTGGAGCTGTTTTGCAACAGTTGACCGATAACTGATGGCCACCTTCAGCCTGTTTCTCGAGGCGGCTGCAAGATGCTGTACATCTGGTAGGGAACTCCTAACCATATACTTTTCTGCACACCATTTTCGACATTCGGTGGAAAGTTTTGATTTCATTGATTTCACAGACCACAGACCATTAACCTTTTCTCTTAGCTCGGCGCCTGACAAATACTCCCCCGTGAGTGGCGACAGTTGGATTACATTTCCCAGTTCACATCAGACATCCGCCACATTCCTGGGGCAAATAACTCCGTAGCCGATGCAATATCACGAAGGGCTTCGATAAACCGTACTGAAGGCGTTGATTTTGTTGAACTAGTTCAGAGTCAAAAAGAAGACCTTGAGCTGCATCATGAGTTGTCGTCTACAACTCTCAAGCTACAACTGTATCCAGTAGGATCAGACAAGGATACAATTTCGTGAGATATCTCCGCTAGTCAACCACGCCCAGTAGTTCAGAAGAGGTGTAGACGTAGTGTCTTCAATTCGTTGCACAAACTGTCCCATTCAGGCGTACGAGCCACTATCAGGCTTATTGCACAACGTTTCTGCTGGCCTGGAATGAACAAAGACGTCAAGGTATGGGCTCAGTCGTGCTTAGCTTGTCAGATGTGCAAAGTTACGTAACACATGAATAGCTCCTTAGGTTCTTTTCTAGCCCCAGACATGCGTTTTGACCACGTCCATATAGATATTGTAGGACCTCTACCGGAATCTAGTGGATGTACCTACCTTTTCACTTGTGTTGATCGTTCTACACGACGGCCGGAAGCAGTACCTGCTAAGGATATTACTGCCGAAACAGTTGCTCGTGTTTTCGTCGAAAGATGGTTGGCGAACTTTGGATATCCACCTTACGTAACAACCTACCGTGGACACCAATTCGAGTGTGAATTATTTCACGCTTAAACGCACTTTTAGGTTACACTGGGTTCCGAACGACAACTTCCCTTTCAGCTGCAAACATACCTCGGTGGACGGAAGCTCTGTCTCCAGTCCTATTAGGTATTCGTAACGCGTTGAAAGTTGATGCTGGATGCACCTCTGCAGAACTCGTCTCTGAGACCACTCTTCACCTACCAGGTGAATTTTTTCCCCCTTCAATTTTCAAACATGTTTCCGACAGGGCATCTTACGTGACTAGGCTTATAAACTTAATGCGTCCAGTTAGGCCTTCTCCGGTTAGACCTCGAACGACTGATTTCTTCGTTCATCCTAGTTTGCAAAAGACATCACACGTGTTTGTTCGCCACGATGCCGTTCGTCGACCACTTGAATCACCCTACGATGGGCCATTCAAAGTGATCAAGCGACTTGAGAAACTCTACATAGTCGAGCGAAACGGACGTGAAGATACCGTTAGTACCGACCTTTTGAAACCAGCTCATTTCGAAGGCAACCGTATTATAAGAGACGTTTCAGCTCGCTATAGTCGACTGAAAGATAGCCCGATTATCGAAATTGTTGACGATGTGCCTGGTTATGTTCAGATACAACAACCACCGGTGCAACAAAAACACGATCAGGTCGAACCGTCAGGTCCCCGGAACACTTGAAGTTATATTCAACCTAGCAGTGTGAAACGAAATGTGCCAACCCTTTTTTTGATTCAAATTTTTTCGGGGCACCGTTTTTCTTGTTTACCGGCAGTGCGAAAATCCCCCCATATTTTTTTTAGATCAGTTTTTACTGCTACGTGATGAAACGTCTTTTAAAAAAATGAGAATGAGCGTAAACTTTATTTTCAATGTATTTATATGTAAATAAGTCCCATTTTTACGAAACGTTTTCGTGGTATTAAAGACCTTTGTTTATATTCCAGGTGCAACTAGCGCCGAACGGAACGTCAAAAGGAACTGAGGACCATGATCGATGTACAATTCGATTCATTGTATTTTATTTTTCACTTGCCACGATACCCTGGAACTAGTTTGGACAACCAGGGGCCACTTCTCCCAGTGAGCCCATCAGGAGAGTTTTACCGATGGAGAAACCTCTGGGTTTTTACTTCCGGCCGGTATTATCTTAGGGTCCTCACGAACCCACTAGAGGAGAGTGATCGGTAGCTTCACACACTTCCCTAACATCAATGGCCTGGGGTTTGACGAGATTCAGTACCCATGCTGACCTTGATAGTTTAGCTGGACTAAGCTGAAGGCACCCAGTCAAGCGTCCTCGCCATTAGGCACGCCGTCGTGTTACGCTGCACTTCTCGTCATCGACTCTCTGGCCAGTTAGTTGGAACGCATTGGTATCTTTGCACGACCTCGCACATATGCTGTTCCATCCGACTACGCTATTGTGTTCTTTCTTGGTCTCGTATTCGTGGGTGTATAACAAGTCCGAATAATTAGTCATTGTCCTCTGTGTCTTTCAGGTTCGCGCAAGGACAATTCCTAAAACATAAATAAAGCCTGTCCCGTTTTATACTAGTATATTGTTTTCAGTTTTGTAACCTTTATACACCCATATACATCTCTTTCTCATGTCCGACCATACTATCAAGCTTGTCCGTATTAGGTTGACTACTAACACTATTCAACTCGTGCCATATTGGCCAGACAATGCAGAAACAAGGTTTCTGTATGCCGGTGCAGATTTTCGAGAACAGGGGAACGCGGATCCTCATTCTGGATTTCTTGCCGTCATACGTTCACAACCATAGGAATTAAACAGGCATAGTTCAGCACATACGTTTAGTCCTGAAGTAGGTGATCCTTATGCACCTCTCAAAGCTGCGCTCCCGAAGAAGAGTAATCTCACAGGCCGCCAACGCCTAGAAGAATTGCTTCGTAACGTTGAGCTGGGCAGCAAGCCAGCTACTGAAGTCCTCGCACGCATGCTAGAATTTATCGGCGCACGAGTATTCGACATTGGCCTTTTCTGAGAAATTTTCTCCCCGAAACCACCGCGACCGGTGCAAATCATGTCAGTGACGCTGCAGTCAGTCCCACTCGATGACCTGGCAGCCTCAGCAAATAAAATACTGGAGATCTCCAATGTGTATTCTGTTTGCGATAAACCAGAGAGCCGGAATTCAGAGGCGACCCAACTGTGCAACTCTGTTAAACAGTTGCCGCGAGTTCGAAGTCCTAGTTTACGTAGCACTTAACAGAAACGCATCTTAGCGCATGGCAGCAACCCGCGTGGTTGCCCAAAAACGAAACCTAACAGAGTGGAAAGCCCTAAGTGGTGCCAGGTTCATAATACTTACGGAGGTGAAG
Organism: Heterobilharzia americana; assembly: GCA_944470555.2. Classification (NCBI taxonomy): domain Eukaryota; kingdom Metazoa; phylum Platyhelminthes; class Trematoda; order Strigeidida; family Schistosomatidae; genus Heterobilharzia; species Heterobilharzia americana. The sequence goes on along the minus strand of OX104129.1, from coordinate 51,982,702 downwards.
CAAGAAAATGCCGAAAGTCATGCAGTTTTGACAACGACACAAACTCGGGAAACTGTCAGGCCGGTACGTGACCTCGGCAACCGTAGCCGGCGGAAACAGCCGTTTGCTCTACGTCACAGATATAAAACCGAGGGTTCGCTATCTCATCACCACCGGCCCGGAGGTTAGCATTCTTCTCACACCGACAGAGGAGCGTCATCATGACCCATCCTTCAATCTCCAAGCAGCTAACGACAAGGCAGTCTTGACATTCGGGAGATGGTATGCCTACCTCAGCTTAGGTTTACGCAAACCTATTCACCGAATTTTCCTCCTGGCTGACGTTTCCATGCCCATCATTGGTATAGATTTGCTAAACCATTACGAGTTGCTCGTGGACGCTCGCCGTCGACGACTGATAAATAACAACACAAGGTTATCTATCGGCGGCACCACCTACGTAGGTCCGAATTTAGCCCTCTTTGGAATCAAATGATCAAGCAACGCGTCCTACCAGGCGTTGCTGGAGAAACATCCAGATTTGCAACAACCGAAGCACACTCCTCCGTGCGTAACCAGCAGTGCTATGCATCACGTCACAACCACATCCAAAGCATCCAAAGCACGGCACCTAGCCCCTGATTAGCTCGGAACGGCGAAGAGTGAATTCGAACACACGCCGAAACTGGGCATTGTCAAACCTCCAGGTAGCCCCTAGGGATCACCATTGCACAAGGTTCCCTAAAAGAGTAGCAACGACTGGTGTCCAGCTGGCGATTGCCGAGGGCTTAACGCCAAAATTAACGCTTTATGGGTGATGTCTTCCGTGGTTCCAATTTTGTATACGTGTACATCGATGACTATCTCATTACGAGCTTAGATAAGGAAACTCACCTTAAACATTTGAACCTCGTATTCGAAAGACTAAAAGACATGGCATCATAGTAGACTTGCAGAAGTGTGAAACAGGAGTTGAATCACTCAGCTTCTTTAGGCATATCATTGACAAGAAAGGTACACGCCCACTGAGAGATAAAGTGGCCGTTATCACTAATTATCCATAGCCGACCACTGTGAAACATCTCCTCACTTTCAGTGGCCTGATAAGTTATTACCGAAGGTTTACTGGCAACTGTGCGTCTATCGTGAGACCACTCACAGGTTTACTTCGAGCGGCTACGAAGTGCGTGACTCTGGACAACGTGAATTGCTTTCTCTACAGTCGGGGAAGCCACTTCGAATGCAACCATGCTTATGCATCACGACCCCAATGCTCCTCTGAGTATTGCCGTTGATGCATCTGACTCAGCAATTGGAGCTGTTTTGCAACAGTTGACCGATAACTGATGGCCACCTTCAGCCTGTTTCTCGAGGCGGCTGCAAGATGCTGTACATCTGGTAGGGAACTCCTAACCATATACTTTTCTGCACACCATTTTCGACATTCGGTGGAAAGTTTTGATTTCATTGATTTCACAGACCACAGACCATTAACCTTTTCTCTTAGCTCGGCGCCTGACAAATACTCCCCCGTGAGTGGCGACAGTTGGATTACATTTCCCAGTTCACATCAGACATCCGCCACATTCCTGGGGCAAATAACTCCGTAGCCGATGCAATATCACGAAGGGCTTCGATAAACCGTACTGAAGGCGTTGATTTTGTTGAACTAGTTCAGAGTCAAAAAGAAGACCTTGAGCTGCATCATGAGTTGTCGTCTACAACTCTCAAGCTACAACTGTATCCAGTAGGATCAGACAAGGATACAATTTCGTGAGATATCTCCGCTAGTCAACCACGCCCAGTAGTTCAGAAGAGGTGTAGACGTAGTGTCTTCAATTCGTTGCACAAACTGTCCCATTCAGGCGTACGAGCCACTATCAGGCTTATTGCACAACGTTTCTGCTGGCCTGGAATGAACAAAGACGTCAAGGTATGGGCTCAGTCGTGCTTAGCTTGTCAGATGTGCAAAGTTACGTAACACATGAATAGCTCCTTAGGTTCTTTTCTAGCCCCAGACATGCGTTTTGACCACGTCCATATAGATATTGTAGGACCTCTACCGGAATCTAGTGGATGTACCTACCTTTTCACTTGTGTTGATCGTTCTACACGACGGCCGGAAGCAGTACCTGCTAAGGATATTACTGCCGAAACAGTTGCTCGTGTTTTCGTCGAAAGATGGTTGGCGAACTTTGGATATCCACCTTACGTAACAACCTACCGTGGACACCAATTCGAGTGTGAATTATTTCACGCTTAAACGCACTTTTAGGTTACACTGGGTTCCGAACGACAACTTCCCTTTCAGCTGCAAACATACCTCGGTGGACGGAAGCTCTGTCTCCAGTCCTATTAGGTATTCGTAACGCGTTGAAAGTTGATGCTGGATGCACCTCTGCAGAACTCGTCTCTGAGACCACTCTTCACCTACCAGGTGAATTTTTTCCCCCTTCAATTTTCAAACATGTTTCCGACAGGGCATCTTACGTGACTAGGCTTATAAACTTAATGCGTCCAGTTAGGCCTTCTCCGGTTAGACCTCGAACGACTGATTTCTTCGTTCATCCTAGTTTGCAAAAGACATCACACGTGTTTGTTCGCCACGATGCCGTTCGTCGACCACTTGAATCACCCTACGATGGGCCATTCAAAGTGATCAAGCGACTTGAGAAACTCTACATAGTCGAGCGAAACGGACGTGAAGATACCGTTAGTACCGACCTTTTGAAACCAGCTCATTTCGAAGGCAACCGTATTATAAGAGACGTTTCAGCTCGCTATAGTCGACTGAAAGATAGCCCGATTATCGAAATTGTTGACGATGTGCCTGGTTATGTTCAGATACAACAACCACCGGTGCAACAAAAACACGATCAGGTCGAACCGTCAGGTCCCCGGAACACTTGAAGTTATATTCAACCTAGCAGTGTGAAACGAAATGTGCCAACCCTTTTTTTGATTCAAATTTTTTCGGGGCACCGTTTTTCTTGTTTACCGGCAGTGCGAAAATCCCCCCATATTTTTTTTAGATCAGTTTTTACTGCTACGTGATGAAACGTCTTTTAAAAAAATGAGAATGAGCGTAAACTTTATTTTCAATGTATTTATATGTAAATAAGTCCCATTTTTACGAAACGTTTTCGTGGTATTAAAGACCTTTGTTTATATTCCAGGTGCAACTAGCGCCGAACGGAACGTCAAAAGGAACTGAGGACCATGATCGACGTACAATTCGATTCATTGTATTTTATTTTTCACTTGCCACGATACCCTGGAACTAGTTTGGACAACCAGGGGCCACTTCTCCCAGTGAGCCCATCAGGAGAGTTTTACCGATGGAGAAACCTCTGGGTTTTTACTTCCGGCCGGTATTATCTTAGGGTCCTCACGAACCCACTAGAGGAGAGTGATCGGTAGCTTCACACACTTCCCTAACATCAATGGCCTGGGGTTTGACGAGATTCAGTACCCATGCTGACCTTGATAGTTTAGCTGGACTAAGCTGAAGGCACCCAGTCAAGCGTCCTCGCCATTAGGCACGCCGTCGTGTTACGCTGCACTTCTCGTCATCGACTCTCTGGCCAGTTAGTTGGAACGCATTGGTATCTTTGCACGACCTCGCACATATGCTGTTCCATCCGACTACGCTATTGTGTTCTTTCTTGGTCTCGTATTCGTGGGTGTATAACAAGTCCGAATAATTAGTCATTGTCCTCTGTGTCTTTCAGGTTCGCACCGGTACAACTCCTAAAATAGTATTATACATGACTGGTAACTTAATACAAAGGTTGACTCACTGCCAGTTTTCACTCAGTCTACAGCAAGGTAGAATTAGGTCAGCTTTATTTATTAATTCTTCACAGGTTAGATTCAGAGGCTGCGGACTGATTTTATACCTGACCCGAGAACTTTTCTTAAGACGGTCGTGTCATATCCAAAACATCGGGTCTTTGACTAGGTCGAGTATTCCAAACGATATATAAAAAATGTCGTGCGTAACAGTCACAGCCCATCATTCGCGAAGCACCGAATGGCCTTTAACAGGTTCCGAGGAACTCAAGAAGCTTTTGCGCTTTGTCTTGTTCAATTTAACGTCGTCATGTGGTCTGCAAAGACTTCCAAATTATTGTACCGAGCTACCTTGAGAGACGGTACTTAAACAATCTTGTTGACTTGTGGATCATCGTGAACTTCAGCAACTAAATACCACACCGTTCAGTGAACCTCTTCAGTTCCTTCCTCGAAAGCTGCCTGACTTTTATCATTTTTTAAGGCTTTCCAGATTTTTGCACCACATGAAGTTGTGAAACGACGTGAACTAACTTTTACCATTGGCTCAAGGTCATATGGTCAAAACAGAAGACGGCCCAAAAAGGTGCCTACGATTCGGCATTCATAGCTGGTTTCCATGATGGCAGCACGCCCCTGACCCTGACGCTGTGTCCCCTTTCTAAGAAAGTCCCACTCTAGTTGCTCACTCAATGGTTTCGAAACTTTCCGGCTTCCCAAATGAAACATTATATCATAGGCCCCCATTGAAGTCAGTAAAAGTTCCGCCATAAGTTAACCCAGATCTGCGGATCTTGTTTATCCGCATCCCCTGGGAAGGAGGCTCGCTGAGCAAAAGCCACGAGTCCCCAAACCGCGTCGATTTCCAGCTGGATGTCCACTTCGACATATCTCAGCAGTGTGTCATGAAGGAACTCTTTCAACAACTTGTCGACTAAACTGATCAGAATGACAACGCAACAGCTGGCTACCTAACGTCAAAACCCAGTTTCATATATAAGGAGTCAACAATCATGTCCTTCTGGTCTCTGACCGGTGTTTGGTTTACATACTGACACACAGGATAAGACAGAAAACAGCTCGATGACAACACCGAGCAATGTGATAATGCACGAGGTTTTAACCTATCCGGATACCCGAACTTCCTGTGTTTGAAGTCCTGCAGTAACTAGTGCGTCCTGTCTTTCCCAGCGAGCACTGTTTTCATCTACAAGTAGCACGCGGGGGAAGGTATTGTGCATTACCTGCAGTCTCCCAATGATACTTAGAAAAAGTAACGCAACACTACTGTAGCCATTTCTTATTCACCTTCCGCCCCCTCAACTTAGTCGTCACCGGCATATGTTGTCGACATGATTTTACTCCACTCGATGTGAGAGGGATGCGTCTTAAAACAAAAGACAATCTTCACGTGTTGGTCCCCCACCAGTTTGTGGCAATGACTGCGCAAAAGTTTCTCAAGTCCCAATACACTGTCTGAACTAGCAAATGCAGGCAGATTTCATAAATGCTTCCCATCCTCAAGGAGTTATCAAGCTGCTTACCAATCTACATGGGGAAGTGATTTGGTCTATGTGCTATCTGCTAAGGGACCGAACCAGGTATGGATGACTCAAGCGTTTCACTGAGCTTGAACTGTTTACAATCGGTAGACGTGTTGGCCAGTCCTGTGTCCCAGTGGTCATGGCAGATGCATGCCGTACATCCGTACTAAATTGAACCTAGCTAGGGATTACATTTAGAATTCAAAATGTGTACAATGACCTGGCCTGCTCACTAAGCATCACGGGAGAGAAGACAACAAAGCTGTGTGCCTACGGTTGTGCGGACACCAGGTCGAACGTTTAAGAGCCTTGGACGTGAACAAAACCCGCTTCCATAGAAACATGCTGTACCAAAGCGTTTTCTGTAAAGATTAGGTAGAACCTGCTGCTAAGCACGTTGCTGGATCATGAGGAAGACAAGTTAATGCAATCCACGCGAGCTTCATCAACTCAAACTCCTAAGGTTCCCTAGCATAACACCTCCCTATTGGTGTGTCAGGCTAAGATAAGCCTTGCCGGTAAGCAATCTACATCCATGGAAACTGACTTGGGCGCTTTTCACATCATAGGTAGTACCACTTTTTTACACAGAATACCATTAGAGTGGCTCAAAACAACCGTTACCACGCAGCAAAACTTCATTTTCTTTGCAGCATGGGACCCGGTCTACGCTGGAACATAAAGATTCCCGTCACTCAGACATTCAATCCAATTCAGAAACGATCCAAATTTCCGAAGCAGCGAAAATGAGATGAGTCAGATGGTGTAATGGGATGCCTGGTCCTTGAAACTTGTGCACAATTCTGCGGGTATAAGCCAAGATCACCTTTCCATAATTTCATGAAATCGGTAGTTTACACAGTACTAGTTTTCGTTATCGATTTGACTATGCAAGACTAGTATACCTGTCAAACCTTTTTTGTGGAAAGACAGCCCAGTCCTTAATAACAAACCGTGCTCCTGAAAATAAGATACAAAATGCATCACTAGTGTTCGCAATTGATCCCTTCTGAACGGGGGAGCTACTGAAGTTGTGTCACAGTTTCATGATAAAAGAGAAAGTCTGCCCAGTTTTTCTAATTGAAAGAACGAGTAGGTGCGTTCCAAGTCATGATAACGGCCAGCTTCTCCGTACAGTTGTTGCGGTCATAACGAATCAATTACAGGCAGCAACTTTCCCAGAGTTGCTCATTCTTATGACTACTATCTAAAGATTCTCACCTGTTCATCGATAGCCAACCCACAAACAATGATAACGCCTACAATAATGCCACTGGGAGACCTACGTAGCAAGTGAATAAATTAATTTAAAATTTAACAAGACAGCTGGCCTAGAGTAAACAGGAAGCCCCGTGCGGAGTGTGATAGACTGGCAAAACCGAACTGAGTACCTACCCTGATGTAACCTCCATTTCTTCATGATCTAGTAGGTCTCTCGATTTAACAAATTTTCATTCTGAACCATGAAAAATAAATCCTTTACTCCCCACCCCAAATAAATAAATTTAGCCCACCATGACTAGCGCTTAAGTTTTTCTGACTTCCATCTCAATCTAGACAATATTACGTTGAACAGGTACCCATATACACCCACTCTACAATACTAAAGCAAACGTGCAGTGACCATGGGCTTTCTGCAAGAAACACTACGATTGTCAAAAGGAGAAGGGGTTTCCTGTGGCAAAATTTCATGAAAGTACATGGCATAGGTGTATTGGTGACAAGTCTTAAGATAATCCAGAATGTAAAAACAGTTTGACAACATGAGATGGCGGATCTGATGGTGGGAATTTACGCAAGCCACCCTTTCTCCGTGTGACGTCCAAGAGTGGTTGGGGTCTTTGGATATGCGAAGATACAGAACAACAGAGACTATGAATGACGCCAAGTACTAGATGTTCCGTTGCAGCGACTTCTAACGTCCTGCATGTCATCCGTACCACTGCGGTTAGCAAAGGGAGAAGAGACTAAAGGGGGAAATGCAATGGCAGAACATGGTGCAGGTGAAGTAGGGACAGACTAAGATAACTCAGGGAAGTTCAACAACGTGACACAGCAGGTTTGGCGGTGGAGACTTATGGAAACTACTCTTACCCGCGATCATTAGACTCAGTATACGCTCAACCCCCTCTTCCTTTTGGATCACCGTAATTATCTACCTTCTTTCTTACCCCAACGTCTACGTACATATCAAAACTCTTACTGGTTCCCAAATGCAAAACAAAATCACCATATTTAGGCATCTGTGATATAGCGTAAACTCGGACGTGAGAAATGCACCTCATAAAATGCTGAGGGTATTCCATAGGCAGAATACTAAACTATGTAGCCCTTCATTTCTCGTATCATCTTTAGACACTCCGGCCTCCATTATTGTTTATCCAAATTCTGAAACTGGTAACTCCACCTCTCATTCCTGTACGTATGTGCAGACTATGATGGCGGATCATACAAACGCACACTCAGCATCGAAATTCTACCCAACATGTGAGAACCATCGTTTTTCGCCACCTAGAGATGCAAAAAACTGGAAGACAATTCATCCCAGACTACGAGCTCTCTAAAATTCATGGTTCCAATTGGAATAGCATCTGAAAATAATGATAATAAATGCTGTTTGCATCCAGGCAAGCAAGTTGTCCGACTCCTGACGACCACTCCCCCAGAAACGAAGTTAACCAAAAGTAACCTCATATGGAGCGCCGACCTTAAAGTCTTGTTGAATGGATTAATGGTGAAACTTCATATATTCCTCACCGTGTTATGATAACAGTAGCCGGACAGAATTGCATCTCTGGCTTGATTTATTCAAACAACTCTGTTTACAACAGCGTAAACCTAAAGATTTGCTACACTGTACGAGGCGCCATACAATGATAGATCCAAAGTTTCCTTCAGTTCATCCCGGTATTTAAACTCTAGTTTCGCATGCTATCTGTAGACGGCACAAAGTTACTGAATACTGATAAACTTTCAGCTTCACTTGTGCCCAACATTCGATGAATGAAATATGGCCCAACATTCGTTATTCGAAGTATATCATTGTAATTATTACCAGCATGTTGCCCATCAATCTTAGGTTAATAAATAGAACCGTGGGCAGGCAAACGTGAAGCAATGCTTTAAGAGAGATAGCGAGCCCAACGGTAGACTCATTCCACTTGCAAAATTTCACAAAGAATTCTTTGTATGCCTTACTCGACGTGTCCCACCATGTGGAAGGTTAGGCCACACTTTTGTCGTCACATGGCGCTTACTTATACCTAATTATGTAGTTCAAATTCACTTGCCTTCCCCGTGATATAGTTGGTAGAGTGTTTCGCACGTCTGAAGCAGGTGCTAAATCCTTCATGTCGCACAAATCTGGTAGGAATATGATAAAGGAAAATCCAGTTACCGTCCTCTTCCTCCCTGCAACTCAGTCGGTCCCGAGGACTATCATCACCTCCCATCCTATTCTGCGATCGTAAAATATCACGGTCACAGCTACAGCTGGGATCCCTCCAGAATACGCATATCAGTACAGTCTATCAATCTTCATCTACCTGGAATTTGTGCTCGAGCAGTCTAGTTGATGCTGGTGCATTACGCTGGACTATGTACCGAATTACAAAATCACCGCAGGGAATTCTTTCTCTCAGTTGGATCAACTGCAGCATATAACCAAAAGCAAGATCCAGGTGAGTTGTCGGGTTTGAGTTCCGGTCGAATCCAGGTTTTATTTAGAATCAAACGTAATGCCTATTAAGCGCCGTGTATCAGTGTCGCCTAGAAAATGAAGCCACGTGCATTTGTGTGGTTGCATGGATTTTCCCTCCATCTGTCGAAAGTGGTTTCGCCGTGGCGACGTGCGTTTGCTGACATACTCAGGATGTTGTGGTTGCCCGACCGGAAGTACGGTGTAAATTGCTGGGACAATAATCAGTTGAAATACGTGAAAACCCGTAAGCTTACGCTCTTGACTTGGTGGGCAATTCAGATGCATCAGCACTAATTAACTTCAAAATGCAGTTCGGTGCTGTCTTTAAGAACTATTTTGGGTCCATATCGTCCATTACTTGTCTCTAGAGACTCCATGATTTTCGTACAAACATTATGGCCCGATACATATCGGCGGCTGCTGGTCATTTAACTCCAGCATACTGAGTGTCAATGGATATGAACCACCACGGAAAAACTTCATTGAACCGACAGAACAAAACTGCGTGCGACAGAATAGACGTGAATGACTGGGCATCTGAGATGCAAAGTTTTGATGGAGCCGACTTCAGCTTTCCGCTTTCAAAGTGCACGATAAAACCTGTCACTCATTCGTACAAGTCAGTCCTGGTAGAAAGCGCTGCCTTAATATTTATCATACTTTGATGCTCGATGCTGCCTTCTTCGTCAGGACTGACCTGCCAATCCGCGAGGTGACTGGCCTTAAAGAGCTTGAAATTTTGCATCCTGTATATCAAACATAGTGTGAAGGGTGAAAGTTGCGATCAGAACAACGGTTAGGGGTGTTTTGATTTTCTTCTTCTAAAGTGTTCAGAACACTGACCACTCACTTTTTTTGACCTCACACAATTTGCTTCTACAACCACATTGAATCTCTTGTTTTGATTAGTGTTACCATTGTACTTGGTTCTCGATGGGAACTGCAGTAGCCGTCAAAAATGAAGAACAAATTTTCACAGGGTACATCTACCGTTTGAGTACACATTACTTGTTTGGCAACCAATTGTTTTAGATTTGGTCGGTTTCGCCTTGGGTTTCGGAACTCTGGAAACTCATATCTTCGTTGCTTGCTGCGCAGTGGATGTGGCGTACCAACTACGGGCCTCCCGCCTGAGCTAGTATGAGGAAACGGTATTTAAGAACTGATTCAGCCGTATCTCGTTCAGTTTAACATATAACACTGTTGGTTTGCACAAGCTACCTGAAACACAATTACAAAAGTATGTCATACCGGATGCTCCTCTCTCAAACACTACCTGAAGCCTTCACAGTGGGGAAACACTAGGACGATATTATATCCTCAAATGTATGCTCCACACTAACGAAAGCAACTAAAAGAGCTTTCTCAATATCTGCCGACAGAAAACTAACGGACATTGTGAGCAGTTGTGAAACAGCATAAATAATAAGCCATACAGAGCATGTGTGCGGATTTCTGTATCAACTTGCCTCCGAAGCCAGCTTCTTAAACTTTGTTCACGACGTACCAGTTGTGCTCCAATGGAATGGCCTTCAAATGAGCAGGTACCCCCATAAACCGATGATTCCCCATCACCAGCATTTTCTGCTTTTGCACGCAAGATGCAGTCGATCACCTTCGTTCCCCACCCGATCACCCTCAAATAATAATCATTGAGCAGTCTATGAAAACCTTTAAACGGGCCTTATTGTAAGATGGAGCTGAGGGCTGTTAAATTCCGCTATTAACAGCTTCCCTGTTAAGTACGCAGGCAAAATAACTAGTCGAGTTGCCTGATCTGGTGAACGACGAAGTTCTGAAACATAATCTGCGTGAAACATCCCATTTTATCGGCCTGATCAAAAACCTCAGTTGGTCAGGGATGACGATGGCTCCTTTGGATGTGATCCACACATCTGGAAACGTCCAGTTGGCGGAAGGCGTTTGTTCTCTGCGTGACCCTAAGTACTCGAAACTGAAAGACTGCTACCGTGACGCATGTATTTAAGGAAATCTTTTTCCGATGTACTTTAATCGAGCCCTTTGAGTTTAACGACTCAATCCACAGGTATATAGATGGAGCAGCAGTTGTATTACCCCTGGAACTCCAGGTAGCCGACTCCTTAATGGCGAACCTAAGAATTACTTCTCTATCAGAAATATTCAGCGAACTTTATACAGATAAAAGATGCACGCAAGATACCTCTACTGCCTGCGATGAGACTAAGAAACTTGAAAACCTCCCTCTAACTTTCACTGAAGCTCCGCAATTTATCAGCTTCACCAAGAAGGCGTAGCCGAACTCGAAAATCCATTTCCTTGTTGAAATTTCCAAGAAAATAAGGTTGTTCACCCAACAAGAAAAATAGTAAGAATGAAGATATTTGCTCCTGAATTCACTTCGTAGGTGTATTTGCAGAACGTCAACCTGGGATGAATGATTTATCGATTTTCACAGCCGTTACCACATGCAAAAACGGGACCTTGTCAACTCAGTCTCCTGATGGGTATTAAAAATGTGCAAGGAGGATGGCATTGATTCCGAACCTAAGAAATTCCCGGAAATATTTACTCTTACCGTGCATGCGTCTTGGATGGTATCGTCCACCGTCAATACTGCGGTGTTTATGCCCGAAGGACTGCTTCCAGCCATATGAGAACACCGAACATGCAGCATCTAGCCAACTGGACGTAAAAGTCTCCATATGCTATAACGCAACCATTACCACAACTCGGGAATTATTCCAGCTGCTACTTCATGGTCGCCTGATTTTTTCAGCCACCAGAGTCCCTTGTTCATTTGGGAAGTAATTCGCCAATAAATATCTTTCGTTTTTCATACTTACAGACTGGGAGTTATTGGTCAAAGTCAGCAGTCAAGTGAGAAAGACTGAGTGAGTAGTGTGTGAGGTGAAGCTATCTTCCATTCCTCATATCTTCTATACAAGTTATACATCCTACGCGACCTAAATGTGATCATGCAAGAGCTTAGGTCACATGAAGTAACACGTCTGACATAGTTGGCGGACAAACAGAAACTAATCTGAGGAGATGAGTTAAGCACGACAACAGACCCAGTTTACAGAATCCCAGCATTGCTGTCGCACCAGTCAAAGGATTTAATGGAACCTGTAAACTCAAGGTGACATAAATGGGCCTCCAACGACCTCGCTGAAAAGAATGCAAAGCACGAAGGAAACGTGGACGTCACCGAGTGAGTTTACCGACACCCGGAGTGGCTCACCACAACTCGCCGAGAGTAGACCATGCAACCATAAGCCAAAAGGGAATTTCACACAACAGTGAAGACCATAACTCATCATTGCCAGAGGCAGACGCAGCTTTTGTATGCCATACTTTCGAAAATGGTACTTTGATATGGGTGTACCACACCAGTTCTACAAATTATCCACAGTGCAGGCATGCAAGTGTTGGTGGTTAATGTGCCGAGAATGCCGCTAAGCACCCACCCTAACCACCAGAAACCTAAGAAACTTCCTACACTGCAAGATATTACTAACTACGGGCTCCCAGTGCATACCCACGTAGGCGGGCCATGGATCGTAGACACCCACCACTCAAGCGCGAAAAACGTTTCCCTTTGGCATAAGAAACTATCAGGCTCTAGTGCATGCAAAACGCTAGCAAAGTCTAAACTTCTCGCGTCAAAATAGCCCACATGAACCGAAGAAACACAAAGATTTGAAAACCCAGCTTGCGTCAATGAAGACTGAACTAAAGTGAGTCCGAGAAACGGTAGACTAAAACCACCAGCTACTAAACGCAATACCTTGTTTGCATGGAGCAAGAGAACGAACTCCATCATCGTTGTCTGATGTCCCCAAAGCAACAGACTCACTCATCGGAAAATAATGGCAGTCAGAATGGGAAAAATGAGGTGATTCGCATCGAAGATTAAGAATAAACCCCACTGCGGAAAACCGGTACCAGCCCTTTTTGAGAAGATAGAGTACCTCGAGATGACCCTCTATCTCTCAGCGACGTTGATGACAGAGAAACAGTCGGAGAACATGATTCCGCTGTCTCATCGGCTAGATAGGGCAAGCTCCGGTGACATAATAGCGAAGTCATACAAACTATAGATCACCAGCGAGGCCAAAAAGCAGTTCAGTCTTCGTGCTGTGCCCAAGACTGCAACTATGGCTGCATATGAAATGCCCGAAATAGCCAGACGATCCACTATATGCGATAGCTACTTAGATTATGGTGAGCAGCGGAGATGGCTAGTAGAAAGTATGGAACTACAAACCTTACCTGCCAGTAGCTTAAGTTCACTAAAAAGACCAACTCACCTGCAGAGCGTTTGTATAACCAAGTTACTAGCTGCATACCTCGATTGTAAGACATCGCTCACAGAGGCCGTCACAGAGTCGTATTGTATGAAAGGTCGAGTAGAAAAAGCCACACGACACTACAAAATCAAACTGGGGTCTGCCTTTGTAGACCGGTAACCAGCACCCGATGCAACCCAAAAACGACTTCTACACAATCCACAGCACCACGTGATGACCAAGAAGTAGCTTCCTGATATGCTTCTACAGTGCCTTAAGAGGTCTCCAGGGTCTGCCTCAGAAGCTTGTGGCAACTTGGCTATAGACTCCACAAGCCAGGTTTGACCCCGGACTGGAAGGAGGTTGTACGTATAAACGTTTAGACTGGGGCTTGAACTTCATTGTATACACCGTTTTGCATATTTCCAGAAGTATAACAAAATATGCTTGACAACAATCTAATGGTATTTACCAATAATTGGAGTAGAATTAGATCTGTTTGTTATGTAAACCAATTTGTTATTTATGAACGGAAGCAGCAATGCTTCGATGAGACGATGTGTGCGTGATGTAGTTTGGACCTGGAGTGATATTCATGTATACTTCGACGTAGAACCTAGCACTGGAATGCATCATTTCAAGTCGGGTGTTGTGAAAGCACGGTGGGAGATATTGGGCAGTGAAAGAATAATATTGAGGTAAATAAAAGTGGTATGAGAGTGAAATGAGGATTAGTCGGTGCCGAATTTCGAGGATGATAAAAAGCGAATAGATATGAGTCAGTGTGGTTGATTATGAGCCATACTGGCATCAGTCCTCTCATTATTTTTTAAATTCATTCACTCATCTACCGTAAGATGAAAATATCAAGTCATATGGCTACTCCATACTTGTTCGTTTGCATTTTTCTTAACTCTGACACTTCTACAGATGTGATGTTATCGTTTGTAGCTTATCGGTTTAGTAGGTTTGAGTTTACTTGGAATAGTCGGTTGTGAAGATTAAGCTGATGGTATAACCTGGTTGCTTGGACATCCGTAGGTAAGGCAGAGTTCAAAACCATATTAAACTATTTGAAAGTGGATTGTTCGGACTGATGAGCTACAGATGAATAAATGACATTGGATGGTACACAGGTAACCGTTGACTGGGATACGGCAAGGAGTTTGTTGTGAAATACTTTCACTTGGACATATAACCTCACACATTTGCCATATGGTTTACACAGATAAGCACAATGAAATTTATCAGCTGTGAATTTTATATTTGCCCGTGCATTTGACAATCGCAAGAATCCTATCATTTTTCGCGCATTCATGAACGGAAACATTAGACTTTTTGTAATATCACTGCAGTAAGCAAAAGATCATAGACATAGGTGAGAGAATGCAACACATACATACATAGAAAGAAGAACGATAGTAACGGAATTAATGGACGTTTCTCATAAATTCTTCGCAGTTTTTTTTGATAACTTATAGAACATAATGTTATAATAATATAATGAAAAATATAAGGAATACAAAGAACTTTCATGAATGTGTTGATTGAAATGGAAGATGACAAAAATGTACGCTGATAGAAATTGATGAGATTTCAAGGTGGTTTTCTTAGCAGATCGCCATCATTTGAAGAACCACTGAGAATTTCGGAGCACTAGATCGCCGTTTCATCTTAGCATGCCACTTCTCAACAGTACATATCCGTAATATCACTAGGTGTCGATCCACGGACTTTCATGCTTCACGGCGAGTAGGTTAACATTAGGCCACTGAATCGGAATCCATAAGCCCTAAGTGATCGTGAGTGGACACTTCTGAGGAGTCCCATTCCAGGACGAAACAACTGTCCAAGGATCTCAACTTTTCAAGTGTTCTTCAGCTGATCTCGTTCCGTGATGAATACCAACTTGAAATCAATAAATCCTCTCAAAACTGATAAGTTTAATGGAGTTATTCAGACTATTCAAAGATTATATATTTATACAATGATTCAGTAAACATTATAAAAAGATATTAGATACTAGGAGAGTGTTGCAATCAGTTTACTCTCGAGTTGCTGAAAAATGACATCATCATTAAATAAGCGAAATGAAAGACTAATAGATTTTCACTATGTTGCGTAATAAGATGAACACAACTCAGAAGAAGAAATAATTTCAAAACGGATCGAAAGATAACATGAAAAAAAGACAAAAGGTCATGTAATTTCGCAGGTGCAAATTTAGGGAAATAAAATCACCACAGCAAAGCAAGGTTGACAACAGTATCCTTTTGAATACATTAATGAGGTGAGTGTTTTAATTGACACTGCTTCAGTGAAGTGCGATAGGTCAAGTTCCAGCTGTTTTTTGATTACTCTGAATGTTTTGTGTAGTATCAAGTAAATGCCAAGTAACTGCGCTATTTAAACCCTTTGGACATTCATGGCTCAAATTCTTCGGATTATGCTCAGAAATGCGAATAAAACCCCTCCTATATGTTCTTCTAGTGTGTGATTTGGTTCGTACATGAGAATTGATACATAAGGTTGTCAGTGACAAGCGTCGGAAAACTGTTCACTTTTAGTTGTCTTAATGAGAAGTTGGTCTGGTGTACATAGACTACCTGGGCTGCTAGATAGATCTTTTTCAATGAAGCAATCAGCTTATGAGCGATCTTTGCGATAATTTTATTCTGCTTGAAGATAAGCAGGCTCCTTCTCAACTATAGCGCACTCAATTCCTATTGTTTCTGTTCTACCGTACTTATCGATAAACGTTTTGGGTTACCATCTTTGCATGATAATAGTCAATTCATCCTCAATTTTTTCTTTAGAGTGCAGTTCACAGTACGGTTGGAAAAAGTTATTACCAGATATTTTTTGTAAATAATGGAGCAAATGCTGTTAAAGTTTAAATGAAGCTCGCTTCATATCTCTCCAATGGATCTATTCATCTGTATGCCTAGGTTTAGGGAAGAAGAATGTTGGATACCTTGCTTCTGTCATTACATTTGGTAGGTCGTAACACAGATAAGGACAATCCACAAGATACATGCATGCTCAAGTTTTCTACTTTTGTTGATCTATACTATTGTGAGAATCCGTGTTGATCCTATATATGTGTTTTCAATTAGGTTATGTGGTAATGTACTCGATGAAGCATGAATGAATCAAGTGCTCAATTGATAATTATTCTTTTTTTATATTGAATGTTCTATACTGCGGAGTAAATCTTTGTAAGTTGGTTGCAAAATTCTAACTGGTTATGGCAAAATACTGAAATAAGCATTTTTCTTTCGGAAGTTAGATCATTGCTTGTATTTCGACACAAAAATACATAGGTTTGTTGGCGCAAAACAAATACACCTATCCAACCTCTTTAGTTGTTATAATTACAAAAAAGCTGTAGAACACAAATCTGTAGCAAGAAGATACCAGTTACTGTGTCATCTGCATAGAGTTCCCAACTATCTTTCACATTGCTGTGAAGTAAAGGTCATTTATCATAATATACTTAGTAACTTAATGCTTATTTCACAGTCTTCTGTATACACATGCATCGATCACCTGTACTTTGCAACATCTTAATCAAGATTGCACAAAATCAGACCATGTTGATAGTCGAGTTTATGACTGTTCCTGTAGTCCTTTTGTGCGAGAGGGTGAAATTCTAGGATGTCAAAAGCTAGTTCTCCCATTAAGGATTTTCCTAGTGCTCCTAGAAAGTATTAAAACTTCTTTGAAACTAGACACATCGAGTCTAGTGAGCAAATTTATCTTCAACAACATCATCCTCAAAAACTGTACAACCTCATTTGTTTACAGTTAATGTCTGTATGTAACAGTAACGAATATCAACATGGTTTTTGGAATTTTAATACTTGTTAGATTGTGGTCAGGAAAATAATATAGTAATCAAAGTTGCGTAAGAATTCCTACGATACTTGACAGTGTCAATAATTACTTGTTGTAAAATAAGTGTGACTGGAAATCAAATGAAGAATGCGTAACAGAAGGGTTAAATTACTGTCACGAAGAAAGGTAATACCATACTATAAGATTATTTCGACTATTCGATAATGGTCAGTATTATTAAACAAACTTCTGAATTTCTAAATTACGTACATGATACTGCTGCTAGGGTGTTGGATTGCAACAGTACTCATCACTGAAGAGGTTCACATATAGGCCTTCAGTCTTGCTTTGCAAAGGATGCTGACAATTTTCGTAATTTATAATGGTTTCCAAGCTACTCAAAAATCTAATTCATTTTAGATTTCAGTTTTAACAAAGTCCAACTACTTGGTAACATTAGTCCTCTTTATTACGATCATTTCCTTGGTCATGGTAACACAAAATGAGTCTGGTAAAATTAGACCCGTGATAAACTAGATACATACTTTCAGAAGAAACAGAACTCTCACACATACCTACACCGTTGGTTGTAGTGTATTGTGCATAACGGAAGATACTACGTAGCACATTTGCGTCAACCTTACAGAATCAGTGTTAGCAAAAATAGACTTTCGTCTGTGTCGCTGCTGAGGAAAGTTTGCACAAAGCTAGGACTAATAGATGTCCATTAGCTTACCAAACAATTCTCTCGTCTCATACATTAAATTTCTCAGTAAATACAATGATTACTATTAGACACACCTACATGAATTCACTCAACGTATGATATAATTTGTTCCTACTTACAGTGTATTCAAACGTGAGGTAGTGGTAACAAAACGGTATTCCTTCTCTTGACGGTTTTTAATTGAACTGGATCTTTCAGAATGAAGTCACTGAGGATTTGAAATTAACCTAAAGCATCTCAACCATGATCGAGTTACTTAACCAGTTTTATTGCTTGCCTAGGCATTGATACCACAAGAGTCTCATACAGACGCCAAAACAGCCTTAATTACACTTTGGACACGCAATCTGAATTTAGGCAGAACGTGTTCGTGACACTATACTGTAGATGCGAATCTTCGACATGACAATGCTTCGCAGGTGGTCCCTAGTCACACCTATTCGCTGTCCAATCCATATCAAGATGCAGACATGGGATTTCGTAATGTTGAACAGCGCAAGTCGTCACATAACAGTTGATTAGTATTATACTGATAGTTTTCTTTTAGGAAGAAGTCTGTAAAAGACTTTGAAACATGCAAGCAACTTCAAGCAATCAAAGTTGACCAGCTAGTGGGTTATGTGAAAGCGATAATGAAAATAAAACAGCAAACTTAATTTTTAAAAATGAAATCATGTTTAGAGTAATATTATCATGATTCTTGGTAAATAGGATTGATTTCCAAAACTTTTATTGTGAATCTCGTGATGGGACTACTAACTCAAAGCATACGGTTATGGAATTAAGACAATAATTGTTCACTAGTCCCCAAGCCTTGACGTCTCGTCGACAGACTAAACGACTTCAACGGTAATTACCCTACAAAGAGGGAACTGCTGCTGAAGTCACCTAGCTTGATGATGAAAAGCTTAAGAGTGGATATAACAGCTAGGAAAATGCTGAACAATTACCATCCTCATCTTGGGTTGATCGATCCAGATTGCCACGTAAGATCAAAAAAAATTGTAACCGCTTCATATCTTCTACTTTAATCAGTCATGTCTCATGGTCGAATAACGGGAGTGAATGGACTGAAGCGCAGTACAGTCGTCCTTAAATAAAGTCAAGTATCTTCCCATTCGGTGCCAAAGATGATGCAGGTTGGTGAATGCCAAGAGAGGCTTGTATCCATGCGCGTCTGTGGCTTGCTGGTCGCAGGAAACAGGCGATGTTATAGCTTATTTATGGTCAACTAGAAGTTGATATTGGCAAATATCTATTTAAGGAGGATTTAGCAAAGCATTTATCTGATCGTGACAGCAACGATCGTTCGGAGGAAACCTGGTGTGATATTAAATCTGCTACAGAAACAGAGGTAAAGACAGTTGGTAACCTACACCCGAAGGTTAGCAAACGTCACTGGATTTCCGCAAAGTCATCCTTACCGACTAATGCAACAAGACTGATTCCAGCTGGTTCTGACCACGGTAAAGAGCGAAAGCAAATCAAACGATGAAGTCCCTGACTGGGGTCATAGAGACGAAATGAATCAGTGGTTGTAGACTTTTAGTAACATGGCCGAAAATTGGTCGATCACAATTGCACAGATATATTCATTCCTTGACACTGTGTACAGCTTGAATATTCACACTAGCGTTTAACTTCAGATTGTTTATTCTCTCACA
The DNA here is from genome assembly GCA_944470555.2 of Heterobilharzia americana. NCBI lineage: Eukaryota > Metazoa > Platyhelminthes > Trematoda > Strigeidida > Schistosomatidae > Heterobilharzia > Heterobilharzia americana. The sequence continues at coordinate 51,963,188 of OX104129.1, read as the reverse complement.
ATATTTTATCTACTTTAACATCACTCTTTTTCAATTCACCTGTTCTTTGAGTACTATTGTGAATTGTGGTAACTTGAGCCGATGGACTTGTGTGCGGGGTTCTACTTGGATTTTGTCAGTCAGTCAACTCAATCTATTGAGGAATTTCTTGCGATACAGTGGTTGCATCTAACAAACTCGACACAATTTCTCACAAAACCTTCCCTTGTCCAGACGAAAATAATTCAAAACAGGCTTCAGTAGTTGCATTTTTTGATCATAGACAGAGAGTCATACGAAAGTAACCGAAGACGTTATACGCTCTTAGTGGTCCAAAGGTTGTCGCCAAATATCAAAACTGAGTAGTGCCGAATAGCGAACCGAATAGCCCATGAGAAATATGAACCACCTATTTATCTGCTTTCTATTAATGAAATAAAATTATACAAGCCGATTATCACTTCTCCTTAGATTTATGATTTTCTTCATCAGCATATTTAATATCAACCTAGTGTAAATTACTTTCATGTAATTGACGAGTGTTTGGCTTCAGTAATTCCTAAATGGGAAGCTTTTAAAGTTAACAAAGAGATTTTTTTCTAGGGCTTGTGTAAGCGTTGCCTAGTGTGAAACAAGTAGGGTTAGTCATTACATTTAGTGACATTTATCAATGTAATCTACTTTGCAAGGCAGTAACTTTTATCTTTACTATCACAAAGACACATGAATCGATAAACAATTGTCAAGATGACACACAGATAAAACAAGCGGAAACCCTAGTTAATAATCCTGAAACTTTTAACTCATTCTCGCTTCCTTCATGGAATACTGGGCAAGGAGAAGGCGCGAAACATATGGTACACATATTTGATTTAGGGAATACAAACAAGTAAAGTTATGAAGCGTGATATAAACGAAAAATAAAGATATATGTACAATAAAAATCTTATATTTCACTATTTCTTCCTGGACCATACTCTGCGCCAAGTTGATTTACCAGAATTTTCATTTTCATTTGCCTTGTTTCGTGAAGTTCCACTGCATGGTGGATAGGGCTCCACAAATCGACCACCCTTAACTCTTGAATCCTTAAATGTAACATTCTTAGGATGTTTATGTAGCTTTCTAGCAATCCACACATTACGTTTGGAGCTAATCCCACTTTCAACCATCGTTAGCGAACTGTGTGATGCTGATGACACAGTTGTATCGGAGCAAACAAGAGATGAGTCATTTCCGGATGATAATTTCAAAGGAACTGTGGCAATCTCATAAGCGCTGCGGCTTCGGGAACGATTAGCATTGTTCAAGAGATAAGATGGAGTTTCAGGTACGTATGATAATGTGGATGACACGGATCGTGAACAAGTAGCCTGGAAAAAATCAGTGCAAATGACAGCATCATTAGTGAAAATAGCTTTTAAATAAGACATGTGCACTTATCTCACCACTTACCCTGCAGGCAAACACTATGCAATTTAGTCACCTGGCAACTTTAAGTTGACTACCTTGTAATAAACTACCAATATACAGAATATCATGAGGCTTTAAGTACACCAGTGATTGGAATAGAAGCAGAGACTTTTGTTCAAGCTACTTTCACTGATCATCGGAATCGGTGGAAAGATATTTTCAGATACCAAATAATACCCAGAACACGTAAACAATATCAAACTAACACCTGGCGTTAATGCACAACCATACAATATGGCATACCTCTTATCAGCGCATCAAACGACGATGCACTTAGTGATAGAATTGAAACATAAAAACGATCACAATTAGTTGAAGGTAACTAAAACAGTATGACAACTAAGATGAGGATAATTCGTCGATGCATATACACTAATAAGATCGATACCCAACCACATCAACTTACCGACAGTCTCCAACCACTGATTTCCGTTGTCACACGAATCCCAACCTGGAAGTCTACACTCACATACACAGCTCACATCAACAGTCAAAGACTTCATCCACTGATGCCATGTTTCATTCTAGTTAAATTTGATTCTTTTCCAGCCTGAAACTAATTTAGATAACAATGTGCGACTGCGTATACGCTGTGTGGGTATACATAACACACATTCAAGTCACCTCAGTCGACGAACGTTCACAATCGTATCAAAAAACTTTCCTCTTCTCCCTAAAACCCCACGCTTGACATCTACTACGCTACTGACGTGATGACAGCACCCAACACGGCTTATCCTGTGCTACGAAAAGAATGGTGGTCAATCACTCCCAACTTTCCTCTTTTCTTCACCTTTACAGTCGTCATATACTAGAACAGAGCAGTAAACTATACCATTAACAGACAATCGAATATCACGGTGGCACCATAAATCGTGTATGTTGCTAAAAGCCAAGTGGTTATTATGGATCCATGGACGAGACTTCGCCAGTTCCTGACCCACAGCAGCTGATCTCACTTCTCAAATAAGTGACTTGGTTGATGCAACCAACCACTTCATGCCCTATTGTTCAACAGGGCAACAGCGTAGATCAGTTCAGGAGTAACACACTGCGCATCTTGTTAGCGTCTTTACTGAACAGAATTATGTCATCTGTATACCCTATGCCTACTAAGGAGTCTCCTATTACGAGACCAATCGCTGGAAAACTAAAGAGAGTGCGGCCCCAATATGGACATCTTCCTGATTCCACATTCCTATCTGCCTATAACAGTCGTTATGTTTGGCTTTTTAAATGTGATTAGGCAGCTTTCAATACTTCTAACAGAAAAAAGTAATCCATTCCTGAACGAAATGGTGTTAGGTTACTCAAATGGATCATAAACATATACTTTGATGGCTCATAAATTTGCTGAACGTATATACGGCTATTCGAAGCATTCAGGAGCTGTGGCATAAAGTGTGTCAATATTTTATCTAATGAGATGTCGATCTTAGATAAATATTAATAACAAGGGAGCATCTTATCTTAAACATACTTCTGAATCCGGTTGTGGTACTCCATCAGTTGGTTTGAATACAGTAGATGGATTTGATAATTTCACACTACCTGGAAAAAGTAACGTCAATAGTTGTAACAAATAGTGCATAACAGTTGGTTTATCGTGCAATGCGGAATGGCGTTATTAACATACTATAACACAATCAGGCTAGTCAGTAAACTTTAATCCTTGGAAGATAAATCGCATATATGATTAAATACACGACGAACAAATAAAACCTGTTTTGTCATCTGCTACTGGTTATCAATTGCCATTATCAACGCGATTTTACCAAACTTCAAATCAGATGAATTCCGTCAAGGGGACAAATAAGACAATTACTTGATAATTTGAGAAATAAAGTGTTGTTAATTCGTCATGAAATACCAATTGGATTACATCGCCAAAATATTACTCATTTTAGCAAACAAAGACAAATTTGCAAAGAAATCTGCCTAAAAAGATACAAAGGAACAAATAGAATCGAAACTTAAATTTTGAAAAAAGTGATGAGTCGGTCATCAGCTCCGGATCATTTAAAAATCTACGGCCGTCTGGTTTCGTGATACTCCACCTACATGGTATATCACAAATGCACGTCCAATTTGGGATACCTACCTCATCATGCTATTACTAAATAGCTCAGTGAGATCCGTCAACTATCTAGAAATATCCTTCGTGGATATTGTGCTAGACTGATTTGAATTTATCAATTCAATAAGTGACGTTAGTGCGTCTGGTAAGCAGATGACCTACGTAGCTCTCACCTCACTTCTGACAAAGTATCGCTTACAGAAACCATCTGTTTTATATTCGACTTCATCCAAGACAACAAGTTGACTTTCGTGTTCCAAAACATCAATTAAAAACTGCTTCTGCTTTACATTTTGAAAGCTCGATTTCTATTCAGTAACTAGTTCTGCAGGCCAATTGACAAAGTAGTGATACGGTCATCTCTTCATTCTACGTCCGATGATTCAGAATTTGCAAGCATAAGAGATAGATGGATGACATATTCATCTGAGATGAAAAACGTTATCTATAAATTATACTTTAAAGATTTATATTCTCAAGTGAACCACTACCAAGAATCGGGGACTTCGTGCATTTTTACCATGCTAATATCTACTCCAAATAGGTTAATAATATTAATAAGTGAATTGACTATACTACTTAGCCCTCCATGTATAGCTAGCGAAAACCACTCTGTAGTCTTACTACATGTATTCTCAAGTATTTTAGCCACCATGATAATACTTCACATGGTGCAAAGTACGACTACAAGTAATACTATACATTAAATTTACATCACACAAAGCAGTTTTGACACACACCTGATGCTGACCTCCAAAAATACAGATACAACAAAAAGCCTTTTATACTCTTCAAGTATATCGGTATAGATTTGAAGCCCTTGAACAGACTTATTTGTTTCGGACAAGCATACATTGAAGAATGTTATGTGAGGCTGTACAACGAAAATGAACTAATGACGAAGCTTCGGAAGTTCCACAACGTTTTACGTTATCGTTAGCTTGATAGTAATAGTCTAAAAGCAATCAGGCGTCTTAAGGAGACATACACAAACAATACCTCGACTACATTTTAAAAGTCGATAGATTCTGGGTCATGCAAATAGAAGCTGTCCAAAAACATCAGTACATTAAAAATAGCATTCCATTTACTTTGGTTAAGTTTTTGGGTACTTATAAAAGTATATCACAGTATTGAAAGCTGCACATTTTCAGTCACTTTACCAGCTACAAAGCCTAGAGTTACTCCCAATAATGATTAGCAAAAGTATTTGTTGAAGTGGTTTTGAATTCAACTACATCACTAAGTTCTATCTAAATTCATGTCAATTTAGTTTCTTAAAGATTGGTTGCGTCGACTCCTAGGTACTCTCAAAGACGACGACGACGACAATAATAATAATAATAATATTATAGATTTATGGTGTGATGCTAATCACGGGATTTTCGCCATTATGTCTTCAACTTCTTTTTATTCCAGACAACATGGTAAACCAAAATTGGTGGCTTTCTACGTATATCCAGACCGAGTAGTAGGCCATTTCAAAGGATGACTACACACTTATCGAACCAACGATATCACACTATTAAGTAGTAGGCTATAAATTCTAACTGTTCAGCAGGATAGAAGATAGAGTTCGGCGATCAGAATCGGTCAGGGATACACTGTAAGCGTAGCTATCTTTGGTAACGTTTAAAAACTTCGTGAACACCTTTATTGTGCACTTACTACATCCTTTTATTGACTCCGGTATTACTATTGATTCAACCATTATTATAAGAGGGGGGTAAGTGTAATCTCCCTTCAAAATTATGTTACCTACTTACTTCATCATTATCCATGCCTATGCTTAAACACCAAAAGTTAAAATTAAGATTTAATGTGCAAAACATGCCTGTTATTTTCCTAATAAACAAAAATTTTCAAAGATTTTATATGAAGGTGAAAAGAACCTCTGAAATAAAATATAATGTTTAGTAAATTGTCTTTTTTGCGTAATTCCAGAGCATAATTAGCTAAGGTTAGACTTATTGCCTAATTTAATAAGAGAAAGAAGCTATGAAATGGTTTCTGAATCACTCTAGTCTTGTAGAGACGAAATACTTAAGAAATGTACATACGGTCAGTCGAGTAATGGATTTTCTAATTAAATTGCCAACAGATCAGCTTCATCATGAGATACTTTTGGTCGATCTATTTTTATGGAATGTAACTGCAACTACGTGAAACTTACCAAAATCACTCTTATTTTCTGCCTTCGCCACAGGTGGATGATGACTGTGAGACGACTGGTAAGTGATCGATTTTAGCACCTTCGCTTCTTCTCCTTCAGGAGCAACAATTAAACGACCAAATCGACAACGGTGAAGAGGTACCGATGTAGCAGAGACAGCATCAGGATTATTGTTTTGTAATGTCCCAGGACTAACCGGAGCTGTGATATTTGCAAAGGGAGGCCAATCTAAAATTAGGCACAAATAGTTATCTAAGACTGTATGATTTACACATGAAATTACTAAACGACAATGAAAGGATAAAGCTCTTATTCTCTAAAAAATAAAATTGCAATTTTCAAACGAGTCTCTGTTCACCTTGCGTGGACTACACCATGACTGAAAATTAAAGACTTGTTAATATTGCATTCCTTTCATTATGGACTAAATGTGAAACTCCACTACTGGGATTTTTATGTAGACCAAAAGATTCACATTACAAATTGTGATCCGATATACAATACAGATGCCGTGAACAATATGACTGACTTCAAAACAATTCAGATTAGTCAGTAGTAACTATCGTCCAACATATTTGCTAAATTATTCAAATGCACTTTTATGGATAATGGCTGGACCTGAGTTTAATGATTGGTTATCTTACAGAAGTTAACTCAGAAACGCTATGCTATTGTCAACGGAATTTTATGAAAAACTAGAAAGCAAAGTGACATATGAAGGTAGAACGAATATAACTTGCGCTTAAAATCTTTTGTTAAAAATGCTCCAACACGTACGATGAGAATGTGGATCGCATTTCTGAACTGCAACATCACAGCAAGCTTTCGAAATTAATCCAGTTCCTGAATTATTCTGATCACCCATATTTGAATCCCCTCTAACTTCAGACTCTAAGTGCTTGTTATGAACGAGATTTCCGGTCGCAGAGTCCGAATGGTGTGGTTTTGTTTCGGTTTTAGCAACGTCATATACTCCCAATAAATCTGAACCAAGTTCCAAGGTTGATCGAACTTTACGAAGAGCTAAAAAACAACGAGTATTTAAACGAGAATTTATATTACACTTGAGAACCAAGAAAACAAAGTGGATCACAATACAAGGCAAGGTTACAATAAAGTGTAGTCCAGAGACGCATAAAGTTAAAGGGACAAAGGAACGAGGGATAAAGCAAATAAAAAAATGTGATATGACAACTAAGATGAGGATAATTCGTCGATGCATATACACTAATAAGATCGATACCCAACCACATCAACTTACCGACAGTCTCCAACCACTGATTTCCGTTGTCACACGAATCCCAACCTGGAAGTCTACACTCACATACACAGCTCACATCAACAGTCAAAGACTTCATCCACTGATGCCATGTTTCATTCTAGTTAAATTTGATTCTTTTCCAGCCTGAAACTAATTTAGATAACAATGTGCGACTGCGTATACGCTGTGTGGGTATACATAACACACATTCAAGTCACCTCAGTCGACGAACGTTCACAATCGTATCAAAAAACTTTCCTCTTCTCCCTAAAACCCCACGCTTGACATCTACTACGCTACTGACGTGATGACAGCACCCAACACGGCTTATCCTGTGCTACGAAAAGAATGGTGGTCAATCACTCCCAACTTTCCTCTTTTCTTCACCTTTACAGTCGTCATATACTAGAACAGAGCAGTAAACTATACCATTAACAGACAATCGAATATCACGGTGGCACCATAAATCGTGTATGTTGCTAAAAGCCAAGTGGTTATTATGGATCCATGGACGAGACTTCGCCAGTTCCTGACCCACAGCAGCTGATCTCACTTCTCAAATAAGTGACTTGGTTGATGCAACCAACCACTTCATGCCCTATTGTTCAACAGGGCAACAGCGTAGATCAGTTCAGGAGTAACATACCGCATTTAGGAAGTCAGGAACGCATCATAAATAAATTTAAAATGACACTTAATATGTCTAAAAGATTCTGCATCTTCACTCAACGGGATTGCAGCATATGAGTGCTATATGGACACATGAAATAAGTCTAAATAACCAGTCGGAATGGTGAAATCAGTTTGAAAAACCTATTTTCTAAGGCTTATCTACATTGTGCAGTTCGGAGTAGAAAAGACTGTATGTAATGTAGGAAGCATATTAATCAAGGAAATTAAGTAACACAAACGGAATTATTGGTCACTACCTGGATTTTTCGATGCAATGAGTGCCAAACGTTCAGCTACTTCATCTTTTTCATAGTTCGCTCGTAGAAGACGCAATCTTGTTTCGTGAAGTAGTTCCTCTGTTTTAATCAGTTGTTCTCTTGTTTCAGAAAGTTGCATACGAGTTGATAACCAACCACTCTCCATCCCACTGCACTGGCTGCGTAGAGTTTCAGAATGACGCTCAAGGTCAAGTCGAAGACGAGTGGCTGATTCAGCGAGACTCTCAAGCTCAGCAATCTTCTCAGAACTTCGCTTATTCTCTAATTCCAGTTCCACAATTCGCGTTGTCAACCTGAAAACTTCTTTTTCTTTCAGCATATTTGAATTTTCTGACACGGACAGTTTGGTATTTAACTCGTCGTTTGTTACTTGTAAGGATTTAATCCGATCATCGTTAGATTTTAAATTGTCCTCAGCCTCTAACAAATATTTCCGTGTTTTAGAGAGACTAGCTCGCAAATCAGCTACTTCACTTTTAAAAGTATCTGACAATGCTGAAATCTGAGTTAACTTTTCTTTTTCATCAGTCAGTTCGGCTATGGTATTCTCCAGCAGGAGTTTTAAATTTGCAGTTTCTTGCAAAGAGATTTCTTTTGAATCTTCTGCCCGCTTAATGTCTAACAAAAGTTGATCTTTCTCTCGTCGGTGTTCTTTGGATATGCTGCTGATAACAGATGAGTATTCAGCGGAAGAGGTTGCCAGGCTGTTTTTCAAACGATCTATCTGAAAGTTGTGACAGAAATGTTATGCAGTAGAATAAATTACATGACAAAATCCAAAAGAAGAGACTAAGAAGCATAATATAAGCAGAATACCATTGAAGAATAATACAGAATGATGTGCGATTTGATTTTTCGCATATAGCTATGTTAATCGTACATTGGCAACAAAATGACGTTACTTATAGATTATTTACTGTCATAGTAATATTAATGTTTATCAGAAGGAATTCGACTCCTAAAAGTAACATCTAATTCACTACTGGGAGCAAAGATACCATCACGAGATCCCTAAAACAATAAATACAATTACATACGTTGGAATCTCAAGGCATATTTCATACTTATATCACTTAACACGCAAAGTTGGTAGAGCATGAGCACGAAGAGATGCAACATTAAGCTAATTTAAAAATGTTAGAATGTTAAGAAAAACAGACAAGAGTTGTCAAAGAAGCAGCTTCAAAGGTACATCAAAAGAAACCTTTACTACTGTTCTACTTTTCAGTAATCGAGATATAAGAAAGCCACAGTATAATCGCTATTGGTTTCGATTCTGAACTACTTCTGGTATCGTCGCAAACTAGTGTGTTACGCGGTCTCCAAACCTATCTACAAAAGTCGTGAGATGCCTACAGATACTAGCCTTACAACTAATGCTCATCTAGTGGCGCTACATCCAACACTGACTACTCTTCGTTTATTCCAACTAGTTCCTAAACACGTGAATAGTCAGTGGCATACAGATCGATATATGCCATTTCGGCTTTGAATTTGCAGTTTCATTTACCCACGTCAAAACCCAAACAGTTACCCAGCTACATAAGCACTTTGACAACTTTCAACGGTTAACCTCCAAGAGTGAAAGCAGGTACAGGTTCCTGATCATCCTGTAAAAGCACTTAGACAGTACAAAGCACATGCTATACTGAAGGACACTTATCTCTTGCTGATTAAGTGTAAATTGGATAGCCCATATGATATCACACAGTAAAATGATGCCATCCGTATACTCGAATTCAAAAAGCCTTTCATCTGGTAAAAGGTTGATAACACCACCATGCACTTTCTTCAGGGTTATCTCCAGAATTCTATTTATCGCGAAGCTAAAGAGGAATGGCGGAACCAACCAGCCCTACCTAACCCCATTATCAATGTGGAACAATGAAGAACAATGACAAGTCCCAAAGAGGACGAAATGCGCATCCTGGATTCCACTGCTAGCCACTGCCCATCATTACTATGCATATATGAAGATAGATGTTTGTATGCCTTCACTCCACATTGTACACAGCTTCCAAGATGTTGACAAATTTCTCAAGGACACTCCTAACAGAAAATTCTACAGTAAAATCCTGTCCAACAAAGGCAATCCTAATATCGAGGAATATTTCAATTATTCGTCTGCAATAAATGCAGTGGTATTGGAGCACCTGGTGGTAGATGAATAAGCTATCAATGCATACACCTGAATGAAACCCGACCTACTCCTCGTAGATCAGTTTTTCATACATTTTGCAAAGCCTGTGGGAAATTATGGCTGCAGCTCACAATTTAGACGCTACTGGCAGAAGACTGATACCCGGGTGACGTTGTCCCTTCGTGAAGGTAAATAAAACAATGGCTTCGTTTCAGAGTAATAGGACTCTCTGTTTGCCATAACTTCCGAAACAATCCTGTGTTTCTTGACTACAGTCTCACCTTCAACCTAAAAGGTAGTAGGGTATAAGTTGTTTGGAGAAGGTGTCTTATGGTGCTTTACAGCTTGGAGTTCCTTACGGAACTTGGTTAGGTGATTCGATGTTAGCTAGTCACACAATGAAGTCAACCTCACTGGAGCTGCAAACCAACTGCATTTCGAAGTACTCTGCCCAACGTTTAAGAAGTCTACAAGTGTTGGTGACCAGAGTACCATTCATTTCACAAACCATCTCACTGACACCAAGTTTCTTGCTGCCAGTGACTCGGATGAGTTGGGATAACTTCCAATTACAGCCAGATGTGGCTGCTGCTTCTATCTCATTCGCGCGTTCTGACCACTAGAATTCACAGCCATTACTGAAGCGTTGTATGATACCGCCTAGGGATTTACGCTTTTCGTCGCAATTAACAGCTGAGCAACAAATTTTTGTAAGGAGCTCTTGAAGACCCAACGTTTACTACCGGGACGTTCTTTGAGGTTGCAAACAGCTTTAATCCTCATTTCCATGGCGCTTCGTTGTTGCATGCAGACAATGTTCACCATTACTATCTGGAGGTTAGACAGCTAGTCTTCATTCTAGCTCCGTTTAGCACTTAGAAGAGATATTAGATCCACCCAACTCGCTTACGTCGACCCATTTCGGATAACGACTTTGATGACCACTAAAAAGTAAAATGAACTTAGCACACAATAAAGTATGGTGAGAGTTTAGATGGGTAGTCCATAATGACCCACATCTAACTCTTCAGTAGCTAACTACGTCGTGACATATGTGAGATCAAGGTTGATTGACAGAGGAAAGACACCAGATATTACAACGGCGAAGGCTATACCGGAAGCTGGTGCTGGTTAGAAATAAGCAAAGCCCTAGAAGACGTTCCTCATTAATTCACCTGCAACCGGTTAGTCTCAACTGGCCAACCAAACCACCCTTCTCTGGACCTAAACGCCTAGTCTGTTGATCCAAGTCCCCAACTAACAATACAATATCTGTCAAGCACATCTAGTGAACCTCACTCACTGGATGGTAGAGCTCATCCTTCTCGACTGGTAGGTGAGAAAGTCAAGTACGTATTTAGGGATGAGATAGGAAAGTACTTGTCTGAATATGACAGCAATCCTCAACTAGAGAAAACCCGGTGTAATATTCAGTTTACTTTAGAAACGGCAGTAAACCGAAGGTTAGCAAAAGACTGAATTTCTGCAACTTTATCTCAACTGATTGACGTGATAAAATTCATTTCGGCTGGCTCTGATTCCAGTGAGGAACGAAAGCAGTTTAAACGTAAATTGACTAAAAGTCCTCCCAATGATCGTGAGAAGCGGAGATTGGTGAACGCGTCAGACGGATAAGGCATAAGCAATAAGTAGTACTCAGCAATCACTTAGGTTTATAAAAAATAATGACAGGAAGAAGACGATGGTCAATGAGATCGTAACCGAAAAGGATGGGACCCTGTTAACCCTTCAGAAAAGACAGTTGAAACGTTGGGCAGAACCCATTGAAGCGCAGTTCAACTGGCACTGTGCAACGCTTTAGTTGCCATGCTTCCAGCCCAAACTTGAATGAGGTATAGAGGCCAGTCTTCCAACTCTCCCCGAAGTTGAGAAGGCTGTTTCTGAAGTGGAACGATGCAAAGCAGCAGAAGTGAATGGTTTGCCGCCAGAATCTTTTAAGGAGAGAGATAGAAAATTACTGAGCACATTAACCGATGTATTGTGTAGGATATGGCAATCAAAATAAGTCACGCCAGATTGGTTTACTGCAATGATCATCCCAGTCTATAGGAAACGAGAGAAGTCTCGTGACAACCAAAGGTGAATCGGATTGATTACTAACATTCAAAATCTCAGGGTCTATTGTTATCCGATGCCTAACTGCAGTTCGAGAACAGTAGATTTCAGACCTCGATGATGGCATATCAACCAGATCTCTCTCCACTTTTTATCAGGTTATGGAACACAGGCACACTTATCCGTGGTCAACATTTCTCGATTTGAAGGCAGCTTTGGACTCCGTGTTCGACTGTGAAGGGAGTACTGAGCAAGTATGCAGTGTTAATCAGAGCTATCTACTCGAACTCTGATAGCCCATACAAATAATTGAAGATCTTACCTCTTCCTCAGTGGTTGTGCGAAATATCTTATTGGCATTAATTTGGTCATCGAGTTGAACGTGTAGCTTTTTATTAGCAATTTTCGATTCGTTATACTTCCTCTCCAGACCAACAAGTTTTAAATTCAGCTTTTCGATTTCTTCACTGGCTTTCTTGTGTTTGTTTATTTCTTCATTCATCTTGGTATAACTCTCTTCAAGATGAGAACGCAGAAGTGTCAGCTAAAAATAATAGTTGGTATGATCTTAGTTATTTAAAACAAGAGTGAAACAGGAAACAGTTGTGTACATCCAGTGTATGTCGAGCAGACAAATTATAGTGCGACGAAATGCTATGATAACGGTCAGCCAAGTGCGTTTAAAGTATTCATTTAAGTCTGTTAAGTTAAACAGATTCGAGAAAACCAATAAAAATTGTAAGTTTCGCATCGACTACGCTATCCTCAGACTGTGGCAGCTTCGACTAATATACTAATGCCTATACGGTTAATTACTTAATACGGGACTTGATTTTGGATAAGCAGGTTGGTGGTAGAAATCAACATTTAGTTATCAAACGCGTAAAGATTATTTCCTGTGGTCAGTAAATTACTGTCATATGCTGCTTGTTTTCGAACTAAGTAGTCACTGTGTATTCCTTTAACAACAAAGATACATAAACTATTAAAAGCAGACCATTGCGTAGCAGTCATTTTAAACATCACCTTCCGATACAACTAGGAAATATGCTACAAGAAGTAGAAAATTCATCAAGTTACTTTCAGACTGATGGAGACAGACAAACCAAAGTACGCTTCAGCTGATTTATTAACTTTACCACATATAATTTGTTGTTTATAGTTATGCCAAGATAACTACACAACTTCGATATATCCTTTACATAGTTATAATTTCCTCACCTCCTTTGTGATACGTATAGTAGGATTTTCAATATACCCGCATATATAGATAATACATTAACTAAAATGGAATTATACTCTACTACAGTGCCCAAGTTTTACTCTCATATTACTCATATAAACCAGCGTACAACTTGGCAATTTGCCTTACTTCAAAACAGTACGCAAATAGGAGTGAATAGAAAAGGAATAACATGGAAATAGACAGTGCGTAAATGAAGATGACGTAAGATCTTAGGATGAAGGTACACCCGTTTCCCATAAAATGTGAGATATCAATTATTTGTATTTGATCCCTTTACCTTCATGGAATATAAAAATGGTAATGTTTCATTTTCACTTTCAAGGCATCAATTTAACATTGCTCGAGCGCAAAAAAGCTAGGTAGGACGATAAGTTATATGATCTCTGATTCTGACTGCAGTAATTTTGTTACTGTGAACAAGTGAATCGAATAAAACGATTTCTTGCGTAACATATTCCGGATCACTCATTTTTCAAATGTACAACTACTTGTTTTCACAGATTTCTTCAAATGTTTGGTTCAGAATAAGTGCGTATCATTCATCAATTATCTGTTTATAATGATTGACTGAGTGTCACATGTATTTGTTCTTAAGTGAACTTTGAAAAGTCAGGTAACTGAAATTATATGGTGGTTTATACCGCATTGTTTGACATGCAGGAAATTCTCCACATTTCGTGATTAGTTTGAGCATTATGCCAAAACAGACCTAATAAAGGAGTTAGAGACCATTTTCATGAATAAATGGTGAGTTCATATTCGCAACAGAATTTGTGAAAACAATTTTCAGTGTAATATTCGCATATGAATTATGCTAAGATAAACCTAGTGAGTTTTTATCCAACTGATGGTAGTTGCATTCAATTTTTCAAGGATGTTATAGTAGGCATATGAATCGATTTTGATATGGCTAAAAATCGATCACAATCGTGAAAATGAGTGAATTTCTTATCATCTCTGAATTTGCATTTTACCAACCTTCAGTCATCTATTCTATCTCCTCTTAAATGTTTTTTTCTACTTCACTGTCATCTTCCTTTTCATTTTCACTCTTGTGAAGTAAGGGAACTCGAGCTGGCAGAGTCTAGTGCAAGGATCTGCGTTGATTAGTTTGTCTATTTATGCAACCAAAATGTACCGATTATTAATACTAACCTCAGTATTCAACTTCTTATTTTCAGCTGTAAGAGAATCCACTTTGTTCTCCGATTCATGGAAGGCGATTTGATTTTCTAGCCTTATTTTATCTATCTCATAGTTCAACTTCTTTTTCTCTGCATATAAGTGAGCGACTTTTTCGCTCTGCTTTGTCTGTATCTCTGCAATCATCTGATTGGACTGAATCAACCTAGATTCCGAACTCGAAACCTGCTTACAAAAAATGCATGGAATAAAATAAACCAAGAAGCGTAAGAAATTGATCATGAACCAAAAACGTTAATGTTAATGGTCACAGACCCTTCAGTACATGTTGCCCATGTCATGCAAATGGATATTCAAGTAATATTATAAAAAACAAAAACAACTCCCCCCGCCCCCCATCCAATTCCCTTAAACAGAAAACTGGTATCAAATAAGGTTTAGATTTTCATAACACAATGAAATCTTACCTGTTCACAAAGTTTTTCAAATCTAGAGTTCATCAACGATTTCAGACAACTTAATTCCTCGGTCAATGTCTGGATTTAAAAAATGGAAACAATGGGAGCATCGAGTGAAAACGTGAACGGTACAACTACTATTGAATTCAATAAAAAAAATTCGAATGCATTAACATGATATTATTAACAAGAAACAAAACAATGAGCACCATATATATTTCATGATATTCACTCAAATAATCCTTATGATAAATCCACTACTGATAGCAGTACTCGACAGTACAAATGTACGGTGTCGTAAACAGTATCCTGTTATTAGAAGTAGAATTGAAGGAAATTAGAAACGCTGAATAATAAATTGAAACTACATGGTATGATTTAAGTAGTTTTAATGTATTACCAGTATAGGACCTGGTATAATTACAAGTCAGTTTAAGTTTACACACCTCATATCTTTACGCCAAGAAAGTTGACAAGAGGAAAGACAAACACATGAAAATAGTATTGACAGGTATCAAATGAAGATACGATATAAGTGATCCAGGCTAATGTAATCGACTTAACTTAATGATCTACATTGAATAAAATTGATACACGGTCATTGGGATGATAAGGAAGTAAAAAATGCTTTGACTATGTGAAGCTCTCCGGTGCTAATCAAAATCAGGTTTTATTGGTCGTTGTATCAATTCAAATGATAAGATCTAATATTACCATCACTAAACCAGCAGGCCTTAAAAAAACTGCTTTACAGAACTATGCATTTCTATGTTAAAAACATTCTGTAGTCTCTCCTAAATACAGACACCATAAAAATACATATCTAAATTATGTTTTTGAGTCAATATATAGGCAAATTTAGCTAATAATGAGCCGAGAGAGGATAATATGAACTAGATGCTTTAACACATTTGCTGCACGTGTTTCTGATCCGGCCACAGCTATTCAGGGTAGAGAATCTTTCACCTTTCTACATAATGACTTCTTAAATTAGATTTAAGTTAGGTGATATTAGAAAACAAAGCATGTCAGAAATCAAAACAAGAAAAAAAACCAAGCGAAATTGCAATTTAGCTCCCACCTCACATGAATGCTGCAAAGAGTTAATGATATTTTTTCGGTGTTTCGCAAGAGCCGTTACGAACAGAGAAGTGAATCGTTGAACCGTGAATTTCCTTCGCATACTTTGGTAATCATTTTGAGCTTTCACAACAGCTAATTCAAGGTTTTGTAATTGACTATTCACGATTACAACAGAAGCCAAACACTCTGCAGAACTCACATCTGAAATAGTTCAAGTATAAAAATTAGCTATCCATATCATAGGTGGATGAAACCGACAAAAAGTGAAGGGTAATAGATGTAAGTGTCATTCTGAAAACTTAGACAAATTCCACCTACATCCGTTTCTTTATCATCAAGGTTCATATAACAGACAAGTCAACAGGCCACTTGTAATAGATTCATAATGTAGAACCTCACGTTTTCGAGCCCTAAATAACATTACTTACCTATCATAAAGATTATGAAAATCAGTAAAAGAAGGAATAAGTGATCAGAAGGAAACATGCATAACTTACAAGTAGGAGTATCTTAAATTTCTTCAGGAATTATTTGTTCCTTGGGTTTTTAATGGAACATAGGGTTTCAGTAGCATGTCTGTATTGCGCTCTCTTTACTACAGTATTTGGAACTTCGCGCCACGACTGCCTACAAACTTCCCTCTCCTCCTCGCACAATCTCCATGTCATCCTCGCCTCGACGCACAACTCGTCGTATCCCCTTTGGGTTCCACTCGAGAGCCTGGCCAGCCGTATGATGTCCCCAGTCGGTCCTCTCAGTGTACGCCTAATCCAATCCATCTCCACTTACTTCTGTATATTTGTTGGGTGATAGGTTCTTGCTTCGTTGGTTCGTCATCAGACCAGAGTTCCTTGTTGCTTATTCTTTCTGGCAATCCATCTGATCTTCAGTATCAAGCGTAGGCAGTTGATGAATATCTGTAGTTTGTTGGAAACGTTTTACATGTCGCGCCAAGTTTCTGAACTATATACAAGCACTGACTTGATATTAGTATTGAAAATCTGGATCTTGTTCTTTATGCTGAGTAGAGTGCAGTAGATCTCTACACTGGTTTCAGGTTAATGAATCCCTCCCTGTCTTGCTTTTCCGATCCTGGCTTTGATGTCCTCATCTGCGCCACCGCCTGTACTTGAAACGATGCTGCCTACGTAGATAGGTGAAAGAGACTACTTCCTTTAGGTTTCTCTCACTCATGGTGATTAGTGCTTGGTGTTGCTGTTGAGTATCTTCATCACCTGTCTTCTCTACACTCACTTTAACTCACATCCTTGCTGCCTCTTCTGTTACCTTATCGGTTTTCGCCTGAAGGTCTTCGAGTTCGTGCTACTAAACACTACACATAAATCATCACCAGCGAAATCCAAATCTTCTAGGGTCTTTTCATCGGTCAAACAGCGTATTCCTTCATCTCTCTCCTCATGGTTTGCTGCATGATCTAGTCCACCATAATCAGGAAGACCTTCGGTGATAGTGGGCGGCAGCCTTGTCTTACACCTGTCTTCACTCAACTTCAAAAGCGTCACTGAGCTTCCATTGTGAATCACCCGGCATGTGGTGTCTTCATACAGCTGTTGAATGAGGTTGATGAAAGTTTGTGGCACTAAAACCGTAGTGTTGAAGCAGCTGCCTGCCAAATTACTTCTCAGACGATGCTGTCGAAGGCCTTTTCAAAATCAATGAAGTTGAGGTAGAGAGTTGACTGCCATTCCATGCTCTGTTCCATGATGATGTGAAGCGTAGCATTGCAATTTGATCCGCACATCATTTCTTCTTCCTGAAGCCAACCAGCCAGCCTTTTCCGGTCGAGCACCTTTTAATCTCTCCAGGATGATGTGGCATAATATTTTGCTTGGTGTGGACATGAACATGGTTCTTCGCCAGTTTTTCTTATTGCTAAGACTTAGGTCGCCCTTTTTTGGACGTTTGATAAAGTAGCACTTCTTCCAATCAACCGGCATGTACCTTTTCTTCCTTCCTTGCAAATCTTCTGCAGTAGTAGTGTGAGGATGTCTGCTGTTGTCTCTGTGTCCGTTTTTAATGCTTCTGGAGGAATTCCATCTGGTTCTGCTGCTTTCCCGCATTTCAGTAACTTTATGGCCTTCAGGACTTCGGCTTTCGTCGGAGGGCCCTTGTTCACTGGTAACTCTGCGGTTGCTGGTGGTATTTCTGAACGAGTTGCAAGTGGTGGTGGTGGTGGTCGATTCAAGAGTTTTCTGAAGTGGTCAACCCATCGTTTCCTACGTTCCTCCTTTTTGGTAACTGAATTTCCTTCACTGTCTATCATTGGTTTCCTCTGCGTTGATCTTTTCCCTCCCAGATAGTAACCTGGTTATTTGACATAATGTAGTCAGGTCTAACCTACCAGCAGTCTGTTCTGCTTCACTTGCCAATGTGTTGTAGAAGTCTTTTGTCTTTGTGTGCACTCTTCTTCACTTCATTAACCAGCGTTTTATACGTTGTACTCAGTTCCCCTTTTCGTTGTTCATCCCTGCACTGCACTGGTTTATCTTCTGCTTCACCATCACCATCATTCTCTCCCTGCTCTATCAGCTTTCATGTGTCCATCGAGATCCATTCCTTGTCTTCTTTCTTCTTAACACAGTTATGCAGGTTTCTTTTGAAAGAGTTCCAGTGTTCTTCCACACAGGTTTCCTCAGTGATGTTGCTTAATATCTCCCATTTTTTTCCTGATAATTGATGTGAAGATGTCCTTTGTAGTTTCGGCCTTCAGTTCAGTTTCTGTTCTGGGTATTGCATTTCAACCGTGGCCTATCACCAACTTCTGTGAAGGCTTTCAACTTGATTTGGTAGGTTCCTTGCACTAGATAGTGAGTGGTGTGAACCTACATCTGCTCCCATTCTTGATCTTGAGTCCCGTAGGCTGAGTCAACACTTTCTTCCGATTGAGATGAAGTCGATCTGATTTACAGTGTGTCCTGGTGAACTCCATGCAACTTTGTGAATATCCTTGTGTTGGTACACACTGCCCCCAATCACCAAGTCATTAAGTGTGCAAAGGTCTCCGAACAGTTCTCCATTCTCATTGATTTCACTGAGCGCTTCTCGACCCATGATTGGTTCTCTTCCTGTGTTATCTCTTCCCAGTTTGGCATTCATGTCACCCATTAGAATTTTGATGTCACCATGTGGGGTGGAGTCTTATCCATTACTGATTGTAGTAGTAGAATTCCTCCTTTTCCTCTTGATCTCCATTATTTGTAGGTGCGTAGCGTAGCGCTGTATAATTGTAACTTTCTTTCCTTTTGAGTTGAATCTTGCTGTCATGATCCTGGAGGAGGAGATTGGTTCCCACTGCATGAGAGCCTTCGATGCTGTTGGGGACATCATGATAGCCACTCCATAACTCAGTGTGCTCGTGGTTGTCGTCTGGGTGACCGGAGTAGATTATTGACTCTCCAGTTAACAGCTTGGAGAGTTAACCTTCATTCCATCTGCTTTCGCAGATTCATCACACTTCTATGCTATACCTTCTCATCTATTTTGCAATCTGGGCAACCTTACTAGGTTCATACATGGAGCGGACACTCCATGTCCCCATGTTTACTTTTGCTTTCATCGAGACATTAGAAGACATCGATCAATCGGCTTCCCGAAGGCTTTCACCACCCGGCGTCATTTCGTCTCCCCGATTCCAGCGAGAAATAAGTTTGTTTTTATTTTTTTTATTTTCTTTGTGCTTTGAAGTTTCTTTGGCGATTGAACTGGTCTTACGGGGCAGGGTTGCTAGCCCTATGCACAATCTTCCCTCTTCATCCGGGTTTAGGACCAGCAGAGTAACTAGTTAGCCAGGCGAGGTTTTCTTCAGGAATAATGTGAAACAAATTCACTTGTACCAGTAGGAACAACTCAAATCTTTCAAAAAACATTTCAACATCAATTACAACCTCCGAAAACCTACAGAATAATCAGACCAGTATTCATTTACTCCATGCAAGATTGTTTGATACAGTATTATTTACTGCACGGCATTTCGAGCAGAACTCAGTGCTCATAATCATATCCAAGTTTTTTCCGAATTCACAAAATAATGCTAGAAATCGATGGATGGGTACTACTCATACTTCTTTCTGCGGCCAAATAAACTAATGAACAAGACAAACAATATGCTATTTCACCCAACCAATGAACATGTATAACCTCCTATATAGGCCTCAATTATCTACGTGAAACTGAGAACCTGGTTTGTTTTATTGCCACTTACAGAGAGACAAAATCAACGCAGGACCTCGCGCACAAGTGCATGACTTCAAGATGCCACAATTCACAGTAGCATACAAAGAACAAGCAAATACGAAAGACTGATATCAAAGTACACAAAAGTGTAAAGTAAGGGAGGACTCTAAAAATTAGGTCTAGTTAAAACATCCGACCTTTAGAAGACACAAAAGAGTGAATACACCTGCGCCAGTGACCGACTTCCAGCCACATCACCAAAAGTCCTCAATCACTGATTCCTTTCGTCTCGAGCAGCTCAGTCAGGTAGTCTGCATCTCCATATACGACTCAGACCAACAGTCAGGGAGTTCATCGACTGCCACGTATTACTATGGACACCTTGAAACCTCTTCCAACCTAATCCAACTTGCTCTAGCGTTACACATCGAAGTAGGAGGTGACTCGGCATGCGCAACATCTAAGCGACATCAATCGGTGAAAATTCAAAACTTAGTCGGTCGACTTGCTTTCCTTCCTTAGAACTTTTTGCCTGACTTCAATATTTCTCACACGGTGATTCCACCATACGTGAGCCATCCTACAAAGATATCCGTGATCATAACCCTGTAATCGCTTCATATCTTTTAATTTCAACGACCATTTCTCACAACTGTATTCCACGACAGAAAGAACTGAAAAGCAGTATACTCATCTTTCAACCGGCATTCAAACATCTAGGCAGTCGGCGCCACAGATGATACAAGTTGGAAAATGCCAAGTGGGCATTTCGTTTCCGAGATGAGATTTCAACAGCAACAAGCCCATTCGAGCTGACGCAAGTAAGTGAAGTGGTCGACACAATCCACCACTTCACTCTCTATCCTTTAACTAGGAGTAGACGTAAACTAGTTCTGAAGCATCATCTTACATCTGACAGGTGCGAAACACACACCAAACATACTTACTTTTCTGCTCAACACGTTCAGAAGACCCTGCATTTTTTCAGCGTCTTCACCTAGCAAAATAATATCATCAGATTATTCGAAGTCAACCAAATGGCCTTCAAGAAGTGGATCAATCCCTGAGAAATCGGACATCAATTATCTCCCTGACAGTTACGGACAACGACTTTGATTCGGTCTTCCGTTCACTAACAACAATTTTAATGCCCAAGAAGAGGGAGATTCAAATTCTTGAAGGGAAAATAGGTTGCAAAGACAAATGTTGAGGTTCCCAAAACTAAACTCTCTTCACAGAAGAATAACATCTCTCAAAGCAAAACTAACAACACACAAATAGTAATGGTTAAGAAATGAAGCACGTCATTGCCACATATTTAATACTTGACGAAAACGTGATATAAAAGAGTGAATTCTGGCATCATTTTATGTATACACTCGGATTCCATCAGTTATTCATCTTCAAACACAAAACCCTAAGGATTAATGCATACGATGTATAACTAAAACTCACCCCCTATGCCTTTGCCAACAATATGTAGATATACGGTTCGCAGCATCGATCGACACTTTATAGATGTAAACTGGACGAGAAACTAACATTCTACAGTCTTGCATCGCTTTAACACGACTATTTCAAAATACATCTTTTTCTTGCATGATGAATGCACAACACACAACGCTACTGTCTCAAAAAATCGGAATCTACTCAGCGATTAAGGACACTCACTCGCGGTGGGCAATGAACTACACCAATTGTGTCAGGGCCAATATTACTTTGTAGCACGAAAAAGCCTTGATAGCGGAGCAGAGCTCAAATGCCTGACACGTAGTGAACCACGGCTCCACAGAAAGTCCCTTGTCTCAACTTAAACAAACCTTATCCAGCTCCTAATAATACTTCGCCCAAACCAGAAACGTCTGTTTCAAGAAGTAATAGTAATGATATAACTCACCTGAAACAGGAAACTGAGCTTCTGAGTCAAATCCAGGTTGGGATGAGTCTGGAGAAGGTGAGCATTTCTCGCAGGAACTATATTCCCTTTTATCACACTGGGAGGAAACTGTTTCGGAAACAGACCTTTGGTTACGAATTAAGGAATTGGCTTGCGCCAACTGCTCCGCTTCTGATGTAGCAAGAAGCTGTTCACGCTGACGTAATAATTCATGTATCTACGAACGTTTAAAAAGTACACGAATACAAAATCTTATCGAATGAAGAAAATAGTTATCACACAAAGAATTCATACTAGGTAGAAACAAATCTGGTCCCAGTTAACGGAAAATCAAATATATTTGGTGTCATCACAGTATTACATCTACTTGAACCTAGAGTTACTTATCCTCCATCTTACAGCTATTTTTTTAATTTCTCTGTGCAGTGAAGACACCACTTGAAAACCTTAAGAATAGCTTAACAAAAGGATCATTAGTTGGAATGCTTTAAATCACACAACTGATGATCAACCGAGTAAGAACAAACAGGAAAAAACAAATAATGTTACCCAAATAGCGCAAAATTTCAATTCTCAACATACAACAAGAGGATGTTTACATACAGAAAGAAGTAGTATATGAAGAATATGAAGCGGTGAAAAATCGTAAACTGTACAAGACTTCTGGGAAAATGTGGATTGGACGCAAAATTCGTATCAAACCCAAAATGCGATCATGTCATCCAGATACCTCGGTCATCGGACCATAGATCGTTCGTCACAAACCAGTTAACAATTGCAGCTTCTGCTCCAGAGCTCGGTAACATCGATATCAGCGAAGCTTGTTGCAAGTGAACTCATCCCATTAAGTTCATATGTTACACACTGGCAGATGGATAACCCATTTAAAGCTCTTTTTTGTGATCGTCTTTAAAACACATCAAAAGAACGCAGCTTCTCATGGTCCTAGGAAAAACCCTACAACCACCTAACCACTGTTGAAGTACGAACATTGAAGGTAGCAGGTCCAACACATGTCGTTTCTAAGCATCCGTGTAGATCATATTGCAGTATAGTTTTCTCAGTGCAACTATATAGACGCCAAAATAGCAGGGAAAATTTTAAGATGGTTAGTTAAGAGTAAGTCGTTTGACGTCATTAAAACTTTACTGCAAGGCAGTGTTTCATGTTTGTGTCAGTAATGAAATATTTAATCTACACGCATAAATGAAGCAACTGGTCTTAGGACAGCTGTTTCAGACTCCAATGAGCATTGAATTGAAGTGCCAATCAGGACAACAGTGACAAGGACTAGATAAAGAAAAGCTAAGCTATGTCAAGAGTTGTTTGTAAATAACGAGTATTTAAATATTGAAACCGATGGACAATACGTTAAGCGGCCTAAAGCTCCTAGTTCAATGCCCACAGAGTTTACATCGCGAGGGGATACAAAGTTGAATAGCATAACGATTTCTCAGTATCTCAAAATGTTGAATCGACAAATGAAATTCGCTTGTGATGAAGGTAATCCGCAAAATAATTACAAATATTGTTTCAACCTCAAATTGCTGCTGATGATAACTCAGAGTAATCCTCTAAATAATACGGTGAGTAAACCGGATAATAAACTGGTAAAAAGTACTTATAGCAGTATGTTTGATGGTTAACAACTACACTTTACAAGTCTGACACTCTAAAGCACTGGAGTAGTAACATATTTTAGCTACCAAGCAGAGCAAATTACCAAACGAACTATGGAATCACTCTTGATTACGAAAGTAATACTTGACTAGAGTGAGAACACTGAAAAGGTAAGATAAAAAGTGTGCTTTCCGAATAATGTTTTAAACTTTACCTCTCTGTCCGCAAGTTCAGCAGCAACTTTCATTTGCGACAGTTGGCGTTCAAGCTCTTGTTGATAACATAGACGCGATCGAATTGCTTCCAATTCCTTCTCCTAGAAAAACAAACAGACAACTCTCAAGAATTATTCGTGATTATGACTTGAAGCATCAGTTCTACATCACATGAGATGAGACAGTTTCGAAAACTTGAGAAAACATACAAACTGACTGACAAAACCAAAATAAAACCTCCCACACAAGTCCATCGGCTCAAGTTACCACAATTCACAATAGTACTCAAAGAACAGGTGAATTGAAAAAGAGTGATGTTAAAGTAGATAAAATATTGTGAGAGAATAAACAATCTGAAGTTAAACGCTAGTGTGAATATTCAAGCTGTACAGTGTCAAGGAATGAATATATCTGTGCAATTGTGATCGACCAATTTTCGGCCATGTCACTAAGGGTCTGCAACTACTGATTCATTTCGTCTCTATGACCCCAGTCAGGGACTTCATCGACTGAGGCGACATCTTCATATGGTCACCCTGAACCCAACTTCTCCCAGTATCGCACATCTAAGTAGACGGTAAGTCGGTATACGCAGTACATGTTTGTGACGTGATTAAGAATCTCAAAAACCTCCTCCAAACTTTCAACAATGCTAAACAACTTACCAACTTCACCGCAGAAATAGTCACACCCGAAATTCCATTTCCTGATGACAAACTTCCAAGAATATAAGACAATTCACTTGTCAGATGGATTTACAGAAGGCCCACTTGAAATGAACAGCTTATCAGTTCTCAAAGTTGTTACTTTCAGCAGAAATAGGAATCTTATCAGCTTACTCTCCTCAGGAATATCAAGAATAAGCAAGTAGGATGTCACTGGTGGTGAAATGAAGAACTTGCGAGGAATCCTTATGGAAAATGAATAGCCACTAAAATTTATAGATAAGAATCTAAAGAAAAAAAGTCACAAAACGCATACTACTCCAAAAAAGATCTTACTGTTGTTGAACATTGAATGCAAAAGGGGATAATGCACCAGATATCCTCAAGAAGCGATTATCAAGATCCATAAAGAGAATATTCATACCACCAATCTTGGAAACATATTCTACCCTCAAAAACCTATTCATCAGTATGCGAAGGATGAGCTGGGGCACTGAGCCCCACATCAGTTCATGTATCAACTTACCTGACCCTCTGGAACCGAGTGCATTGGCCATACCATGTGTCAACTTGTGAAATGCGTTGGTTAACCCTACCAAACCTAACTGATAAAGGAAGAAAGTAAATGCTCCATAACAGAAAACTTAATAAACTCAAGAAACTTGGCTCATTTCATTAAGTTCGTCGAAATTTTGTACAAAGTGTGAACAGGTCACTTGAAATAGATAAGGCTTAGACATTTAAGTAGAACTGAAGCATCAGCAACGGCAAGGTTTAAACTATCACTGTGCGTTCAAAAAAGTATGCACACTTTCTTTGTGAAAGTTGTCTTAGAGGATTATTCACTCTAGATAAATTCCTCATGATCTAACCACCTTTTATTTCCCTATCATTTGTTTAGTTTCCTATTTTAACCATCTACATATATTTCGTTACTTTCCTTTGTCGTGCAATTAATTTTGACACTTGACTGGAAATCGCTATGGAGTGTTTTATCGTTTCCATTATATATTCATGAATGCACAGTTATGAGGATGATTGCACCGAAAATAACAGGTTTCCTTTTCTGCATTCGTCTTCACTTTTTTTTGAGGACCGAATGACTCTCCTCTAATATTCGGAGTTAAAATTATTTGGCTCGATGTCGTTAGATGGAAACGTAAGACGCACTCGAAGGGAATCAGGAGTGTACATTACCTTATGAGTCACAAATTGCCAGGAAATATCTTGTATTCGGAAGAGGAAGAGTACAATTTCACTTCACTGTGTTAACTGGACAGATCACAATGGAACACCCGTATTCACTGAATGACATTTTGAACAACAGTTGTTACTCAAAACCACACACCTCAATTTGATCATGAGAGCAAAACTGTCCTTAAAACGTTACCCAAGAAATAATACTATTTCACCGTGGCACAACAAATAGACAAAATACAGTGAAGCTCTACTCCATCACTGCCAAAATTACTCACCTGTACACAGAAAGGGTTTTGGAAAAACACCAGTCACTTCCAGCTGATCAAGCGTTTTGAATAAAAGTGCTGAATATATCTTTGAGCAGTGTTTCTTATGTCTGTCGAAAGATGACAGAAGGGAGAATCACTGATTTTCTAGATGAATGGAACAAACTGTGACAACTGGGAAGTTAGGAATCGATGGTTGGAGACTTATGCCAACATGGCTCATAATCAACCACACTGACTCATATCTATTCGCTTTTTATCATCTTCGAAATTCGGCACCGACTAATCCTCATTTCACTCTCATACCACTTTTATTTACCTCAATATTATTCTTTCACTGCCCAATATCTCCCACCGTGCTTTCACAACACCCGACTTGAAATGATGCATTCCAGTGCTAGGTTCTACGTCGAAGCAGGTCCAAACTACACCACGCACACATCGTCTCATCGAAGCATTGCTGCTTCCGTTCATAAATAACAAATTGGTTTACAAAACAAGGGGAAACTTACACTCGGGTAATTAGAAAATACCATTTGATGATCGTTAAACAAGGTTCTGCTATGCTTAAAAAGATACCCGAAGTTATTTGATGTAGTTCAAGGTAGGCAAAAGTCTTCAGTTGGTCTACCTTAAATGCTTTGAAAACTATCTGCTTCGACCAACTTCTGGTAAACTTGCCGTCTATCTCACATTTTTTATGCGAACAATCAAGTGACTATATGCAATACAGTAGCCAGAATTACCACATCGAAGAGAAAGTAGAAATTCTATTACATAGTTATTTAACATGACCGTCAAAAGCAAAAGAAAAAGGCTTCATACGTGAGGTGTTGGATAGCCCTTCTGTGTCAGTCACACCTCACGACACCAACGAGTCACTGTCCTCAGCTGTGAATGGAAGTCTGTACAATAAGAAGTTTGGAAATATGGTAAAATAAAAATAAACTAGTAATACACACTAAACAATTGACCATCTGTGAAAAGGTTACACCTCATTGGTTCAGGATGACGACTTTCAACCAATGAGTCTAATCTCGTGTTCGAATCCCACTTCATATGCTACCATTCGGACCAGTCAGGTATCAACATTTTTTCTCAATGAGTATACATGACGCATTATCTGTTCTCAATCTTTTATGATACAGAAACAATGATACAAGAATAGAATGTAAT
Source organism: Heterobilharzia americana (assembly GCA_944470555.2). Classification (NCBI taxonomy): domain Eukaryota; kingdom Metazoa; phylum Platyhelminthes; class Trematoda; order Strigeidida; family Schistosomatidae; genus Heterobilharzia; species Heterobilharzia americana. The sequence continues at coordinate 51,935,896 of OX104129.1, read as the reverse complement.
TACATTCTAGTCTGTTTATTCGGTGTATCACACAGCGGAACAGTATTAATTACTGGATTGCGTTTCGGATACAGTTTATTGTCCTTAGTCATATCATCTTGATATGACATGATCTGATATCCATTCACCCATCCACATCAACGTAGGACCAGGAATTACTGCGTAACGGTCCGAGTTGCCACACCTCATATCAATACATCAAGTAAAAAAGGCAGTGAACTACAAGATGAAGATGAGAAAATTCAGTCAACAGAAATATAAAGTACGAAAAGAGAGGAAGGAAGAATGAGAAAATGGCGAGATTCGGTATAGCATCGTTAAGATGAGGATAATGGATAATGTATGTATACATCTCCACCACTGACATCAGTTCTGAGCCATATCACCCACAGTCTCCAACCACTGGTTCCTCTTGTCCCCTGGACCCCAACCACCTAGTCTGCATCGCCCCACATGGCTAAAACCAACAGTCAAACACTTCATACATTGGTACCATATTTTAGTCTGGCCACCTCAGGCCTTTTTCTAGCCTGGACCTACTTCGGTCAACATTGTGTGACAAGGTAATCGGTGACTAGGCATACGTAACACGTGTCCCAACTATCTCACTCGATGAAGGTTCATAACCTCAACAACTGACTTACCTCTTCTCCCTACAACTTCACACCTGACTTCGGCGTTACTCACCTGGTGATACCATGGAATATGGCCTATACTACAAAGGCAATGGAAGTCAAACACCTGAAGCCTTCTCATGTCTTCCACCTTCAATGGCTACGTTTCACAGCCATACAGCAGAACAGACCGAACTGCTGTGCAGTACACACAACCCTTAGTAGACAATCGGATATCACGGCGGCGCCATAAGTAGCGTAAGTTGGTGAAAGCCAGCCGAGCCTTTCGTATCCGTGCAAAGATTTTACCAGCCACCAGGACTGATCCTACTTCCCAGGTAAGTGAAGTGGTCGATACATCCAATCACTACACTCTCTATTGTTAGCCGCTGCGGGGCATAGTTGAAGATCAATCCTGGAAGAACAATTTGCATTTGGGTAGTGAAAAACGCATCTCAAACATTCTCAAATTGACACTCAAAGTGTTCAGAAGACTCTGCATCCTGTCAGCGTCTTCACCTCACAGGACTATGTCATATGCGTATAGGTCTAACGAAAATTCTTCTGCGATTAGGTCAACCTCTGTGTAATCAGGTGACGAGAGGAAGACATCCATAAGAATATCTATGATGAAATTGAGTAAGAATGGAGACAGTGGGCAGTCTTGATGGACACCACTCGATCAGCACATCTCCCCGGATATCTCACCATAGGCTCTAACACGCCCACAAGTGTTCGAGTAGAGAGTCTTTATTAAGGTGATGTACTTACTCGGCACGCTTTTCAGTGAGAGACATTCCCGTAAGACTTCTTGATCAACGGAGTCGAATACCGCCTCCAGGTCGAGAAATACAGCTATTGTCGGGCACCGGTAAGCGTGTTTGTGTTCCAAAACTTGGCACAGTCTGAATACTTGGTCGATATATCCACGGCCAGGTCTAAAACCTGCCTGGTTTTCTCGGGCTTGCTGTTTCCCAGCTTCACTCAGGCGTCGAATAATTATAGAACCTAGAATCTTAGACACTATGTTCGTCCTCTGTCGTTATCACAAGAGGACTTATCGCCTTTCTTGAAGACTGGGATAATCAGTGATTTAGACCAGTCAGAGGATCATATTTAATTCCCACATATTAGTTAACACCCGTTAACCTAAAAGCACTCTACCACCATCCTTGTATATCTCAGGAGTTAGTCCGTTTGGTCCTGCTGCCCTTCCTCGTTTCAGGTCACCTACCGCTTTCTCAACTTCTGCAAGTGTTAGAGAGCCTATCAGGATCCGACTGGATAGCGGGCAACGCAATCGTGGCTGAAGGCCAGTTAAACTGTCCCTCGAAGTATTCTGCTCATCGTTCCAGTCGTCTCCTCTGCAACTGAATCGCAGATCCGTCCTTCTCCACTATAGCCTCATTAACCGCAATGACCTTCCCCTCCACCCAAATTTCCTTAGTAAGTCTAAATGACTGTCCACTAATACCGACCGCCGCTGCCTTTTCCATCTCTTTAGCCTTCGCTGCTCACCACTGATATGATATGATAAGATGATATATTCCATATTATCTTGATATGACTATGGACAACAAATTGTATCCGAAACGTAATCCGGTAAACATTACTGCTGCATTGTGTGATACACCTAACTAATCAACTAAAATATTTATAATAGCAAGACTAGGTAAATCTCAATGCCGAAAGCAATGAAATACTATCGTGATTCAGTTTGGAAATCTTGAGACATCCTACTGCTATAAAAAGACTGTTGGTATTGTTTTGATTGGTTGATGGGAGCAAGATCATAATTGAACAATGGCCGATGTGACGTGATGTGGCCTAGTGATTAGCGCTCGTGAGAACGGAATCTTGGACTAACTCATTGTAGTCGATCCATGACCATCGCCTAAACTGAGTAATGATCGAAAATGCTAAGCGATTCATCGTATCAGCCAGTGTATCATTTCATCAAGCAAAACTGTTGCTTGTGTACAGTGACAAACTCAACAATAAAGACAGAAATAATACAAATAAAAAGGTACAGTAGATAAAGTCACAGGATACACAATGACTTCTTACCAATCTATTTAAACTTCCCTTACTGTCTACCATGTCACTACCATAGACGCTACAATACTCTGAGTAGTAAAAAAACTTTCACCTGCATAGTAAGGTAGATATACTGAATATTTGTTCACAGTCTCATTCGAATCCTAGGAAACAACATTCAGAAGCTAAAAACAATGCGACCTAGAAGATGCATGAACAGACTACAAGTCACCACAACCAAAATAACTGTCGGTGAAAACGCTGAAATAAAACGTAATCCACATATGCTGTGATATGTCGCAAGTCTTCTCACTGAAAATATCACTAATCATACATCGAGATGAAAATTGTCAATACTCTGAAAAGAAATAGAATGCTGTTGCTATGACCTCAGGAAATCCCTTGTGAATCAAAGCCTCATAAACATTACAAAGATCGAAACAACAACTCTGCAAATATCTCATGTGCAATACAACACTGGTTGCACATACTACTTCAAGTAATTTGTATAAAGGGATTACAGTGTTGGCAGTAAATAACATAAATTTTATCGAGTTCCGATGAATGACATACTTTAGCTCTCAGGTAATTATTTTCTTCGATAAGTTTCTGACTTTTTTCACTTAATTGATCCATTAGTTTCAGTTTTTCCTGAGCATCGTTCAGGCTTTCCTGTAAACTGAATCATGAAAGGAATAGTTACTCCTCCATTAACAAGAAAAATCCTCTATACATTAAACATATGTTTACACATATATATACATACATGCAGGGAGAGAAAGGTGTATGACTACAACTCTGAATAATGAATACTTATGGTTACAAACGTCACATTGCTTGCGTTCCCAATTCAATTAATAAGCTGGTTGAGGAGAACTTGGTCGTTTAGCCACAACCATACTGCATTTTCACGGCTTACTTGAAACTGCCAATGTCAATATCTCACTACTCATAAGACGGCCACTCACCCTTACCGAAATATTTGTAATCAGAACTGGGAAGATTTTCCGCAGTTAACTAATTCACGATGACATCTTTCAGATAGTTATGATTATCGGCTATGGATACTCTGACAGGATGCCACATAACTGGATGGGATATGCAACTGTCATTATTTTCGGAGAGTGGAATCTATGTTGAAAAGATTTGGGCAATGTGTGGGTGGTACTCATTAACATAGTATGCAACTGCCAATGAAAGCAAAACTATAAGGTTTCTTCTAGGAACGTTTCTCTACCTAGTGATAATAGCTTTATCAATAGCTTACCTTACATGTGATAACTAGATCAAAATTTTTCGGCATGAATGATTGCGATTTGTCACGTGGTTGAAAATGGTAGCCAATACAGGCTATCGAATGTCAAGTATGATTAGTGTCCGTATCATAAATTGAAGTTTGCATGTGCATATTTGATTATAGTTTGTAGTGCACGTTTCTTGGTTGAATCCGTTTGACGGAGTGAGATCCAACTGGGTCACGCTGTTTTATTCTCTGCTTCCTACTCAGACAACTTGATGCACCACGTTCCTTATAGCTTTTACATTCTTTCTGAATAATTTCAATACCACCAGAGTTTACTCTCTGACCTCAGATTATAGCATGTGCGGCTATGTTTGAAGTGTTTCCGAGCTTTTTGAACTTTACTGGATTTCCAGGGGATTGGTTGGAAACCCTTCCATGTTCATTCATCCTAACATTGATGTTCTATGAATACTGAATAGTAGCGAGTATTTTATAATACAGGCATACTTAAACTGTGAATCTTAAGGGGCTCTGTAGTGTTTGGTGTAATGCAGAACACTGATTTTCCACTTGTCTAGCACTTAGTCTCACCCAAAGTATGTGACCTGAAAGAAATGAACATTGTTGTGATACATGGTTTCGATAAACTTTTTCAGTTCAGATCATTGATATCCCTGATTTTGCGAACGAAGTTTAGAGGATATTTATTCATCTCAAAGATTCATCTGAAGGATTTCGGTCGTATCCTTTAATTCCTTCGCTTTTAAAATTTCCTCTACGTGTGTCATGCTTAAAAAACAGGAGGCAACAGAGATCTATGCACTCACATGGTACGAGTTAAAATCAAGACATTTGTTCCTGTTGTCAATACCGATCTTTTGTCCTTTTAAATTCCAATTATCCGCTTACTCAATTCATCACTTCACATGTTGTCAAAAAGCTCCCACACATATGAACGGAAATGTTGTTTTACAAATGTGAAATAACATTGCTCGATACTCTAATATTTGTCAACAATCTGCTTATCTACAAGAAACCTCTGACACACACTGAATGCTGAATAACTTCTGAAAGTGTCAAATACATTGTTTATGAAGACAACAAATTAACGCCATTCAGTGCACTCCACACGTAAACTCTTGTTTCTTAACTCTGTTTTCGTTACAGCCGCAGAAATAGTACCAGTCCAGAAATCAGCTTTCCTTCCAAACTACCCTGTGTTGTCTAAGTGCTACTCGAAGTCGAAAACTACATACTGAGAAGTCATGTCATTTGAAATATGATGAAGCCATAAAAATTACTATAACTTACTGATCAACAAGCTTGGACTTCTGTTCGTGAAGTGAACGCATTTCAATTTCATAAGTCAATTCATCACGCAATTCACTCAGCTCTGATTCACGCCGCTTCAAACGAACTTCAACCTCCTTCCGTCTCATTTCTGAAGTCTGTAGTTCGGAATTCAGGCGACGAAGTTCACACATGTTCTCATCATACAAATGCTGCAACTCCGATAGCTTTGAAGATAAAGACCGTATTTCATCTAGTTTAGATAGAAACTGGCCCTAGAGAACAGAAGTTACACAAGTGGGAATAAATCAAACACATCATGCCAACCAGTTTGATGAAATAGCAAGTAACCTTATGCACACTTATATACCTTCGATCGTAGTTTGCTTGGATATCGACTGCTGAGAACACAAAATAATGGTAGGAGCAACTATCCCACTTAGTGACTCTAATTTGGCGAGTACTAGTGAGTATTTCTTGGGACTCAAATTCACACGAAAGGTCTCATGTATTTAGCTACCAACCAAACTGAGTTTCTGATATCGCCTAGTAGTTTATGTTGAAGTTAGAGGGGCAGAATTCGAACCTAGGACTCGTTTATTTAAAGACATGTATTCAGTACCAATGAGCCATATTCATACACACTACTTCATGGATGTTCAACTACATGCATCTAGACAAGAACATGAAATTGACATCTAAAATATCACCATCTATTTTGATGTTCAGTAGGCACCCATCATCCACCAATATCCAAAAATACAAGCTTCCACTAAGTATCCTAACACCTGACGCTATCCTGCCTATCCGTTCGCCCACTTAGACATTCAAAACAAAACATGACAGTAACTCACGAAACTTCTGATTGATATGATTTTTGTAAGGAACTGTAATCTTCCTAGTCGGTGCTAACTAAGCAGCCGTGCGATATTTATCAACGAATAGAATATGAAATAACTGCTACGATAGTTCCTCATTGGTTGCAATGACACACAAGTATCTTCTCATCTTCCTGTGAGCAATTACTATTCTCTTTGTAATTACATTTCTTGTTTTCTTTTCTCAATGCATCAAAGCAAGTGTTTGCAAGACACACCATTTGCATCGATGGGGTCCTCAACATATTAGGAATTAATTGTTGGAGGCTTTAAGTGACATGGCAGAAAATCTGCGACAATAGCAGAGATACATACAAGCAGCTTAACCAGTAAACAGCACTCACCAACCAGATTTAAACTACCATACACCTGTTTGATATTTTAAACGATGAATCATATAGTAATTTTATCGACTCAAAATATACAATTCATGTTGAACACTTGGTAAATTTCACACAATCAGCTCTGAAAAAGCTCATATATATATATACTGCTAAACTATGAGGATCATAAAATTGAGATGCTTCTCCAATAGTGATGCAATACCTTCATTTGAAGCACAGTTTACATCCGCTTACCTTGGGGATAACCTGTGGTGATTCTAGAATTGATTTCAATGAATAAAGTGGTGAATCCGCTTCCAACTCCAAGTCGTTTCCAAAAGCAGACTTTGTAGCGCAGTTTCTTCTTTTGTGTATATGACAGTGAGATTCAAAAAAGTTTTCTGGAGATGAATAAAGAGAGCGACTACCGAATTTGTATGATTGCTCATTTCCTATAGATGAATCATCAAATATTAGCTCGGAGTTGGTTTTATTTTTTTCCCTGTGTCCAAATGGTAATAGCGGCAGTTTTGAGGCAACAGGACAAGTTAAAGGGACTAAAGAAAGTTTAAGAAGAAACAACACTAACTTTTGAGAGATTTGCTTTGGTGGATAGGTGTGATCTGTTTGTTTTCTGAACCTGAGCTTAGGGATTCAAAAGAACTGATGGAGATGGGACAATCTTCAATAAGAGGTTGAGTCATTTCAACAATGTAATAATGCATTGTGCTAGGAAGCTGAAAGGCTGCAGTCATAAACAGTTTGGATTTGAGGCGCAGTCCCATTGTCAAAGCCAGAAGCAAAAGCTGAAAGGTCATATATATCAGCAGATCTTACACAGTAGTATGCAGAAGCAGGTGAACAAATGTCAGCAGCATCCATCGGTATAACAGTAGTAAGGTCGACAGAAAAGAAATCTAGGACGTCACTTTACAGAAACCGTACCTGACAAAACTCTGTAAACCATTTTAGGTAAATCTTCACCATCAATTGTACTGCACAGATTCGAATCCTTTCTTCATTTGTAATGTAAAGGAATAAAAACCAATAATTAGCACCACTGAGTGATTAATTCAAGTAGTATAGGACTGATAATTAATAACAAGATTTATAAAAACTACCTCTAAGTTATTGTCCGTAACTTTCTAGATAATTATTGATGACAACACACAATAATCAAGGCAAGCACCATCTAGATGAATTCCACAAGTATAAATGACGGTAAGTGATATAAAACAGCAAATGACAAATTCTCAATAGCTCCTTTTAACAAAATTCTGAGGTATATTGGTATAATACTTGTATAATCACTAAATATTTCCGACAGACAAATGAAAGTAAAACCTGCCACAGAAGTTCATCAACTCAAACTGCCACGATTCGCATCATAATGCAAGGAAGTGGATGATAAAAAATGCCGCCCAATCACACAATAGTTTGTCAGATGAGGGAGAACAAATCAATGAAGGCTAGTAGAAATATTCATGACTTCAAACATGACACAGTACATATATTTGCAGCAGTGCGGTAGATCATGAGTCACAGTATCAAGTTTCCAAACAGACTTTTACTGTCTTAAGGAATCCAATTATGCAGTTTACACTCCGCTACATGGGTCAAGTTAACAGACAAGGTCTTGATGCACAGGTGTCACGTCCTGACCTTAGTCTTATTTCAACCGAATTCTACTTCGCACATAGAAGTAGGTTGTGGCTTGGTATGAGCAACAGATGTCCACACCAACTCGATCGCTAAAGGTGAACAATCTCAATGACTTATTTCTCTTGAGTAGTGGCCTACGCTTAGTCTCACATGGTAGGTGGATATCTCACCGACGCGAGAAGTGGGGTTAATTGACGAATGAAAATGCTACCTTTTCAATCAAAACTCATACTCGATGAGCAACCAGCGAAACACTAATAAAAAGGACCTTATCTTTTCCACTCATTGCGAAATACAAACTCCAGAATATCTAATGCTAAGTCTTTCAAACCATTAGATCTCTGCTTGCTTTAAACATGTATGCTTTGTTGGTCGATCACACACCTACCTCATCTTCCTAGTAACTAGGTTAAAGGGTGACTGTACTACCGAAAGCAAGTACCTGAATAGTAAGGTACCTTGGTACGTAACCAAATAGTTCAAGGTACTTCAAGTTGTTATTCATCGAAGACTGACATCAGTTGGAGGAACAAAGGAGACCTAGGAGCACTGGACAGCCGTTTCGTCCTAGTATGGGACTCCTCAGCAGTGTGCACCCATGACCCCACCAGCAGGGATCGAACCGGCGACCTTCAGGTTCCGCGGCCAGCGCGTTACCATTGAGGTTTCCTCTGTTCCTCCAACTGATGTCAGTCTTCGATGAATAACAACTTGAAATATTTCCAAATCTCCACAACTCCTTCAAAATTTAGTTCAAGGTACACTTGTCCTGCCGAATTTCAAATCAGTGCTTTGGTAGATACGCTTAAAACTGTAGGCAATTAAAGATGACTCAGGAAGAGAACCAGTTCACTTCTGATAGTCTTAATGAACATTCTGCCACGTAAAAGGAGACCAACTTGGCAGCGTGTCCTAGCCAGTAAGGTAATTTACCTGCAGCTGATTTTGTTCATACCAGTACATTTTTATTTAAAATGAGTAAAAACGGACTTCTTACTTATCGCAACGTAATAACTTTTTGAACCAACAGATAGTAAACTCCAACCATTGAGACGCAGTTTTACTTGATTCCTAAGGTCTCAGTACGTAAAGTGGTATTTAACTTCGTAATCCACTGACTAGACGTTAAGTGCCTAGATCGACTAGCCTTAGTTCTGCTGGATAGAATCTTCAGCCTACAGAATGAGTTCTTTCACACGAAACGGCCGTTTGTTGGCATACCTGAGAAAATCCGGAGCATTTTGCACAAATTGCAAATAAGCTGAAATAGCCTTACCCAAACTAAGTGAAAATTATACATACATCAAATATGAAGCAGCTGAGACAAACAATTGCAGGAAGAAATGACAAAATTCTCAGGTAGTTTTTTTAAAGACGACTGCATATCAGCTCCTCGTAAAATGCCACTGAATGAATAGCTCTTAATACTTACTGAATTCACTTGGGAAACCTTTCTTGACGCCACAACCACTGACGAAATCCCGGAAATACTGCGAAACGTCTTTAAAAAAAATAAAATGTTTGAGGTCTGTTAAAAATTGAGACTATAACCACAGAATGTCGATTCGATTTGTGTCAATCCTAAATGTCTGTAATTGGGGATTAGCAGAATCATATGTATGCATATGACTAAACCTTATTGTACTAACCTTGTTTTCACAACATTACGCTAAATATCTTCGCCTTAAGCTTTTTCGCTGCTACGTTCAACCGAATTAATGTAATTACAAAAACAAGGCAAGTAGTAGAACATCTAATGTACCGGATGTAGTTTCAGTGAACTTTTACGTACACTTAATGTGAGGCTTTCCAAATTTGCATGTCAGAATATATATATATATATATATATATATATATATATATATATATAATGCATTATACACACATAAGTATGTTGTAACTACAATTACAGAAGCTTTTCGAAGAACATTAGTATATATACACCTTCGAGTGCAAAAAGTTTTTAAGCACCTTAAAACTGATGAAAAATTAAACACAAGCTAAAAGTTATCAAGCTAATGGATGAAAGATTGTTCAGCATGAGGAAATAATTAGGCTCTACTACTTACGCCAAGTCAAGCAGCTTCAGAAGCGTTCGCCAATCTCGAACCCCTGTATCATTGTCCTCTGGTAAAAGAAATTTCATCCACTGCTGCAAACATCTGACTCTATCCTGGTTCAGTTCCATATTACTTAATGCTGTGACGCCCTAAGCATTTCATACTAAGGTTCAAAATAACCACCAACACGAAGTGGCCACTCAAAAACTTGTGGCAGACTTTCGATACATTCAAACAAACGCTTCGGAAAAAGTAAAAAGATTTATATGACTTACAAAAATAGTCGTTTCGCCGAATGATGTCAACACTCAAGCCGAAAATGTTCGGAGAAGAGGAAGAAACAGCGAGGAGTTCCACTGGTCCAGAATCCCATGATATAAAGGGATATTTAAATATGGACTATCTGGATATAGCTTGCAGATATTAAAGGGCCTTCCCTTGTTTGATTAACGCAGAGCGTACAGATACATTCGTACTCATTATTGCAGTTCATTATTTCCATGGAAAGGCGTCATATGTCGGGGTAATAATAAAAATATACATTGCATTTTTGAGATGAATGGAGATTTTCCAAATGAGAAGTAGTTTTCATCATCGACTGACATCATCTGGAGAGCCATTGAAAGCAGGGGAGCACTGGACAGCTGTTTCGTCCTAGTATGAGACTACTCAGCAGTACGCACATCTCAAAATTACACCACTGTATGGTGCTCGTTAGTGACATAATTCCAGATAGATATCACGAAGCTCTAACGAGAGGCCGTGGCCTGTGGGGCCAACTAGCCAGAAATGAAGTAGATGCTAACTAAGGGCCTTGGGTGATAGTCACGCTCTGACGTGAAATGACAGAAATTGGAAATTGTCAAACACCCGAACACTACCCAGTGGGTGAATGGTCCTCAGTCTGATACCTAGCCACGTCGTCAAGGCGTACCGCTGAGGAGATTAGTAGCGGGAAAAAGAGCTCCCTAGTGCTCACGGGCATTCAGTGATTACCACAGTCTTGACAGTAAAGGATGAATCCTGTTTCCAAATATAATAATTCCTGAGTATACAGGTACATATCACGTGTACATATATGCTTATAACAATTAGTGGTGAAAAATAACCGGAGATATTTCTCTTACAAAAATTTTCATCATCTCTTTTTCATTTCAGGTAGTAGAAATCCCGGTGTGAAGCAAAGAAAACTTCAGACCACAGGCAATTGGTGCACGTCATTCTACACTTAGAACTTTTTCTTATGCTTTTAGGTTAACAGAGAGAAATGATGGTCATGTCTAATGAATATACAAATCCACAACTCAAAAGCAAAAGAAGTAACTCAGCAACTTATTTCTCCAAAAAGGAAGTGTTGGCTAAATTGCCAAATGCATTAATTTGAAACATCATATATATTACGCGAAGTATGACACAGATTCAAAGAATATTTAAACAGAAATCAATCTCCAAGTTCACAAAACATTAAGATACACTGTATAGACAATAACAAATAATACTGATGACGATATATCACCTTCCCGACGAAATGACCTATTTCTGTTTGCTCATGCTAAATTGGACATATGTCCACCGTAGCCACCATGTGCTGTGCATTGTGCTTAGTAGCTCGGTGAATATTGGCCAAATTCCTTTGAGTTTCGAGGCCGAGTTAAAGAATCCGCTCCTGTAGATAAAGTTGTAAGTATTTTTCTGCATTTTTGTATGCTGTTTACAGCTGCAATGGACGAAATGGCGCCAGTCAATGAAACACTGGACTAATAAATGTCAAAAGGCTTCAAGGAAGTATCTTCGTTCATCACAGGTCGCACGATTGCAGAGAGGTTGCTTGAAGACGTATGCAGTGATATTTAAGAATAAATAAATCCTCATAGGCTGTGTGTATAGAGCGCCATGTTCAACAAAACAAAATGATGAACTGTTGGCTAGATCACTTGCCCACACTGGATTGCTCACTGCTGACTTCAAACTGATTGCAGGCGGCTTTAAATTACCTGAAGTTAACTGGGGGGCCGGTCGCGGCCCGCAACGCTTTGAAAAAATACTTGCTGTCATAGATATCTATGGCTGGAAGCAATAAATACAGCAACCCACGTGTGGAGATAGCATACTGGATCTAGTCTTTTGCTGTGACATCATCCCTGTCACTACCCATGTTAGCAGCGAATTCTCTAACGGCGACCATAGGATTGTATTCCGTTGCTTACCAATTCTTCCTCCCAATAAGAAAAACAAACAGTCTCCAAATTATACTCGGCGTCGAAGCCCTAAGATAATAGAATGCAGTTGTTCATCGGGGTCCTTAGGTTCTCTCCATTGGTGACTTCTTTGCCACAACCTCGTAAGCGGACACACTCTCATTTTTCTACGGAAATATGAGCTGTGTGTAGATACTGGTGCTGCTGTAAAAACTGTTAGGGTTTATAAGGAGCCAGACCCATATATACCCAAAATATTCCACAGTAAACTTAGGAAAGTATCATCACAAATCCGCTTGTCGAAAGACTTCATATTACTGCACTTCATTCATGAGACTGACGAATCTATCAAGAGAGTACGTTCTTATCATGAAGCAAACGAAGAGGTTATCACTCTCAAAAGTGGCTCTAGAATACACAAGTTTGCATCTCTTTTGAGTAAACGTCTGCAGCCATCGAGGGATGTAGCCTATCTACTACACTTTGAAATGGTACACAAAGATTCCCTCAAGATTAGTGAACCGTTTAGCGAATCATTCGCCAATTTCAACCCTAATGCCCTCACCGCGCTAGTTTTACTCCAATTGCTGCTTGTTCATGTACTGAAGTGGAGTTCACCGTTTAAAGTATCACTGAGGCTATCAAAAGCCTTAGACTATCGACAGGTACGGAGATAGATGGCCTAAACTCAATAGTCATCAGAAACAGTGGTGATAATATATCGCTGTTATTGCTTAAGATATTCACACTATCAATGGAAACTGGGGAACGTCCCAGCTAGTGGAAAAATAGCTTCATAATTCCTCGCTACAAGTTCGGTGACAGAGCGAGTGCTGGCAACTACAGACCTATCAACATAACGCCAGCACTCTCCCGAATTATGGAAAAAGTGATTAAGAACAGAATGTTTGACTACCTACTTGGAGAAAACCTCATCACAAGGTGTCAGCAAGGTTTCATTAAAAACAGGTCTTGCGTTACTTGCCATCTAGATTTCGTCAACCTTATCACCAGTGGCCGTGAGGCATGTAAAATAGTCATTGTTCTATACTTCGATATATCAAAGGCATGTGATAAGGTGTCACACAGTATTTTCTTTGATAGGCTATAATCGATTGGCATCCAGGACCCTTTACTTCATTGGCCAAAATCATTGTTTAGGAATCGTAGCCAAATGGTCCGGGTAAATCCTATGCAGTCTAAACCTAAGCTCATAACTAGTCGAGTAATATAGGGTAGTGTACTTGGAACTTTGTTGTTCATAACTCATATTAACAGTGTGTGAAAGTGCTTCATTGTAGGGGAAACATTCCTATACGCTGATGACCTTAAGGTTGTATACTCATGTCACACCCGTGAACTAGGTAATACGCCATCTATTGCTAAACAACCCACACGTGTCCGTCGAAGTATGTGGACAAAAGCTACCTAGACTTTCTTCAGTGTTAGATGTTGGTCTTAGATATTCCAGTGACCAAACATTCCCACAGCAGACGGCTTGTACCACATCTAAGTCACGCAGACTCATTGGATGCATCGTCCGTAGCTTTCTTAGCACTGAATCAAGGGTCCTACTCCACAGAGTGAGCATCTGTCCAATTTTAGAATAATATCCGTTTATCTTAAGTGGCCTTCGTGCAAGCGACAGAGGAAAAATTGGAGCAGTACAACGTTACTTGACACCAGGAACACTAATGGCGGACTGCAGCCTAGACTACATCTCCAGATGCAACATGCTAGGACTGGAATCTCTCTGGAACAGGCGACTTAGACTGAATCTTATACTTTACTACAAATTACTTCGTAAGCAAGTGCACTCATGTGGCCCGGAAATAAAAGTAGTTGTTACATCTACTCACTATATACGTAATAAAATCTATCAGCTGAAAATGAGCGTTGTAAGGCCAAATTGCGAAGAAACTTACTCATTAATAAGTACTCTCACATTTGGAATAGACTTCCTGGAATGGACTTCAACCTCAAGACATTAGCAGCTGAATATAATCTAGACTACACATCCAGATGTGACATGGGGTTAGAACCACTCTGGAAGGGGAGACTTGAACTGAACCTCATATTTTATTATAAGTTACTACATCAGCACTTCCACTCCCATGGTCCACAAATCGAGTTAATTGTAACGTCTACGTACGATATGCGCAACCACAAAGTATTGGATGAAACTGAGTGTCGTGCGACGAGCTTACGAGATAGTTTCTTCCCCAATAAATTCTCACACATTTGGTATAGGCTTCCAGAAGAAACTCGTACGGCAAGCTCATTGATACTTTTCCGCTCTTCGCTTAATAGGCTACCAATAAACGACTTATCTATCGCTCAATTAGTCACCATCTATGCATCCTGGCTATCGATTATCGATTATAGCCTATCAAAGAAAATACTGTGTGACACCTTATCACATGCTTTTGATATATCGAAGTATAGAACAATGACTATTTTACATGCCTCACGGCCACTGGTGATAAGGTTGACGAAATCTAGATGGCAAGTAACGCAAGACCTGTTTTTAATGAAACCTTGCTGACACCTTGTGATGAGGTTTTCTCCAAGTAGGTAGTCAAACATTCTGTTCTTAATCACTTTTTCCATAATTCGGGAGAGTGCTGGCGTTATGTTGATAGGTCTGTAGTTGCCAGCACTCGCTCTGTCACCGAACTTGTAGCGAGGAATTATGAAGCTATTTTTCCACTAGCTGGGACGTTCCCCAGTTTCCATTGATAGTGTGAATATCTTAAGCAATAACAGCGATATATTATCACCACTGTTTCTGATGACTATTGAGTTTAGGCCATCTATCTCCGTACCTGTCGATAGTCTAAGGCTTTTGATAGCCTCAGTGATACTTTAAACGGTGAACTCCACTTCAGTACATGAACAAGCAGCAATTGGAGTAAAACTAGCGCGGTTGAGGGCATTAGGGTTGAAATTGGCGAATGATTCGCTAAACGGTTCACTAATCTTGAGGGAATCTTTGTGTACCATTTCAAAGTGTAGTAGATAGGCTACATCCCTCGATGGCTGCAGACGTTTACTCAAAAGAGATGCAAACTTGTGTATTCTAGAGCCACTTTTGAGAGTGATAACCTCTTCGTTTGCTTCATGATAAGAACGTACTCTCTTGATAGATTCGTCAGTCTCATGAATGAAGTGCAGTAATATGAAGTCTTTCGACAAGCGGATTTGTGATGATACTTTCCTAAGTTTACTGTGGAATATTTTGGGTATATATGGGTCTGGCTCCTTATAAACCCTAACAGTTTTTACAGCAGCACCAGTATCTACACACAGCTCCATATTTCCGTAGAAAAATGAGAGTGTGTCCGCTTACGAGGTTGTGGCAAAGAAGTCACCAATGGAGAGAACCTAAGGACCCCGATGAACAACTGCATTCTATTATCTTAGGGCTTCGACGCCGAGTATAATTTGGAGACTGTTTGTTTTTCTTATTGGGAGGAAGAATTGGTAAGCAACGGAATACAATCCTATGGTCGCCGTTAGAGAATTCGCTGCTAACATGGGTAGTGACAGGGATGATGTCACAGCAAAAGACTAGATCCAGTATGCTATCTCCACACGTGGGTTGCTGTATTTATTGCTTCCAGCCATAGATATCTATGACAGCAAGTATTTTTTCAAAGCGTTGCGGGCCGCGACCGGCCCCCCAGTTAACTTCAGGTAATTTAAAGCCGCCTGCAATCAGTTTGAAGTCAGCAGTGAGCAATCCAGTGTGGGCAAGTGATCTAGCCAACAGTTCATCATTTTGTTTTGTTGAACATGGCGCTCTATACACACAGCCTATGAGGATTTATTTATTCTTAAATATCACTGCATACGTCTTCAAGCAACCTCTCTGCAATCGTGCGACCTGTGATGAACGAAGATACTTCCTTGAAGCCTTTTGACATTTATTAGTCCAGTGTTTCATTGACTGGCGCCATTTCGTCCATTGCAGCTGTAAACAGCATACAAAAATGCAGAAAAATACTTACAACTTTATCTACAGGAGCGGATTCTTTAACTCGGCCTCGAAACTCAAAGGAATTTGGCCAATATTCACCGAGCTACTAAGCACAATGCACAGCACATGGTGGCTACGGTGGACATATGTCCAATTTAGCATGAGCAAACAGAAATAGGTCATTTCGTCGGGAAGGTGATATATCGTCATCAGTATTATTTATCATTGTCTACTCTACGACACATCCTAGTTACAGATAAATCTTAGAAATCCTATATTAGAAATACTATATGGTTAGGCGCACATACATGCATGAAAGTGTACATAAAGTTCGGATAGGTCTAGAATCATAGGAACTCCTCCCTTTTCCAAGCCGGTCTGCGTGTTAATTTCCTTTCCCACATTTGCTCGTGCTTCTTCTTTCTTTTTATTTTGCTGCAACAGTTCGATGACGACAATCGATGCCGAATTTCAATCTGGACAAATCTACTGATTGGAAATAATACCTGCTGTTTGGCTCCATGAATTATCGGACTGCTCCAGATCCTTCGCTGTCTCTGGAACATCTCCACAATCAACTCATCAGCTGGTCAGGGTTCTTCTTGCGACGAACCGTCTAAAGCTTCCCAACAGCCACAGTGGCACAAATATTCTGAACAACTGATCAAACGAGTGACTAATATACCTAGTGGCTCGGAACATGACTTACCTGCAGCCGTTTCAACCCACATGTTCTCTAGCATTCAGTATCAATTGGTGTTTTTGATGGAGTTCAACGACCTCCCCTCTGTGCTGTTCATGACCCGTAAAATCTTGTAGATTTTTCGACATGTATCAATGTGATGATGCCTGTAAACTGGCTCCTCTCATGTTAAATTACTTATTTGAGACAAGAAGCTTATTGGCGTCATTACTACAGAAATCTGGGCGGATCATCTGATATCAGAAACCTGTTATGCAAAATCTCACAAGGAGGAGATATATGATACAGAACCTTCAGAATCAGACAAGTTCGCTCAGTGAGTAAAGTTGATACGGGTAATATAGCAGCTGTCCCAAGTATACGTGATTACGATGCGGAGCTTTAGGGCATAATAATTCAGGTTTATGATCCCTAAAACGAATAATTCACAACTGCGATGTGTTTAAGAAAATAATATCCGAGGCATGCAATTCCCTGAGGCGGTTGAAATGAAGGCTTGGAAACGAGAGATGGTCTCCAGTTGCCCCAGAAACCTACGTGGAAGATTTTATCGTTAGTCGAGAATACACAGAGCGGACATTCCACTGAAAATAGTTGCGGACCTCATGAATTCAGAGATACATTGTTAATCAAAATCTGTGTGAAAACCACTGAAAACAAGCGAATACGATATTGCTGGTTCACTTGCCTTCATTGTGCATTCAATAAAGCACAGGCTACAAACATAAAAACGCGCTTAATTTATACTTAACTTCCCCACTGCTTTTGCCGATAAACACCGTATGTTTGAAAACATGCGCGAAACCTACACAGGAAACACAAAAGTGTTACTTAATGGGGACAAATTGCGGTGAACGCGCAGTTCAAATCAGTCTAACAAGATAAGAACTTCCGTCCAATTATGTCCTGCGTCGTGCAACGTTCTTCCATCTCCACTTTCGCTTTCTTTTCCCTTCTTATTCAACGGAAATTTGAGGAAATGTTAAGCATAATCTCCATGTAAAGATATCAACTTAGTGAAAGCATTACCTGGTACGTGATGCAGGAAATTGTTGAAACAATTCTTCGACTGGTTTCCCAACAACGATTTCCTATTTTCTGGACAGTTTCACAATAACTTCAGCCGCCAACCAGTGCTCTCAATGCCACCAAATACGAAATCCCGAGTAAAATGGTTGGCATAAGACTCCTGGACAATTATTATCGTGGCAGTGGGAAACTACACAGATGGTCAAAAGATAAATTTCATGTGAAGGCGACGTTTGCGCAGTTATGCTACGCAATACATTTTTCTATTACGTTATCACGTGTGGCTTCACGAAATGGAGGACAAATTATGACGAACATACCTATTTCTTAACGCTGAATACTTAAACGTGAAGTTGGACGCGGTAAGACGAAAATTGCATTATTATTCATGGGGATGGGTGCGGAGAGGTGTAACTCGCTGGCGCCTTTACTATCACCTGACGTAATGGAAAGGAGAATAGCTAGAAAACGTCAATTACGAGCGATGCAACGCAAGATGATGGTGTTCCAAATGGTGAACAGACCAATATGGGATTACTGCCTGCCAAAGTGTCAAGGTCTACTGCTATGTTTGCTGGGAAGAATTTGATATGCGGTCCGATATCGGTGATGTATCCACTACTAGGTTTACCTTCGCCAAAACTTTGATGCAGCAGGAGACTTACAATAAAGAAGTAAGAATGCAGTTTGCCTGGTCGGTACGAAACTCGCTTTACAAGAGTGATGCAAGGTTGACAAATTAGTGGGTGGAAATATTCTAAAGCAAGATGGTAAGGGTGCTTCTGGAGACTACGGGTTTAAATATTCAGCCTTTAGTAGGTGTATTTTACGCTACACTGGAAGGATAAGGGACAGATTTAGGACCGTATGTTTTCGATTTAGGTCACGGATAAGAAATACAGGAGTAGGATGTCGACAAGTGAAAGCTAGTGGGACAGTTTAATTTAGTCTGGTTGGGGCAATCAAAATGAGAACTAAGGGTACGGTTCCATAATGGAACCAGAAATAAGGTTAGGAAGAGAGCAATACTTCGCGTCGTTGCTGCACTTGGCCGAGGCGGCTTCAATCAGGGAAACTCGTGAGTTAAGTGGTCAGATTGGGACATCATATCAGTCGCCCAATACAGAGTGAACTAGTTTGAAGATGCTGTCGTGAGTGATGGAAACTTTAGGGCCACCGAACGAAACTGGTGTTGCCAAAAAACAAATAAGTTCATGGTAGTATTTAAGCGCAGTATTATGCTGAACATTGAGGGTGATAGAAATGGTAGCTGCATCCGCAACCAGTCCATGGTCTTCCAGACGGAGGCCACACTGAATTTGAAGAATTCGGTTCGGAAGCAAGAGTAGGGTACAGATTTGAAAATTGTAAACCGGGACACCACGGGGCGAAAGATAACTTGGACTAATACAATCACCTCATCGATACTTAGATGCCAAATAACGTTGTTTCGACTTAACTATTTTATATTCTTCCTTGGCACGTCAAGAGGATAGGTCCTTCGCACTTAGTACACGAGGATGATTTAAAGGACGATCACTTTGGCCTGAAATGTCTGGATCAATAGATCCGGCAGTTTAAGGACGTCTATTACTGTTGTCAGAAGCAAAGAAAAAACAAGTGTTTACCAGGTTTCAGGAATTGTCCTGGTGCGAACTAGACAGACGCAGAGGCCAGTCACCAGTTATTCGTAGTCTCTGTATACCCACGAATACGAATCCAAGAAAGAACACAGTAGTGTGGTCGGATGGAATAGCATATTTGCGAGGTCGTGCCAAGATACCAATGCGCTCCAACTGACTCGCTAGACGGTCGGTTACGAGCCGTGCAACGTAGCACGACGGTGTGCCAAATGGTGTGGATGCTTGAGCGTGTGCCTTCAGCTTGGCGAGTCCGATAAATTTATGAATGTCAGTATCAGTTTTGAATCTCGTCGAACCCTGAGCTATTGATTATTAAGTAGTGTGTGACACTACAACATTGTGTTTAGTTTGTAAGTTTTTTTCTTCTTGACCATCAACGCCTCTTTTCCAATGTGTAGTGTGTGTCTTGTTTGTGCCGTATTGTATATTTTCTTTGTCTAGTATCTGTGAAATCTCATTAGAAATTTGTTTGTGTGAGATATTCCAAGGAATTTACGTCAATTTTGCATTGGTAAATGAAACTGTTGTTACGATTCAGATATCGTTTCCGGAGAACTGTGGGCGGTTGTCAGTGTGGCATGGGAGATCGGTTGCAAATTTTATGTGACCAGTGTCATCCAAGTAATTGTCTCTTCTGGGAGACTGTATGACGAGATGATTTATTTTTAAAATGTCTTAGCTTCACTCATAATTATAACATTCAGATTTTGTCTGTAAATGTGGCATTTATTCATATAATTCATAATTCGAACTAACTTATTGTTATTGTAACCTCTGTTTTATTACTAATTGAATAGGTGGTGGTGGGTTTTGAAACAACCCAAAGATATGGAGCCGATGTCTCAGTGGGGAAGTATGCTGAAAGCAGGCTACCATTCTGTTGCAGAGAAGTTGGCGTTTGGACCTAAGCTCAGTACCAGATATTTATTTATACTATTGCATGGACTCGTAAAGAATGTCGCCTTTATAGAAATAAATTTTCAAATAATTTCCCGGTACTTCTCTAAGTGTCATTCTGCCGTATACATGAAGTATGACAAATGTTGGTGGTAAATAATCGGCCCTCGGTTTGTGTTTAGAGGAAGAACCATAAATGCTTATTTAGTGTTTGAAAAAACTTAGAGGAAAATTTTATCATGCCTAAAGACAGGAGTTCCCACGTATACCAATCGACAGTATATATTTTGATTTTGAATAGAAATCTAAATATTCTGCTGAAGAAGCTGCCGTATACGCAGCGAAAGGTTCAGAAATATCTTGCTTTCGATTTTTTAATTACACTGGGATTATATTAAAACTTGCTTATATAATGATTAGACTCTACTTGGAGCTCAACCTCTTTCAGGATATTCGTAACAACTATGGTTTGGATGTTTATAATCTGATTAAAAATAGGATCAAAATATCAGTCAAATGGGTATAATCATTGTATTTTGAATCAGTGCATTCGTATTGTTTTGTACACTCGATGTTTACATAATAATATCATTCCCAAATCACTTCATATAAATCTAACAAAAAATTCACGATCAATACAGGCAACCAAGGTTCTATCTCAAACCATTTTACGTGAGCGAATACACAAATGCGCTTTAAATGTCGAACACTATCGAATTCCAATTAAAAACATTCAAGACTATCAGAATATGCTGGTTCGTCAAAACCAGCTTTGTGCAATAGTGACATTATTTATGAATAGAGAATCTACTTATTTTCAAAAATTTTAAACGAAGACATTCGAAAATTCGGTCGGCTAACGAATCCAGGTAAATTAAATTTAAACAAAGAAAAGAACCTAACGGATTCCGAGGTGATATGTATCTTGTCAAACATACAACTGAATGGTAATGAAATGACATTACTAAAGAAGGGATTGAATTAAATAACATTCTTGTGCGTAAATATTCATTACGAATATACTTATAATAAATTTATTAAAACTCTGTCATTATAGTTTAGGACTTTGATATGTCGTGGCGTTCGTTTTCGCTGCTTCAAGGACATTAATGCTTTCAGCTTCCTTTATATTTGCAGAACATTTTTAAAAAAATGTTCTGTCAACTTCCAACTTTTGAACACTTCCATCCACTTCAGCGGTTTTCACCATAATGAATCAACGTTATCTTTTATCTCGATGAACACATCCTAATCAGTCTAAGAAAAATACATGCACAATTTATTTTCATCGTATATATATATATATATATATATATATATATATATATATATATATATATATATATATATATATATATATATATATATAATCACATAGCGAAGCAAACTGCATGGATGTTCCTAAGGTCTGTCGTAGATTTCTTATGGTAGTGTAGTTATAGCATTAGTGGATCAGTAACAGGAAGAAAAGTTTCACAAAACTGTTGCTTGATAAACAACAATGTGGACACTGTTCACAAGTTTTTTCACAGAGAAAAGTAGGGGTAACAAGATGGACTCTACTGGTCTGAAGTTATTTCGCAAGTTCTACCCAGATTAGGATTAAGGTATGTGCAACTCTTTATAATCCCTCATATTCAAATAGGAAAGCCAGGAAATTTATTTTGCAGCTTCGCTTTAGGAGTCACTGTATAAGAGCAGAACGTGAAGAAGCAAAGACTAATAACTCTGTGAGATCCTTCATTATCGGAATTCAAAAAGCATTGAACTGAACTAATTGGCACACTTACAGCACACTCCAATATCACAAACCTAGAACCCTAAGACGTTTCTAATACACAAATTTCGTGACATCGAAATTTTCTGTTCCTTATCACTTGCCTGTTACGGTTTTGTCAGATATTCTATCTATATAAATCCATAAAATCGAGCAGACTGTCTTGCCAATTAGTGCTTTTGATGTCCTCTTTTTGCATCTTAGTCATGTGAATTGACAACAACTAGTAGTATCTTCCAGAGATAGCTGGTGTCACCCTTCCTGTATAATTTCGTTATTGGTGCTAATGGACACAACCTTAGGTGCCTCTGATTTTCCACGGATTGACCAACTCCCTGAAAAGTGTCAGGCTGACTTGGAGTTTTCAAGATAATAAGAATCAATGGTTGGTTAGTTTTCGTGAAATGTCTGAAAATCTCTGACATTGGCGAATGTGTATTCACTCTCTGACGTCCCATAAAGCTTGAATATTTTCACTAACCATAATTTTCAAATTCTTTATTCCCCTATACACCTTCATATACTTTGATATCAGTTTTTGCTGCAAACTTTTTCTTTGCATTTTGCTGCTGAGGGAACTTGAACCAGTGCAATTCTGTAAGAGATCCTGCTTTGACTTTGTTGGCTTTGTCTCTCAGTCATTTGCCTCTCTGACTAGCGGACAGTCTTTACACAGTAAGATGCACATGAAGAAAAACGTTTACACCCTAAGGGTTGTTCAAGCTAAAAATGTTCTTTTTACAGAAGTTGTAAAGGTTTTATCATTAAAGTCCTTCACGCAAAAACTCGATGTCTACTTAAGGTCACAATGTGGACTTACAGATTGAGCCACTAATATCTTGCTTTTTTTTCTTTTATTTATCCTTTGATTTTATACCTGGGTTTTCAGATGCTGGGACCAGCGATCCAATGATCCTAGATGCGGTAACGCACTAAGCAACAGCCTGATTTATTCCATCAGCAACCATTTAAAACCATTTCATGTGTACTTTATTTGCCCAATTTTTTCCACGAAATCTTCTAGTACTTAATCTCAACTATACAGTGCGAAAGTTACTTAACAAATACGAATCTCAGTAGCTGGAAAATACTGACTTATTGATTACCATAGGCATAAAGCATACACTCATGGGTATTTCCATACAATTTTGTGTATGTACATTCACTGATGTACGCCGTAGACGTTGTAGAGAATACTTTACAGTGACTTTGAACTAAATTTAGTCAAATGACAAGTTTGTGATGCCTTAGTGATGCATACGTATCACTAACGTAATATCAATCTGTGGAAGTTTTCCGATCGGATTTTTTTGGACTAAAGGTAGTAATCACAAGCATCGAGATCTTAAAAATGAATACGCTTGATAACCATTATTCAGCATATGAATCACATTTTTTCGAAAGCAAATATCCTCACTGCCACAAGATCTTACAATCTCCAACCTCAGTCTTCATTCTCACCAAATATTTGCAATTCACCACGGTATTTCAAAAAGTACAAGTTAACTCCAACAAACAAAGCTAAATACAGCAGATTAATACCTGTCTGCATAATTTCTGATGCATACTTATCGTCTGATATCTTCCGTATAAACGCTTTCAAACTATTGCTTTCTTCGGAATAATCGCAACACAGCGCAGATGTGTCTACACCAATAACGAACTACTTAACCGACCTACAAATGCGTCAGTGTATTTCCTTTATGCATTACCATAAACTCGCTTTAGCCGTAATTAAACAATTTGTACCGCCTACCAGATAGTTGAAATTTTTCAAAAGTAATAAATGAAGCCTTACCTTAAACCGTATCATTCTTCTTGTATTTCTTATTTCGGAGAAATGGCCAAGGAAACATTTTATGGAGTTGCACCCGTTTGTGGTGTACAAACTCGCATCACGATATAGAAACAGGAAAATTAAAACTATTGTAAAAATTTGCTTTGATGAAAAACTGTATCACTCACATGATAATTGTGAGGATAAATATGTTAGCTTGAAACAGATGACTTGTTTGCATACTTGTGCATTCAAGTAATTAGCAACGTATTGCAGGGTGAGTCCACAGTACGTGTGACTTAGATGATGAATATCTTCTGCTGGAGTTGTATTTTTCCTTAGTACAGCATTGATGATGAAAATTCCCTTTATTAGTAAATGAAGGGTTGTGAGTTGGATTCAGCTTCAGTGGTTGCGACTCAGTTATGCAGCTGATATAACCAAGTGTTTACTTTAAAGTTAAACTTGAACAGAGTAAGCAGAGTACATTGATCTCCAAATATCGAAACAAACCCATTTGATTATAGAAAAAGCACAAAAGACGATTGAAGAGAAAAAAATATTTTTGACGAAATCATCTTCGTGAATATAAGGATCGAACATTGAAGAGTACTTCCCAGTCAAAAGTCAATATAAACTGTTTGGCAAAGGAAAGTTACACAATGAGGAAATTTTAAAAAAGATTACAAAATAGGAATAGTTATGTCATATGGGAGTTACCTAGAGTGATAGATCATGGCAAGAGAAAAGTTTGTACACTTAGGGATCAAATCATCACTATGGATTCAAAAGAAGTGTGTACAACCTCATTCTTCATCATAGAGTATCGATCACTCTAGTTAACTCCCATGTGACGCAACTATTTTTTTTAATTTGTATTCATTTTATCTCCTCATTATGCAACTTCCCTTTACCACGTAGTTTTATTGACTTTGACCGGAAACGACTCTTTAATGTTTGATCCTTTCTACTATATATTCATAGGTTTACAGCTGAGAGAATGATCTCGTCAAACAAAATTTTTTCTTCGCTGCAAGCATCTTAATCTACGAATCATTCATATCCGAAGCAACTCTGACTGACCAAAGTCCTTCCATTTGGTATCTTCAGAGATCTTCTGGCATAGTAAGATAGGTATGAAGCATGCATCACCAAAATATAGAACATCGGACGTAGTTCATGCAGAAGTGGTAGCTGAATACAATGTGTAAGTAGAAGTCATGAAACGTCTCTACATGCAGATCGTGACTTATCTCATGAGGCTACTTTGGAGCACTCTAAAAGTGATTGGATTGCCTAAATGCTATGCGACAAATGGTTTTACAAAAAGATTTCCCTGTTTTTTGTCAAACATCATATGATGATCATCGTACTCTGATGATGATGCGTAACAACCATGAACACAACGGATACCACTTCAGTGTTCGATTCAAAGATGTAGTTTTGTATGACTAATCACTGTCAAAACTATAAGCACAGAAAGCTTTAATAAATTGCCACAATCTGCATGTCTAGTATCATGATTACAGTTTCATAGTTATTTTTTGTAAGTAGGTTTACGACATCAGCGATCACAAGTGACGCTTAGACACATAAAAATAAGTACTACGTGAATCACGTAGTGTAAACCTCACGACGCTTTTAATGATCATTACTAGTCACCTTGATAACAGTCAAAATCTAGATCACCCCATACACATCCTACGTATTATGAGCCACCTAAGCTATTTCTAATTTGAATGCCTTCCTAAAGATTACAATCACAACGAGTATCTTCAGTTTTACCGTACTACTGGCTGATTTCATATGCTTCAGTTAGATGAATAATATACATCAAACGTTTGAAGCTGTCATAATGCCGTATATAATTTCAACAGTTACCAGTCTATTACATACATTTAGTGTACATGGTTGAGAGAGACAATTTGTACAAGAAAATCATCCCTTATTCTTATGAAGCCTGGCTGATCACAGAATGGTTTTTAAAAATACACAAGTACCTTTTGGTACTCGCCAGGTTCCACTCCATTGGTTAGCTGTCGATACACAAAGTCATCAAAACCACACACGGCAGGCAGATACAAAAGACTAGCCACAGTGTGTTAGGCAAGTAATATACAGCATTTGTGCATTATTTCTTAGTTTCACTGGGATAAATTATAAATCCACCATTTTAAGGTATCTTTAAACCAATAATACTGTTGTGCACTTCTTGGTATGATAATACAACGTATATCATTAAATATGAATTAGATGGTAGTTTCACACTTATGATTTGATTGTTATTTAGATAAATAAATAAAGGAACTAATGTAGTGACTTAGACCAGATCCTTCAGAAAACTATGGAGCAAATACGGCATGAAAACTTTTCCCACGTGATTTCACGCAAAACACCTTATTCCCGAATGACTCCTAGCTCAAAACACTAGCTAAAATGTGGTTGATATTCGAGAATGTAATCTTGAGTGCATAGAAATCTAAGTGCAACGAAACAGCAGTGTAGACATGATTTTGTGAACTTACTAGTGAGTAGAAGTGTTCAGCAGTCAATGCATGAATATTTCAAGCAATAATGTATCAGTCCACTACACAGCGAATGGAAAATTATATCGTAAGCTAAGGTAGATGTAAGTAGGAGTAACAAATAGACATGAAGTGGACAATCGTAACTAAGTATCTGTCTATCTTGTATCATATATTCAACCCGTTAATGTGGTGACCATTGTTTTTGTATGCAAACTATCAGCATATTTGAAATGTGGTAAATATCACAATATTTGATGAATGTGCAGATTCCACTCATGACTGTACACTTTGACACTGGGTGATTATTTTTCTTAAAGACTGTAGATAACATTGTGTAGGAGTGAATTAATTGAAAAATGTGAATGCACTTTACTACTATGGTCTTTAGTGAGTTCGTCTAACGAAATTCACCTGTAATCAATAACCTAGTGGGGAGAATATTCACCTCAACATCGTAGCTTAGATATAGAAGTTCCCCATTAAAATACACAAGTAATTTAAGTTGAATTCACAATTATCCCCATGAATTTTACGAAAAGTAGAGAGTAATTAGCATCTTTAAAAATATTTACTGTGCATGAAGTTCCAGTCTTTGGTTGCAAATAAATTTAGGCAGCTAGTCTATGAAACAAAAAGTAGATTCACACGAACAAGATCAGTAGGTGACTGCTTCGCGGGAAAAAAAACACTACTTGACCAACAGTTCGTTTCACGACTTCCCACGTGAATTTTTTAAAATAAGCAAACAAAGAAATTCGATGAATCTTGCTTTGTGAATGAATATTCCACATCAGTGTACCAGTACTTGTATGTAAGTATTTTCCCAATAAAACGTGGATACATGTCTGTGGATAAACACTTAATTGTTAAATAAAAGGGAGGAAGATGAACTATCTTTATCCTTAAAAACAACTGATAACATTAGGCAGGATAACCCAACATCAACCATACCGCACGTTTCTATGTGTAATATCCTAGAAAAGATTTTGCAGAAAGCGTACATTGAAGGCATACTTGTGTGGCTCGGAAAAAAAAATCCCCAACAAGTATCTTTAATAGGTATAAAACAATAATCTGGCTAACCCACAGACAAACAGTTTAAAATAAACACACCAATCCATTTAATAACAAGAATTCTGTATGTTATTTACAACAATGAAGTATTTAAAAAAGAGGACAAAGGTAGTATACAGTTATCAACATAGAATTATTTTGCAACAGGAGCAAAGAGAAAAATCAACGGTTACAGAAAACTGGATTGCATTGGCTTGAGAGAATTTATTCATCACCGGAAGTTAATCTTCTTTTTTTTCTGTTCAAATACCTCTCTCTCTGGCGTTTGCTCATGCGTTCTAGGCGTTCATTTCTGACAAGTTTACGAAGTTCAGCTTAACAATGAAAAAGAAAAAAAACAAGTTAGCAGTGAAGTGGTGGAGATTATTTGTAGCTCAGGAGATTAATTCTCATGATATAATGTTCTCTGAGCTGGATGGTTTAATCGTGGAACTTTCATTGTCATTCTAGACAACAACATCAGCAAAAACTTCCGAAAGATGTGAGCTGTAGGGTTTTCTCTACAATTTATTTAGTAGTTTGTCCTGTGGCTCTCTGTGTGTTTGGTTGTTTCTGCCAAGGTCTTGTCATTGTCTCCGAGATCATGACTAGATTATTGAAGCCTTTTGGAATCGTTGTAAATCACATGCCCACAAAATCTCTCCATTCTCTGTTATACAGCCCAAAAGACACAATAGCAAACGAAGACAAGCCAAACATTGTCTACAAAGTAAACTCGAGAAAGTGCAGGAAACACTACATCGGACATAGTGGTTGCCCTCTTCGTATCCATCTACAGGAATTGGTAATGAAATGTCACGACATATCTTCGCTCATATCAATGCATACGGACAACTATAGACATGAATATGACCGAGAAAATCCTGGATAGAGGAAATATAAAGAATGCCGGGGGATTTTTAGAAACTTGGTGTTCAGGTCAGTCAGCAATTACCCGAGATATTGACAGTGACCCAATTTATCAACCAATAAGAAATAACAAGAACGTCAAATTTCAGGTCATCAGAACAACTAGTCAAAATAAATATGAAGACAACAACAAGACCTTGGTAGAAACAATCAAACACATACAAGACCATCAGGATGAGCTAATAAATAAATTGTGGGGAAAACCACATCTTTCTGAAGTTTGTGCTGATGATATTTTCTAGAATGACAATGAAAGGTCCACGATTAAACTGTCCAGCTTAGATGACACAAAACTATCAAAATTAGTAGCGTAGTATTTCACGCACCATTTTCCTCACATTATTTTTTGGTTCATTTCAACTACTAAGCGAGAAAAGCAAATGTAACTGAGAGTCATGGTGAAAATTTGCAACTAATACTCTAAATCTATAGAACCGCAGACAGTTTGCTTGAACTACCCGCATAGAATGAAAATAAAAAGTTTACGACTACAACCGAAATATCAATGTATAGTTACATCTTCAGAGTTAAATGTGACGATAAAACAGTCATTTTGATTGGATCAAGTGGAGTATAAACAAGTATGAGATGCAGTAGTTAAAAGTGTGACATTTCCTTCAATCCAATACAACATGTATACATTGAGTGGAAATCTCCATAAATTATAATTATCATTATCCTTATCATTATCAGTCCCTTGGGTTCCTAGTGGAACATAGAGCTTCAGTAGCACGTCTCCAGTGACCTCTGTTCTCTGAGATCTTTTGAACCTGGTTCCACGACAGCCCACAAGCTCTCATTTCCTCATCGCACGATCTCCTCCATGTCACCCTCACCTCGGAAACCCAACTAGTCGATTCCCATGGGGATTCCACTCGATTACCTGGCCTGACGCGTGATGTCCCCAATCAGCCTTCTCAGTTCATTCCCAATCCATCTCCACTTCCTCCTGCATATTTGTTGAGGGATAGGCTCTTGGTTGGTTCGTTCCCAGAGCTCCTTGTTGCTTATTCTTTCTGTCAATCCATCTGATCTTCAGTAGCGAGCCAGCGTAAGCAGTTGTTGATGAATGTCTGTAGTTTATTGGAAATCCCTCTCGTAACGCGCCAAGTCTCTGAACCATACAGAAGCACTGACTTCACGTTGGTGTTGACAATCCGGATCTTGTTCCACATGCTGAGTGCAGAAGATCTCCACACTGGTTTCAGGCTAATAAACGCCTGTCTTGCTGTCTTTTCCGATTCTGACTTTGACATCCTCGTCTGTGCCACCGGCTGTAGTTGAAACGATGCTGCCTAGGTAGATAGGTGAAGGAGGCTACTTTCTCTAAGTTTCTCCCGTTGATGGTGATTGAAGCTTGTTGTTGTTGTTGTTGGTTGGGTATCTTCACCACCTCTGTCTTCTCTATATTCAATTGAAGTCCCATCTTCGCTGCCTCTCCTGTCAACTTGTTAGTTTTCGCCTGTAGATCTTCATGTTTGTGTGACACTAGACACAAGTCATCGGCGAAACCCAAATCTTCTAGGTTCTTTTCCGCAGTCCAGTGTATCCCCCTCTTCTCACAGCTCCCCACTGTTTGCTGCATGATCCAGTTCACTACAATCAGGAATATCATGGGTGATAGTAGATAGCAGCCTTGTTTCACTCCTGTCTTCACTTCAAAAGCATCACTGAGCTTCCCATTGTGAATTACTTGGCATGTGGCATGCGTCTTCATATAGTTGTTGAATGAGGCTGATAAAGGTTTGTGGTATTCTGTAGTGTTGATGCAGTTTTCGAATTACTTGTCGGTCGAGGCTGTCAAAGGCCTTTTCAAAGTGGATAAGGTTGAGGTAGAGAGCTGATTGCCATTCTATGCTCTGTTCTATGATGATGCGAAGCGTTGCAAATTGGTCTGCACATGATTTGTACTTCATCAAGCCTGCCTGTTCCGGTCGAAAAACACAATTTAGAAATTCTAACAAAGCTTTCAAACCAAACCAAAAAAAGAACATCACTTCGAACACGATATTTTCAAACGATAATGAGAAATCTTGCAATACATTGATTAATCACCGGAGAGTTAGCATTTCCATCTTATCTAATCCTGAATGATAACCAAACGCCACGCATCACTTAGCTAGGTGGTCACCAAATCTGGTTATTTCTGTTCGAAACTCCAGTGGAAAACATTCAGAGGCACGAAGCAACAAGTGCAAAGTTCAAGTCTAGGCGGAAATACAAAGTCGCTGAGCTGCAGATAAATCCAACCGACCAATCCCACATAAAATCAATACCACTGTTACTAAAAAAGTTCTCAGGGTTTATGCTTTAACTTGTTTACTGTACATTTTTAAAAATTCATATTTCTTAGAATCGAGAAGCCATTAAACAAAAGCTTACATAATGGTAACATACGAAACGTTGAACACAAATTGACAGTCCATCACGAAAGAAGTCTGTACTACTTATGAAGCTTGAAAAAAATAATAGTAGTATGAAAATCAAGGTCACTGAAGAAGACCGATGAAAACAGAAAGAACATAACACTCACTCGAAAAAAAGTGCGACACCTTAGGTAACTTAACTTTGAAATACTACAATCGGAAGCAACCATTAGGAGCAAAACGGAAAAACGAGAACTTTGTAAAAAAAAATCGAGACCAGGATAGACTACTCAAAATCAAAACAATAAGGAATTAGTTTGTAGATATTCAAACCAAACTGGGATTTGACGGTTTGGAGAGTCAGTGAATTTGCGTTGCACAGATCGATTTTCACATAAATAAGGACTCTGATCACACATTTCCACCACACATGTAACCTGATTAGTCATCTCGATGTCCGCAACACAACACAAATCCTCAGTCAGTATCTCTAAAATGTCGCTAATATAGCTAAAAGGATTAAAAACGTGGCTGATGTAAAATGGAGAAGATAGAGTTGCATTGCAAAAGCATCCTTACTCGAATATCATTCAAAAATGCGGGTATTGAAGTTTATATATATAGGAGGGTAAATATTTGGACTCAAAGTTTTCAAAAGTGGAAAGCAAACTAATATTAGCCACAACATACAAAAGAAAAGAATTTTAATCAGTAGTCATATTAAATGCCCGAGAAGGAAGAACTATATGTATTCGCTTTCATGATCGTTTCAAATTAAATGACTATGAGTTACCCTAAAATATACAATATAAAATTCCGGCTTTTTAAAAACAATACAATTGACTTTGATTCACAATTTAGCTATCCATGTTTTTATCGAAACAGTAGAAAGAATGAATCATTAACACACCAGTCGCAACAATGAAACTAAGTACAGATTCCAAAATATCTTTTCAACACGGACCAACACTAGTTAAAGAAACATTAGGAACTTTTACGCAAGACACAAGCTTAGTTTTAGTTTTCAACTCCATAGGAGTATCAACCTATAACCCTGTGAGGAATCACACCCATAACCATCAGTTCTTGTAGCGAGCATATGACAGACAGACAGACAGAACAAACACAGAACCTTGCACACAAGTGCATCGGTTCAAGTTCCCACAATCCGCAGTAGTATACAAAGAACAGGTGGATACAACAGTGATGTCAAAGTACACGAAGTTGTGCGAAAAAATTAACAACTTGAAGATAAAGGTTAGTGCGAATATTCAAGCTTAAGAAGACATCAAGAAGTGAATCCATCTGCGCTATTGTGACCAATTTTCAGCCACGTGAATTTTGTTACATAAAGCAAAACGTTTAGAAATAGTAACAATAACAAGAATTCAACCTTCAAATAGGAATGTTGAGCCAGTCAAATAAGCATCTTGGAGGTACCAACGGAACCTCATGGCAACCAAGCGATAACGGTAACTGCATCTTCCTATATTTTTCTAACAATCAATTGTTTCTGGCTAGTGCAAACTTTAAGCATAAGGTCAGACATCATCTCAAATAACATCCACCAGTATCAAAAAATGATGGACACAGAAATCACACTGCTAAAAGGCATTACTAGAGAGACTATGAAGGGTTGCAGCTCCTTCTGGAGTACATGTTTAGACTTCCATTACATGTAAGTAGGGCCATGTACATGTGCACTACTTATTTACTTAGAGCGATACCGTCGCTTGTAAAACAACAGTAAAGATAGTTGATAACATAAACCCGAATGGAAAAACACTTCAATGAATTTCTACAACCAAAAATAAAATGACTGATGCCAGATGACCTATTCCCACTGCCCCTGAGATCATAATGAAAAGCGAAGGCAGAGAAGACGTAAATTGACCAAGTCTTCACAATGATCGCCAGCAGTGTTGCTTGATGCATGTGAAAGATAGAAAAGATGCCAGGAATTATTTATTCGAAATATATGGAAGTATACAAGGCCTTAACAACCAAGAAGCTATCACGCAACAAATATGCAGGAGGAAGTGGAGATGGATTGGCCATGCACTGAGAAGGCCGACTGAGGACATCACGCGTCAGGCCCTCGAGTGGAATCCCCATGGGAAGCGACGAGTTGGACGTCCGAGGGTGACATGGAGGAGGTCATGCGAGGAGGAAATGAGAGTTTCTGGGCTGTCGTGGAACCAGGTTCAAAAGATCTCAGAGAACAGAGGTCACTGGAGGCGTGCTACTGAAGCCCTATGTTCCACTAGGAACCCAAGGGACTAATAATAATAATATAATACAAGGCCTTAAAGCGTGAGCTGCCCAGTCAGAGTGTGAAAGACGACAGACATATGAACGACTTTCGAAATTGATTGATTGTATCTTTCATTTCTTCTGGCCATGGATACAACAGAACCTGGATAGAGTCTAGGTGTCTGTCCCCCAACTCTCCTTGAAGTTGAGGAAGCTGTATCGAACCTGAAACGATGTAAAGCAGCGGGACCTGACAGTTTGCCATCCGAAGTTTTAGATTATAAGAGTCATTATAGCATTGCTCGTGTATGGTGGAATGACTGTCTGAGCAATATTGAGGTCAGGCGAAGGATTATAGGCAAGGAAGGCAAGTTATTCAATGCGGTTGTGAGCCTTCTCTGACTATGGTGGCTTGGACATGTTTTGCACATGTCGAGCCACTGACTACCTCAACGTGCAACGTTAGCTGGAGTTCAATTAAATTGCACGAAAGCTGAAGGTGGTTAAACCAAGATGTGGCATCGGTCTATCAAGTCTCTATTGATCTGAGCCGTGAAGAGAAATGTGGACTCATCAGTTGGGGTTCGCGTGACGACAGAAGCCAGCGGTTGGAGACTCTTCGTGATATGGCTCAGAATCGATTTCCATGGAGTATATGTATTCACACAATATCCTTATTTTTATTGTCGTACTGAATTCAGTATTTTCCTATTTCTTCTTCCTCTCTTTTACTTTTGACTGATATTTTATAACTTTCTTCATTTTTTTTTATCTTATTGCTTTCTCGCTTGATGTGCTGATGAGGTGTGGCAACTTTGTTCGTTACTCACTAATCCCTGGTCCTATGTTTATCTTTGTCTGTCTGTCTGACAAGTAGCTTTAGTCCGATAATAGTAAAACATACCCCCTTTGGAGTAAAAGGTGTCAAAGAGTTTCATCACGTATTATTGGTGGTTTACCCAAGAGATAAAAATTGCTAAGTAACTTG
Source organism: Heterobilharzia americana (assembly GCA_944470555.2). Taxonomy (NCBI): domain Eukaryota; kingdom Metazoa; phylum Platyhelminthes; class Trematoda; order Strigeidida; family Schistosomatidae; genus Heterobilharzia; species Heterobilharzia americana. The sequence goes on along the minus strand of OX104129.1, from coordinate 51,901,668 downwards.
GACGAAACTGACAACATTAGAATAGTCATCCACTCACCTAACATAAGGCTGAACAAATCGAACAAACCAGATGTATAGGAATGTCATTTAAACTTCTGATCAAAAGCAGTTCATAACATCGAATAGAATTATGGCTCATGGGGACTTTTACATGCTGCAGTGTTGTCAGCGGTCCAAACGCTACAATCACAACCAGCATCAGCTGTCTTCTGTCATTTCTAGCATGTCACAGTTAATGCCCTACTGAATTGTATTGATCCACTAAATGACACAAAATGAGTATCAGCTACAGTGAATTCAATTTCGTTTACCTCGAGGAATAAAACGTACGGACTTCCCGGCCTCTAAGTTTTCAATTTGTTCTTGCTGAATTTTATCCATGAATTGTTTACGAAACTTCTTATCTTTCTCTGTTGCTATTCGTTGTTTCACCAAACGCAGTGCTTCCATTACCTCTTTACGTTTTTCAGCATCTAAATTTTTACGTAGCATCTTTTTCAGCTTCTATTTTATGAAAGGTAGATAAGCAAAATAAACAATGAAAAATAAGTTAGGAATCTGAGCACTGTGAAAGATCAATTTATTAGATATGACATGATATAGTAATACTTACTAGACATCTAGTAAATAGTACAACATCACTGTGTGCTATATCAAATAGACTAATCTAATATGAAGCAAAGAAATAGTGTGTTTGTAGTGAGCACTGATCCAGTACTTTTCGCCGGTTAACATTTAAAATCATAAGAAAAGGAATTTCTCATACGATTCAGTTAATCTGATAGCAGATGCCCAGCAGAGTTCAGTACGATATTGTAGTCTATAAGATCAATCATGTACAACATGATAGCTGGAACGAAACAGGGGACCAATCATCAGATGAATGAGATCAAGAGTATCAACAAGTGTGATTCAAGGTTCCAGATCCTACTCCTTGAGGTGATATATCCTGCAGAAGAGTTACAACTTGATAAAACTCTCAACTAAACACTTTCTGATTTCCAACTATCAGTTCACCTATGTTTAATGGGCCATGATTTTGACCAAGAGGTACATGAATCCACGGTATCTGTAAATCATGCTGTGCGGTGTAACTAATCCATAAAGTGAATCAGAAAAGTCGTTGTACCGTGTTTGACACGAAATGACTTGTAATAATAATTAGAAGTCTAAATCCACTTTTTTAAGCAAGCTTAAAAACAACTATAAACTACACAGTTAGTAAGAAATAAATTACTTTGTAGATATTTTTCATGATTAATACTAATATCAATCAGACATTAAGGAACACTAAGCAACCTTAATGTTAAACGTATACCCATGCAGCCAGTAACTCGCCTTAGGATTTGTCGATGAGTTCAACTATGTGTGCAGTTAAAAGTGTCAACCCTTGAAGCCTCAAATTAGCGCAAAGCTTGTATTTTTAATACTTATCTAGCTGATCTTGCCGCATTAGAGAGATTAGACGTATCTCTGATTGCAGCGACCAGCGAGATAAATTGACACTATTATCAAGAAAGTATACACTAACTGGTTTCTAGAAAGTAACCTATGGTCCCCGGTGCCAAACTTTTTCTCAAAGTATTGTCCTTAAATCTTTATGCCTCTACAGATATCAGAAGTTTTCAGCTGTTGAAAAGTACTTTTAACCTACCTTTAAAACCAAATTTCGAAGATAATATGCTTGTATCTTGTGTAATTTCGGTCAATAAGCTTTGATGGTGGAATATATTCTGATCTCTAAAGCTTTCTCTTGGCGCTTCCAAGTATGGTAACGATGATCAGTAAATTATCGTATGAATGATATATTACTCAATCAGTTAACTAAATGTGTATTTGTTGGAAAAAAAATATAAGGACCATACAATAAGAATGTTGCAAATAAAGCAAAATTTATGACATACTGTTAAGGTTTGCTTCCTTTCATCTTCTAAGAATTCCCAATCATTTACATGACAAATGCCATTGACTCTAGGATCGAATCGGGGATCATTCCTTCGTTTCTGTTTACGTTTCAGTGACTGAATCCCATCCTGGTACACACTTTTAAGATTTTCTGATAAGTGTAATATCTTTTTCTTAAAGTGTTTGAACGAAGTTTCTACTGGAGCATCGTCATCATCTTTACTAACATCCATGCTGTGAAAAATGAAACCATTTTTTCAAGTAAATATTTGCATATTAGTAATAGTAAATCGACACGAATAACAACCTGCAGCAGATTATCTAAAAAGAACTAAAACAGTCATCTTGCATCTCATCAATATCACAGTAACAGCCCTCATCCATATGAAGCACTGCTAAGTACAAATGATTAAAGAATCAACACTATCCTATTGACAAAGGAAAAAGAGAGAGCAGATTTGTTCCTGTCTTGTGATCTTTTGATAAACTGAACAATTATTAGTTGGCGTGGACATGTGGTTAATTGGCTTGACCCTTCAGTTTTCATATGAAGCACCCCAAGTTCGAACTCCACAGCACTTACTTTGGCCTGTGCAATTGGGTAGTATTATTAGCTTTTGTACAAGAGTAACTTATCGCTTAGTACACAAAATTGTACAGGGCTGAGTTGCATCAATCTTTATTCTATATTATTAGTTAAGTGATATCTATTCACATTACTTTGAGCCTCATTCATTGTACATGAGTAGTAGATCTATGCAACTAAATAAAACGTGGTGTACGATGAGTTGATATAAGATCAATCGTTGGTCTTCTTTATTGTCACTCACTTTATGCTTTTCAAAACACTCAATCATTTGATCAGCACTTATAACGCGGCCGAGCAACTTATGGTCGTTCGATTTACCAACACCTTATCAACCCTCCGACGATAAATCGAAAATGTTGCTTCACATTATTAATGTCCTACGACCATTGTATGGGTAGAGCTTCAGCACAGTGGTAGTGCACAATATCATATTAAATTACCTTTCGATATAGTATACAGTGGTACTATATTATTTACTGGATGATGTGTTCAGAACAACTTACCACTTATTATCGTATCAAAGTGATCACACAATTTCCTGGTCTGGTGTATACAGTTCTGCTACCTTTCATTCTTTGATTTTATTGCCAGAATCATTATCCATATATCTGGGATGTCCTGGACAACTCATATAATAAAACATGGTTGGAAATTAAATATAAGGATTCAATGATAAACTTGCACCTCCACACAAATACATTAGTCTTGAAGGCTTGCTGCGTATTATCCTGTTGCATGGATGCGTCAATGTCAGGAAAGAAATAAATCAGTGCCTTACACTCAGCAATACAGTAGCCTGAAACAGTAGCATTGCTAAAGACTAAAACATTAAAATTTTCCGTTGCACTGATTATCATGTCAAAGCATCACTAATAACTAGAATACTTTTCAAATTATGGACAAACTGCATTTCTCTTATAAACATTCAAAAATGTAAACACCAACATTTAACCACTGCGTCCCTAGTGAATCTGGCCCTAATAGTTATCTGTTTCTGTTTCACTCTCAAAAAGAACATCCCAAAGTATTGCCAAAAACCAAAGTATTCAACACATATGACTACAACAATGCATAACCATCATACCATCATGCAAATACTACCATAACCATAAGCAATAATCCATATTGGTAAACAGAACGCCGATCGCACGAAAACCAAACGAAAATAAACATGCAACCTCGCACACATTTGTATCAATTCGTGTAACCACACTTCACAGTAGTATACAAAAAACAAGTGGATAGAAAAAGAGTGATATCGAAGTAGACAAAGTTATGTAAGGAAATAAGCAATATGATGACAAAGGTCAGTGAGAATATTCAAGCTGTAGAAGACGTCAAGGAGTGAATACATCTGCCCCATTGTGACCGATTTTCAGCCATGTCACCAATAGTCCTCAATCATTGATCCCTATCGTCTTGCGTACCCTAGCCAGTTAGCCTACATCTCCCCACAGGCCAAGAGTCAGAGACTTCATCGACTGGTGCCACGTCTTCGTCTGGCTACTCTCAACCCTATTCTAACATAGTCCAACCTCCCCTAGCATTTCACGTCGAGGTAGGCGGCGGCTTGGCATGAGCAGTACATATCCAAGCCATCTCAGCTGATGAAGGTTAACGACCTCGTCAATCGGCTTACCTGTCTTGCGTAGTACCCTTCGCCTGACCTCAACATTTCTCATACGGTGATTCCACCGACGAAACCTGTAGTCAGAAATCTGTAACCGCCCGTTGTCTTATTTAAACAGGCATGTCTCGTAGCCGTATTCAGGACAGAACGAACTGCAGCCCAGTATACTCGTCGGATATCTCGCCGGCCGGCGCCCCAGATGACGCAAGTTGGAAAGTGCCAAACGAACCCTCCGTATCTGAAATGAGATTTCGTCAGCAACCACCCTGTTCGGGTTGATGCAATTCTTCAAGTAAATGAAGTGATTGACACAATCAGCCACTTTATTCCCTAACCTTAAACTGGGAGTATTTTCAGACCAGTCTTGGAGCGTCATCACCTCACAGTTGATAGGTGCGAAATGCATGCCAAACATACTCAGATTTCTGCTAAACGCGTTCAGAAAACCGAGATCTTTGAAGCATTGTCGCTCTTTCTGAAGTATCTGTGTAGACTCTAATCACATGTTAGTAGTATAGACACGTGTATGTTCCATTTTAGTGGTAGCAGGAAACAGGTGATATTGAAGCCTGTGTGTGATCAACTGGAAGATGAGAAAGTGAAATACGTATCTAGGAAGGAGATAGATAAGTGCTTATCTGAACGTGACAGGAATTCTCATCCTGTTTGCTGTAGAAACAGCGATAAAGACAGTAGGTAACTTACACCCAGAGGTTGACAAACGTCAATGCATTTGTAAAAATTCGTTTGTCTGAACTGGCTGATGCGAGAAAACTCATTCTTTCTGGCTCTGATCATAAAGAGGAGTGAAAGTAGCTCAAACGTAAATTGACTAAGAGTCTTTGCAATGATCGCCAGCAGTGTTGATTGGTAGGCGTGAATGATGGAGAAGGTGGCAGCAATAAGATAGATTCTGGAATTATTTAGGCCTATTAGAGATACTGATAGGAATGCGATGGTCAGTGAGACCATCACTGAAGAGGATGGGACCCTGATAACCTCCCAGAACAGGTACCTGAAACGATGGGCTTGACAGCCCAACTGGCACACAACAACGCTTCAGTAACTCAGCAGTTGGTCTGAACCTGTTATATCTTAAGCTAGATGGGTTGAAGGATATGCTCGAGTTAAGATGTGACAATTGGTCTTAGAGCCACTAACGTCACACCAACTGACTCAGACAGAAAACGAATTTCGACAGCTAACCTAAACAATTCATTATTATTCGCATTTAGCAAAATATGTAGAAGCATACAAGGCCTTAAAGCGTGAGCTGCCCAGTCAGAGTGTGAAAGACGACAGACATATGAACGACTTTCGAAATTGATTGATTGTATCTTTCATTTCTTCTGGCCATGGATACAACAGAACCTGGATAGAGTCTAGGTGTCTGTCCCCCAACTCTCCTTGAAATTGAGGAAACTGTATCGAAACTGAAACGATGTAAAGCAGCGGGACCTGACAGTTTGTCATCCGCAGTTTTCAAATATGGAAATAGGAAATGATTGATTAGGGTAATAGAGGTACTAGTCTGTTTATGAGATTAGATGGAGTCCAAACAGACTGGTCTACTTAACAGATCTTCCCAGTCCATAAGAAAGGAGAGATGTCTACTTGTGACAACTATAGGGGAATTTGTTTAACTAACATTGTATCTAAGATCCTAAGATTCATAGTTATCCGACGCCTAACTACAGCTCGATAACATCAAACTCGAGAAAACCAGGCAGGTTTCAGACCTGAATGACAGTGCATCGATCAGATCTTCACCCTTTCACAGGTTCTGGAACACAGACATGCATACTCACCAGTGACAGACACTTGCGATATTTTTAGACCAGCAGGTGACACTTGACTCTATCGACTGTGAAGCGTTGTGGTACTGTCTGATTGTGAACGGAGTACTGAGCAAGTATATAACGCTAATCAAAACTCTACTCGAATTCACACATCCTTTTAAGGGTTTACGGACAGTTGTTATCGGAATTGACGACAGCCAGTAGCGTCTGCCAAAGAAACTCTCTGTTACTGTGCCTGTTTAACTTCTTGACAGATGTATCAATGGATATAACCTTAGGTAACTTTGACTTTACAGCGGTTTATCTAATCAGTAAAGGACAACTCGTTAACTTGGAGTAAGCAAATTATATTATGCTGTTAGGTAAAGACGCTGACAAAATACAGGTTCTTCTGAACGCGTTTAGCAGAAATCTGAGTATGTTTGGCATGCATTTCGCACCTATCAACTGTGAGGTGATGACGCTCCAAGACTGGTCTGAAAATACTCCCAGTTTAAGGTTAGGGAATAAAGTGGCTGATTGTGTCAATCACTTCATTTACTTGAAGAATTGCATCAACCCGAACAGGGTGGTTGCTGACGAAATCTCATTTCAGATACGGAGGGTTCGTTTGGCACTTTCCAACTTGCGTCATCTGGGGCGCCGGCCGGCGAGATATCCGACGAGTATACTGGGCTGCAGTTCGTTCTGTCCTGAATACGGCTACGAGACATGCCTGTTTAAATAAGACAACGGGCGGTTACAGATTTCTGACTACAGGTTTCGTCGGTGGAATCACCGTATGAGAAATGTTGAGGTCAGGCGAAGGGTACTACGCAAGACAGGTAAGCCGATTGACGAGGTCGTTAACCTTCATCAGCTGAGATGGCTTGGATATGTACTGCTCATGCCAAGCCGCCGCCTACCTCGACGTGAAATGCTAGGGGAGGTTGGACTATGTTAGAATAGGGTTGAGAGTAGCCAGACGAAGACGTGGCACCAGTCGATGAAGTCTCTGACTCTTGGCCTGTGGGGAGATGTAGGCTAACTGGCTAGGGTACGCAAGACGATAGGGATCAATGATTGAGGACTATTGGTGACATGGCTGAAAATCGGTCACAATGGGGCAGATGTATTCACTCCTTGACGTCTTCTACAGCTTGAATATTCTCACTGACCTTTGTCATCATATTGCTTATTTCCTTACATAACTTTGTCTACTTCGATATCACTCTTTTTCTATCCACTTGTTTTTTGTATACTACTGTGAAGTGTGGTTACACGAATTGATACAAATGTGTGCGAGATTGGTTTGAGACTTCGGGTGATACACTTGAGAATAGACGTCAATGGCGCAGATGTATGCGTATATTATCCTCATCTTAACGACGCTAGAGCGAATCTTACCACTTTCTGATTCTTCGCTTCTCTGTTTTGGTACCTTACTTTTCTTTTGATTGAATTTTCTTATCTTCATCTTGGGCGTCACTACCTTTTCACTTGATGTACTGATATGAGGTGTGGCAACTCGGACCGTTACTCAGTAATGCCTAGTCTTAGGTTGATCTGGTTGGATGGATGGTGCGAGGTTCTACCGTGTTTTTTTATGTGCGTCTGACAGATACTTTCCACTGGTAAATTGAGTTTGAAGATTCATCACATTGGGCAAATGAGGTTAAGTGGATAAACATACTCGGCTCTTATGTAAGTGTCTCAGAAAAGCAGTATACATCGATGACTCGAGGTTCCAGAATTCTGACCAGCGATGTCAAGTTTTCGATCAGGCAATAAGGTGCAGACATTGACAGCTGGAATGTTAAAGCGATAGCGGAATTTTAGAAGACTGTGAGTGATGTTTTGCTTGCTTTGGTCGTTTTCAGTGGTCGTAGAGTGAGAGGAAGTTGTAAGAGGTCAATATTGGTTTCAGAAAGTGAAGGCAAAGAAGGAGGGAAAAGGAAGGAGGGTAAGCTATGTTTGATTTGGATTTTGCACACTAGTGGAGGTATGCGGGCGGTTGGCACTTTTACTCTGCCCACCCTGTTGAAGTTGTTTCTGTAGGGTACTTGGAAGAGAACAAGGCAAAAATTTGTGTGACCTTAGAAACCGTAAAATATCTGTTCGAGGACTGTCACATATAGCCTCTTGAGGATTGTTGTTTACGTGATTTGGTTGTTCTAGCGTTGGATAGGAAAAATCTATACCGCTGCCATTAGAAGGCAGCAGGATAAGGAGGAGAGTGATTTTGAAGGGCCTGCTTTTTGCCATAGGGAAGGCAGCATAAACATCATACCTGTGGTCATCGTTGGGGAACACTTTGCTGATATCACACACCATCCAACCAGTAGTATGACTTCGTCCTCGGACGGACACACCCACCATAGCATATCAGAAGGTAACTGCTTTTCGTCTTACCACTATCCAACAGACCTTTATGGTATGGTAGTACCTCGAGGGGACGGGAGTTGCAGCCAGTGTGGTCGGTTGGTTTATTGTGACATTCAAGTCCTACCACGACTTAAAAGTGACAGCTATCCTTCGGGAAAATGGCTAGTAATTGTTCAGTTATTAGGGTTGTTTGAGTGAATAAGTCGATGGTGAGACTTTAGAGGAGGAAATTACTAGCCAAATCATAATACGCACGACTGGGGCAACAGATAGCACAATATGGAAAGCAGCTTAAATAAACAAAAAACAATATATTCCTGTTTTAGAGTTCTAACAGACAGATTGACTAGTAAGTACATAAACCTATTGAAGATTTTACCGCAATCCTTTAGGTCATAGTGAAGCCTACAATGAGATATCCTATGAGATGATTTTCCTCACGTATATTCGCACTCCGTATTTACTCTGACTTCCATAAAACGACCTAGTCACCTAAGATTCTAAAATAGCTTGTGTTCATACATGTCATAATGTGAGAAAATATGGACTCGACTTTTACATCCCAGTAACCCACCTTTCGCTGATTTTCATAAAGTTAGAGTCATATTAACCATCCCTGAAACCTTGTTGATGCTTAACCAGATGATCCCTTCCAATAGCTTGACAACTATACTTTTCACAGTAAATGGGCAATTATTATTTTATTATTAGTCCCTTGGGTTCCTAGTGGAACATAGAGCTTCAGTAGCACGTCTCCAGTGACCTCTGTTCTCTGAGATCTTTTGAACCTGGTTCCACGACAGCCCACAAGCTCTCATTTCCTCATCGCACGATCTCCTCCATGTCACCCTCACCTCGGAAACCCAACTAGTCGATTCCCATGGGGATTCCACTCGATTACCTGGCCTGACGCGTGATGTCCCCAATCAGCCTTCTCAGTTCATTCCCAATCCATCTCCACTTCCTCCTGCATATTTGTTGAGGGATAGGCTCTTGGTTGGTTCGTTCCCAGAGCTCCTTGTTGCTTATTCTTTCTGTCAATCCATCTGATCTTCAGTAGCGAGCCAGCGTAAGCAGTTGTTGATGAATGTCTGTAGTTTATTGGAAATCCCTCTCGTAACGCGCCAAGTCTCTGAACCATACAGAAGCACTGACTTCACGTTGGTGTTGACAATCCGGATCTTGTTCCACATGCTGAGTGCAGAAGATCTCCACACTGGTTTCAGGCTAATAAACGCCTGTCTTGCTGTCTTTTCCGATTCTGACTTTGACATCCTCGTCTGTGCCACCGGCTGTAGTTGAAACGATGCTGCCTAGGTAGATAGGTGAAGGAGGCTACTTTCTCTAAGTTTCTCCCGTTGATGGTGATTGAAGCTTGTTGTTGTTGTTGTTGGTTGGGTATCTTCACCACCTCTGTCTTCTCTATATTCAATTGAAGTCCCATCTTCGCTGCCTCTCCTGTCAACTTGTTAGTTTTCGCCTGTAGATCTTCATGTTTGTGTGACACTAGACACAAGTCATCGGCGAAACCCAAATCTTCTAGGTTCTTTTCCGCAGTCCAGTGTATCCCCCTCTTCTCACAGCTCCCCACTGTTTGCTGCATGATCCAGTTCACTACAATCAGGAATATCATGGGTGATAGTAGATAGCAGCCTTGTTTCACTCCTGTCTTCACTTCAAAAGCATCACTGAGCTTCCCATTGTGAATTACTTGGCATGTGGCATGCGTCTTCATATAGTTGTTGAATGAGGCTGATAAAGGTTTGTGGTATTCTGTAGTGTTGATGCAGTTTTCGAATTACTTGTCGGTCGAGGCTGTCAAAGGCCTTTTCAAAGTGGATAAGGTTGAGGTAGAGAGCTGATTGCCATTCTATGCTCTGTTCTATGATGATGCGAAGCGTTGCAAATTGGTCTGCACATGATTTGTACTTCATCAAGCCTGCCTGTTCCGGTCGTAGTTTTGAATCCAGTGCATCCTTAAGCCTCTCCAGGATGATGCGGCTTAATATTTTGCTTGCTCCGGGTGGACAGGAGTGGAGCCTGATTCCGCACCAGTTCTTGCAAACACTGAGGTCTCCCTTCTTCGGCAGTTTGACAAGGTAACCCTTCTTCCAATCGCCAGGTACCTTCCCTTCCTTCCACACCTTCTGCAATAGTGGTGTGAGCATCTCTGCTGTTGTCTCTGCGTCTGTTCTCAGTATTTCTGGCGGTATCCCGTCTGGTCCTGCTGCTTTCCCACATTTCAGTAGCTTCATAACGCTCAGGACTTCCATTTTTGTTGGAGGATTTATGTTCACTTGTAGTTCTGTGGCTGCAGGTGGTATTTCCGGACAAAGTGCAGGTGATGGTCAGTTCAAGAGCTTCTTCAAGCGGTCAGCCCATTGTTTCCTTTGTTTCTCTTCTTTCGTAATTAAATTTCCTTCTTCATCTTTTATTGGTTTCAGGTGTGTTGATCTCTTCCCAGATAGCAACCTGGTTATTTGATACAATGTTGTCAGGTCTCTGCTACCTGCAGCCTGTTCTGCTTCACTTGCCAGTGTTTCGTAGAAGTGTCTTTTGTCTTTGCGTGCACTATTCTTCACTTCTTTGTCCAGTGTTTTATACATTGTACCCAGTTCCTCTTGTCGTCGTTCATCATTGCACCGGTTTATCTCCTGCTTCACCATCCTCCCTCATCTATCAGCTTCCATGTGTCTGTCGAGATCCATTCCTTGTCTCACCTCTTCTTCCTTCCTAATACGGCTGTGCAGGTTTCTTTCCACATCTCTTTCAAAGACTTCCAGTGTTCTTCCACACAGGTTTCTTCAGGGATGTTCCTCGATATCTCCCATTTTGTCTTGATGGCCGGCCGACGTGAAGATTTCCTTTGTAGTTTCACCCTTCAGTTTCCGAGTGTTGTACTTGAACTGCGGTCTATCACCAGCTTCCTTGAAGGTTTTCAACTTGATTTGGAAGGTTCCTTGCACTAGATGGTGAGTGGTCTGAACCTACATCTGCTCCTCTTCTTCACCTTGTGTCAAGTAGACTGCGTCTCCACCTTCTTGAGATTGAGATAAAGTCGATTTGATTTTTAGTGTGCCCATCTGGTGAAATCCATGTCGCTTTGTGGATATCCTTGTGCTTGAACACACTGCCTCCAATCACCAAATCGTTGAATGCACAGAATTCTGCAAACAATTGTCCATTCTCGTTCATCACCTCACCGAGCGCTTCTCGACCCATGGTTAGTTCTCTTCCTGTGTTGTCCCCTCCCAGTTTGGCATTCATGTCACCCCACCCATTCGAATTTTGATGTCGCCAACTGACGTCTTGTCCAGTGTTGATTGCAGTTGTCTGTAGAATTCTTCCTCTACATTATTTGTAGGTGCGTGGCACAGCATTGTATGTTTGCGACTTTCCGTCCTTTTGAGTTGAACCTTGCTGCCATGATCCTGGAGGAGGAGATTGGTTCATCATCATCATTATCAACATAGGACCAGGCATTACTGCGTAACGGTCCGAGTTGCCACACCTCATATCAGCACATCAAGTAAAAAGGTAGTGAGGTGAAGGATGAAGATAAGTGAATGCAGTCAAAAGAAATATAAAGTACGAGAAGAAAGGAAAGAGGAGTGACAAAATAGTGAGATTCGGTATAGCGTTGTTAAGATGAGGATAATGTGTGTATACATCTGCGCCACTGACTTCGGTTCTGAGCCATATCACCTAGGGTCTCCAACCACTGGTTCCTCTTGTCCCGTGGACCCCAACCACCTAGTCTGCATCGTCCTACATGGCTTAAACCAACAGTCAGAGACTTCATACATTGGTGCCATGTTTTAGTCTGGCCACCTCGGGCCTTTTTCCAGCCTGAACCCACCTCAGCCAACATTGTGTGACGAGGCAATCGGTGACTAGGCATACGTAGTACGTGTCCCAACCATCTCAGTCGATGAAGGTTCACAACCTCGTCGACTGACTTACCTCTTCTCCCTAAAACTCTACACCTAACTTCTGCATTACTCACATGGTGACACCACGGAATACGTCCTATACTACGAAGGCAACGGTGGTCAAATACCTGTAACCTTCTCATGTCTTCCACTTTCAATGGCCATGTTTCACAGCCATACAGTAGAACAGAGCGGACTGCTGTGCAGTACACGCGACCCTTAATAGACAAACGAATATCACGGCGGCGCCATAGGTGGCGCAAATTGGCAAAAGCCAATCGAGCCTTTTGTATCCGTGCAGAAATCTCATCGGCAACTAACCCACCGGGTTGATCCTACTTCCCAGGTAAGTGAAGTGGTCAACACACTCAACCACTTCACTCTCTATTGTTAACCGCGGTACCGCTGAAGACCAGTCCTGGAGCAAAAATTTGCATTTGGGTGGTGAAAATCGCATCCCAAACATTCTCAAATTCCCACTCAAAGTGTTCAGAAGACTCTGCATCTTGTCAGCGTCTTCACCTAACAGGACTATGTCATCTGCATATTCTAGATCTAAGGAAAATTCACCTGTGATCCGGTCAACGTCTTTGTAATTAGGTGACGAGAGGGAAACCTCCATAAGAATATCTATGATAAAATTAAATAAGAATGGGGATAGTGGGCATCCTTGACGGACACCACTTGATGAGTATAGCTCCCTGGACAACTCACCATAGGCTCTAACATGCCCACAAGTGTTCGAGTAGAGAGCTTTCAATAAGGTGATGTACTTACTAGGCACGCCTTTCAGTGACAGACACTGCCATAAGACTTCTCGATCAACGGAGTCAAATGCCGCCTTCAGGTCGAGAAATACAGCTATTGTCGGGCGTCTGTAAGCATGCCTATGTTCCAGGACCTGGCGCAGTGTGAATATTTGGTCGATACATCCACGGCCAGGTCTAAAGCCTGCCTGGTTTTCTCGGGCTTGCTGTTCCCGAGCTCCACTCAGGCGTCGGAGAATTATAGAACTTAGGATCTTAGACACTATGTTTGTCAGGCTGATTCCTCTGTGGTTATCACAAGAGGACTTCTCGCCTTTCTTGAAGACTGGGATGATGAGTGACTTAGACCAGTCGGAGGGGATCGTATTTGATTCCCATATACTGGCTAACACTTCCGTTAGCCTGACTAAGAGAACTCTACCACCATTCTTGTATACCTCAGCAGGTAGTCCGTCTGGTCCTGCTGCCCTTCCCCGTTTCAGGCTACCTACCGCTTTCTCAACTTCTTCTAGTGTTGGGGGACCTGTCTCTATGTCCCATTCAGGGTCCGACTGGATAGCGGGCAGCGCAATGGTGGCTGGAGGCCAGTTAAACTGTTCCTCAAAGTGTTCTGCCCATCGTCCCAGTCGCCTTCCCTGCGAGTGAATCGCCGATCCGTCCTTCTCCGCTATAACCTCACTAACTGTTGTTGACCATTTCCCCCCAGTCTCCTTAATAAGTCTAAATAACTGTCTACTGTTACCGATCGCCGCTGCCTTTTCCATCTCTTTAGCCTTTGCTGCCCACCACTGTTCACGATCGTTGCGCAGACTTTTCGTCAGTTTATTTTTAAGTTGCGCTCGCTCTTCATTGTACTCAGAGCCTGCAGGGATGCATTCACGTGCATCCATTAGTTTGGAAGAAGCTGCTGATATCCACTGGCTCTTTTTAGCCATTATCTTGGAGTCGGCTACAGTCTCCAGTGCTGCTTTTACAGTAGACTGAAGATGGCACCAAGCTTCTTCTGGATGAGTGACAGTCTTTTGTTCCGATAACTGCCTAGCCAACTTCTCACTGAACACGGCTTTGGTGTTTTCGTTGTCCAGCAGAACTCGTAGTGGTTTTGTTGCCAAATTTTTTCTACGTCCATTGAGACGCAGGCATATACGTGCTCGGACCAACGCATGATCGCTGTCCAAACACGTACTCCAGAAGGAGCGGCAGTCTTCCACCGATCCTCTCCAGCGATGACTAATAGCAATGTGGTCTATCTGTGTCCATCGCTGAGTCGAGCTCGGTGGACGCCAGGTCAGACAGTGCCTTTCTTTATGTCTGAAATTTGTGCTGGCTAAAAATAGGCGGTTATCTGAGCATAGTTGTAATAGGCGATCACCGTTATCTGTACGTTCAGCTGGGATTCCGAAAGTGCCACCTAAGTGCCTTTCTGCCTCACTCAGTCTACCCACCTGTGCGTTGAGGTCACCTGCAACAACCACTACGTCCGAACGTTTGGCTTTCGAGAGGAGGTTAGACAGTTTATGGTAGAACTCGTCCTTCACTTCATCCGAACTACAGTCAGTGGGTGCGTAAGCAGAGATTACAAAGAGACAACGGCGAGTCTCACTATTCCTTTTAGTTCTCACTGTGCCGTTCAGCCTCATAGCGCAGAGGCGACTATCAACTGGGATCCAGTCTAGTAGTGAGTTTTCTGCCCTGGTGCTTAATGCTATACCTACACCTGCAAGACCACGAGAGCTAGCTATCGAATCTCCAGAAACTCGAAGGGTGAATTTTGCAGATTCACCAGATTGGTCAGGAGAGGTCAGGTGAATAACCACACTTGGGTCCTGTATGCGTGTCTCACAAACACAGCACACATCCATGCCTCGAGTTGCTAGAGTCTTTGCCAACGAAGCCTGTTGGCCAATTTGACGGAGGGTGCGGACATTGAAGGCTCCAATATGTAATTTGGAGCGTGGTTTAAGGAGACCAGGGACGCTGTTCTGTGGACTCAGATCGTTGTCGAAGGCTGCAGAGGTAGGAGAAATTGAAGATGATGCAGCATCATTAATTAAGAGACGTGAAGGAAGATTAGAAGGTAATGATGGAGGAGGAGGATAGCAGTCAGAAGAAACTTGGGTGCTGACAGAGTTGTGAGGGCGGTTGACACTTCCCGGCTGCCCACACCGTGGAAGGCTATTTCTTCTTAAGGTACCTGAAAGAGATTTGTGTGACCGCAGAGCCCATCGGACATCTGCTTGAGGCCTGTCACACCCAGCCTTTTGAGTATGATTATTTTGAATTTTTGTATTTTTGGGGCCGGATGAGCGAAAGGAAACGACAAGTGAACCAACACCGCCGGCCCGGCAGACCGTGGGGCGTGGTGGAGTGTGTTATTTTTGGGGCCGACCTTTTCTAACCCCCCCTTCCACTGAGAAGGCAGCATCAGCTTGGCACTGCTGGTCATCCAAGGGAAACACCTTACTGCTGTCACACCCCATCCAGCTAGCAGCAGTACGACTTCGCCCTCAGACCCCCATCATAGTGTAGCAATTTACACTATGACGGTAACTGCTTTTCGTCTAACCACTACCCAACAGACCTTTCTGGTATGGTAGGACCTCGAGGGAACAAGCGTTCCACCAGCATAGCTCGTTGGGTCATTGTGATATGCAAGCCCGACCACCACGTCAAGGTAGCAGCTATCGGTCGGGGGAGATTGGTTCCCACTGCATGAGAGCCTTCGATGCTATTGAAGACATCATGATAGCCACCCCATAACTCAGTGTGCTCGTGGTTGTCGTCTGGGTGACCGGAGTAGATTATTGATTCTCCAGTCAACAGCTTGGAGAGTTCACCTCCATTCCATCTGCTTTCGTAGATTCCTAGCACTTCAATGTGATACCTTCTCATCTCCTTTGAAATCTGGGCAGTCTTGGTAGGTTCAAACATGGTGCGGACATTCCATGTCCCCACGTTTACTTTCGCTTCCATCGAGAGAAGACACATCGGCCAATTGGCTTCTCGAAGGTAGGCTTTCACCACCTGGCGTCCTTTCGCCTCTCCGATTCCAGCGAAGAATGGTTTTGTTTTTATTTTTTATATATCGTTTGTGCTTTGAGGTTTCTCTAGCGGTTAGATTTGTTTTACGGGGTAGGGTTGCTAGCCCTATGCCCGACCTTCCCTCTTCACCCGGGCTTAGGACCGGCTAGTAACTAGTGAACTAGTTAACCAGGCGAAGTTTAATAGTTTGCAATTAAATGCTAAGTTGCAGTTTCGTAAACCAGTTTCATAATGGTGTCCTTCCAGTCTAACGGTAACCACAAGTGGTTAAATGATATATTAAAGAGTATTGACAACGGTTCAGAAAATATGTCGTCGATAAACATTGGTTTCATTTGTAAGTTGCACTTTTGAAATGTTGCTTGGTATTAGCTGGTCTTGCAAGATTATTTGGTTGGAATAATGTGACAATAATTCATTTTTAAATAAATAACCTGCTGCTTCTATTCAACCCTTATTAGTGAGTAGTATTGGTAAGACCTCTCCCGCAAGTTTTTTCCTCGTGGTAAGAGAAAAGCTTTTGGGAGGACGAAAAGGTACAACCTTATAATTTTCAGAATGTAAACGAGGTTTTGTCGACTGGTAAGATGAAATCCCTGGCCTTCAGCTTACTTAGGAAATGAGGAGAGTAAAGATGGTCTTTGGAAAATCTTAGTTTTTTAGTCACTTCCATCCCACTTATTCTCATTACATAAATCACAAAATATTGCGACGAATTTCACCAACTTCCACATGTAATTCACTTTATCTTGCCGTTTTTTCTCGGATCTTTATAAACTGTCCTCATTTTGGTCACCCATTTCATCTGGTAAATTCAGTTATTGATGCAGCGTTTACGTATTGATCATAGTCAAAAAAAAAATCAATGATTTGAATTCCCGTATTTTTTTTACATAATATCAAAAAGTTGCCGCAAGTATTATATGTTATGCACACGTATTATATAGAAGCAGTAGTAGTAGTAGTAATAGTGGTGGTTACTGGTTGTCATTCATTAGGCCATTATGAGTTCCGACTTTCACCTGCCACCTTGATGTGGTGGTCACACTGGCATATCGCAATGACCCGATGAGCTACACTGGCTGAAACGCTCGTTTCCTTGACGTCTTATCATTCCAGAGAGGTCTGTTGGATAATGGTAATAAAAACAGTAGCTACTGTCAATGTAAATAGATACGTTGTGATAGGGGTTGTACTGCTGGCAGAACAGGGTCTGAAAACAATAGTGTTTCCCACGGATGAACATGCTAACGCTAATGCTGCCGTCCCAATGAAAAAAATTGAAGACATCGAAATCCACTCAGTAACCTTGTGCATGTTCGTGCAGTAGACTGTGTAAGGGCTAATGAGGCTACGTAGCTTCCCGAACCACGGTAGGTGGGGCGCTGTCCAGACCCAAAACCCACTGGTTGAAAGCCAACTCCCTGAATTAACAAGCCACATTTCCCTGTTGAAAGTGTGAGGATAAAAAGCGTCTGCCCCCTAAATAGCACACCTTGTCCTGCCCTGTAGCATTTTGGTTCCAAAAGTGTGGTTTTCATGTCTAGTGGTAGAACAGACAGATTTCGATCTCAAACTCTTGCAACAATCGTGTGTGATTGGTTTGAAGATGCCTTCTAGGTGCTGCGGTCACACGAAACTAGTCTCCCTTTTTCTTTTCAGGTAGCCTGCAGAAACAATTTTCATGGTGTGGGCAGCCGGTATGAACCAACCATTCACACGCTTTCAGCACCAAGCAAAACCTAACTAAACATAAGATTCGTTCATCTTTTTGATCTAATTCTTTGCCTTTACTTCCTGATACCAACATTTGACCCTTCATACCTTCTACAGCTCTCCACTCTGCGACCATTGTGAATTGCGTGAACTGGCTAGACACCACTCATATTTTCCTGAGACTATGTTGCTAATTTCATACTGGAGATTTCAATGTCTGTACTACATGTGAAATCGGACAGCAGTCCTCAGTTGCATCAACCCAAATGGATTGGTTGCTGGTGAAATCGCCAACTGACGCCATCTCTGGCTCCAGAGGAATACATAATTTACTATTGAAGGAGGAGTACACTGTGCAACAACTCATAATGTTTTATCACACGTCTGAGACTTGTCCTCCGACAGCAGATAGGGAGAGGTTACAGGTTTTTAACATGTCACCATACCACTGCTCGTATATGATAGAATCACCGAGTGAACAGTGTTGAGCTTTGCTGTGTACTTGGCAGGGATGGCATTTCAGTCATTGAAGTTCTTGACGTTTAACCACTCAGATAGCTTGAACATACATTGCACGTGCTGATCTACTGACTACCTCAACGTTTAACTCTAACCGATATATGACTGGGTACTAGGAGGGATTAAGGTGACCAAACTAAGGCGTCGCATCTGTCAGTGAACTCTGTAACTGTTGATTTGAGACATGTAGGAAGCTCAATCTGAGTGGCAAGGATTACCAAGAAGATTGGAATCAGTGAATGCAAGCTCTTTTATATGTCTCGAAATCAGCCACAAAATTGCCTATGTATAAACTGTTTAACCTATTTGAGGTTTTTAACAATTTCTCGAAATTTCTATTTATTCCGCATCATCTCACATACTTTGAGTCACTTTGATTCCTTTCACTTTTATCCACACTTTCTTTTCATGACATTATGATGCATCGATAAGTGTACAGATGCACTAATTTACAAGGTTCTATTTTGATGCATGTCTGTTTGACTTTGAGTGCACTCCAGACTTTTCTGAGGTTTTACGGGTCCTTGAAATTCGGAAGAAACCCCCTAAGTCTTTCAAGGAGATACTGCACAGTTTGAAGGGTCCCCGTGTTTGGTGACTGTAGTTTACTATCCCAGTTATCACTTTCAGAGATGCCAAGAGCAAAAAGATATTTAACACTAGAGCGATACTACTTTATCTGGTCAGCGTTCAGTGGACCGTTAACATTTTTAGCATGACTTCCCTGGAAGTTTTTCCACGGAAGTACACTACACGGTTACGTGGTCATGTTTTAGAGGCGAGGCTAGAAGTTATCGCGTTTGTTACGGAACATAGCTTTCTCTGAGCCAATTCACGTATTTTGTGTATGTTAAACGCTTTTCTTTTTTACCGATCTGTATAGTTTCTAAAACATCTGTCACTGAATCATGTTTTATTTATATGCAAAGTAATGGCTGCACTTCTACCTCCTAGATAGGATGCAAGTACATTCATATGTGAAAAACGTTGGCCATAAATCGAAATAAGCTACTTAAGCCTTCAAATTGCAGCAAGAAGGATATAAAGTTGTAGTATTCACTTTAAAATACGTGCTTATAAAACATAGAAAATACGTATTTTCACATAAAACACTATCCCAGCCGGCAAAGACTTTGGGTGCACTCTGACATTTTTGGGTGAATCCCGAATTCAACTTCTGGCGCAGCTGGGAACTTTTGATCACATCCCAAAAGTTTAAAATTTCTGAAGATTACATTACTCTATAATTAAATAAGCAGTTGCACATCGCGAATACTGCTCCAAAGAATATACATAGACTAAATGTATTCACATGAACCACTTGTTACCTCTTATAATGCTTAATTTTGAAAAATTCGGGTGCACTGCAGACATTTTGACATGCGTGGGCGCATTGCAGACAGTTTGGGATTTTCGGACAAAACTTTGGGTGCAGTTTGACAAATTTGGAATTTTTGGGCGCCCGAAATTTCGGGCGCGAAGATGCATAGTCGGCAGTTAACCCAAATTTTTTATACCGTTTTCACCCGAAAATTTCAAAGTGCGCCCAAAATATTTGCCGGCTGGGACAGTACCTGCATGAACTGATGAAAAAGGGGGAAAGTGGACAAGGTATAAATAGGAAAGCAACTTTTAGTGGCAAAAAGCGATAGAAGAGGGAAAACCGTTAAAAGGGGAGATCGGTTGCATTTCTTCACGAATGTCGCTTTATTTTACCATGGAGCTTCCTCTTTATTTCCCCATTATTAGAATAATTTTCCCCTTTCTGGTTTCCAATATCCAATATCCAATATTGATAGTGCGAGCGTAGAAAACTAGTAGTTTTTGATCTCTCGCGTCTAGTTCTTAGGGCTTGGTTGAGGATAACTTCTAGCCTCACTTAACAAGTCAGAACTCGGAACTACGGCCAAAAAATAACTTCTTTGTGGCATTTTTCAGTGTGTCGATCAAACAATTAAAATTCCGCTAAAGAGGATCATTAACGATCACAAAAGCCATTAATATTTCCTTAGAGGTATTTTCTTACTGATTATAAAGTATATTCATACAAGGAATCAAATAAAATTTTATTTCAATCAGTGATATGCAGTAAACATACTCAGGATGTGATCCAAAATTACACTCTTCAGAGAGCCAACGAACTTCCAACGGTAGCGCAAAGTTTATATAATTGACGTGACCTATAAGGTTCAAACCTCAAACGGTTCATATGCTTCAGATGGTTGTTGATGGAATAGAAGCTTTCGCTTAACTGGCTTGCGCTTCTACGGTCCATGGACCACTACTCCTTGTGGTTGTAAACTTATGTACAATTAAAGAAAGAGGAAAAATTAGCGGTTAAAATGTGAAAATATAATTAGCTCTAGGCAGATGTCAGACACATCAAAAAGGTATCCAGTCGGTTTTTAAAAGATTCATACGAAGTAGCCTGGATCACACCTTCAGGAGTATAGTTCGAGGTTTTAACAACTCTTAAGGAATAGGAGTTGTGCCTGACATCTAACCTGCTATATTCCAGGTTTAGTTTCTGTGTGTCCTCTACCATTAGTACCGCAGCTAATATCTAATAAGTGACGGAGTGGGTGGTCAATCGTGCTGAGAATGTTGTGAGTCCCTATCGAGTCTCCTCTTAGCCTTCTGTAGTCCAGAGGATATAGAGCCCACGCAACCAGTCTTTCTTCGTGTGTTTTCGACGTAAGTCCTCGAAAAGATTTTGTCAAACGTCTCTGGACGCGCTCTTAGCTTAGTTTGTCTTTTTGGAGAGAAAGGGGAAACAGGACGGACCTGAACTCCATGTGAGGCCGTATGAAGCTGTTCAAACGTGGTAAAAGTATATACGATCGAACGGTCCGAAAATTCGTCTAAGAGTTACTAACGCCGAATTGCCTCGAAATGCCTTTCTGTTACAGTTTGGATAGGATTTTAGGTCTTGAGGGACTAAGGCACCCATATCCTTCTCCGTCAGTGACGCTTTAAGTTCCATACTGTCGACGTTAAGCATATGAGATGCATCGTGTTTCAGGTGCATCACCCTGAGTTTCTCAGGATTAAATGACAGCCCGTTGTTAATTGCGGAGTTGTGAAGTTGAGTCAGGTCTTCCTGTAGAGAGACACTATCTTCTTCACCTTTGGTTGCTATCCAGAGTTTCCCGTCATCAGCAAAAAGAATGATTTCGGAACAGACTTGTTGAGGCAAGCCGTTTATGTATATTAGAAGAAGTAGAAGCCCCAGTACTGAACGTCGGGGAACACCACTGGAACATTCTGTTTCTCCAGATATAGAGAAACTCATTCGAACTCTAAATGAACGGCCTCGTAGATACGAAGACAACCAGTGAATGAGTGGAGGTCGAATCCCGATTTACTTCAATTTATCAGTAATGCTGTCGTGATTCACACGATCAAATGCTTTGGCAAAGTCTAGGTAGATAACGTCTATTCGCCCTCGACGGTCAATAATCCTGGTCCACCTACCTGCTGCAGTAAGAAACTCGTTAGTGCAGGAGTACCGTATTCAAAACCCATGCTGTTAGGGCTCAAAGACACTTATCTGTGTGGGGTACTCCCTCAGTCCATCTCATATTAACGATTCCACTACTTTGGAGGGAATGGATAGAAGTGTAATCGGTCTGTATTTGGACTGCTTTGTTGACCCCCCTTGAAAATTGCCGTTATGTGGTCCAGCTTCCAAACGTCGGGCACTATTCCTTGGCCCAGATAACTCTTCAATAACTCAAAGGTTCGGACAAAGTTGGAGATCCCTCCCACAGTGCCGCCGAACGGATTTTACCTGGTCCCACAGAGGCTGTCGTCGGTGAGCTATAGCAGTTTGCACTCTGCTATCTCGACGCTTATGTCGACGACTGAGAGTCCTATTTCGTTAGTGAGATGTTCTTAAGCTCCGGAGTGGGTGGACGATGGCGAAAAAATTTGTAGGTAATGGTCGGCCGAGAGCTCAGCTGCTTCAGTGCTGCTATTGGTCAGTCCGTTCGCACCTAGTAGTTGAGAGGTCCCCGCCTTGGCCTGCCGGAATGAAGTGGCGTAGCGTAAGAGACTTTTCGGGTTAGAAAAGTATTTCGTGGCACAGAAATCACGAACGATGATGCCTTGGATTCCATGGCTTCCTTCAACAGAATACTTCCTCTTGGAATGATCAGTCTTTTTTCAGTTTAAATGAACATGATGAGGAAGAGGTAATCAATTACTTAATCTCTCGGTTCGCTGTAGTTAGAGCTGTTACCCAAAGTTCGTATCATGTAACACTTTACCTGGATCGCTTAGTTGTTTCAGGCGAAAACCATCACAGTTCAATTAGATCAGGGGGATCCAGTCATAGGGCATCATATCTCACATAATCCTTTTCAATGTCCCAAAGCTTGAAACCTAATCTTGGACGTCATTCTTTGAGAGAAGAGCGAAAGAGGGCACGTCTGACGGTCTTCACTAACTCACTCGTAATAGGCATGTGTCAACTGTGGAACTGATCACATGAAAAAGACGTCACAGCCACAATGTTCAATGCTTTCAGATAGAGGCTGGATGCACACTCAAAGTACGGCAGTACAGATGGGATGTATACGCGAATCTCCCGTCGTCTTACAAACCATGAATAACAGTGACACCTGTAGCAGCTGGTTGCTGATCAACTAATAACCTGTCCATTTCAGTTCTTCACAATCAGGAAGACAAATAGATAAATAAATGTTTCATCTTCACGTTAGTAACTTGGCACGAGAGAAGCTGGTTTACAGGCATCCTCACTTTGATATATGTCGGAAAACGTACAAGATTTTACGGGTTTTGAATACCACAGAAGGAGGCAGTTTAACTATGAAAAACATCAGATCGTGGTTACGGGACGAAGAGAATACCACCTTCAGCATATACAGAGCGTCAGAGCGAAGATAATAACCTGCAAGGATGTATCACATTGCAACTGGCCGTAGAATCTAAGAGGCAACTGTTCACTACTTCTAAAACACATTTTCAAGTTTGACATGCTACGATCATTCCCCCTCTGATCCTCCTGTGCTGCACCGGCTACAGCAAAATAACGGGTAAGCTACCCATGTTGATTTGGTACAAGACTACTTTTCGTGGCTCTAAAACGAGCGTGTTCTAGGATGACAATATCTTTAAGTTTGGAGGCATAAGTAAACAGCTTTCCCTGCAGAAAGATAAATGCATGGGGCATAAGCTGTGGCAAAGAGACTTACAGTTAGACTCTCCGTGTAACGGAAAATTGATCTGAAAGTCCCTCCCGATCACCCTTATTTGATTGTATTGACATTTATTTTGACATTTTTACCCTCGTTATGGATGGTGTACCTTTGACCCTAGCCGGTGTAATGTTATTTGCTTGTTTAACTGTCTCATTTGACTTTACATTCGGCATTTGCCTTTGTATGTTTGAGACTTATTATGAATGTTTCACTTTCCTATTATGTGACGCTGGACTGTTGACAAGATGATGTTGTTTTACTGCACCCGACATTTTGTTTTGGTTCAACTTACGGTTGTGCAGTGATTTGACTGTTTGTCCTTTGACTGTCTACTGGGAACGTTTGTTTGTTGATTTGATTCCTGTAGGCAGAGTTTTGTTCCCTTTTGCAGGGGATATTCCTATTGACCGACAGGTACTTAACAGTTGTACTTGTTTAACCAGTTTTTACCGTGTAGTACGTATTTGTACCCGAGAACGTTTTGGATTGTATAGTTACCCAGCGGCACTGTTGAGGTATTTTTTTAATTTTGACATAACTTATTGTTGCTTTGATAGTACTACAGATTTTGTTACGAATCTACTATTGAATTACTACAAACCGTGTTTTGATATTTGATCCGACCTTTGACTGTGCGTCACTTGCGGAAGTTAGGAAGCTATACAGTAGAACGCAGGAACTAGTCAGATTCACGTCAGTTGGCACCGCCTAGTTATTTCTTGCGTTCAGGCCAAGATTATTGGATTCTGGCCGCTACACCCCGGAGTCCAAGAGGGATGTCCTAGGGTTTCAGGCAGAGGCTTCAAGTATGTCACAGAGTAACCACTAGATAATTTTTGGTGTTTGACTGAGAGATTTTATTTCCGCCGGCAGATAATGAACATAATTTCACTCATGGTTGTCAAGACTCTTCATTTTACACTTCTCTGCAATGACATGAAGCTGGCTTTCACTTTTCTAATTGACGATTTTAGACAGGTCTGCAAGTCCAGGGTATCCATTGCTCTCCGTGTCTCCATCTACAGCCTCATATCGTCAGCACATAATGATGAACGAGAATTCGGGCTTGCGGAAATTTTGTTTGTGGGGGCAAGAAACAGTAGCGGCCGGAGAATGGAAACCTAAGACACCCCACTTAGCAACAGAGAAGCAAGGAAGCAAGAAGCTACTCTAACTAATTGTAACCGGCCGTTAAGGTTATCCGTAAGCGTTTGAGTAAATTTCCAATTGCAACCTACTAGCTGAAGTTTCATGTCCAGAATACCATGGCTAATCTTGTCAAGGGTTATAGAAAATTCAAGAAACGCGATGTGAGTGGGTTTTTGCTGTCCAACTTTTCCATGTTGCCAACAACTTGGTGTCGCCTTCCAGGTAAAATGCATGTCGGCAGTTATTTGGGATTGCGTTCCTGGTTAAATAATCGTCAAATGGGTCATCAACTACTCCTTTCATGGCCTAGACAGTTGAACGAACCAGGAGAGTTAGTCTATGTTTACTGGCAACTTATTCCTGCCTTTATGTACTGGGACGAAAGCCACTCTTGTTACGGCAAACTGACTACTTCATCCTAACCACATATATCCGAGGACATTTGCTGGTGGGACGCTTGAATCATCAATACTCCTGTATTGCTGCAATTTGAATGCATACAGTTCCTCATATTCACCATCACTCGTTGGTGAATACTTTCGCCATCGGGATTGTGACCGCCTGTAACATTTACTGGCGCTATTCATTACAGGGAGAAATCAGGGAGAAGATAGATCAAGTTTCATTTGGCTTTGTATACTTTGGCATTGCATTGTTACATTTTGGGACCCCCTCTTTCCATTACGTGACTAGCAGAAAAGGTTCTGCTCCTTCATTGTATTGTACTACTCGCAAGTCGGTGGAAGAAGCTTCCTCTTAAATGACTGCAGGACAAGTGAACCACTAGTACTATCTGGGATCCAGGCAGGAAATTAAGGAATAAACGAAGGAACTAGGGAAGACTGGTGCTGCCTTGGTCCGTTAGCGCACCTTCTGCCTCGGGCAGACGCGAAATTTTTGACCCGAGTGCTCTGGTGATTCAGTCGAAAAAACCTGCATCGAGGAAGTCTGGCAAAATCTTATCCATTCTTGAAGATTAATGGTCACATATGATGTTCGTCCTGCTATGTTCAAGTCTTCATGCCTTATTATTCCTTCTAAGTGTTTTGTAAGAGCCCACCTTAGGCGGATGCTGCAGCGGATCACCTGTGGTACTCAAGATTATCCGCATCATTACTAAGTCACTTTCAAGTTGTCTCCACCCCGACCGTTGCAGGACGGGTGCTGCCTTACGTCGTGCAACAGACTAAGTTTCGGCCTGCAAACGAATTTGGTGTAGCACCTTTGGATTTTTTTTCATTGACTTAGGCCTCTTGAAGCTAGGTAGGGAAGGATATTGTCTTGAATTCTAAGTGATGTCACACTAAGCTTTTGAAGATTTCGTGGAACACTTGCGGTCGAACTGCCCACAAATTCGTCTCGAGATAATGAACGGCAGCTTGACGTCTCTGATATTTTATAATCACGTAACACTTGAGGTGATCCATGGATGAAACTCCAAGATTTTCCTCTGTCGGAATTGTTCTAGCTGTTTGGCGTCGGGCCTCCTAGTATGGCAGGTAAGATCCCAATGATGGGTCATTTTCCGGAATCTCACGCTTTTATTCCCAATAGTGGAACCTATCCGTGTAATGGGAGATGGAAATCCATGCCCGTTTCATGAACAAAGCAAGTCTTAACAAGGTTGTGCTCATCAACGGCCTGATATTTGAATTATTTAGTGCCAAATGATATCTTCTAAACTTTTATGAACTATCAGTTTGACGATGCCGGTAAACTAGCATCTCTCATGCTAGGTCTTTTACATGAGGATAGGAGTTATGATTATTTAAACTTTAACACTCCATATATGCTGAAAAGCGATATTTTCTTGTTCGCTTCATAACTAACAGGATCTTCTGATGTTTTTAACAGTTTAATGACATACCGTCTGTGCCATTCAGGACTCGTGAAATATTGTGGGTTTTCGACATGTACCTACGTGATGATGCCTGTAAACTGGCATCTCTCATGTCGAATTACTAACGTGAGGATGAAACACATATCTATTCATTTATTTGTGTATTGATACGTGCCTATCCGTACAAGTTGAAGCCGGATCAAATCATCTTACGAATTGGGCCTTTCGTTTTCTTCTCTGACGCCTCCCTAAAGCAACATATCATTTGCAAGGCGAAATGTTCCAGAAGACACACGCAAAGGCTAATCTTATGTGAATTCTAGACAGGATGGGGCCTTAAATCCAAACCTTGATTGACTTCACTGGGACACAGAAGAATCCGCACAGATGCCAAAGGTAGGGTTACTTGAGGATGACGATAGGCAAGTGATTCGGGGAGAACTGGCTCTTTTTGATCTCAACTTGTTGTGTCGCTCGTGAACCCCCTCACACCTGATAGGGTTAGCTATTGGTCCGTTGTGACTTCACCAACACTGAAGTTATTTCAAACAGAGATGGCTACAGCTTCCTAGGGTCCAAAAATCCAATTGAATAATGATGATACTGTCGGGTCCGCGAATCTTTCCCAGTTATGGCGTCCGACTGTCGTAGATCACTACTGAGGGCACGGGAATACTAATACCACGGGAGCTGCTGCCACATATGCTCCCTGTGTGTGGCTGCGTTGGCACGTGCGCTGATGGGCACTAACCAATACCTTTTCCAGACGACCAAGCTCATTAGTTTTACCCGAAGCATACTTAGGTTATCTGGGGTATGATTAGTTTGTTCACAGTATTATATACGCCGTGATCGTCCTCCTTTTACTGAAGTAACGATAATAGAAGGAATTTCGGTGATCATTAGTTTTGGATTCTGTCTGTTTGGTGACATGAAGTCCGTTATTTTCAAATAAAGTAGAATTATCTTTTAGGGTTTGAAGCCACTGGAGTAGAGTTCAATAACTTTGGGAACTCGCTTATCAAAAGTTAGTAGTGGGAAGTCTCAGATACCTGTGACGCATGGCGTCTGTCAATAAACTGGCGTGATGAAAAAGTAACTTCTTACTTTACTTCTGCAGCTTCCCGATAAACAAACAGTTTACTAGAAAAGATTGTACTTACTGAAGGGGCCGGTTTCTCCATCAAATAAGAAATTTCTGTGTATTCTAATTTATCACTCATCAGCGACGTCTTTTAAAATCCACGAGACAGCTCAACTTTATTAGCTCGTCGCCGTTCCTGGTCGATAGATTTGAGATTTTTTCCGGCTTCAAAGTGTTGGTTAGGCAAACAGCTATACACTCAGTTGTGCCGTTATCTTATGGTCGATAATGACATATTCTAAAGCTAGAGGAGGGGTTGGTGTAAATGCTCTGTATTACACTCCAAAACACCACGGATTTCTGCGTCATTGGTGAGGATGTCAATAGGGACTTTGGGGGTCCTGGGCGAAAGAATTAGTCCAACAATGTTCGCACTCTCTACACGTTACGAACTACTGGTCCACACATCTAGAAACAGATATACTGTGTTCCGGTAACGTCTACAGATTCCATACGGCTCAGGAGAAACTGTTAACAAAGAATTGGATAGGTTGCTGGAAAAGAGCTCATCAACACCACCCAAGTCTCCCAGCTGGGCTACACCTGCTGCGACATCACTAAATCTAGATAGAAGAAAACCAGTAATCTGTGACGATTACAGTCTGCCGCCCAATGGCCGAATGCTACAGCGAGGTTGCACCACCGGAGAGGGTGAGGATATCCTGCAAAGATTTCGCTGCGCAAGGTAGATCTAAATTATGTGGATTCACAAATTCCCCTTGGTCAGCCACATGGACAAACTATCGTCATTACTACAACAAATTGGAATTCTTATGCAAGAATTATTACCCTATGGGGCAACGGTATCACTCGTAATGTTTCAGGGTGTTACGAGTCATATAATGACTGAATCGCATAGTGTTGAATCGTACTTGGATGCGATGCTGGTCTGAGTATCGAATTGCTTGGTGAGTATATGTTCTCAAACTCAGAAAGAAACATCTTTGGCCGTCTAGGTGCTAACGCACCAATGTGAGTGGGTTCCCATTTCGTAGTTTCATGCTATTACTGACAATCAAACTGTGTAATTCATTTCCTCAGGTGGGTTATCCACTGCTGTGATGAAATTCATGACTTAGTGGTTAAGTTTAAACGCTTGAACGCGGACACTTCAAAAAATGCACCTCGCCTGAATTTCCGATCCCATTACGCGTCGTTTGGGTGTTCTTCGTCTGCTGTTGACCACTGATTAACCCAGCCACTACCTTTTGATGGAATATGACATAAAAGGGACGCTCGGAAGTACCATGGAAGCATTATCAGTGCGGTGAACAGGGGCTGGAATGCCTAGTGCAAGGAGAAATTCCCTGACCCGGACGAACAAGGAGATGAGACATCATTACACTCTAGAGGACTTTTATGTATGGAGGACGGAACTGTCATTCCTACGATAATAAGACCTAATGTATTGGAGAGTCTTGATTCTTCAGACCTGGGTGCTGAAAGAATGAAGCACTGGCCCCTCTAATATGCCGGTGGCCCGAGGTTGTTAGAGGGTCAATGATTTTACCCAATGGCCTGAGTAAAACAGTCTGTGGAAAATCAACTGCCTACATCCTTTGACCGGCGTCGGCACGTTAATGCAAGTTAGTGCGGAATGTTCTTGAACTCGTTCTACATTTCATTTACATTGGATTCGCGTTCAAAGGGCTAAAAGTAAGAATTATGAAGGGTCCTGAAACGACGCTTGCTCACAGAGCTGTGTGGAAGATTTCCAGTCGTCAGGGGACAACTAACCTTTTAGTCGCTGATAATGAGATTCATTTCACCAAAAATCTCAAGGACTACCTTCAAGATGCCGTTTACCGTCACTTGAACGCAGCCACATGTCACCCTCAGTTACACTAGTTGGCAAAACTTCCTACGAATATTAGAAGGCGGAATAGTGCCAACGAACCCCAGCAATTCGGAAGGGGTGAAAAGTTTGCTGATAAGCTCCCACCTCAGTATCGGAGTGCAGAACGTACACTTGCGCATGAAAGTCCGGTTAAACTCTTCACAACCCCAATTCCCTGATCAGTATTGATAGCCATGACATCGCCAGATGCACACTACTGTTCAAAAAAGATCAGAGGCTGTCAGCGGTAACTATACTTTAGGACGAAGGGACCGAACGATGAGGAGCCCGTTATGAGAATGCAGAAAGACGTCTTACGCGTGAAAGGGGTGGTAAAGACTACTTTTATCACGGCATTATATCACCGTTATTTGTTCGCATACATTGCAGCTACAATAGTACAAAGAAATCTGCTGATTACGAGTACTCAATATGGTTCAATACCCTAAGATTACCTTATTGCTAATGTTGTGCTCCAGAATAAGATCCAAATGACCCGCATAAAGAGTCTCAGATCCCTGTAGTCAGTTGCCATCAGTCATATTAACTGCACTGTTCCTGAGAAAACACGTGAACCAGCTTGTGAACATCAGACTGGTTAAAGAATCAAAGGTTCATTAGGATTCAAATCCGGAAAAGCCTAGAACAGGGCAATGCCATTACAAGTATATACAAATCCCGGTATTTTTGATATAATTTTACGCTGCAATAGACCTTCCCTTGTCGTATCCCACTTTCCAGTTATCAACGGAAATGAGCGGCCATCAAGGGCTAGAGTCCGAAGGCCATCGTTGAAGTGTCCACACATGTACAATTCAGGTTGTATCAAGCGCTAAACGCTAACAAAAATGCTGAGCTGCGTGGGAAATTGGGCAGTGACGCCCTCCGAAGATTGGACGGAAAGGCTTCAAAACTGCATTATTTTGCTGCTGGTGACCATCCCTTAGTATAAACGTTCAGGCTTAAACTCCTGCCTGAAGCACTGATCACGCCACGGTGGTTCTTGTTGTGGCGGCTAGCGTATAATTATAATGAGAGGGATCTCTCCTCTGTCACCGCTACGGCGAGGCAAACTATGTGGTGATAGGCCAGTGTATGTCGATACCTTTGCCGCCTCAGAAATGGAGTTTGTTACCGTCCGATCGTCACCGAGGTTCAGTAGGGGGCATCATAAGGAAAGCGACCTCTGAAAATGTTTCTTTGGTGACAACGAAATCTAAGCAGGCAGGCCTCATGACTAGGATGAGTTAGTGAGAGCCCCTTGAAAGCTAACTGGGAAGTGCAGCAGAAATGTAGACTGCTAGAGAAGAGCAAGATTTAAGCGCACCTGTGGCTATAAGAAACTGATGCAGCATGGAGATACTGAAAGGTGGGAGGTCTTTCCAGACAAATCTTCTCCAGAAGCTCAAGGGAAACCCTCAGAACCTACATCAATTCATGGCAAGGAAAAAATCCACTACCAAGGAAGTATATTCTTTGGAACGCACTAGCAGGGCAACCAAACTTGTCTGGTGGTTGCCTAAATGTTTGGTGTCGCATACGGCCCAACACCCTATCACCTTCCACTTTATCCCATCTATAAGTGTCACATACATAACAGATAATTCCACAAATGATTCTTAGAGAAAACTATTGAAGCTCCTTATAGGA
This sequence comes from Heterobilharzia americana, assembly GCA_944470555.2. Taxonomy (NCBI): domain Eukaryota; kingdom Metazoa; phylum Platyhelminthes; class Trematoda; order Strigeidida; family Schistosomatidae; genus Heterobilharzia; species Heterobilharzia americana. The sequence goes on along the minus strand of OX104129.1, from coordinate 51,870,563 downwards.
GAGTCACAAAGACAGAGCATTATTAACTCATATGCTTTCAGACATTATGCCATCATCCAATATGGCCGTGCAACTTTTTCAAGACCCGTTAAGTTAACACACTCCTACGGAAGTGGAAGCGCAACAATCTACCAACTACCTCCAAAAGCGGTGGCTGGAAGAACCGGAGTACCGCCGACCTACAGCGCTGCCAATAAAAAGGTTGGAAGGCCCGTCAGATGACCACATCGGGGACAGAAGGCAGTACCGAAAGTTGCGCGACGCCATCACACTACCAAACATTGCAAGAGACGTAAACCTCCCACAAAACTTTGAGAGCTGAGTCTCGGAGGACGTTGCTGTGACGAAGCAAAAACAATGCAAAATCAAGTTAAAGCACGCGGAGTTTTCCTCTCCTAGTAGCCGTTGGTCACTTCATGATGTGATAATGGCCTACGTGGTAAGCCGAGTCTCTGGAACAGGAAAACTTTCGGACGGTCGATTCGGTAATTCCCGTGAAAATCCGATGAGTACAAGCTTTCACAAGGGGCAAGTCCTTACGCACACCCCTTGTCCCCTCGAGTCTGAGGCCAGTGGAATGCACTACCTGCCGGGGTAGTCACCGCTCCACCAGGCGATGACCTCAAGAAAGGTCTGGACAGCCGCGCATAGAAACATTGCTCGCACTCATCCAGTTGGGATACGGGCTAGACAGAAACAACCAGGTGACGTCTCGCCATTCTAATATAGTAACCTCCATACCGACTCTCTACGCTCACCATCACCATGAAATTGGAACTATTGTCCGGTTCCTCCGACACCGTTAAACCCATGTCTCTTTCTTCTGTGGTATGGGATAGACGTGAAACACAAGGAGAGTAGGATACTTTCTGGAGGTCGGGAGTGCGGAAAAACATGGGCAGGCATTTATTCAGGTTAAACGCCAATTCGTTATTTACCGTCTAGTGTTTTGAGGTCGTTCTGTAATGCACTCGATTCCACTCCACAAGTTACTGCGCTCTATAACTTGAAGCCATCAGCGCAGAGGAGAATCGGAGAGCTGATATGCAGTCACTCATAAACAGTAGAAACAACAATATACCCGGGATTGCTGCTTGTGGGACACCGGACGATGATGTTCTTCAAGTTGAGTGGACCCTTTTGACTTTTGTGCAGAGCTGCCTACTGCCTAAGTAGTTATGCAGCCACGATGGCATCTGGCCGCCGATAGCTAACCCAACCATTTTGTGTATTAGGATGGTATGTGAAGCAATGTCAAAATCTTTGACGAAATCCGGAGAATTCGCGTGGACCGGAACCTTGAGGCCCCAGCGTGCTGTCCGGTGACCACGGGCAGTCAGAGGGTTGGAGGCGCAGAACCTACTCTTTCCGAAGCCATGTTGAGAGTCACTGGGTGCCTACTCCGTGTCCAGATGTTCCCTGATGCTGTCGTCTACCACACTTTCCATAACTTTTGACGGTATGGCTGTAAGTGCCGTACGCCTATAACAGTTCGAATTCTGCCCGTCTCCTCCTTTGAAGATAAGGGAGAGGGTGGTCCGTTTCCACTCTCGTGAGAGTTTTCGTTCTTTCAGAGAGCGCTGGAGAAGATTATGGAGTGGGCCACTGAGGGTCTTTGCGCGTTCTTTAAACTTGGATGGGTGAGTGTCGTCTCACCCTGGGGATTTTCCCGTGCTTGGCTTTGATGGCATGTCGAGGACAACAGCACGAGTTATCTGTACTTCATATAACTCTGCAGCGTTTGATGAGTTTGGGGGCTGTTCGAAGAGTGGGTATACATATTTTTCTGATGGAACTCTGAGCTGTGTCAAATATGGCGCTTAGCATTTCGGTGATCTCCATTCCAGTGAGGTTATCTCTGTTCAGACCTTTTGTGACACATGCTCCTTGGTTTGCTGATTTTCTCCTTGCCATAGATCGGTAGGAGTTTTTTAGGGGTTTTACCTCGAGTTTCTTGGCGATGTTGGACTGGGGTGACCTCCTGTCTCCCCGTGCCCTACTGTTGCTTCGATTTCGTAGGGTTATATATGCGTCGTGATCGTCCTGTTCTCTGGGAAGCCCCTATTTGTGCCAAGCCCTTCTCTCGGCTTTTAGGAGGCACTCACTGTCTGGTTTGAGCCGTGAGGTCCACTTTCGGGGTGTCGTTACCACGAAGGGGACGTTTCGCGAGATCCCCGCCTTAGTGGTGTCCCTCACCAGGTCTCAGTGTTGGTCAGTAGATACAGCACCAATACGCTGGTCATGGAGCTTTCGGTAGGCCTTGGTTCATTCATTCACAGTCTGCCCTGTTTTAACAGAGGTGAGGGCAAGGTCCCTCCCACGATAATCGTTCACAGATTACCAGACCGAGCACCGCCATAGCATGATCGCTGCCCAAGAGGAGTCTAGATCTGGACGTTTTCAACCAGAAGGTGATCACTAGTCAGTAGATAATGCAGTTTAGATAGTTTACCATCTGACCCCCAGCGGGTGTCGACGCTGATTTTTTCCTGCAGTCCAGCCATTTGGATGGCATTTAGCAGGCTGCGGTGGAACTTTCTGCTCGGAGTCGTGTCATATTGCTTTAGGCTGAGATTTGGAGCGCTGAAGCAGTCGGCTGCTAGGATCTGGTCACACATCGTGGTCGACACTGTGGATATTACTTGGAGTAGTTTTGGTGGTGTTCCAAGTTTCTGTAGGGGACCTATAGATTCCTTCAACTAGGTCCTTTGTATTTTCGACCGTGAATCGGCACCAGATAGAGTCTGGGAGCCCTGTCAGAACAGTTTCAGTGGCTTGTTCACTTTTGACCCAAACATTCACGCATATTGCAACTTCCCCCCTCCCCAGTGTTCTCTGTCTCTTCTGAACAGAAATAAGTGGTCTGTGTTAATTTCGATGTCAATAATGTCCGGTGATAACCATGTTTACGTCAGGATTATGATTTTCTGGGCTAGGTCAAGGCATAGGAATCGGAGCCCTGACATTTTGCTACGGAGCCTTCTCACGTTGCCGTAAAGACATTTGGAAGTGCTCCTCGTAACGTCAGATGTCTCTGGGTTAACTAGTGGCACAGGTTTGGAAGCGGGAGTTATCACTGACTGGCCAAACCCAATGGGGCCGGCTTAGTTAGGTTTTCTCCGGGGTCAGTCGGTACATTCGATGTTACGTGTAGGTTGCTGGTCCGACTGTCAACGCGTTGGTTCACGGTTAATAGTGGCATTAGCACTGGGAGTAACTGCTGTCACTTGTTGTCCCAGTGTTCCCGGTCTGCTTTCAGAGCAGCGGACATGGAGCTCTTGACTCTATACTACACCTCTAACACTGCCAAGAACTTCTGGGGATTCGAAGCTGACAGCCTCTAGTCTCGGCGAGGTCATTGTTGTCAGGTGTGAGGGGCGTGGGAGTCTTCCGACTGCCACTGCTCAACTCCACTTGGCTCCACTGTAACTGAGAACCACCCCCATTGTTGGGCGTAATGAGTGCGCCTATAATCTGGAGTACCGGTCACCAGTTCAGGTATTCCATGTATGACCATGGTTGTGGATTTTGGTGGATCAGCTGCTTCTCAAGATGTCTTTCTTGACATTCCTGATCAGTCAGGTCTAGCTCTGGTGTTGGGCGATTTGTTGATGACCGGGTTGCGTGAGAGTGAGTGAAACCACTTTACGTCTGTCTTGAGCCTAGAGTCGTTTTCATTGGCGGAGACTTCCCTGGGAATGAATGGGTTCCTTTGTACAGTGAACACAGTTCTGCCTCGAGAGCGCCCAGATCTAGCATTACACAAAGGGAAAGGCACCGCAGCCTGTCAAACATGTCCTTATGCTCCAGAGGGCTGTCATTGCAGATAGGAACGTTAAATAGAATGATAGAGTTAGATCGGTTAGGGGTGTTTACATTATCTGGTCACGTGGATGCATGCTTATCGATAATTCGAGCCTTTTTCTCCACCCTAACCAATTTATTATGTTGTCCGCCGGTTGCTATCGCTGATGTGCTTCCAGGACCTTGGGTGGATGTGGTTGCCGCTGGTGTGGGTCTTGTTCTGTTAGGCTTAGAACCACTCAGGTTTTTGAATTTCGGTAGGCCATTACCGAAATCCTATGGAGAGTGAATCTCCTCCATGATAGTTGTTAGGATGGACACCTGCTTTTTGATGGTTACTGGAAACTTATCAGCCACTTTAAAGTAAACCTGAAGATAGGTGCAGCCTCAGACGGGACTTTGGGCAAATATACCAGAACCACGTGCATGAGTGGCGAGCCATAAAGATATGGTACTGATGTGGTACTTCTTTGTCACACCGACAGTGCACCCACTTGTTGCACTCAAGCGCCGCATCACCTTTAGTTACAGTGAGGGCAAATGTGTGGCAGTCGTCATGTCCATGAGGTTTTTTAAACATTTCGGTCTTACCCTTTGATGTTTCCTCCTAGTGGTTCGCACTAGGAAGTCAGGATGGGTGCTAGGCGTAGGATGGGGGTCTGGGTTCACTTGACTGGGGACAGTGAAATCCACAGTGCTGGAAGGACTAGCGGCCCGACTAACTTCGAGTGTTGCAAGCCATGACAGTTTAGTTGAGCCGGAACTAAGTGTTGCGTTCGTATCCTTTGTAGCTTTCTTCGTCACTTTTTTTGACGTCTCATAGCTCCAGCCCTAGTAGCTACTGAGAACGAGGTGGTCAGTGACTACGGTGAGGCTTTACTAGAAGTACTTCGAAGACTCGCCATTTTCGGGAGCATCACACTTTTATTACACATATTAATAAATAGATGATGACAACAATTTTACTAAAAGGAGTAGAGCAATAAAAATGCAAAGCAGGTAAACAGAAGACTTTCGACCCTACCTTTAATTGTCTTTTATTGCGACTACGTTGAATTGCTGCAGATGCAGCAACCGGAGCTATAACAGTTGGTCAAGACAGCTAGACCTACCGCATGGTTGTCTGTTTGGAGCGTAATAGTAAGCAGTGGTATGTTCTGCAGCAAAATTGTTGCATGAACGTTGAGTGAGGAGCTAAAAGCTCCTAGTGGATACTCGTGAATGTGGATTTTGTCGAGGTCGATGAAGATGAGAAAAAACATGTCACGATTCAAGGTGCGCTCAAGGAAAAACTGACGGACTGTAAAATATAATATCGGACTTCGCACGAATACGTACTGAGAATCAGCAAAATTATTCCCGACAGAAGCATATCAAGAACGGGTACAGAGAAGAGCTACAAAGAAAGTGATTGGGTTACGGCACAAACCATACCCAGACCGCTTAGTTGTCCTTCAGCTGCACCCAGTATACCACCGGAGGATAAGAGGGGATATGATCATGATGTATCCATAATCCCCTCCATCCCAACAGATCCCTCCTAAGCTTTAGTCGGAAAAGCGACTTGAGGAATAACCCGTTAAGAATAGAGCATGAGAGGGAACGTACAAAGATCCGTGCTAACTCATTTGCAGCTAGAGCCCGTAAACTGTGGAATTCCCTCCCTTCGACAGTTGTTACAGCCCCATCCCCTGATACCTTTAAAAGGAGGTTAGACGCACACCTCGAGTCCTACGGTACCGTTGGACTATACTCGAGAAGTTTTCCCCAGATCAGGCGCAGTAATACTAACTTCAGACCAGATTAATTAATCAATCGTATCTCCATCCTTTCAGGTTTCTCAGAACCGGGAAGATAATTGTGACCATTCCAAACTCAGAACGTATTCCAATAAGACAGACGTAGAACCCAAGGAACCGCAGTTCGCTAATTCTACAACATGAAGTTTGAAGAACTCTGACTACCGGAATCAAATCAGTAAATAGACTTTCCTAGTAGCCAGTCAAAGGATAAGCAGCCAAACCGCAGCACAACCTTAATTGGAGGCAAAGCAAAATCATGATTTACAAATTACACATAACTGTTCCTTAAGGCCTAGAAGCTGGGTGGAAAAATCAATTGATTCACAATGGCTCGTGATGGAAATCATGACTTAGCGCGGTACTTAGCAGTGCCGTTACTTTTGTGCGTGGTTTTGTCTATTGGCTTCATTAGTAAGATTAGCAAGGTGTTTAACACGTGTTAGATGGTAGTATTTTTATATATGAAGGTGCTATTTACCTAAGATATAGTGTACTTAGTAAAATGACTATTATTTTGGTAGAGAGAGCTGCTAGACATTGACTTACTCCAGTATTCATTGAATTGTCTTCACAGTATCGATCATCTGTTAATAATTTGAGAACATTTTCAATCTGGACAAAAGTTACCAGCCGTTTCGTTTGTATACTTCAAGTTGTACTCCCACTTTCGTATGTACAAACAGAGTCAAGTAGCCTATCATATATGATAGCGATTCAACTTATGTTTTTGAACTTTTCGGTTATACCACTTCAGGTGCGCGGTTCTAAGGGTGATAAATGAAAATTAAATTAAAGAATCACGATCGAATTTGGCGAATGTGCCAGTGACCTCGAACAACCAGTAGCTTTGCAACTGCAAGTGAGGAAACCTAGCACGCGTAGGAGCAATCACCACTTGCCTTCTGTGACCAGTAAGTAGTACACATCTACGTGGCCCTACTTACATGTAATGGAAGTCTAAACATGTACTCCAGAAGGAGCTGCAACCCTTCATAGTCTCTCTAGTAATGCCTTTTAGCAGTGTGATTTCTGTGTCCATCATTTTTTGATACTGGTGGATGTTATTTGAGATGATGTCTGACCTTATGCTTAAAGTTTGCACTAGCCAGAAACAATTGATTGTTAGAAAAATATAGGAAGATGCAGTTACCGTTATCGCTTGGTTGCCATGAGGTTCCGTTGGTACCTCCAAGATGCTTATTTGACTGGCTCAACATTCCTATTTGAAGGTTGAATTCTTGTTATTGTTACTATTTCTAAACGTTTTGCTTTATGTAACAAAATTCACGTGGCTGAAAATTGGTCACAATAGCGCAGATGGATTCACTTCTTGATGTCTTCTTAAGCTTGAATATTCGCACTAACCTTTATCTTCAAGTTGTTAATTTTTTCGCACAACTTCGTGTACTTTGACATCACTGTTGTATCCACCTGTTCTTTGTATACTACTGCGGATTGTGGGAACTTGAACCGATGCACTTGTGTGCAAGGTTCTGTGTTTGTTCTGTCTGTCTGTCTGTCATATGCTCGCTACAAGAACTGATGGTTATGGGTGTGATTCCTCACAGGGTTATAGGTTGATACTCCTATGGAGTTGAAAACTAAAACTAAGCTTGTGTCTTGCGTAAAAGTTCCTAATGTTTCTTTAACTAGTGTTGGTCCGTGTTGAAAAGATATTTTGGAATCTGTACTTAGTTTCATTGTTGCGACTGGTGTGTTAATGATTCATTCTTTCTACTGTTTCGATAAAAACATGGATAGCTAAATTGTGAATCAAAGTCAATTGTATTGTTTTTAAAAAGCCGGAATTTTATATTGTATATTTTAGGGTAACTCATAGTCATTTAATTTGAAACGATCATGAAAGCGAATACATATAGTTCTTCCTTCTCGGGCATTTAATATGACTACTGATTAAAATTCTTTTCTTTTGTATGTTGTGGCTAATATTAGTTTGCTTTCCACTTTTGAAAACTTTGAGTCCAAATATTTACCCTCCTATATATATAAACTTCAATACCCGCATTTTTGAATGATATTCGAGTAAGGATGCTTTTGCAATGCAACTCTATCTTCTCCATTTTACATCAGCCACGTTTTTAATCCTTTTAGCTATATTAGCGACATTTTAGAGATACTGACTGAGGATTTGTGTTGTGTTGCGGACATCGAGATGACTAATCAGGTTACATGTGTGGTGGAAATGTGTGATCAGAGTCCTTATTTATGTGAAAATCGATCTGTGCAACGCAAATTCACTGACTCTCCAAACCGTCAAATCCCAGTTTGGTTTGAATATCTACAAACTAATTCCTTATTGTTTTGATTTTGAGTAGTCTATCCTGGTCTCGATTTTTTTTTACAAAGTTCTCGTTTTTCCGTTTTGCTCCTAATGGTTGCTTCCGATTGTAGTATTTCAAAGTTAAGTTACCTAAGGTGTCGCACTTTTTTTCGAGTGAGTGTTATGTTCTTTCTGTTTTCATCGGTCTTCTTCAGTGACCTTGATTTTCATACTACTATTATTTTTTTCAAGCTTCATAAGTAGTACAGACTTCTTTCGTGATGGACTGTCAATTTGTGTTCAACGTTTCGTATGTTACCATTATGTAAGCTTTTGTTTAATGGCTTCTCGATTCTAAGAAATATGAATTTTTAAAAATGTACAGTAAACAAGTTAAAGCATAAACCCTGAGAACTTTTTTAGTAACAGTGGTATTGATTTTATGTGGGATTGGTCGGTTGGATTTATCTGCAGCTCAGCGACTTTGTATTTCCGCCTAGACTTGAACTTTGCACTTGTTGCTTCGTGCCTCTGAATGTTTTCCACTGGAGTTTCGAACAGAAATAACCAGATTTGGTGACCACCTAGCTAAGTGATGCGTGGCGTTTGGTTATCATTCAGGATTAGATAAGATGGAAATGCTAACTCTCCGGTGATTAATCAATGTATTGCAAGATTTCTCATTATCGTTTGAAAATATCGTGTACGAAGTGGTCAATCAATCAATTTCGAAAGTCGTTCATATGTCTGTCGTCTTTCACACTCTGACTGGGCAGCTCACGCTTTAAGGCCTTGTATGCTTCTACATATTTTGCTAAATGCGAATAATAATGAATTGTTTAGGTTAGCTGTCGAAATTCGTTTTCTGTCTGAGTCAGTTGGTGTGACGTTAGTGGCTCTAAGACCAATTGTCACATCTTAACTCGAGCATATCCTTCAACCCATCTAGCTTAAGATATAACAGGTTCAGACCAACTGCTGAGTTACTGAAGCGTTGTTGTGTGCCAGTTGGGCTGTCAAGCCCATCGTTTCAGGTACCTGTTCTGGGAGGTTATCAGGGTCCCATCCTCTTCAGTGATGGTCTCACTGACCATCGCATTCCTATCAGTATCTCTAATAGGCCTAAATAATTCCAGAATCTATCTTATTGCTGCCACCTTCTCCATCATTCACGCCTACCAATCAACACTGCTGGCGATCATTGCAAAGACTCTTAGTCAATTTACGTTTGAGCTACTTTCACTCCTCTTTATGATCAGAGCCAGAAAGAATGAGTTTTCTCGCATCAGCCAGTTCAGACAAACGAATTTTTACAAATGCATTGACGTTTGTCAACCTCTGGGTGTAAGTTACCTACTGTCTTTATCGCTGTTTCTACAGCAAACAGGATGAGAATTCCTGTCACGTTCAGATAAGCACTTATCTATCTCCTTCCTAGATACGTATTTCACTTTCTCATCTTCCAGTTGATCACACACAGGCTTCAATATCACCTGTTTCCTGCTACCACTAAAATGGAACATACACGTGTCTATACTACTAACATGTGATTAGAGTCTACACAGATACTTCAGAAAGAGCGACAATGCTTCAAAGATCTCGGTTTTCTGAACGCGTTTAGCAGAAATCTGAGTATGTTTGGCATGCATTTCGCACCTATCAACTGTGAGGTGATGACGCTCCAAGACTGGTCTGAAAATACTCCCAGTTTAAGGTTAGGGAATAAAGTGGCTGATTGTGTCAATCACTTCATTTACTTGAAGAATTGCATCAACCCGAACAGGGTGGTTGCTGACGAAATCTCATTTCAGATACGGAGGGTTCGTTTGGCACTTTCCAACTTGCGTCATCTGTGGCGCCGGCCGGCGAGATATCCGACGAGTATACTGGGCTGCAGTTCGTTCTGTCCTGAATACGGCTACGAGACATGCCTGTTTAAATAAGACAACGGGCGGTTACAGATTTCTGACTACAGGTTTCGTCGGTGGAATCACCGTATGAGAAATGTTGAGGTCAGGCGAAGGGTACTACGCAAGACAGGTAAGCCGATTGACGAGGTCGTTAACCTTCATCAGCTGAGATGGCTTGGATATGTACTGCTCATGCCAAGCCGCCGCCTACCTCGACGTGAAATGCTAGGGGAGGTTGGACTATGTTAGAATAGGGTTGAGAGTAGCCAGACGAAGACGTGGCACCAGTCGATGAAGTCTCTGACTCTTGGCCTGTGGGGAGATGTAGGCTAACTGGCTAGGGTACGCAAGACGATAGGGATCAATGATTGAGGACTATTGGTGACATGGCTGAAAATCGGTCACAATGGGGCAGATGTATTCACTCCTTGACGTCTTCTACAGCTTGAATATTCTCACTGACCTTTGTCATCATATTGCTTATTTCCTTACATAACTTTGTCTACTTCGATATCACTCTTTTTCAATCCGCTTGTGTTTTAATATGTGGTAGCACTAGCTTTTCGACAACCATTTATCTCCAGATGGTCACTTTTTCTGGTGCACCTTGTAACGTGTTAGATGTATAAATGGCAATGCCTACTTTACAATCTTTTCCAGTAGCGATTTTTTATCATCTAATTAGTTATATAGCTTTTAGTGGTGACCTTCACAGCCTAACGTGGCTCAGCTCCTCATGCGATTTTTCTAAAATCTTCATAACTGTACAAATATAATTCGCAAGGCAATATTCGGTGTCTAGTTGTTAAATACCTACTTTAAGAAATCTGCTGATTGTGGAATTTTTGTAGTCTTTAAAGAAAAGCATGTAACAGATAGGGATGGTTAACCAGCTCTGCAAATGGGGTTTCGAGAATTGTTTTTGGAAAAGATACCAATCTTGGGCCTCAGGTTACTAAGCAACCGAAACACTGCCTCCTTTGTGTTATCCATGGGGTTATGCTGGGATATTAAGATACAACCCTGTGACATATTGGCATCATTAAATTAGTTTGCTTGACGATCTTAATTCGGATTAGATTCTTTTAGTCCATCAGTCCTGACACCAACTAATATATATGAAATCCTATCCGTTTATTTCGCAGTGTGATAAACGAATTTAGTCTTTTGAAGTGCCTTCGAGTTGCTTTCCGCACAATTTTCTAAACTTCAACTGTAGTTTGACAAAAATGTCTAAAATCGTGGTTCTCAGTCTTCAACAGCTTGAGACGTGTTTGTAAGATTGAGTTTCGTAGACACTTTTCCCCACTTTTTACGCTTATCGAACCATCGATGGCAATAGGAAGATCCTTGGGAGAAATTGCTTTGTTACCTCTTCGTGTTCACTTTGGTGCTATTCCAAAACTTCTTGGCAAATCGGTCCCTGTCGGTAGCCCAGTCTTTTTTGATCACACAATTCCTAATAGCTGCATTCCGTTTATCATACATCCGGTATAGACAGGAGGGAAGTCGTAATATAGCTCACATATTTGACGAATGAAAGTTAATGTGCCATTAAGAGGAGGCAGTTAAGACCAGTAGCATCCTTACATTTATCAGTGAAAGCGAAACCTAGAAGTGTCACCTTATTTTCGAGATCAGAACACGTTATATTAGGTACGAGTTAAATTAGGCGAAACTCTATGAACAGCGGTTGGACCACTTCCAAAGCACACGCCTGGAGCTAAGGCTATAAACGCCATTCAGTTTATGTGCTGTGCATCTAATTCTCCTAATATCGATCATCAGCCAGGTTTACTGAAGTTGTGTGTATGGTTTAGTAAAAAGTCATCAATAACACAAGAAAGGCTAAGGTGAATTATACGAATAGTAACTATGTCCTGCCTGGGATTGGCTTCACAGTTAGTCGCCCTACATGTTCCATTGTCGTATCCCGACGATGTGGCCCACTGTATTTGGTTATTGCAAACATAAAAAAGTATGCTGCCACCCTTACAACTTACCACCGTACCAGTCATAACATAATATCCCTAAAGAAGCGGAGTAAAGTTGATAGCACTCTTTCAGGTACTTCTGGTACCTGTTTCAACTAACATGTTGCACAGTCGACTTCCCTCTGTTGAAAGTCGAAATTATTTTTTCTCCACAAATCTAAAACAACGACATAATTATGTATGCATACTTTCCTTTTAAAACTACCGTACAGATAATCTTTAAAAATCTATTCGCGGTAAACGTATCACTGAGGACTAAGAGCTAATCTTAAGGAATTTGGAGAAGCGGTTATTTCTTTTTTACAAATCAAGGTAAGGAAATTATACTGGCTGGTGTGATATCGTGTACGGAAAGTGCACTATAGCAGAACATCAAGTAAGATTGTTCAGGTGCTTGAATTCATACTTCTAGATATACTGACATGCCAGAAGTAAAATTTTTAGCGCTAAATGTTGAACATCCGTTTGACTGATGCAGGAGCGAAATGACTATTGAACCAGACGTTCCTTTTTGACTAATTTCCTAGCAAATGGGACCGGTGAAATTCGTGGACAATAAACACTTGATTAACGTAGTTTTTTTTGACTTTGATGTGGTCTTTAGTAAGATGTTTCACATTAGTCTAATGTAGAAGTTTATTGCATTTGGTAATGATAACGGTATGTAGGTTTGAAAGGAAGCAAAGAGTCAGGATGAATCGAATATTAGCTGAATGTAAACTGCTAACTAACGGGGTTTCTATTCCAAATGCTTTTCTCTTCATTCTCTATGTTAATAAGTTGCTGAAAATGCTTAAGTCATTGTCACTCTTATTTATTGACTTTATCAAGTTCTGGAGAGTTATGCGTAATAATAAGGATAAATTTAAGCACCAAACTAACCTTGGCAATCAGCTTAAACGACCTAAATGATGCAGACTGAAAATGAAAGCGGAGTAATTCAGGGATGTTAGGGAGAATCCAGTTATTATTCAGTGAGTAGATTATCCTGGTCTTGTGTTCTGGAGTGAACTGACTTGAGGATTATTGTAAACCATGATTTAGAAATGACAGCTGGTAACTTGGTCAGAGCTTTTTAAATAATGCTGTCACCTCACAGAGTTCTAACTCTCCTCTATGGGAATATGTTGCAGATACCTCATCTTGCTTATGTAAGACTTTATCCAAAGTGCTGTACCTAATCCGGACTTCAAAATGAAGTTGATACTGAAATGTGTTGAACAAGTAGGCACCAAGTTGGTGACAAGAATTCCTCACAATCATGGAAAGCAATAAGATCAGCTAAACGTTTTACTTTGTCGTAAGAATAAGGGTTGATTGTATTAGCTCTGCCTATTATATCAGCATTTCATTCTTTTAATCAAGATTTAGGTGTTGATTTGTCTGTTCTCCTAATTTTTTTAGGACTAGTCATTTTTGAGGTTATCACAGAAAGTTCTTCAAGTCCTGGTTGTATCGACCATGAGATTTTCCTGTAACCTGACCTTCTAATGAAACTCGTTACCAGAGCAAATAGTAGCTGTCCTTTTGGTGAATTCATTGAAAGAGAAATTGGATTTTATATGGATAGCTCTTGTATAGACTAACATAAATCATTTCACCTATTATGTATACTACTCAATATGGTTAAATGAGAACACTTGTGGCAATGCGCTGGGAGCTTTCTCGTTCACTCCACACACAGTGATTATCCTAAGTACACTGAAAAATGGGGTAAAAGGGTTTTGGAATCATACGAAAATTATTTCTCTAAAAATCGGCCAGCTTGAAATTAAAGTAACTTGTGATCTGCGGGTAAACCACAACGCATTAATTTTCACAGTAAATAAGCCGTTTTTCTTTGTCATTACTTTCAACCGTTTCTGGAGCAATACTACAGTTTACTGACTATTTTATGTAGACGTGTCTTCGGCTCATTTTATGAATTTGTTTCATAAGTTTTGATGCTCTGCGTGGGGTTGGTACCGAAAGCTTTTGTTATGTAAGTTAAATCTAATATCGCAGAAAGTAAACGAGTTTTTTTCCGCCATAGTCGATACAAAGGAAAAAGCAACTAGGATATCGACATCTAATGGTCTCTTATAGACATCAGGATCTAACTTTAACCTGGTATAACGAAGTTGAACATGGTTTATAAACAATAGTATATATTTGTCATATCCAGCTGGAGTAGAAAAGTAAATCTCTTCCATTTCTCAAATTCATAGAAATTGGTCCGTTAGAGAATAAAACTTGTACAAGCTATCACATGTCTAAGTAGTCAGTAAAACAAATCGGATTCCATTATCATAAATTTTCTCAAAATAAAACAATTAAACGTCATCTTCGTTGATTATAAATCAGTGAATTCCAGATGATGTGGATTGTCAACACGTGTATTTGCGTTCATTTGCATATGGGTATCTGTCCATGTGAGAAAGAAATCGTATGAGGAGAAATTCAATTTTCGTAAGTGCGCACATATATCTTCGAGATGAATTTAGTGAGTGACTCTAAAGGCAATCTAGCAACCAGTGAAATAACTAAATGTGTTTCTTTGTTTCGGCTAGAAAGGCAGTTTTTCACCATGTAAAGATACCTAATTGGTTATTTCAGTAGTTGTTTAGGATAGCCTTTAGAGCCATTGAATTTATTTGTGGCTGGTATGAGTTCCTTTTTTTCAGACGCATTATCCAAGTTGGTGGAATAGCTAGGCATTTCTTTTTTGCTAGGTGCATTAACGTTTACAATAGTGTTCACTGCCTCAACTATCCTTATTGACTAGTTCTTCAATTTAATTTTTTTGGTTATTCAAGATGGTGTGAATTGATACTGCAGACTTTATTAGCAAATTCTGTAGTCCTGCTGGATTCTTCGCAAATTTTATTCTTTAAAGATGCATTTTCCATAAACCTGAGAAACATCGGGAATTTGCCTTTTCACTTCATTCGGATTTGACTTATATGAATCTCGTCTATTACGCTTGTAGCTCTATCGTTAGGTTTTACAAGCAGTCATTCATTCATGATTCTGTATACAATAATGATGCTCGCATTTATCTTGGAACCAGCATACTTATTAAAAAGTTGTTAGTGTCGAAACTGTAAACACGTAAATCACAGTTGCAGAATAGAAGCCATTACTAACATATAACCCTCTGGAATATGCAGAAACACTCAGTAGTAGGGTGGTGTTATGTACATGTTTTATGCTACTGAACAGCTTGAGTAGTTAGAAACCACTGAAGTTGAACTAGATTTCACCAGCCAGATCACAGTGGTCTAAACACCAGACAACCGTTTGTCTTGTTTGGGTACCAGGAAATCGGTGGAGTAAGCGTACAAATTGACCTAAATTGTTCAGATCATTTTGAGCTGGCTTGCATAAACTAGTATACCTTAAACAGGGTGATCAATTTGCAAATGATTTACAAATTACACGGTCCACGCTCAAATTTCTCACAGACGAGTAGTCTTTCAGCTGTCTAACTGGCATCAACACGTACATATTGTAGAATTACTTTAGGGGACAACCTTTTGGCAGTTTATTTCCATTTAATCTCTTATTACACGAAGTGGATTACAGCTAGATAACTCAAGTGTTTAATTTTAATACATATAAAAGTATTTCATATCATACTTAAATCTTTCCCTGGTATTAAATTTGTGCATGACATTAAAGCCCTCCTATACTGGGTAACTTTTTTAGTCATCACTCTTCACTGACCAAAATATATGACGATCGTTTTCTACAGCTCACGGCATTAATAAAGTCGAAGTAAGTGGTTTCCTAACTCCTTACGTTTGGCGTATACGTAATACACCTAGACTAATAGTTCGTCTATAGTTAGCCTAAGCTTGATAGTTTAACTTAGGCCACTTATAAAATGCTGGTTCATGAACTAGATTTCGAAATGAAACAGGCGCTTATAAATCTTTCATCTCCAGTCAAATGCGTAGAAATCTTAACCACAGAAATGCTACACCGCTACCTCAGTAGAAGGATAACTGAAGTTTCCCGGCGGGGATTTACTCTATGACTACGGTAAGGGATCTCAAAATTTTCTTTAAGCTCGCCTAAAAGAGTATAAAGCGAAAGGTGTAATATAATTCATGGTATAATTCATATCGATACTGTATCTCTGAACAATAACCTCACTATAAATGCGAAAGCACTGTCTCGTTTTAGTCTGTGGAATAACTAAGACTGATCTGTCCGCATAAGTCGTATTGCAGTATATTTAAAGTGAACCAGTTTTGGTCAGTGTAGTTTCAGTGTTCTATGCATATGTGGGATTTAATGTAGCAAATTTCACTAATTTGTTCAAATCAAACGTTTTGGGTCTTGGTAAGAAAGCAAAAAGCATCAAATGTATTCAAAGGAAGTTATTATAGAAAACGTTCATCAAGTCATTCCGTATACTTAGGTGTCGGAATATTTCACTTACTTTTCGCTTTCAAATAATTGAATGCGTTGTAATTTAGTGAAATACACAGTCCCCAAAAGTGATGAGAATCACCTACAGTATGCAGGTGTCTATCCTGTACAGTGATCTGCGATTAAGTGTTTGATGTGTAAATCAGTATCGTAACAAGTCATAACATAGAAATGATTGTTTTATGAACGGATCAACGTCAGGAAACGTATTTCTTTTAGGTTGTTTAATATCCTTTCAGATCTGGATTTTAAGCTTAATTTAATCATGAGTACGGTCCGTTACATAATCCCAACTTTTCTTTCTCCCTAGATTCCAGTCCAAAGCAATTGGTGATTCACTGGTTCTAGACACGGAAACCACTTGAACAAAAGCTTCTTTGGTCCCTTTCCTAAGCAGTTATAACTTTCAGCAATTTCTTCACAGTTGTACTCAAAAGTGTTCAGTTCTAGCAAAGTGTCTGAAGATGAAGGTCAAGTTTTCATACTACACAATTCACAGTCTATCAACCGTATACCTAAAACCTTAACACTCATCCTTTACATCCAAAATAAATGAGCAAGAAATGTAAGAAGGAGAAAAGTGTTTATCATGGCGAATCTATTTTGTCCTACTTTATTCGAGATGAAGGCTGTAAACAACCGGCACAAACTGTAAGCCCACCTAGTGTAGAAACATGTGTTCCTGTATCTCAGAACATTTCGTCAATCGAAACGAAATCTAGAAAATGCCCGTTTTATAAATGGATTCCAAGTTTGTTCAGTGGATATATTTATATAAAATATTTACAGGTACACCAATTACTGTTGATGCATTTTGTTACAATGATATTCCTGGATGTACTTGCTACTTTCTTTCTCATTTCCATTCTGATCATTTTAAAGGAATTCACAAGAATTTCAAAGGACATATTTACTGCAGTGAGGTATTTCATCACTTTGATGTAATTCATAGCTTTAGGTAACAAAAAATCTTTTGAGAGATACTTATGGTCCGAAGCTGCTTATTAGCGTTCTTGAGTTGCATAAATGCACTAAAATTTGTGATGTAGAAGTAACGGCTTTAGATGCAAACCAGTAAGTTCACCATCCAAGTTTGGTATTATTTTTTTGTTTATTGCTGTTATTCCTTTTTAATTTGGTTCAACTTTGGTAGAATATCATAGTGCTTAGAAAATTCATCGTTAAACAGGAACAGGCTTTTTCAACGCTGTCCTAACCAGTGAATATGCTATGTCAATAAGGAGTAAGTTAATGGGTATCAACCATCGAAATAGTCCTATTAGGCCATGGGAAATTTACAAAAGATAATGCAGCAAATCATTTTCAGAAGCTGTACATTCGTATTTACAGTTACAACAAAAAAAAATGTTCATCAATGGCCAACGGATCATTATGAGGTCATCAAAAATTGTCAGTAGAGTCATAAGGTGATTAGAGCTAGAAGGTCAGCACAGGGTCATCAAAAACCGTTTAAAGGATTACAAGGTAGTAGCTGAAAGGTCAATACAAGATTGTTACTTAATAATCTACGTAGTAATGGAACAGGTACACAGGAATTCAGAACAGCCGACAATTATGGAGCAAAGAAAGATAAATTGCCAAGGCTTCTGCTGTGTCCAGATGCCGAATCCGCATTCTCTTCAGTGTTTGGCTTGACTTTATAAGTGACTTTGAAGGGAGATTCTGGGAAGCAAAGTGATCATAGTTAACCCGATGCTCACGAATCGCTTTACATTTTCCGATAGACAGCCGTTCAGTATATTGTTTGGAGATGCGCTGAGACAGAACGCGCTTTGTGTGGCTTATATAACAAGCTCCACAAAACCAGGTGAATTGGTAAACACTTATGGAGGTGACTCAAAGTGGTGGATTATCTCCTACTTCCCCCCTCAAATCAGTTGTTGACCACAGAAAATAATGCGAAGCGGGGCTGAAAAAGAAGGTCTTATTCCGTGCTTTACATAAGTGACTTTTGACTATCTCTGCCCTGTAATCTCCCTTAAATCAAATATTCACAAATAGACTTCTTTGGAACCGTCGGGAGTTCCTTCTTGATAATGTGTAGGCTTCATACTCCTCTCAATAAATCTTGGAGGATAACCATTCTCGGTGAACACTCTTCGAAGTACTTCCGGCCTCTCACTTACTACGTCATCTGTACAAATTCTTCTAATTGTTGTTCATAGTGAATGATGCTGGGTGATGATTGACGGTGGAACGAAAATCTGGGCAGCTACAGGATTCGAACGAGCTACTTCCGAGTTACTGGCCCGGTGGTCTACCAACTGAGCTACGAGACCTGAGTGATGACTAAATTTTAATTTCACTTCAACCACCAAGGGTTTTACCTGACTGCCATGTTAATCCGTGACGCATTGCTGTCGCTTGATCATACACTGGCTGCTCAGTCAGGACTTTTCATCCCAATCCAAATCATCTTGAATTATTGAGGGAAACCTCGTATTGGTTCTCATTTTGACTATCTGAGATAGCCATGGTTTGGCAGACTTGGAATGATACTGAAGTGGAACTAAAATTTAGTCAGCACCCGGGTCTCGTAGGTCACTTAGTAGAGAGCCAGGCGGGTTGCCCGGAGCTCACTGGTTCGAGTCCTAGTGTGGTCCAAATTTTAATTTCACCTTCAGTCATCACCCAGTATCAATACAAGCCTGCGTAAACGTGACCATCTCAGGTAGTCAAACCAAGAATCATAGTGAATGAATTCGATTTATTTTCCCATCTAGTGAAACCGGACTTTGAAAATTAGTATGTTATCCACTTCAGGTTTGTTTCCTGTAAATCGATCTTCTTAGGGAACCATCATGTCTTTTTACCAAATGAACGACCAAGAAGTGAAATTCTTACTTATTTTCCGTTCTCATGGTAAATTTAATTGATTTGTGACATTGAACTTTCTTGTCTCATGGTTACTGTTCTCCTCACAGATTTTGAGAGTGACATCCATATATTTCTTATGTAGATGTAAGCGATTGATTAGTGGGCGTAGTTTACTGTTAACTAGTTTAGCCATGTAGCAGTCAGCTAAGAAGGGACCCAATGGTGAATCCATTGGTATCCCATCCGTTTGTCGACAAAGTTCATTATTTAATTTGAACTGTACATTAAAAAAGCGATTACTTTTGAAAATTTTTAAGAATTTCAATTTCAGGTTTGTTGATCTCATTATAATAGTCTAGAAAGCAGATTGTTTCTGTGTCAAAGAGACATTTGTGAAGAGTAACGTGATGCCACACAGGTTGATATCTCTGATACAGTTAACGAAGTTGGATGAGTCAGGAGTACTGTAGTTATTGATCTGATTCTTCACCTTGTAATCCCATAGACAATTTTAATAACCTTGTGTTGACCCACTGGCCATTGATGAACGGATATTTTTGTTGTAACTATGTGTACTAATGTACAGCTTCTGAAACTGATTTGTCAGAACGAAAACTTTCTTCGCTGATTTATCTTTTATCAGTTTGACTATCTGAAATGGTCGTCTTTTGTCAGCTTTTCATGATGAATATCAATCGCAAAGTGAGAAAGTAGTAAAACATTGCAGTGTGTCTCAAAATCTTAAAAAACTTGGCTTATGTGTAAATATTTCACAGCTTTTACTGATGGTTCTTTATCCATTTCCCTGAAAGCAATCAACAATCACTAATTGGGAAACTACAACTAACGGATATTACTTAATTGTGAACTGGTTAAAAATATGCAGGCTTTTATATGGTAGATTTTTTGTTATTGGTTCGCTAGAACAGCAAACTAGGAAGGTTTGCTGTTTTACTTAAAAAAGTTCTCCTTTTCCATCAAATAAGAGAACACTTTCGCAAACTAATTCTTTGAACTCAAAAGTATGCAACGGATCAGTATGCTTCAAAAACCTCAGTCGGTTAAAGAAAGTCAGATGAGCGACAAAATAACAAAATCGACAAAATAGACAGTGATAGGCGAGCAAATAAGTAAAGAATTTCAAAGTATTGTTTTCGGACCAATGTCAACTGAAGAACCATTGAAAATCAGCTAATACTGAACAACTGTTCTGTTCCACTTCATGGCTCCTCGGTAGTTGAAGGTTTATAGATTGAATTTCCCAAATTGTGTTGACAGAGTTGTTAAGCGACAATGTTTGTCTAAATTATCACATAACAGTACTACAGAAATACTTGTCTTGAAATATCTTTTAATTGGAACCATTTTATGATGTAGCATAATTGGGTCTTTCTTCATGTTCACATTTATTTATTCTAAAGTTGTCCTGGCTCCTTGATGTTCCTGTTCCATTTGCCGTTGAAGCGGAAAACTTATCTACATACAGGTGATTTTCGTTATACACCAGAAATGTTGGCTTCTCCGAGTTCATTGACAAGTTATTTGAAAGAAGAAAATGCTAAGGACACTTTGGTACCGAAAATAGATTCAGTGTTTTTGGATACAACGTGCGTTGTTTTATTTTCTCTGTTTTTGCATTTACTCATATCGCTAGTAATATTTTTAGTCTCGATATACTACAATCATTGAAAGCTTTTAGTTCATTGATTGGCTTATTCAACTGTGTGTACTTATTATGCTTGCATTCAGTATTCTAGAGTTCATATACATCATTGGTTAGGGATCTGAGTTTTTCATTATCCCCAGATAAACCCTTCTTATCCATGGAGGTTATTTGAGCACTGCAGTCTCAATTGAATCTGTTTACCCTTGTCAAAACATCCCAGTAATGTGATTTTAGAATTTCTCTTGTAGAGTGCGTGAATATATGACCATTTTTAGGTGAACAACAATACTTATCCACTGTTGGTTATAACAAGATACTTTTTGTCTGCTCATTTTGTACGGAGTTTGTATTATGATAAATAAATAATGTAATCACGCCCAGTGGTACGGTTGAATTTTATGAACAACTTCGATATTGCTGAGTATTAAATTATGTTTCCAAATCTTTCGACCTCACATAGTCAACAAAATTCTCGTTGCAAATGATTTGGGTATAAAAAACGGCTGAAGAAGGAGTAGAGCTGCAAGACTTCCCATCAATAAGAACTTATTAGTACCAAATATTATCATGAGAAAAGAAAACTTCGCTGGAACATTTTTCGAGATATCCTGGCTCCTTATCTTCATGAATTTTCACATAAATGCCTATGACAAGTACATGTGTGATCAGATAGTTCGAAATGTGTTTCGCAAATACCTTACACGGTTCAGACAATTTACGTCTTATGGTTTTGTGGGAGATTTTGAATGGTGATTTTTTTTACATGTGATATAGTAGGAGAATTTTTGGTATTGTCGTCTTTGAAACTGTTTCTGCGGTTTGAATTTAAGGTGATAGAGAAGAGTTAAGTAATTTGGATAATGCTAGTGTGTTAGACATTTAATCAAAGTAACTTGTAAGGATAAACTTTAGTTCTGGCTGTTTTTTGGGGAGTCATAGTGATCATCTTTGTTGTTATCATCAAGTCAACCTCTTGTTCTAGACCGATACAGATGCTTATTGTAGAGATTTTTTTGGCATCCATTATATATTTACCTTTAAAATGTAATAAGTGGACCTATAAATATCATAAAATCCAGTTAGTCACTTGTGAATGTTCCTTGCATGTACTTTTATTTATTAGCCGCTATAATTAGTGTAGTCGTTCCCACTTATGGTTGTGTATATTTTTGACGGGATTTCTCCATAAACAGTGGTTCGATTATCAGTCCCTTCCTACACCCAACTAAGTTTATAATACTGTCACTCTTTTTCATCCTATTATGTGATGCTTGTGTATAAACTCATAAATGGCTATAGACCAGTTTTTCTGTCGAGTTTTTTATCTTATTAGGGCCTATCAATCTTGATTTAGTTAAGCCTCTGTGTGCAGACATCCTGAGCCCGGTCGACTACTTTGATTCATGCATTTCAGCTCGCAGTTATTGCAAGGGTTTCGGTAAAAAAGTTATTTGACTAATTGGGGCAATAGATTCTTTTGACCTTTAAAGCTTGTTTCTAAGTGAATTTGTAGATTCAAATGCTACTCTAATCCCAGCCTTATTGATAATTCACCTTAGCATTTCTGAGGTTCCTTTGTCGTATCATAGTATTGTAAAGGTTTTGAATTGTCTCTACACATTATCTTCGTTATTAATAATATTATCATCATTAACACCTGTGTAACAGTGACTGCTCATATTTTCCCCGCAATTCAATGAGCTCTTTCGCCTTGTTAGTTAGACATGTAACTAAACTCGCCGTATATGCCATAAGGTGGGATGATATTGAAATCTAAGTAGAAATTCTAATGGGAAAGTTTCCTGTTGAGACTGCAGTTCACACTTCCATCTTCCTTTCGTTTTGTTCTGCAATCCGACATCACTAGCTCCCCTTGATTACAGCTAAATTGAATCACGCTCACTACTGAATTTGTGTGTCGATAACTCATTTATGTACTCCGGTATCAGTGCTGTGAATGTATCATCTACATATCAGTACTGTATCTTTAGTATAGTACTAAATGTTTCAGGGGCTATTTTCATTTCTTACCATCCATAAATATGTCTACGATGATAGACGCTGTTGATGATCTCATGACAGCTTCTGTTTGTTTATCTATATTTTATTTTTAAACTTAAAGATTGTGGACTCCAGGTATGATCTCTACTGGTATCTTAGTTCGATGCGTAAGCTCATTGACATCATTGAGTTCATTTCTAACTGCATCTAAAGCTGTGTCGATCGATATATTGGTATAAAAGCTAGTTACATCAAAATTATAAAATTTGTATGATATCATATCTATGCTATAAGTCGTAAGAATTGGTAAGTCTCAATGATTAGTTACACAGGAAGAGAACTCATCATGGGTCGAGAAGTAGTCTTTGAAATAAACGAGGATGGAGAACTGTTTGCAGACTTCTGCGCATTTAATGACTTGGTGACTGGAGGCAGTGTGTACAAACACAAGGATGTACAAAAAGCAACATGGATTTGATTTCACCAGATGGACACACTAAAAATCAGATCGACTTCATTTCAATCTAAAGAAAGTGGGAAAGTGAAGACCCAGCCTACTGGACACGAGATGAAGAAGAGGAGGAGATGTAGGTTTAGACCACTCATGATCTAGTGCAAGGAACCATCAAAATCAAGTTGAAAACCTTTACAGGAGTTGGTGATAGGCCACAGTTCAAGTTCAACACCCAGAACAGAAACTGAAGGACAAAACTTTCAAGGGATGTCTTTACACCAGCTATCAGGAAAAAATGGGAGACATTAAGCAACATCACTGAGGAAACCTGTGTGGAAGAACACTGGAACTCTTTGAAAGAGATGTGGGAGGAAATCTGCATAACCCTGTTAAGAAGGAAGAAGAAACTACAAGGAATGAATCTCGACGGACATATGGAAGCTGATAGAACAGGGAGAGAATGATGGTGATGGTGAAGCAGAAGATAAACCAGTGCAGTGCAGGGATGAACAACGAAAAGGGGAACTGAGTACAACGTATAAAACACTAGACAAAGAAGTGAAGAGTACATGGAAAGACAAAAGACACTTCTGCGACACACTTGGAAGTGAAGCAGGACAGGCTGATGGTGGGAGAGACCTGATAACATTATAGCAAATAACCAGGTTACTGTCTGGGAGGGAAAAGATCAACGTAGATGAAACCAATGATAGACAGTGAAGGAAATTCAGTTACCAAAAAGGAGGAACGTAGGAAACGATGGGTTGACCACTTCAGAAAACTCTTGAATCGACCACCACCACCACCACTTGCAACTCGTTCAGAAATACCACCAGCAACCGCAGAGTTACCAGTGAACAAGGGCCCTCCGACGAAAGCCGAAGTCCTGAAGGCCATAAAGTTACTAAAATGCGGAAAAGCATCAGAACCAGATGGAATCCCTTCAGAAGCACTAAAAACGGACGTAGAGACAACAGCAGACATCCTCACACTACTACTGCAGAAGATTTGCAAGGAAGGAAGAAAAGGTACATGCCGGTTGATTGGAAGAAGTGCTACTTTATCAAACGTCCAAAAAAGGGCGACCTAAGTCTTAGCAATAAGAAAAACTGGCGAAGAACCATGTTCATGTCCACACCAAGCAAAATATTATGCCACATCATCCTGGAGAGATTAAAAGGTGCTCGACCGGAAAAGGCTGGCTGGTTGGCTTCAGGAAGAAGAAATGATGTGCGGATCAAATTGCAATGCTACGCTTCACATCATCATGGAACAGAGCATGGAATGGCAGTCAACTCTCTACCTCAACTTCATTGATTTTGAAAAGGCCTTCGACAGCATCGTCTGAGAAGTAATTTGGCAGGCAGCTGCTTCAACACTACGGTTTTGGTGCCACAAACTTTCATCAACCTCATTCAACAGCTATATGAAGACACCACATGCCGGGTGATTCACAATGGAAAGCTCAGTGACGCTTTTGAAGTTGAGTGAAGACAAGTGTAAGACAAGGCTGCGGCCCACTATCACCGAAGATCTTCCTGATTATGGTGGACTAGATCATGCAGCAAACCATGAGGAGAGAGATGAAAGGAATACGCTGTTTGACCGATGAAAAGACCCTAGAAGATTTGGATTTCGCTGGTGATGATTTATGTGTAGTGTTTAGTAGCACGAACTCGAAGACCTTGAGGCGAAAACCAATAAGGTAACAGAAGAGGCAGCAAGGATGTGAGTTAAAGTGAGTGTAGAGAAGACAGAGGTGGTGAAGATACTCAACAGCAACACCAGGCACTAATCACCATGAGTGAGAGAAACCTAGAGGAAGTAGTCTCTTTCACCTATCTACGTAGGCAGCATCGTTTCAAGTACAGGCGGTGGCGCAGATGAGGACATCAAAGCCAGGATCGGAAAAGCAAGACAGGGAGGGATTCATTAACCTGAAACCAGTGTAGAGATCTACTGCACTCTACTCAGCATAAAGAACAAGATCCAGATTTTCAATACTAATATCAAGTCAGTGCTTGTATATAGTTCAGAAACTTGGTGCGACATGTAAAGCGTTTCCAACAAACTACAGATATTCATCAACAACTGCCTACGCTTGATACTGAAGATCAGATGGATTGCCAGAAAGAATAAGCAACAAGGAACTCTGGTCTGATGACGAACCAACGAAGCAAGAACCTATCACCCAACAAATATGCAGAAGTAAGTGGAGATGGATTGGATTAGGCGTACACTGAGAGGACCGACTGGGGGCATCATACGGCTGGCCAGGCTCTCGAGTGGAAGCCGAAGGGGATACGACGAGTTGTGCGTCGAGGCGAGGATGACATGGAGATTGTGTGAGGAGGAGAGGGAAGCTTGTAGACAGTCATGGAGCGAGGTTCCAAATACTGTAGTAAAGAGAGCGCAATGGAGACATGCTACCGAAGCCCTATGTTCCACTATGAACCCGAGGGACAAATAATAATCACAGTCATCATCGTAATAATAATTGGTTGGTTACTGCAGAGTAGCCATTTTCATGTTACCTTGTCCTAAGTGCTGATCGAATCTTATAAGTCATTTTGCAATATGGCCATCAGGTTAGTTGACTCGAAATCGCGATGCACTTTGACAGATGTTAGTTGAATGAAGGCAATCGACAGGGAGCCCTGGGTCTAAGTTTCGTTCTTTTTGGGCACTCATCAGCAAGGCGTGTCTGGAACCTCTACGGAACTGGTGTCCCGCCTGAGATTTTAGCGGTTGCTATGTGGACCCTAATGCCATCACGAAACATTTGAACAACTCATAAATGGAGTGTTTTTACGGTGTACTCTAAGTCTGATAGGATAACTTGTCTTATGGATCTTAGTAGTGCTATAAATTCGACATAGATTTTTAGTTTACGACAATAAATCAAAACTATCTAAATCACCTAGATATAGTTATATTCGGCGTATTAGATCCTCTGTTGATTTCTTAAGCTTATTCATAATAGTACCCAAGTGTTTCTGAATTTGTGCCCGAAACGTTATCCAGGATTAAGTGTTTCACTGTGATATATCTGATAAACAGGAATTGAATTGCAGTCTACCTCGCCGCTTAACTTTTACTCCTAAACATGAAATCATCTTCAGACAGTGGCATCAGTGATTTACGCACATTTTATGCATGTCACCCTGATGGCGTCTAAACGGAATGCTTAAACTAGTGGTAAAAAGCAAAATGTTGCTCAGTTTGGGATGTCGTCTTGGAACGAAGGACATTCGTGTTGGACTAGCATCAGACAGCGTATTATGCGCTCTGAGTAGAATTCTAGGAATTGCTCTATTTACTAAGTTGTTATCGTGTATACTTCAAAATCTAAATTTCTGGCAATGGAATACAATTCTTTCCTTATAAGAATTTGAAGAGAGCAGGAAGAACAATAGTGAGAGAGTTAGGATGCACGCATTTCGTGGATTTTCCTTAGTCGCTTTGCATCCTATAGAATATAATGTTTATGATGAAAAACACGGTATACAAAGTGATCAATAAACAACTGGAACCCAACCTTTTGCAGTTTACTAAAGCAGTTGCAATTAAAAAACTTGAACCTAATCTATGCATTCAAAAAGATACTGTTTTCGATCTTGTACTACCTTGATAATTTTAATCTCCTGAATTTGTAGCTAGAAAATTTTATGACCCTCTGTTTTTTTAACTTTATCTTCTCACCTATTATAATACCTACTCATCTGAGTTGTGTTCATCTTAAAACTCAACATAATGAAAATCTGTGAAAGTTTTTTTAACTTTTATCTATCCATGATGTCATTTTTGCCAATTCTAGGCCAACATTATGAACAATCCCCTCTCAATTTTTTCGATTTTCTCTAGAATATTCAGTATATAAAACTGTATAACATAAACAACCTTAGCGAATTCAATTTTGCTCAGCCTAAATCTTTGGTACTTTCCGTTCAGATCGAAATACTCGGGTCGATTCATAAACGCTTCATTGTATAACATCTTTTTCATCGCAAAAATTATATTATATTTGAATAAATATCAGCGTGTTTCAAATAAGGAATTTCCGCTTTTAGCAAAGAAGATTGGTCCGAGCTTTCTCACCGAAACAATCAAAATCCACATTATCATAGATATGCATAACAGGTCAAAAACCGTGTAGTTCGTCGCACTGTCCAATCATATCTGGATTGTGATTGTTTTTTCAATATGATTGCCAGTCTTTCATTGTGCATTGATATATACGATGCATGAATGTAAGCCTCTGGGTGTGTATGTGTTGTAGTTCAGACACTAGCTGTTACAAGATGATAGAGGCCATGGGTGTCATGATAATCAATGTATGAAGTATATGCACTTTTTATAGGTATATGGCACCAAAATATGTCATTTTTGTCTATTTGTAAAAACAGAATGAACCGATGTTGTTAAGACTCGGCTTTTCCCCCTTTGTGTATTGGCTGCCTCAGAATAAAAAATAATAATGATGATGGCAAATTAGTGCAAACAGGAATGGAAAGTAAGCAAAATAAAGCAAAACATCACTGCTAATGCTTGTTTAGCTTTTTTTACGTCCATTTATTAATCATTATTTTCCACGGCTCAATCAGCTGCACTCCATCTGGTCTTTTCTAGCTGTTGTAATTAGCCCATACATGTAGGGCCCAGGCAGTCACTCTTTCTTCAGATGACATAAAACCTTTTTGTAGAACTTTGGTTCCATCGTAATCAATCCTGTGTCTCGTTTCTATCGAATCTAGTGCTATCCCTGATCTATTCTCCAATCTATGAAAGCCTTGTGAGATCTTTAGGATTTCCTTTAGACATTGTCTACGTTCTTTGACTCTCACATTCACCTGTCGGAATCTTTCCTCTGCATACACTGTATCACAACCTAAACACTTCATTTCATAGACGCAATTCTGTTGATTTTCCGTCCGTATTACGTATTTCACTTTCATCAAAGCAGAACATAGATTATTTGTTGTATCGAAATAAACCTTTATTTCATGCTTGTTGAGAATTCTTCTGATTTCATCCGATATCTCTTCGCAATATGGAATCACCTTAGTGTTGATCAACTTCTTTGGAGAACATTTCGGACCATTCTTAACTTCATTTTTTAAAGACTCTTCTTGCAAATCTATCCGGCATAGTTACTTGCTATAAGTGTAGGTCGAATTAACTTTAACTCATTGTTTTTGTCTTCTACCATTGTCACCATATAATTAGCCCTGTTGATGAAACTCTTCTCAACCGTCAGTTTAGTGGTTGTGTGTGGAGAATGATAATCCAGTTCGTTCAAGTAATTGCGTTTAACGTTACAAAACGTACTATCCACGTATCTCAGCCATATTCTCACAGTAACCGAGCTGTTCATCATTACATTATTCGGCTAAATCAAGATTGCTAGATCTTAATACGATAGGAAATTTAGGGAAGGGCTCGGAATAGTTGTGCACACAATTACACACAATAGGATGGGATAGAGCGACAGTATTAAAAACCTATGTAGTTAGGTGAAGGGAGAGATTGATAAGCGAATCTTTGTTTATCGAATCAACACCGAATACATGTAATAGAAAGGATTCCTAACCTGTCACAGATATATGAAAAATTCTACTACCCTTGTTACGAAGATGGAGAGAAAATTAAAAGCATATAAATTACATTTCAAAGTTGTGGAGTTACATGGTATGAATATAGACAAATTATGGCCAAAACGTTATCTAGTAAATGATACTGTTTCACTTTGTGACATTTCTAATATACAGACTAAAATGGAATTAAAATCTACTTCAGTGTTTTTACTAATTTTTGATGTTGTGTAGTTGCAAAGCGATTAAAGCTGGAGATCATTCGTATACCTTTTTCAAAAAGTAGAACAAGGAACGGTGGAATTACCTAACATCAATAAATGCGATGCCGTACCCTATATGAAGGACACTTCAGAAGCTGTCAGTTTACTGCTTCATCTGTTCGGGATCAGGGTGGCACACAAGCCAACTAAACAACCATAGAGCATGTTGTGCAAATCAGATAATCCGTTGTCAAAGGAAAACTAGGAAAACGTAATCTACAAAAGCAACAGCAAAGATTGTACACAATACTACGTTGGTCAGTCTAGAGATCAAGTTGCTCGAAGAACTCATAAACACGCGACACAACCTTCTTGGTTTCAACGCAGGCAGACAATCAGGGTCACATATTTGACTAGGAGAATGTGGAAATCCTCCAAAGAACAGGTTCGAAAGCTGCAGGGGAATTTTTAGGAGTACAGCATTCCAACGAAAACTCAGTCAACAAATCATCCATCAAATAAGTGCAAATTATCCAAACAAATAACGATGAATTACAATGTGACAGTAACAAATAGCACAATTTCACTCTAACAGAGATTTTCTATCAGCGTGGCCGAATAAAATGTGAGGTCGAGGTGTGACAAAATCTTTTCCCCAACTTACACTCAGACATCACTCAAGGTCAGCAGTAACACTACCTAAACATTCTTGTAACATTTGAATATGTTTCATTTCTTTATGAAGTCAGTGCTGATGATGTCATCAAACCTGATGATTAAATGCCGAAGACAGAACACTGAATTACCATCATCCCCATCCTGAGCTATAAATCTTTCCCATCATTTCAAAGATGTAATTCTTGTATGCTGTGATGGAGGATCAGGAATCATCTTTTTGGATCGAGAGCATTATGTTGATAAATTATACACAGTCCTAAGTGGTGGAATAAACTATATCCAGAGATCAGAAAAACAAGACGTAAAAGAGTGAGAATTAAAATATCAGAGCCTTAAGCGAATTGAAAGAATAGTCCCTAATTACCGTGAACATGGATAAGCATTTTGGACTGTACTTCTCAATTATATTCTAATCGTTCGGTCTATCTAAAGTACATAAAAGTGGTGTGGTCTTCACCTGGTGATAAAATGTGCCTAATTCATCTTATCGCTCAACGACAAAGTGGCTCGCAAAAATTGTTGAAAATGTACGGTTAAATCTTTGTAATTATGGCGTTTCAGATACATCTGCCTTCGTCTGTTGCATAGAAGAAATCAATGCAACGAGTAAACTTATGTAATTGCATGATATTTCTTTGTTCACAAATATTCCACTAGTAGGAACGACTTGTCATCTATGAGATTACAGTACTTGTAATAGCACTATACTGTTAACAAACCGTTTAAAATAGCTGATATTAGGATGAACTTTTAAAGCATAGTTTAGGATGGAGTCATCATGAAGTCTCTACTAGGCCGTCTTGGTTGCATTTTTATAGCGTCATTTTTCTTCTCTCCGTTCATACACATTTGCCTACTTTGATGTCATTCTTTCTCTATCCGCCTCTTTTTCGTGATGTAGCTCATCGGCTTAATAATTCGAGTTTCAAGCAGTGGTAATAATATATATATATATATATATATATATATATATATATATATATATATATATATATATATATATATATATATTTCATACAACATAGGTTACATGCATACAAACCAGTTTACAGGTTTGGTCATTTTGGTAATGAGAAATGACTATAATGTACAATGTTAAGCTAAACATTAGGTACCGTTATTCATGGCATATAAGAGGTGTGTTGAAGCAGACTCAGTTCGAAATTAGGAATTATTCGGTTATTGTTTAAATCTTCCAATATTCTTGAAGGTGGGGCCGCATCACAGTCATGACCTTCGGGTGTGCGCGTTCGTCATAAGGTTTTGATGTCAAGGTGCACACTGACAAATGCGATTTCTAGGATTCCATTTGAGTACAGGACTGGTTAGGTAAACCTGAAAAGTGAATAACAAAAGCGAGCAGCAGAGGAAATTCGAAACGGGAGCACAAAAATACACAGGAGGAGATCAACCACGATACATCTGGGTGAGTTCTTTGTACTGACTACAAAACTTACTTGAAGAAGTATCCAGAACCAACTATTTAGAGGTAAGCTTAGGTGGGAAAAGATGAAGGTCATGCGCACCTTCATCTTTTCTCTAGGTTCCTAGGTTCAAAACTTGCCACACCTGCGCAACTGTGTATTACCAGTTATCCACATACAACAGGTGTGACTCATATTCGGGTACATAAGCATGTACCTGGTTGAGTCGCATTATTTATTTCATCATCCCCTCCTTCTTTGCATGCTCTTGTGAAGCGTAGCGACTTGGACTAATGCAGTTCTTTGCCATGTTCTATGTTGATTTGTCTGTTTATCCACTAACCGAAATAATTTCCGAAGTTTATGTATGTAGAAGGTATGTGGTCGGCATCTTTCTTATTCGCCATGAAAACTATCCGCTGTATGAACTCTTTATACGTTTCAAGGACGATAAGATTGACATAGGACTAGGCTCTACTACGTGGCGGTGCAAGTTCCAACACCTCAAATCAACACATCAAACGAAAAAGCACTAAGAGTAGAGATAAGGGAATAAAGAAGAAAGCAGTCAAAAGTGGTAGAAGGTCGTGATTTTGATTCTAAACCGTCTATAAGACTCACTCCTGAGGAAGAATTAAATTCCACATTTCACTGCAGAAGTGAGTCTATCGCGAACCAAACTGGACAGAACGTTTCAATAACTTAAACAGTTGTAAACCTCTAGGTAGACAAAGGAATCTCACTCATTCATTGTGTTCTAGAATTTTGAAGATATGCTCAGAGGATACAGTTGATGATGAAATCGAAACTGTGAGATCAAAACAATTAATGTTATCTATAGACACTTAAAATGCAAATAACATTTTACTCAGCTACAGTGCTAAGGAAAATTTTGTTTATTAATTAAGGGTTCAAAGGGGATGTAGTAACTAAAGTACTGAAGAGCCACCTATTGAAGTGCGCCAGAAGTGCTTTCTGATCCGCTAACTTACAGTAAATGTATTCAAATCCTCGTTTGCTTTGACATCATATGAAGGATAGTTTACCGTTTATGTTCATATCCATATTAGCTCATAAATTTACTTGGTACTGTAAAGCTGAGTAAACTTGGCGTGAGTTAAAACGCTTCGAAAATTTTGTTATCGAAGGTTAACGAAAAGCAGCAACATCATCCACATGTGAACACATAAAAGTCATTTCATTCAGCCTTTCGTAATTTGTCATGGGAAGTAGTTTAACAAGTTAAGTTGAAATACTCTAAAGGTCTGTTTTCACTAAGTATGCATAATCGAAACACCTGTTGTACATGATCGAAAATCTAAGCTCTGTATTTAAAAACGTTTTGCATAACCTCTTTCCCTAGCTTAATTTTTTTGTTTTATCGCGAGTTACAATGAAGAGGTACTAGTACCGGCACTACAGTAAAGTTCATTACTGATCAATTTAGGTGCGAACGTTACTCAGAGAATGAAGTAGTCACTCTCTAGCTAGATTTCAGTAGCAGTGGGATTTTATTTCTGTACTTCTGCTGTAACCGAAATTCTGAGCGATCTGCTCTGTTCAGAGTGGAAAAGCGATGCCACAAAAACTGTCTATACGATCGGATAAATACAGCCAATGAAGTAGTCATTCACTTCAGTAAGGTTTTACCAAATGAGCATTGTCTTTCTTGAAGGACCGGATATCTAACTGACCTACTTTTTTCGAATGAATTCAGTCTTATTTACTTTCTCAGTTTGATTGTATTTATTCTGAGAGCATGAAACCTAGAATTTACTCCGAAGTTTGTAGTTCGTAGTCAGTATTTTTAGTTGATTTTATTGTGAGTGAACTACTAAGAAGATACGTTACGAAAGGGTCTGATGACAGTTGTTCCGATACGTTAAAGAGTTGATTTGTTTGTTGTTGTTTTGTTTTTGATAAATATCTGCATCAGAGACGATTTCATAGACTACTTAAAGGTGATAAAATAAGAAATGTACGAAAGGAATTTCATTTAAAACAGATAGAAAAGGTTCAGATATATTCCGTAGCAGTTAATGTTATTATACTTGCAGAACCTAGATGTTTTCGAGGAGTTAGACTCATTTTTTATTTTTCACTTTGTGATTTGTTGACTCGCAGATATTGTTCCTCTCAGTATGACTTCCCTACACAAGAAAAAGTAATTCACGCAGCATTGGAAATCACTCGTCAATACCTGACGAAGGATCCTACTACCTTGGTTATTTGTGGAATGTATTCGATCGGCAAAGAACGATTTGTTCATGGTACGTGCAGTCTATAATAATCTTATACTAATTGTTTCCCTTGTTATGCAAAACAATAATTTTCCAATACTGTGCGTACATCTAGTTCCTTTGCCATTGGATATGCAACATGAAATAATATACATTTCGATGTGAATTTAGTGAAATTTGTGGTCGCGTTAGAATTTTCTCAGTATTGCAAACTGAACACCGTAATGTTGGTTATTTTCTAATTACCTGTCAGCACAAACGATAAGTAGTTACCAGCAAGTGAAGGCATTGTTAGGTCTGTTAAAAATCTTTTCAGCTAAAGGATTAAAATTAATGCATTATCTTTTGCGGGAACCATGTATCATCATTAGTTGCTTATACACATATAAACAGGATAAGAAAGTCACACTTATTGGAAATAGTCGCTTTGACCTCGATGTCCATTGCAATCAGAAAAACAATACAACGCCATCATGATATACAGGTTCATTTTATTGGTTTGTAATGTGCATCAGTTGTGAGATGTCAGTTCAAAATGTCCAAATTACGTAAATCAGAGTCTGACCATTTCATCTTGTCAAAAGTGAAGTTCATTGGACTAAAACAACTGTGGTCCTAGTTATTTGTAGTTCCAACAAGTTCTGAATTTTCCACATGTTCAACCAGTCAACTGAAATGTTCCAGGACAGACGGACAAATATCAAAATAAGGCCTAATATTACAACATAACTGTCCAAGTTATCACACCTCATATTAACACATTCAGCGAGGTGAAAGATGAAGAAGAAACCAATCACAAATAATGGAAATTTCGTCAAAAGAGAGCGAGGAGAAATGAGAACATACTGAAATTCAGTATGACTATTAAGATAAAGTTAATATATGGATACATCTGCACTAATTCTTAGCCATATCACATAGTCTACAGCCACTGGTTTCTTTTACGCGGCCTCCGACAGGGAAGTCCACATTTCCGTACTTGACTCAGACCAACAGGTGAGCTTCATGAACTGATTCCAAATTTTATTCTGGCTGCCCCAATCTTTTTCCCGCCCGAACTTCCTTCAGTTAACCAGCGGACGGTGACTAGGCATTTGTCACACATGTCTTAACCACTTGAGTCAATAAGGGTTCACAGCCTTATCGATTGAATTTCCTCTCCTACCTATAACTCTACGCCCAATATTTACGTTGCTAGCATGGTGGCACCATGACACTTGGTGTGTGCTACGAAGACACCGGTTATCAAGCACTTGAAGCCTTCATATGTTGTCTACCTTTGATGAGCCATGTTTCACCTCCATATATTATTCATCGTTGGCATGGAGTTATGGAGTTTAACTGATCACAGAAAGGAGTTATGTAAGGGTTGTGTTATCTATATAGTAATCAAGGTGTGTAAAATTAACGAAATTAGTTAACAAATAATACACTACGCAACTGTAATAAGGTACATTTGCTAAAGTGAATAGCAGATATAAGCGTGACTAGGTGAACCAGCATCGAAGATTGTTAAAACCAAGAAATAAAAAAGTATTCGAAATGTATTCCGACGAAAGGGTTACAAGTTGAGAAAAGGTTGGATACGAATGTTCGAACATAAAGGTCAGGTTTTATTTGATGAATAACCAAACCTATAGTGGTTTTAAACAAATGAAAACAAAAGCATCATTAAAGACTGGGCTGAATGGCGTTTACCA
Organism: Heterobilharzia americana; assembly: GCA_944470555.2. Lineage (NCBI taxonomy): Eukaryota > Metazoa > Platyhelminthes > Trematoda > Strigeidida > Schistosomatidae > Heterobilharzia > Heterobilharzia americana. Next base: position 51,835,561 of record OX104129.1, on the reverse strand, counting down.
CCTCAAAATCACTATCTGCATTGTTTGCTCGATTGAAGTCAGTCAGTCATTCAAAAGTACAACTTTTAACGCCATCACTCTCCCCCTATAAAATATTCCTAAAGTTTACTATGGTATAGTAGCTATAGGTACCCACTGTCTGTAACCGAAGTGCTTTACCACATACCAATAAGTGACTTGTTACATTCAATTAAGGGTGTCCAGGTCAGCTGTAAGTCTAGCTATATAGGACCTTATAGTGACTCGTTTGCGCATACATTTCCTTTTTATATACCTTTAGATTTTGGGCTGTGGTTTACAACTGTTTTTTGAATGCTAATAGTGACTGTTTTTAATATTTCATCTCATATTTTTATTGTAGTCTTCAACGGTGCATCGGCCAACAGTAGAGAGTGTAGTGGTTGAGTGTGTTGACCACTTCACTTACCTGGGAAGTAGGATCACCCCTGATGGCTCAGTGGCCGGTGAAATCTTTGCACGGATACGAAAGGCTCGGCTGGTTTTCGCCAACTTACGCCACTTATGGCGCCGCCGTGATATCCGATTGTCTACCAAGGGTTGTGTGTACTGCACAGCAGTTCGGTCTGTTCTGCTGTATGGCTGTGAAACGTAGCCATTGAAGGTGGAAGACATGAGAAGGCTTCAGGTGTTTGACTTCCATTGCCTTTGTAGTATAGGCCGTATTCTATGGTATCACCAGGTGAGTAACGCCGAAGTCAGGTGTGAAGTTGTAGGGAGAAGAGGTAAGTCAGTTGTTGAGGTTATGAACCTTCATCGAGTGAGATGGTTGGGACACGTGTTACGTATGCCTAGTCACCGATTACCTCGTCACACAATGTTGACCGAAATAGGTCCAGGCTAGAAAAAGGCCTGAGGTGGCCAGACTAAAATATGGTACCAATGTATGAAGTGTTTGACTGTTGATTTGTGTCATGTGGGGCGATGCAGACTAGGTGGTTGGGGTCCAGGGGACAAGAGGAACCAGTGGTTGGAGACTGTAGGTGATATGGCTCAGAACTGATGTCAGTGGTGGAGATGTATACATACATTATCCATTATCCTCATCTTAACGATGCTATACCGAATCTCGCCATTTTCTCATTCTTCCTTTCTCTCTTTTCGTACTTTATATTTCTGTTGACTGAATTTTCTCATCTTCATCTTGTAGTTCACTGCCTTTTTTACTTGATGTATTGATATGAGGTGTGGTAACTTTTACTGTTACGCAGTAATTCCTGGTCCTATGTTGGTAGATGATGATATTTTCTATTGACAAAATAGTTGGAATAATTGGTTTCAGCATCCGAGTTTCTAAGACAAGCTGGTTCTTTTTCGTAAAGGTATGTGCCAAACATATTTTGTATTCGATATCTGCGACAGTGGATTAAGTTTATTTTTCTTAAATTGATAGTCAGCCATAGAAATCGTTTAAATGTCTATCCCATATCATATTTCTGTGTTTGAATGTATTCGTCATTACCCGTTACAAAAACTGTACTATAAGCGAGATTCATTTACCAATTGATGGATGTTGTTTTCATCGTTCTAGTAGGGAAAATAATGCTGTCAGCAGCGATTGTGACATTACTAAGAAGAGATTTAAGGCCTCAACAGTGTTGTCATACAACCAGACGATATCAGAACCCCTACGTGGAATTCTTAGTAAAGCTGGGTTTCCGGTGTCATTCACATAAACAAATTCGCTCAGAGATAAACTTTGTCAGCTTAGGAATTCTGTCGACCCAGTAAGGCAAAGTAATTCAATTTAGCAATTATTTTGCAATGACTGTGAAGTTAAGTACATTCGTCAGATAACCTAAATGAGGTCAGTCAGGTAAACAAAGCATAGGGAATTAGCTAAATCTAAAATCTAAAATGATAGACCCTACTCAGATGAGTAGTCTAAGAAGGAATTCAGCCATTGGTGTGAAAACAAAAATACAAATTCATACAGTAGTTCATAACAGAGTTCCTGTCTCAAAGACTAATGTAGTTGGGTGAAAGAAGACGTCGATCACTGAATCTTTGTTCATCGATTCGACACCTAACATAGTAACGATAGTAACGACTCAACATCGATTCCAGATGTTTAGACAGTTTTAATGTCGATAAAATCGAAGAAGGGAAAGGAGCATAACTATATAAAACGTAAGTCAAGCAGTTGTATATTACCTTGGTGTGATAATGAACAATAAGTTGTGCTCGTTACTAGTGTACAGTATATAATGCTGTTTCTGTGCCATACCAAATAAACTAATTTGGCATAGAATTCTAACTACTTATTAGTAGTCAAAAGCCTAATCGTAAAATGTTTCTCTGTCAGAGAACCTCCACTTCTAGGTGCTGTAATTTATCAGACGCGTTGAGATCATACTAAGAATTGAAGCAGTTTTCTTCTAGGACAATTTTCATGTCTCTGACCTGTATATTGAAGAATTATACACACAAATAAGTGTTTTCAGTTATTTCTCTTTTCTCTACACTATTCTTCAACTAAGTATTGAAATCTATGTTGTTTATAATCGACTGGATTTACAGTTGAACTACAGTTAAAGTGATATCATTGTACAAGTCATGAGCACGGTTTGGTAATCATTCGTGTGAAACCTCAATTAGAGGAAAGAGTAAGTGCTATTTATGTGTGCTTATAACTTACAATGGATTTGTAAAATGTATTGCATAGAGCTTAAGGATCATTTGTTTGAATATCAATTCGATGCAGTATAAAAACAGAAAAATACAAGTATCAGCAAATAATAATAGTTGTTTGAGCACTTGATAATATGTGCCACAGAAAAAAACATTCAATTCAAGATTGAAACATTGGTAGCAATAACGGTTAAGATGATACTTGGATTTGATAGATTAGTGTGATAAAGCAAAGTATTGGTTAATGCTTCAGAGCCACTCAAGTATTTTTTTCCATTCATTCACTCCATTACACCTTAATTGGCTGAAACTAGATGTATATATTCATAAGAAATCTGTATTTAGCTTTCTGTTGTCGTTTTCATCTATTCTATTAACTCTATATTTACTTGAATAGGTCGATGGCGTATTGTACAACTAAATCCATTCTTGTTAGTTAGACTATTTCTGTTGACAGCACAAAAACGTTCTGTTATTTTTTATAAATTGGAATGATCGAGATCGATTAGATAGCATTAGATGACTACCATATGCTAACTTGCATGTGTAGATTGTTCCAAGTCGCCTCAGTTAAATATTTCTGATACAGGCCTTTAGGAAACTTAAACTTCTAATCTCTGATGAGTGTTAAAGACTCAATGTCGATACCTCATGGTGGTTATGGTAAACTATTGGGAAACTCTAGCCTATGTAGTATTCCTCTAACACTAACCCCCAAAGTGGTCTGTTTATGGCTGAAGAAACTCAGTTGTACTCAGATGACAAGTTCGTGCAATGACCTCGAACAGTGGTGGGTAGCGAAGGATAAAGAGATGGAAAAAGCCACAACAATTGGTAACGGCAGACAGCTATTTAGACTTATCTGGGAAAATGGAGCAAAAATTTACGCGATTAGTAAAACTGCAGTGGAGAAAGATGGGTCTTAAATTCAGTGCCAGAGAAAACACTTTGAGGAACAGTTCAACCGCTCTTCAGTTACTATCCCGTTCCTCTCTATCCAGTCGGGTCCTGAATAAAACATTGAGATTGAGCATCCAGCAGTTTTGGAAGTCGTGAAAGCTGTAAGTAACCTGAAACGAGGAAGCGCAGAAAGATTCTATGGACTAGCAGTAGAGGTATTTAAGGACGATTATCATGAATATCTGACCAGGTTGACTGAATGCTAGATAGCGTATAAGGGATCATTTATGATCTCTTCTAATTGGTCCCAATCACTGATTGTCCTAGTATTCGAGAAAGAGAAGGGATATTCATGCAATAATCAAAATGAGATCAATTTGACGAATGTTGTGTCTGAGATTCTAGTTTCGATAATTATAAGATTTCTGAGTGGAGCTCGGCAACCGTGAACTCGAGAAAACTAGGCAGGTTTCGGACTCAGTTGTGAGTGTGTCAACCAGATATTCATCTTCCGCCAGGTTCTCGACTCAGGCAAACTTGCCGATACCATCATCTTTTCGACCTGAGGGTGACGTTTCACATCTCATTGTGTTTACCAATTTACTAGTGACTGTATTTACACATACATAGGGAGGAGTAACAGAGCTATGCACGTGAGGGTGCAAGAAAATGTACCTAAATGGCTTTAAAAAAAGGAGTGTGAAACGTTGATAAACGCTGGTTGGAGGTAACGCTCTTCGTCCATAGCTAAACCTATCGAAACAGGTCACAAAATTAATGTTCAATCAGCACTAAATGTTTTATATAGAAACATTCAAGGGCGCATACTGAGATTTGCGGAAGCGATAGCCATAGACAAATTGAAACCACCTTTATGTGTACAACAATTGTTTGAACTTACACAATACCTACCTTGATAAACTTTGTTTTCTTATCAAGACTACGATCAACGATGTCACCTCCTTTTTGTTCTCATCTTCCTTAATTCTGATCGCCTATTATCTTAATTGTTATATTTGTCCTCCCACTCTTCGATTTAATATAAGTTGGCTTGACAAGTAATATGTGATCAGATTGTTTTAAATGTAATTCGCGAACATATCACACTGTTCTGATAAGCTTCTAATTATACTATCTAAAGGGATTCCAATCCATTGACTGAGAGGTATTACGAGGGAGTGCTGGGTAAGTACATCACTTTTTGAAGTATCTGTGCTCAGAAACCCGTAGGAACTTTCAAGCCGATGGTGAATTATCAGGTGAGTTGTGTGTGTCGAGTGGTGTCCACCAAGGAAATCCGCTCTTCATTCATATTCGACTTCCTCTTGGACATACTTATGGACGTCTCCCCCTTGTCATCTGACTTCACGTGGATTAATCTTATCACAAGAGAATCCTTGGTAGATACAGAATACGCAGATGACGTAGTCCTGTTGATTGAAGACACTGACAAGATGCAGAGTCTTCTTGATAAGCGAATCGAACAAACAAACTGACCAACCAAAGTGCTTTTTATGTTAATTACGACTACATTTAGACTGACAGACAGTCAGTCAGTCAATCTATATTATTTTTTAAAACGTCGGATTATATACATATTTGACATATTTCCCTTATTAATTCATGTCTTCGGTTTGAATACTTATCGCTACTCGTTTCAGTGTATTTCATTAATCGGGCTGGAAAATCAGCTAGGAAGTTGAAGTGCGTTGGTGGTTGGTAGTCGGTATCCATGCCACGTTAGTGGCTATAGAATTTGAGAACCATAATACTTCTGGACACCTTGAGCAACAATTCGTGAATGTTTGAGATATGTTTTTTTACCACCCAAATGCAAATTGTTGCTTCAGGATTGGTCTTTAGTAGTACCCTGTTTAACAATAAAAAGTGAAATACATGGACACGTTGACCACTTCATTTACCGACTAAAGCAGATGAACCCTGGGTGGTCAGTGGCCGACGGAATTTATACACATTTACAAAAAGCTCGGTTGGTTTTCACCAAATTATACCATGTATGGCGCTGCTGTAATATCTAGTTGTCTATTAAGAGTAGATTGTACTGCTCTACATTTCACTCTGTTTTACTATATGACCGTGAAACAGCCATTAAAGGTAAAGGAAGAAGGATGGCTTCAGGTTTTCGACCACCGTTACCTTTGTAGGGTGGGGATTGTTGTGATGCCACCACTTCAGAAGCATAAGTTTGAGAGATAGAAGAGGTAAGTCAAAGGAAATTCACCCCGCTCTCGTAGTTGGGATATGCCCTCCACCTACCTAGTTACTGTTCGATTTTTTGATATGAAATGTAGCAACTTGAACAGTTATGCTGTACTGTCAGGTATCATGTTGGTATCATCCGTATCTCTATCTGCTTGGACATTCCGCGTTGAGGTTGATGATACTGCCTGGCTGCCAGCACTTCAATAGATGATGTAGAGTTCGAATCTATATATAACTTGCTTAAAAGTCTGCTGCATAGACCACTTAACTGAAGGTACTATATTGTACGCATTTCGTCTAATAATAACGGCTGTCTTTGTTTTTCAGTCTTTCAATGAAAGTCAACATGTGAGCTGTTTTAAAATAATAATCGTTACCATCGTCACATTGCTTTTTGTTTTTTCCTGTCTGACACTTTGGTTGTCGATGATGTTGGTATATTTCTTTGTATGGCTGTATACTGTACCAGGTTTGCGTTTTAGGCAAATAAATGGCAACTAATAAAAGAATTGGCACAGGTGAAAAAACACGAATTTTTATCACGTCCACGTACTCAGTGTGTATCATCGTGCTACGCATTTAGCCATCATCGTATCGTACCCTGAACCAGAATGTGAAATAATCCTCCGTCACCACAGAGACAGTCACGCGTAGGCCTTTTGAGAGGGTTGGTGTTTCACAAAATTCAGCCATAATTTAGAAAATTAAAACAACCAGAAAGAGAGTGCCCAGATGTCAGGTTCGTTCTTTCTTTACTCTTCTGTATGGAGTGAGAAGGCAGTTTAGCTGAAATGCTGGTTGTGTGATCTCAAAGCTAACTGTTCTGCTACTTTTGTCCAGCCTGCAGTCTGAGCTCGCTCACCTGACCCTTATCGCATCATAAATTATTCACGCTATGATGGTTAATATTTGCAGTTTATTGGCTGTCCAACCAATCTCTTGGGTCTAGTGAAAGCTGAATGAATCAACCATTCTAGCAAGTGAAGGTCAACTAAGTTATCACCGTAGGCAAGACTTATCACCCTTTCAAACTAGCAGCTAACAGTTGTAATTGACCAAATCACAAAAACGTTTCATTTTCATGCATGTTATCGTATTCACTAGTGTCTTTCGAGGCCATCCTGTCAACTACTGAAATAACCAGTCAGGTTTTAGCATTTCGGCTGGGAAGGTGTTGGTTGTTTTACAAAATAAAAAAGTAATTGGTTATCTCAACAGTTGTCAGGGTAACCTTTAAAGTTATTGCAATTTACCTAGTTGGAAGCATACTTTAAACAAGGTTGGGAAGACGTATAATAAACGCATCATCAAACTTTTTTATAATCCTATGCATTGTTTCTAGGTAGATAGTGTTTGTTACTACTTTGTGTAAATATTTTTACCTATTATCGTGAGCTGAACATTGGCACCCCTCATAAAATCGAAATTGAAAAAGGGTGATACTGTTGAATCCTGTTGGTTTCACAAAAGTAAGAAAGAAAATATTCAACTCGTAACTCTGTTTGTTTTAACCACTGGCTTCAAAATTGAATGCAGTGGGAATTCACGCATCACTAGTTAGTTTTCACATCCATTCTCTTGTCTTTTGCCTTTCTTTACTGATTTTTTTAATGATACATAAAAACTCAACAAAATTTATTCAGTATGAATGTAGAAAAGTAAGCAATTTTAGGCATTGAAAGACTTTCTGTTACTCCAAATATAGTTTGTTCAAGCGTAAATTTGTAAAGCTCTTGTATTCCAATTAAATTTTTACACTTAACGTACTGACATTAAATATATTTAGAAATACATCAACAAACAAGTTTAAGGTGGAGATGAACTTCGAACGTATTTCAATTCTGAGGTATATCATCCTTTTGCCAATCATGGATTCTAATCATTAACCCTTTATTCTCCTACTCAGTTCAGACTACTATCTAGAGACCTAATGAACTGGTATAGTTTCTTAGTTTGACAACTTTTAGCTTTTTTAACCAAGTCACAGCCAGGTGATGTGTGTACACACGTCCCAATTCTATCAGTGGATGGAAGTTTATTTTACCGAACTACTTACCTCGCTTACTTGGTTTCCTTTGTCCCACCTCCTCATTACTTGCATAATGGTCCTATAACTCACAGTCATTCATATCGGCTAGTAAAACGTTGTAATAAAACAATGTTTTTTTGTTCATTTAAAATGTATAAAAAGCAACATTACCTATCAAGTGTCAAAGTTATTTTAAAACTGTTCATTGAAATATATATTATCAATGAATGTACACTTTTCGTTTCATTGTTAACTGTATTTTGCATAAGTACAATATATGTGCATGTCTTTGCGATCACAATCACCAGCAACGCAATGCAACCACCACTATTATTGTTACTGGTGCTAGATTGGTTTTTATCTTCTTCCTTGAATATGTACATTCATACTTATCTCTTGTCTATCATAACAGTATTTGAAAAAGAGTAACATGACTATCTAATCTTTTTCAGAAAGCAATAGTGATAATAACACTGACACCAATAAGCAAATTTAAAAGTGTAAATAGTGAAAAAAGTGAGTAGATCAGTAAGTGAGATAGTGAGTTACGGAGTAGACTCAGCTTACTAACATGTGCTTCGAAATTATACAATGTGATCATGATTGTGATGTATATCTATGCGTTTTTCATACCAACTTTTCATATTTCCTTAGTTCTTATTGTTTAAACTTAGCTCGACTAATCACAAGTCATTATTATTATTATTATTTCCATTATAATTATTATTTGTAAACAAAGCATGATTCAGGCATATGGTCACATAAGCAAACATACATATACAAATTATTAGTATGATCATTATTTCTATGCAGATGATTATTTACTAATTTTTCGTTGTCGTAGGCAATTATTCTAGCTGCATAATTATTCGTAGAGTTACTGTAATTATAACCTAGCTGATTAAAATGCTTTCTTGATTTCAGGTTGATATTGGTCATAGACTGAGATCAGTTGGAAAACCATTGGAAACCTGGGAATACTGGGGAGCTATTTTGCCCTAGTATGGAACTCCTCAACAGTGTGCACCCATGATCCCATCAGGGACCGAACCCATGACCTTCAGGTCCCGTGGCTGGCACGTTGCCATTCAGCCACTGAATCTGTACGTTGTGGTTTACATTTCCGGTGACCGGTGGGGCAAACCAAGTCGGACGTAAGGACAGTTACTCAATGACAACATTGGATGGAGGTTGTGCTATATCGTGAACTGACAGAAGTAGAAGATGTAGACCACTGGATGCCAACCCAGTGGCTGAATGGGAATGTGCTGGTTGCGAAACCTGAAGGCCCCTAGTTCGATTCCTAGTGGAGTCATGGGTGCACACTGCTGAGGAGTCCCATACTAGGGTGAAACAGCTCTCCAGTACTCCCAAGCATGTAATGTTTCCCCGACTGGTGTCAGTCCGTGATGAATATTGACCCGAAATCAATCAATAAATTCCTTCAATGTCCAAATGAAAACACTTTATATCTCTTCCATAGTAGTTAAATCTGATTGATTGGCTTCTGTTAACACATAGTCGCTTTGTTGTCTGTTTAAGGGTTACAAATAAATAACCCATTCAAAGATATTTATTACTGTTAAGCACGTGTGTATGTGTTTATTCTAGTGCTCATTATAATGCTGAATATGAGCAGCTTCCACTTCACATATATAGCGCACTTTCGAGTCCAATTTCAGGCGAACTGGAACTTATGTTGTTATACCTTTGTTGGTTGGAATGAATTGCTCGGTCTCTGTTGGCATATGGACTCCTGAGCGGACGGCTAAATACTGCCTGTTTCAATTATATATTATTGTTAGATGGTGGCTAGCAGTGGAATTTAGTACGCGGGTTTCGTCCTAATTGGAGCTCTTCAGCTGTAGAGAGAAAGGACCACTCAGTCATTATTGACATTAAGACTTGTCGTAACTGAGTGAAGGTTCAAGTTGACATACGTCAAATCAATACTTCAGGGGACAACGCAAAGTTTGATAAAATAAAAACAGGGGAACGCCAATGACATTGTCAATATCCTGAAAAAGCTGTTAGACGATAAGAAGAAATGATAAAACAAATACCGAAATATGACAAGGTGATCAAAATAAAGGTTAGGTATGTTTGCATCTGAAACACTGCGACTGGTTTTGGTGATATCACCTAGGAGGATATACGTTGGAACGTCGTTACTTCCCTTACCAAATCGTCTGTGCAATCCAAGTTTCTATTATTAAGGAAGAAGGAGAATGTTTTATGGAACTTTACTGATTCTTAGGTATACAAAAAACATAATCCATTTGTTTTCTGGACCGAACTCTCGAGTTAGTGGTTTCAGGAATCAAACAATAAATATATATCAGAATAGGACCAGATATTACATTGTAGCTCTACAAGTTGCCACACCTCATATCAACACATCAAGTAACATGGCAGTAAAGTGAAAGATGAAGAAAAAAAACGAAATCGGTCAAAAGCAGTAAAGTAGTAAAAGATAGGATGGTGGAATGGGAAGATACTGAATTCAGTATACGAGTTAAGATGAAGACAATATTTGGATACATCTACGTCACTGATATTGATTCTAAGCCACATCACCTGGAGTCTGCAACCACTGGTTTCTAATCTCATACGGAACCCAAACGGCTTGTGTGCATCTCCCTAAATGGTTCAAACCAACTGCCAAAGGCTTAATTCAATGGTCTTATGTTTTAGTCTAACCGTCCCTAGCCTTTTTCTAGCCTAAACCTACTTGAGTAAATGTTGTACGACTTGGTAGACAGTTACTAGGTATGTGTAGCGTTTGTCCAAACCTCATGAAAGTTCACAACCTCATAACCTGACTTTCCTCTCTTCCGTAGAACTCTATATGTGACTTCTGCATTACTGATGTAATGACAATAGGCCTATTCTACGAAGGCTACGGTGGCCCTTCTCACATCCATTACCTTTAATGACCATATTTCACAGCCATGGTGTAGAACAAAGCTGAATGGAGTGGAGCACACTTGACCCTTAATAGATAGTTGGATGTTGTGCAGGCGCCACCGATAGCTTAAGTTGACACAAGCTAACCGAGCCTTTTATATCCATACCGAGAGTTCATCGAACACTGACCAACTAGGGCTGACGTGACTTCCCAGGTAGATAAAGTGGTCAACGCGTTCATGCGTTTTTCTCCCTGTTGTCAGACTTCGCACTATTGAAGACCAGTCGTGGAGCAAAATTTAGGATTTTGATCATCCCAAAGTGTATTCTAAGTTCACGCGTTCAGGAGATTATCGAGGTTGTCGTCCCGAACAGGTTGACGTAACTACCCACTTTTCCAATTAACAAATCGAACCATATTCAGATTTACCTGTCCAACCTACGGAAAGTATAGGTTATCATGGGATATATCTAAAAGATACTTTGGAAATGGAGGACGTCTGGCTAATAAACACCAAGTCTATGCGAGTTATTAACTTCATGACAGTCTCTCATTTCAGCAAACGGCGAGTTGTACGTTGACTAAGGTCCCTGATGAGAAAAATCTTACGGCGCTTACTTATGGTCTGCTAGGCCTGTTGACCGAAAACGCACTAGTAAGATGGAAGTAGTGATTGCACTTGGCAATAGCCAGAAGATCCGTCTCAGATGAAAATCATTGGAATGGTCTGTAAGGTACGCATAGTATACTGATGGACAACCCTTCTAGACGTTTAGAATGCTGGGGTGAGCACTCCAGGAAAGAATTCGGCTAACCTACTGGTCCAACAATTTCACTTTTCTGTGTTCCATGGTAAGTTAACGACAACCCATCTAAGGAGGTTGAAGTTCAGAAGAAAAAGCCATTAGAAACTGAATGCAGGCAATCGTCGTTCGACTTTTTTTATAGATTGTGGTCAACTCCTGATTTTACGAGAATATATGGGAGACCGAGAATAACGTTATTATCTTTTCCATCTTTTAGAAGACCTATGTAACTTGTGTAACAATCATCTTGTATCATTCTAACACCAGTTGCCTCAAAATAATAGCTGCTGTCGTAATTCAGTCTCTTCAAGAGTTGTGAATATCCGACTCACGGTGAACAAGTAGGTGACATTCGGGAGATGGGTGCGTTGACCACTCTTTTTTTATCCAGTAAATGCTTGAACGTTTCTCAAGTCAATGGTCTTTTAATCTTGATATTAGAGCTGCTTTTTATTCGTTGCCAAGGGCTGTGCTCTGAAAGTGTTCGTTAGAGATGAGTGTCCCCAAATAGTTTGTAAATATCTTGAAAGCCTTATAAAGAAACACCTCAGGAGGTCTCCATCTCCCAGTCTGACTTAGCACGGATTGACCTTACTGCAGGCGGATCTTTAGTAGACCTCAAGTTTGCAGACGACACAGTCATGTTGGATGAAGATGCTGATAGGATGCAGTCTTCTAGAAACCTTGTGTAGCAAATTTAGAATGTTTGGGATGCGTTTTTCACCACCCAAATGCAAATTGTTGCTACGTGACTGGGTCGTGTTGGTGCCACTTATGACAATAGAGAATACAACTTTTGAGCGCATGAAATACTTTACTTACTTAAGAATTCGGATCATGAAGTGACACAGTAGAAGTGACTGACAGAATAATACGAAATACGAGCACGCTACTAACGCTTTGGGACATCTGGATTGGATACGAATAGCGACTGTTCCCCCCTCGAACCTGATACTTCACTAAGCCGCAAAAATCAGAAGACAAAGATCGGCCTGTAATTGTAAGGGATACAATTTTAATTCGCAAAAAACACGTTGTTTGTATACACTTTCCCCTCAGAAATAAAGCCACCAGGTCAGAAGTTGGATACTTATTCTGACTAGTCAGCTGATGGACAAAATTGGTCAGTACTTTTTTCCCGCCCACACAGTAATATGAAACTAGGTTGAAATTCAAAACTTATACCTTGGCGGCTGGTGATTTAGGATGCTGATCTTGATTTAGGCTGCTTTCTATCCGATTAACCCTGTTAGGTCAGTGATCGATGAAATCTATGCACAAATGCAGAAGGCTGGCTTGGCCCTTGTCAGCTTACGGCATTTGCAGCACTGCTGTGGTATTCAACTGCAAAAGACGTTCATCTAATGTCACGCTTTGCATTGATGTCATTCCTAGGTTGTACATTAGCTTATAAATATTACCTTTACTCGTCAACGGAAAATTAAATGTTTTATAAAATAACACAAGTTTTGATTATAATCCAGAAAATCGAGAAGAGAATATATTGATGAGAAGAAGACTTAAAGGTATCCTGACCAACAATGGACTGGATGGTTTGAAGAGGACTTGTTGGTACCAAAAGTAATATTAAGTTACTAGGTGTAATGATATAACATAGTTCGAAGAATTGACGAATATAGTGAGGGAACCGAATTTCAATGGTGGGAGGATGTGATGTTTGAGTAGTCGAAATACATTAGCAATGGGGTTAAAGAAAATGTTTTAAGGGTAATATATCCTTATGCATCATGCTCAACCCAAATCAAGTAGCCGAACAAACTTCTTTTGAATACAGGGCTAAAGCTTTGAGATAATAGAATAGCTTTTGCAGTTTAAAGAATTTTCAGGCATTTATGTTTTACGAGGTTTGCAAGAACTCTGTGAATTATACAGGTTGTTTTCTGCATTTACCGCGTGGTCACAATCAGTCAGATGTTATAAGATAGAGCTACAAAGTGCTCTCCTTTATGGGGCCGACTTCTCATTAGGGTCGAGTGTAATGCGCTACAGTTTGCTCTGTTCTACTATATTCCGGTAAAACATGGGCATTGGACATAGAAGACATGAAAAGGCTCCAGGTGTTCGACCACCGTTGGCTTCGTAGCACATAAAGTGTAGAAAATGTGAACTTCCCTGTTGGCGCTCACTTGATAACCAATTGGGTGGTCGGAGACTCTAGATGATATGGCTTAGAATTGATGTCAGCGCCGCGGCTGCATCCACACGTTATCTTTATCGTAGTGATTATACCGAAGTTGATTCGTTCTTTTTCTCTTTCCACGGCTTTCTACCACTTCTAAATACGTTTTTCTTTGTTTATTTACCTTACATCCGTTTGCGTTTTATCTTGATGTGATGGTATATGGCGTAGCAACTTAGACCCTTTTGCAGTAATGCCAGATCTCACGTTGATGGTGACTGATTGAATTTCTGTTGTTTGAAACCAGGAGTGAAGTTTATGAAGGTTACTACATCTTGTCGTCCCTCTTTAACTTCAAAGTCAATATTATTCCTAAAACAGCAACGTAAGTGGTGGGGATGGTACAGAATTGCTATCAAAAAGAAATACTTTTTGACTTTGAGCATGTATTAAGTGTCATCTCACTGTTCGATGGCGCACAGAATACTCAAACCACATTTAATCAGTATGCGTAAGTATTGCTTGTGCTTTGCATCGTCGAAGTGCTTCTAGAAGATTGGTTAGGGCTTGTACTTGCACGCACTCTTGCTTGTGAACCGTTGGAAGTTCTCGGCAAGTTTTTGTATCTAGGCCGTTATGTGGATGCTACTGTAGGTGTGACTGATACTCGATACCGTTTAGGGATCGAAAATGACACATAGAAATGATTGATTTATGTTCAGTCGATCTGCAGACCACTAAACATATGCTGGCCGCTTTTAATGTAATACACAGTCCTTTTACGCGAATAATATCAATGAGGATTGTTATGATATTCTTCTAAGTGTATGAAATCTTTATATTTGCTATGATCGTAACACCGTTCTTTCTGCTGTTTGTCTCTTCATTATGCCAACTTTTGCTCTTGTTTTTAGTGATTATTTAACTACTCATAACAGTTTTTGGCGTAGCTTCATTTTCTCAATCACTTCACTTTTTTGAAGAAAGTACACAATCTGTGTTGAAAATATCCTTTATTCACATTTCATCATGTTTCACTTGTTATATTTGCTTGGTGGTAGCTTGCAATGGGATTCAGGACATGTATTTTGTCCTGATTGGGACTCGTTGGCTGATTTGCCTGCATCTCAGTGAGTGATGGTGTTCATACTGAGACTCGAACTTAGCATGTATCATTCTAAACACCAAAAAATTATTCATTAAGCCAGTGAGTTATGAGAGCCATCTTTTATGCAACGGACATCATTTTTTATTTGCTAGTTCTTATGATTACCCGGAAGACACTGCTACTCAACAACTTGAGTAATTAGAAACCACCCAGGTTGATCTTTAGTATTTCGTCAGCCGTGTCTAATTGATCTGAGTACCGGACAACCGTTTCTTTCGTTCAAAACCGAGTTCATCAGCGATATACAGCGATATACAGCTCATAGAATCGAATTAGTTCAGATCATCTGAAACTTGCTAAGTGACTTGAATGGACCAGCATACTTGTGATTCCCCGTTGATGATTATACTCGACCGGCTTGATCTATCTCTTTCGGCCTCATTATTGCCTCAGGTTTCGTTTTGATATATTTGCTTGATAGTGGCTAGCAGCTGAATCTAGACTGAGCGTTCCATGTTGTTTGGAATTGTTTAGCAAGATGTAGTTGACTCTCAATAAATGTTGTTTTTCTTACTGATGATGACCTCTTTGTAATCGATTACGCATATATTGTGTTGTCCACTCACCGTAGACGTCTTTTACCTATGAATAAACTAGATGTCTTTCAGCTATTGAGAAATATATCCTAAATCACGTGGGGATAAGATCAAAAACTGATTTCCTGAGTATCTTTACTATTTAAACTGCGCATTTAATGTTCTGTATCAATAAATTACTTTTAGGAAGCTTCATTATCTTGTGTTTTTCGTTGTCTCTTTTCCTGAAGTTGTGGCAATAATTTGGTTATTTTCATATTAAAAATTGTATAATTCTGATTTTTTGGACTTAGAGTTTTAGCGTTTTATTATGTTATAAAGAATAAAATACTCTGTGTAAAATCATAGAGATTTTTGTATTTTCCTGTCATGAAATCTTTTGCCTTTATAATGTTATTTGGTGACCGTTATTCATGTTAAACTGTTTTCATAGCGTTTACGAATGACTAAATAACCGTGTTTTAACAAGGTAAAAAGAGCTATTAAAAAGGCAGCAAAAAATACTTTATCGATTGAATTTGTCACACTTCTGAATGCTACAAACAAAGAAAATCACAACTTAAAAGTTATCTATTCACTTCACTATTATTCAATAGTTATTGAGAAACAGTGAACGTATATTTTGATATTCTAATGAAGGGATATCTTTTAACTATGATACTAGTGACAGCGTGATGGGTATGTATTTACACCTACTTATTTACCTAAGTTACAATATAAATACTGTGTTGTTTGTTTGATATATGCTGAGTTTGTGCTTTTAGCTATAGAAGTATATGCTTCAGAGACTCAGAAATTGGTTCTTATTAATGGAAACATAGTAGCGTACTGATCATATGTACCATAGATTAGACTTGGAATAATACTTTAAAAAGAAAAGAATCAAACTCTCGTTGAAAAATATTCTTCGTAGTCTCCACCAGTCATCCTCTGTTTTCTAACAACCTAAGGAATAAGGTCTTATCAGTGATCATCTCTATCTGTGCATTTCAGTTTATCTGTTCCTGCTGAGGTATGTAGATGGTTTAACACAATTCATATCCAAAAGGAGTCAAGAAAACTATCCTGTATGGTTGCAAAAATGTGGTAACAGTCTAATGAAGTGTGAAATATTTCAAAATCTCATGAACGCTGATTGCGCAATCTCGACAGTTTTCAAAATTATCTACAGAGTCAAAGCAGACCTCCTAAAACATTATATGCTCGCCTCCTTTGTATTTCTAAAGTAATATCGATTTAAATAGAAAATCCAGAGCTTTGCATACCAAAAAGAATTGTTCAACTTTTTCTTTTTTCATGTTCTTAATCTTCAAAGTTTTAAATAACCATTTCTTTTCCTTCTTCCATTCTACTCATTCTTTGCGTAATAACAACTACTTGTCCTCATGCTCCGTTTATAACGACTCACTCTTCAAGTAATTTATCGTGTTACTCTGTCCATTGTCAATAAATAGTTTTCTTCATGTAATTTATGTTAAACTGTGAATATTATTCACTAAAGTTTTTAAAATCTTCACTTATCACAACATATCTTGTTTATCACCATATCCTATAAATAAAAATTATTGTACAGATCTTGAGGGTCTAACATTTTCACTGAATAAAACTGTATGTAATGGCTGTTGTACAGCTTCGAAAATAAAAGCTCTGGGATTTTCCTAACTGAACTACTTCTTGTGTTCCTACTAACTTGTGTTGTTACACTTAGATATGAGTCATTAACTTAGAAACTCTTCTCCCAAGCAATGGGTATTGGATTCGAACTCTGCTCTGTCTAATTCGTCTTGAGCTGTCTGGTAGTATCACAGTTCACCATAGAGATTATACAACGAAGATCAATTCTCAAAAAACATAAAGCTTGCTTAGGGCCAGAACAAGGACTTCATCAGAATAATATGAAAACGCCAATTTCATACTTGTTTTGCTCAAATCCATGTTGTTATTTTTTTTGTTCCGACTATTTGAATTTTTCGATTTTCCTTCGATATTATTATTCATCAAGGGAAACATGTTCATGAGACAGAAAAAACTGCATCAATTGCCATCAAAACATCAACTTGAGAAATAAACTAAATGTATGCGAACAAAACAAATAGTAGATCCCTGCACACTTGAGTCATCTCAACTAATGTTTCTAAACTCCAGCTCCTGTTTTCCTAAATACTTCAATTAATTATTCTACATTTTCGTAAGCTTGTAGTCGGTAGCTTCGTATATTACTATATTGTCTAGGACCGCTGTGTTTTTTAAAGAAGACTAAAGAATCTCAGTACTGTGTTTAAGAAAAGTACTTTGAATTTCGTGGAAGTTAACATATTCACCTTCGTTATTATCTATTCAAAGTTCGTTTATAGGTTTTCACACGACCTGGGTTAGCACCTATTAACAGTGCATGTCTGCATCCTTAAAGGAATTTACATCCCCTTAAGGTTTTGACCTAAAGTCTCTCGCTGTAGAATTCAAAGACTACTACTACTGTTATTGAGACAATAAGTGACATAGGTTTGAGTCACCGAAGGTAAATGAGTCTGCTCTACATTTTATTTTCGCCCTTCGGATGACTGCAGATGAACAACCTAAGACTAGCACCTCCTTTCGATGGACTACTTGCACCAGGACATACCGTACATCAGTCTCTTGTCACGTGGCTGAGTAAGTGTATCACAAACTTGATTAGGTCTGGATAGTGGCGTTGATCCTCCTCCAGTGATGTAAACATTTGAATTATTCAAGCATTTATTTTGTCTGAATTCAAATACATACATCGTCATGCTATCTTAGTTGCAGTTAGCAGCCATATGTATGCGTCTTTAGAAATAGCTTTCTCCTACCTCTTTGTGAGATGCTTGTCTCTGCTCTCTATGTATGTGTTTGAGTAATAACAATAACATTTAGGAAACCATTGTGTTGATGGGAGTTAATTTTTTTCCAGTTATTGATTTTTATATTGTGTAAAACCCACTTTTAACGTGCAGCGTCTTTTTGTGCTATTCTGATTTACCCCATTTTATCTAATCAATATCTTCAGGATCGAATAAATGATTAAATCGCTGTAGTGTCTTACACAGTATCATACCATAGCCTAATCAGATGATTCGCCGTTTTTATGTGTGTTATTTTTTCGATTACAGCGCATAGCGCTCGTGAGAAAGCATTTATTGTTTATTTGTTTGTTTGATGTATTTCTTGTTAAGATTTGCCCGTGATTCTAACTGGGTCTTTTTGCGTAATTCATAACAGAAATTTATTTACAAATTCATTGTCTCACTTGTTATTTATTTTGTTCTCTATATTTAACGTTCGTCTATGATAAGGTCTTGCCTCTGAATTAAACTTACTTGTTTGGTTGCCAAGAAATCAAAGTCGTTTGGTGAAACTGGCTGCCCAAGGTGGTTGTATTATATGTCAAAAACTACTTCAGTGTGTCGTTGACAATCCCCACCAAGCTCAACTTCATGTTTTACCTATGCAGCAGTTGAATTTGACAGGTCTTGTCCAGCACCGGAACAAAATGGGTGATCGATTACCGAGTGATCCCTTTCACAAATCATCTAGTCACTCTAAATTACGGCCTGTTTTAGGTTGGCGCCCGACTGGTTGGTCCCATCGGCAATCAAGCAAAAGTCAAACGTCGATAGTACCTTCGCCTAGTGGTGTTGTTCTGGAACGCAAGCAGGGAGACATTCATATATTCGGTAAGCTTCCTGATGCACCTGGCTTTCAGAAGGGGACAGTTTTCGCCATTTTAAGTTTGAAACTGATATTTATTGTATAGGTAATTGTTTAATAGAGAAAACTTTTGTTTCAGAAATGATATTTTTATTCTAGGCTGTTTTTGTACTCCAATAATAAGTTAGTGCCTCTAGGTTAACGGACATAGTTATATATGAATTATATATGAGTGACTAAATTGAAATTGTGTTCACGATGGTGTTGATTATTGATTCACTGTAATTGATGAATGCCTTTTATTTAACCCTTAATGAATGGATTTCAAAAAAATGGAATTCATGTCGTACTGATCGAGTTGTATTCATGTTTTTCCACCGAACTAAACTTTTATTTATTCCGAAAACATTTGACCAAGATAAATGGTTGTTATATCTCCGAGATGATTACGTCGCCACTGTTATATTGCTGGTTTGACAAGTTAAGGGGGACAGCCGAGCTAATATTTACAATACGATCTTACAGCCACTAACATCGCGCCAGTGGATTCAGAGAGAAAACGAAGCTAGACTGTTAGCCCATGTGAAATGCACAGTTATTTGTATTTTGCCGAATGTATGGGCTTTAAAGCGTAGGTGGCCTTACCAGAATGCCAGAAGAATCCAAACAAAAATAGAAATATGTAGGACATTCATGATTGATTGGTCATTGCTGTCGTTCTCTCTCTGACTACAAATACAACAGTAGTACATCGGAAAATGCGAAGGTCATGAGATAATCAATGATTTCTAAAGAATTTGTGTAAGTTGAATGTATCTACTAGTACTCCTCCTTCGCTCATGGAATAATTTATCTGGTCATTGTACTGTATTTGATAATCCAATAATTTATTTCTCTCATCTTTCGCTTGTTTTTATAGGATGAAGCTGTTGTAGCATCGCCAAGTTTAACACTATTGTCCAGTAGCTTTTTAAGATTCGTTTTAACATTTTATACTCTAAACGTTACACTATTAATATATTGAAGTTGTGTTTTATAGTCTTTAGGCTCCATCTTTCTAAGTAGTATGTTGATATTAGCTGAGACATCACTATCTTCAGTGTAACTTTCCTTCTTCGCTATTAGTTTACGACTATCGACTCCTGTATCATGTAAAAGTCTGTTTCATGTACTTTTGATTGCTCACCTGTCAATTTTATCACCGCTGTATATAGTATCATTCTTTTAGTTTGGAATCTGGTCAGAAGACGCATCATTTCTATAAGTTATGTGTATAAAAGTATGATGCAAATTGTACTAAGAATACATTTTTTGTACACTTAGTACTTTCAAATTTTTTTCCCTCAACTCTGTCAAATTTTTTATTTATTTGTAACCTGATAAGGTCATTGAAAAAGCATTGTCACATCACACATGAGATTGTTTAAAGATTATCTTGAGTTATTATTTAATCAGCAGTTTAGTTGATGGAGCTTCACAAAGAGTAGGACACCACCAGACGCACTACTTATTCAAAGTTTGTCTGTATTACTTGCTTACAATTAGGTGTATATAGTCTTGAGTAAGTGACTGAGTAAAAGTAATTACTGTAAATTGAGTTGCTTTCAGCCAGTGACTCTAAAGGCCACCCTAGCAACAATTGAAATAACCAATTACACATCTTCATTTTATGAAAATATGCCTTTCCAGTCGAGATTAAGAAGTCTAATTGGCTATTGCAGTAGTTGTCAGGGTAGCCATTAAAGTAATTCGTTAACACGACCTCCTATACTCAGGTACACGGACTAGTCACTTAGTTCATTGTATACAGACCTCTTCGGTCACAGATACAGTGATATACTTGTTTATAGGATTGCAAGTTTTGTTACTGTTGCACTTATAAAATTATGGGGTGAGGATGATGTATTCAGTAAACTACAGATCCTTGAGACGGGTTAGGTGTAGATTAGGAATACAAAGATGACTTGCTAGTTAATGTTTACATTGAGTAACGTTTGGTGATCGAACTAATCTAAGGTCAATCGTAGCAACTGCTGAAATAATCATTTAGGTTTCTGCATTTCATAGAATTCTACCATCCTATACAGAATATCAAAATCTGATTGGGTACTTCAACTGTCACTAGGACGGGATTCGGAGTCACTGTTACTATCACACCGACCTAAATCCGAGCTGCCAGATGGTAGGACTTACCTTCACCCAGATCAAAATCATTGACGTAGTATCTAACGCCAAAACCTATGCTGCATGCCGAATATTTGTGTCCATGTAAGCTTTTCTCACTTTCCACATAGGACTAACTTTTCAATTATAAGAATATAGTAAAGTTTAGGATAGTCTCTTATTATAAACGACAATTATAAGTATGGTCATGTGATTTTATGCAAACTTCCAAATAAATCTGATTGGTTTTGAACGTTTTGAGAAACTTCTTGAAGGACCTAAATGGCAATGGTGCATTCATTTATTTGACATGTGGATTTTTATTTAGGTGCACATAAAGTTGTACGTCTTGATTTGAGTTACTGGTTCAGTAGACTGTACATTATGCGTGTACTAAAACACTCATAAGGTCATCTGATGTATGATATAAGAAATTCCATACTTACCATAGTGATATATGCTCTTTAAGAAGTAATAAATTATTCTTTTATGTGGCAATACATTTTACTAGAAAAACCCTCCGATAGATGAAAACAACGTGATATCTTATTCGAGTGTGCATTGGTTCAAATTGCCATGAATCTCATCAGTATACTAAAATAAAATAAAGACAAGAAATGAAAGCAGTAAAATTAGAAACTACAAAAAGCTCTCAAACAAAGAGAAAAGGAAATGAAAGTAAGCGGTGGTAGAATACTCAAGATTTAAATTAAGTCAAGACGTATATGTATGGGAGCTGTATCTCCTAACGTAACAATGAAAAGATGTAAACTTTGGTTCAGTATACTTGAGTTTTCAAAGACAATTCATTCAGAACTTATACTGGTAATATTTTGTCTTCGTTTTTAGTTGCTTCCTTCCGATCTGTAAACTGATGTTTCATACCTCACTGTTGTCCTTAATTTTGTAGCCCAAATGCCTGCGTTGTATATTTATAATGCTTAGTGTTGTGGGCCTGTTAATCAACCGTGCACACGCAATAGCTCTTAATATAAACAAGAGTCTAATGGTGGGAAAGGTGTATTTCGTCTTGTGTTTAATTCAGTCGTTTATTTGTTAGTGTGGGAAGTGCGGTTATGCGCAAACAGTGAAGCGCTTACAAGGTTTTAGTCAATGATAGAGTTAAAGCTGTATTTTGCACTTATCACTACAAACTACACGATCCAAGTCATATTAAGTTGTTACCGCTGTAGGATTGGCGAACAAAATACTTTCACCTTCCTATAGAAAAACCAAGGTAGGATTCGGAGATTCGATTGGTTAGCATCAGTCTATCAATCTTAAACTACTACACTTAATCTACGATATTTGGATTAGAGGATAGTCCGGCATAAATTGTGTCAAAGACAGTCCGGTTGGTTCAGATCGATACTTTGATGTTTAACTAGCTTACTTCCTTTATCTAATATTCAGATGCGTATTTTCTCATTGTTCACACAATGATGCAGCTTATTTCGCAAAGATGTTTTATTATTACAAATCATTTTAAAATCTCATAGTATGCATTTACATTTCTCAAATTATCATTATATTATAATTATTTGTTTGTTGGGTTCCTAGTGGAACATAGGGCTTCAGTAGCACGTCTCCGTTCTACTCTGTTCTCTGCAATCTTTTGAACCTGGCTCCACGACTACCCACAAGCTGTCATTTCTTCCTCACACAATCTCCTTCATGTCACTCTCGAACGCTCAACTCGCCGTTTCCTATCTGGGTTCCACTCGAGTGCCTGGTGCGTGATGTCCCCGATTGATCTGCTCAGTGTATGCCCAATCCATCTCCACTTTCTTCCGCCCGACCGATAGCTGCTACCTTGACATGGTGGTCGCGCTTGCATATCACAATGACCCAATGAACACATGTTCCCTCGAGGTTCTACCATACCAGAAAGGCCTGTTGGATGGTGGTTAAAATAAAAGCAGTTAACATTGTGGTGTAAATTACTACACTATGATCGGCGTATATGGGCGAAGTCGTACTGCTGCTAGCTGGATGGGACGTGACAGCAGTAAGGTGTTTCCCTTGGATGACTAGCAGTGCCATGCTGATGCTGTCTTCTCAGTGGAAGAGGGGGTTAGAAAAGATCGGCCCCAGAAATAACACACTCCACCATGCCCCACTGTCTACCGGGCAGGCGGTGTTAGTTCATTTGTCGTTTCTTTTCGACCATCCGGCCCCAAAAATGCTTAAGTTCAAAATAATCATACTCAAAATGCTACGTGTGACAAGCCTCAAGTAGATGTCCGATGGGCTCTGCGGTCACACAAATCTCTTTCAGGTACCTTAAGAAGAAATAGCCGTCCACGGTATGGGCATTCGGGAAGTGTCAACCGCCCTCACAACTCAATCAGCACTCAAATTTCTTCTGACTGCTATCCACCTCCTCCATCATTACCTTCTAATCTTCCTTCATGTCTCCTAATTAATGATGCTGCATCATCTTCAATTTCTCCTACCTCTGCAGCCTTCGACAACGATCTGAGTCCACAGAACAGCATCACTGGTTTCCTTAAACCACGCTCCAAATTACATATTGGAGCCTTCAATGTCCACACCCTCTGTCAATTTGGTCAACAGGCTTCGTTAGCAAAGACTCTAGCAACTTAGGCCAAGGATGTGTGCTGTGTTTGTGAGACACGCATACAGGACCCAAGTGTGGTTATTCACCTGACCTCTCCTGACCAATTTGGTGAATCCGCAAAATTCACCCTTCGAATTTCTGGAGATTCGATAGCTAGCTCTCGTGGTCTTGCAGGTGTAGGCATAGCATTAAGCACCAGGGCAGAAAACTCTTTACTAGACTGGATCCCAGTTGATAGTCGCCTCTGTACTATGAGGCTGAACGGTACAGTAAGAACTAAAAGGAATAGTGAGACTCACCGTTGTCTCTTTGTAATCTCTGCTTACGCACCCACTGAATGCAGCTCGGATGAAGTGAAGGACGAGTTCTACCGTAAACTGTCTAGCCTCCTCTCGAAAGCCAAACGTTCAGACGTGGTGGTTGTTGCAGGTGACCTCAACGCACAGGTGGGTAGACTGAGTGAGGCAGAAAGGAACTTAGGTGGCACTTTCGGTCCTCTTGTGATAACCACAGAGGACGAACATAGTGTCTAAGATTCTAGGTTCTATAATTCTTCGACGCCTGAGTGAAGTTGGGAAACAGCAAGCCCGAGAAAACCAGGCAGGTTTTAGACCTGGCCGTGGATATATCGACCAAGTATTCAAACTGTGCCAAGTTTTGGAACAGACACGCTTACCGGTGCTCGACAATAGCTGTATTTCTCGACCTGGAGGCGGTATTCGACTCCATTGATCAAGAAGTCTTATGGCAATGTCTCTCACTGAAAGGCGTGCCGAGTAAGTACATCACCTTAATAAAGGCTCTCTACTCGAACACTTGTGGGCGTGTTAGAGCCTATGGTGAGATATCCAGGGAGATGTGCTGATCGAGTGGTGTCCATCAAGACTGCCCACTGCCTCCATTCTTACTCAATTTCATCATAGATATTCTCATGGATGTCTTCCTCTCGTCACCTGATTACACAGAGGTTGACCTAATCGCAGGAGAATTTTCGTTAGACCTATACGCATATGACATAGTCCTGTTAGGTGAAGACGCTGACAGGATGCAGAGTCTTCTGAACACTTTGAGTGTCAATTTGAGAATGTTTGGGATGCGTTTCTCACCACCCAAATGCAAATTGTTCGTCCAGGATTGATCTTCAACGATGCCCCGCTGCGGCTAACAATAGAGAGTGTAGTGGTTGAGTGTGTTGACCACTTCACTTACCTGGGAAGTAGGATCACCCCTGATAGCTCAGTGGCCGGTAAAATCTTTGCACGGATACGAAAGGCTCGGCTGGCTTTCACCAACTTACGCCACTTATGGCGCCGCCGTGATATCCGATTGTCTACTAAGGGTTGTGTGTACTGCACAGCAGTCCGGTCTGTTCTGCTGTATGGCTGTGAAACATGGCCATTGAAGGTGGAAGACATGAGAAGGCTTCAAGTGTTTGACCACCATTGCCTTTGTAGCATAGGCCGTATTCCATGGTATCACCAGGTGAGTAACGCCGAAGTCAGGTGTGAAGTTGTAGGGAGAAGAGGTAAGTCAGTTGGTGAGGTTATGAACCTTCATCGAGTGAGATGGTTGGGACACGTGTTACGTATGCCTAGTCACCGATTGCCTCGTCACACAATGTTGACTGAAGTAGGTCCAGGCTAGAAAAAGGCCTGAGGTGGCCAGACTAAAATATGGCACCAATGTATGAAGTGTTTGACTGTTGGTTTGTGTCATGTGGGGCGATGCAGACTAGGTGGTTGGGGTCCAGGGGACAAGAGGAACCAGTGGTTGGAGACTGTAGGTGATATGGCTCAGAACTGATGTCAGTGGTGGAGATGTATACATACATTATCCATTATCCTCATCTTAACGATGCTATGCCGAATCTCGCCACTTTCTCATTCTTCCTTTCTCTCTTTTCGTACTTTATATTTCTGTTGACTGAATTTTCTCATCTTCATCTTGTAGTTCACTGCCTTTTTTACTTGATGTATTGATATGAGTTGTGGTAACTCTTACTGTTACACAGTAAGTCCTGGTCCTACGTTGATCTGGATGGATGGACTTTCTTCTGCATGTTTTTGGGTGATAGGTTTTTGGTTGGTTCGTTGCCAGGCCAGTGTTCCTTATTGCTTATTCTTTCTGGCCATCTGATCTTCAGTAACGAACCAGCGTAGGCGGTTGTTGATGAATGTCTGTAGTTTGTAAATGCTTTTCGTAACGTGAGCCGTTGGTGTTGACAATCCGGATCTTGTTCGTTATGCTGAGTGCAGAAGATCACAACACTGGTTTCAGGCTAATGAACGCCTGTCTTGCTTCTCCGATCCTGGCTGGCTTCGACGTCCTCGTCTGTGCCGCCTGTGGTTGAAACGATGCTGCCTACGCATATAGGTGAAAGAGGCTACTTCCTTTAAGTTTCTCCCGTTGATGGTTATTGGTGCTTTTTGATGTTTGTGGTGGTGTTGGTTGGGTATCTTCATCACCTCTGTCTTCTCTACGTTCACTTGAAGCTCCGTCTTCGCTACCTTGCGTCTTCTGTCAACTTGTTAGTTTTCGCCTGTAGATCTTCAGGTTTGTGTGACACTAGACATAAGTCATTGGCGAAATCTGAATCTTCTAGGATCTTGTCGGCAGTCCAGCGTATCCCCTTCCTCTCGCTCCTCACCGTTTGTTGCGTGATGCAGTCCACTACAATCAGGAAGATCATGGGTGATAGTGGGCGGCAGCCTTGTCTTTTCGAGATGAGTGTCGTCATTTATGCAATTATTATCAGGTTTCCATGATGCACTGCATAATATTGTGCCGTAGTTTAAGAAGGGGAACGGTTATTGACTGGAAAGAAAGGCCTACTACACTAGTGACTTTAAAGGTCACCCTAACAACAACTAAAGTAACCGATTTGGTTTCACTATTTAGACTGGGTGACGGAATTTTATAAAATCATGAAGTTTATTTCGTAAGTTTAAAGGCCATCACAGCAACAGCTGAAATAACCAATTAAACTTCTCTATTTTATGAAAACTTGCCTTTCCAGCCAAAATGGAGAAGCTTAATTGGCCATTTCGATTGTTGACTTAATGGCCTTTAAAGTCGCCCCTAGTTGTTTGTTTCATTTGTTGCTAGGGTGGCCTTAAGAGTCATTGTGCTAAATACACCTTTTGACTACATTGACTGGTCACTAGAGAGTGCTGCATTTCATTTTGTCTAGCCCTATATGTTGACTGAGTTCTATTGATGTTTTTACGATGTGATCATCAAGCTAGGAGACTTATCATTATGTTGTATTTGGATTGATGTTAGTTGATCAATAGCTTCTATCAGGATACCTAGACCTAGGTTTTTATGATGGCACTCGTTAGCCTTGAGAAAACTGATAACTGCATCGAATATATTTCCATTGTATATCAACCAATGAGCTGCAATCGCATCACATAGACTCTTTTCCGTGCAAGTAGTCGTTTCTAATCCAATACTGGCTTTTATTTTTAATGTTAAATAAGCGAATTGTCAAGAAAATTGTGATTGGATCGTCTTTGCAGCCGAATCAAATGTCTAAAATCTAGAATAGCTGCAAAATTTAATCCATTGTAAAACAGTGAATGATTCTGGAGTATTATTTTATTTTCTCCTGTTTTTTTCTACAAAAGAAGTTTGAAGTGCAATATTTATTTGGTTTTTAATACTTTGTATCAAGCAAATTTTGGTTGCTAAGTATTTACCGTTTCTCAATTATGTGCTAACTTAAAAGTAACTATGTTCTGAAATCTACGAACTGTTATCATAATTTGAATGATAGAAGTTTAGTTAAATTTACCTGGAGTATTATGATGTTAATTATATTGAAAGATTGAACAGATTCATCTTTAACCCTTGTTCACTCATACTCAGTTATTGGACGATATAAAAATTCATAGTGTTATGTTCAAACATCAATGTTGATAACAATTGACTCATTCTAATGCTCAATATGCACTGAATAATGAAGAAGATTCGTGGCTTATAATGAGTATGTCGCTGATTTTTGTGATGAACCAGTCACGATCAAAATATCAAAACTCAGAGAACACCAAACCGCCCTCATGAACTAAATGAAATCTCTGAGTAGTAAAGATTCTGTAACTTGTTTCGGCAGTTTGACTGGAATTATGTAAACAATTTTCATAAGTTAACTTGATAAACCCTCACTATTAAAAAATATTTAAAATACTTATGTGTAATTTAGAATTTGGCTTGTGATTTTTCTTTATTATCAAGACGTTTAAACTGTATTGATAGAAATAGGACGAAACGTGCGTCCTGGATTTTTCTACTAGTCATCAAGATCAATGTGCTAACAATTTTCCGGTTGGACAATTTGTAAATCTCCGTCATTGATTGGACCTAATTGGTCAGCCACTATGAAGACATGGGCTCTTGTGTGGATGCATCAATATTACCGAGATTAAAAAGGTGTCACATTAAAGACTGTACTGTACCTGTCATACAAGGAGTGGCTGTCGTAATTCAGGGGCCTAGTGCATAACGCTGTGACCCTTGAAGCAACTGGTCCTGGGTTTGAGTCTCAGTGAGAACAACATCACCCCTCGGAAGACAGGCATATTCAACTGATGAGCTCCAAATAGGATGAAATGCGTGTCCTGGATTCCACTGCTAGCTACTATCCATCATTAATATGTAGTTACAGTTGTTGGTAGAATTGTATTCAACTTAGATTGTAAAGCTGGAAAAATTAATTGAGCAAGGAAAAAAGCAAGCACTATTTCCCTCTGTTACTTATTTAGTTTTATTTTGTTTGAACCATTTGTTGTTTGTAGTGATGATTATTTGTGTCTAAGTAGGTTAATACGCGAAATATGAGCTCCTTTTTTGGCTGGATATGTTTTGTTTACGCTATATTGTTTTGACGTTTTTTCTAACATTTACGATCAGGTTATTTATTATACAATTACTTCTTGTAGATTGCCTACTGTTATCATTCACTGTATCTTGATATCGGCTAGCTTATTGTCTTTGTTGCCGACACTGGTTAAGGAAATTCAGTCATAGATCGTTGAATGTTATGGTGATCACCTCTGAACTAAAATCCTCAAATTTAATTGTGTATACCTTAATGCAAAAATAGTGATGAGGTGATTAGTCTTTACTGAAAGTTTAACGCATGTACACTATATACGTGGACAATGATTTTCTAAGTTTCTATTTCCCAAGTCAAATACTGTGCTACTTCCTATTTAGAATTATGTGCTTGTATTTACAGTTGAACTCTGAAACGTGGATAAGGACAAAGCGATTTTTACGTGTGGTTTATTATGTCCGAAGCACTTAGGGAATTCAATAAGCGTTATTTGTTAGGAATCAGTCAACAGGAATCTCTAAACCTAGGTTTCGTTTCTGTTAGTTCGTATCAGTTACGCCTGTCTGTAACCATGAAAAAATTTATGTTCATACACTGAAATAACACATAGGATGTATTCTACCGTCACATGTACTTAAAGGTTGGTGAGATTATAATTAGACATATAAATGTACCTGACACATGCATAGAATTAGGGATATCTATTTGTTAAGAGTGCTCATAAATAGCGTAAAATGTAAATGCTCGATATTTAGAAGCACACCGATTGGCTGTGAATGTCGTTGACATTTTTCAGCTTCTTTAAACGTATGCGAATTGAAACCTGCAGGTTTCATGATAAACGAACGAAACAATAAGCTTTTTGTACAGGAGTACAATGGTTAGCGTTTTCATACATCTCAGCAACATAGAAAGAGAGAATACCAATAAACCAGAAACGTTTTCGAAACAGTTGACCTGAAGGATTTTGATGGAACAAATCAACGAAACGGATCAAGATTGTTGAAGGTTTGAAGAAGATAAACTATGAATACGTTTCCGCTATTAGGATTGCACTGTGTCACATGTCTGTATCAGGTGAAGTAGGATCTTCAGCCATTGATTCTAAGCATCTCAAGCAACCAAATGAAATTATGTTTTCTTCCTACTCATTATCCATAGCCATATTTTAAACTTGACCCTATTCTAACCAGAGTGAGCTGCTGATCAGCGTGCATAATATATCGTGTCCACTTCACTCAATTCAAGTTCATAACCTCACGATCGAACTATATTTGCTACATAAACATCTACATTTGATACTGACGTTGCGTATACGATAGTTGACTTCCCACAGCTTTCTTCCAACCTAATCCTACGTCGCCTATCGTCAAACATCAAAGTAGTTGGTGCCTCAGCATGTGTAACAAGCCTTCAAACCACTATAGTCACAGGAGGTCCACAACTTCAGGTTGATCCCTCTTTCGTGACCAAATTCCTGCTCCTAACCGCAACGTTGTTCTTACTGTGATTCAACCGCACATGAAAGATGCTGTGAAAATAACTGTGGTCAAAAACCTGTAGCCTCTTCTACTTTCAACGGTAATGTTTCACAGGCGTGTGATAGGGCAGTGCTTACTGCAGAACAGTATACTCGTCTTTTAAACAGGCGGTCGTATTTTTCACCGGGACCCGATACATGGTAGCTGTATCTAACGGCAGTATTATCTGTTCCTGACATTATTTTAGTTGATGTTACAGGTTGTCAAATCAGACTTCACAATTTTTCGTTGAAGTGACAGTTTTTTCTTATGAGGGCAACAATAAGTCAAAAGGAATCATATTTGGCTCCTCTTTTTATGATTCTACAGACACCGTTTTTTTTGTTTCCGTTTAGTTGCCAGTCAATTTATCATGTGGAATTTGTTTTATTGCTTTCAGTGAAAGTTAAGTTTCAGACTTTCGTGCGCTCTATCATTTGTTATGTCGATGGCAGTCTTCCTAAGTTCTTAGAAAACAATTAACTCCCACCTACCATTTACACGATTTTTGTGTGAGCCATATGTAATGTTCTCTCTGCAAATGCGAATTACGAGTACTAACTTTCGTGTTGCGAGTTGCTCAGAATGATTTGTACAGACTTTCCATATCAGTTTAACCAAATCATTTCAGCTGTCATACATGAATCTGGCGTTTAGGTTTTAATACAACATTGTATATTCATCACCCGAGATACTAAATATTTAGTTAGTGCTGTGTTTTTTTTCGATTTGAGGTCGCGTTATAATTTTAAAATTGAAAACGAATGGTGGGTGGTATGATTTCAGAAAATTTAAAGGTACTGTTTCATACCATTTGAATTGTTATTAACAACTGCATTGATTTTAGTAAATAGATAAAACAAAGACTACGGAGAAAATAACAAACATTGACATATTAAAAATGAAGCAGTTCCACTGAGCTACTGACAGCATACAAGCAATTACTAAATCCCAGCGACTGATTTCTGTTAGACCTACTCATCAATAATTTATATTCATTATGGTTTTTTCTTCATTATATTCTATGTGTAACGCATTATTTACACACTAAAGGTGTCTTATGAATGCATAACAACAAAACTGTAATTCATATTGCTAGCCTCAAAGCAATAACAAAGAAAAAAACGCATTCAGCACAAAATCTAGGTTTAGTTATCTTTCAATTCACATCTTTCTATCACCTTTTATTTCATTGTTACAAATTCTGGAAATCTCTACACCAGTATTTGAGTAGTGTATATATATATAGTCGTTCATTCCACGTGATACCATATTATCAGTGACATTCATTACTATCCTATTTGTACATGCAGACAACATACAATTCTATAGCAGATTAGCAACCATCTATTGAAGTATATTTTTCTAAAATACTTTTGATATTTCGACTAAGTAATGTTATTTTGTTTTTTTTGTTGGTTACTTTTTCATTACAGTAATGATAATTAAGTAATTAACGACTGATTATTAGATGGTAATACGTATCTAGTTATTAATCACCTTTTACACATGTACATGGATACGTACAAACACACACGCGCACATACCTTTCTTTACATATCTATATGTGCTAAGTGGAATTATGATTCAAAAAAATCAATTAAAATTGTGATTACTGGAAGATTTATTATTAGTAATTATTATAAATATAATAGTGCATTTATACAATCCTATAAGAATTCATAGTTGTGGAAATTCGACAGTAGAATAATGTATCGAGTGGTGATACTGTTTGTTCTCATTTTTGTAATAAATTCCCAAGGGTATTCCATGGCAAGCAGGCGAGTCGATGAAGCTATGAACTTTCAGCGACTGCAATGGCTTCACATGTAATGTGTATGTTCAGGCACTAACTACCTGGATTTGCGACGCTAGTCGAAGTAGGATTGCACTGGAAGAAGGTTGAAGGAAGTCAAGTCAAAACTTGGGACCAGTTCATGAGGTCCCTAACTGTTGATGTCAGCCATGGATGGCAGTGTAGACTATATGACTGCAAACAACTAGAATCAATGATTGCAGACCTTCGGTAACATGTCTGAAAATCCGCCACAATGGTGCAGATGTATTCACTCTTTGACATCTCATTTCACCAAACTTAATTTTCAAATTCTTTCTTCCCTCATACAAACTTATCTGTTTTGAAATCAACCTTTTTCTATTCACTTGTGTTTTGCATTCTGCAATGAAGTGTGACAACTTGAACCGATGTACTTGTGTGTGAGGTCCTACTTTGATTTTTTTTGTCTATACTGCAGCAAATATGTTGTTGAATTCATTGCTACCAATCATCGGGTAATTGGTTCTATACCAATACTATTTGAAATCTAAATGGTTAGTTGGGTAGTGTGAGAGCAACTTAGTTTATGTATTGACTGTCGAACCACAGTTTTTGACATAATAGGCACTATTTTGAGGTTGTTTGTCGTCAGCTTTTGGTGTCTACTCTAACCATACTAATATACATCAATCTACACAGCTCTGGGACAACTTAGAATATTAAGCTGTACTATATGCTTGAAGATATCAGTTAAAAATTTGAAAAGGCCAAATTCACTACTCTCTGGCTGATAGCGTGATAAACATTGAGTCACTCTTTTCTCAATGATAATTGACAACACTTAAAGAAATACATGCAAAAATAAGCATCATATTACATCTATCTGTAATTCCTTAGTCGTCTTCTACATTCAGTTCTTTAGTTGTTTGTCAGTTTTGAATTCCTAGAGTTGTTGTTATTCTATATTCATTTCTTTTTCATGAGCACTTGACATGCAATTAATGTGTTTCAAGTTCAGTCTTGGCCTCACTTATTTCTTCATGGGTAACCAGGTAGCATCATCGGTTCTCATACATTAAGTATGTGACACAGCTTGATATATGAAGCCTGGATCGAGTGTCTGGACTGGATTTGCAGTGAGGAAGTTTCCGGTAACAGAGTTGGAGGCAGTTGACATTTCCTCTCCGCCCACACCGTGGAAGGTTACTTTTTCTCAAGGCATTTGAAAAAGAAATCGGATTAGTAATAGTGGGGTGTGACCGCGAAGCTTGTGGAACATCTGTTAGAGACCGGTCACACTCGGCTATTTTTGAAGTTAACCTTTTCTTAACCGTCCTTCGGGTAGGGAGGGCATCATAAGCACTGCTCCAGTGATCATCTTAAGGAAACACTACTGATATCAACCCCCACAGTACGACTTCACCCATGCACCTCCGTTTCATCGTAGTGTATTAATTTACACTAAATGGTTGACTACTTCTTATCTTGCCACTAGTCAGCAAACCTTTGTAATATGTTATGACCTCAAGTCAAGAAGTGTTCTATCAGCATAACTCATTGGGTTATTGTGATATAGAAGCCGGAAAACGACGTCAAAGTAACTGCTATCAATGAATTTTATATATTATGCTGTCGTATTAATTTAATTCCTTGAAATAAGTTTTTCTGTACACTGCTTTGTATTCTAGTATGGTGTTAGCTCGTAAGAGTCGGTCGACAAGAAGTGCTGGACTTAATGTTCATTTGTACTCATCAGCAAGGCGTATCTGCAACGATAATGAAACTGATGTCCCCTCGCTTATTCTTATCTGTGTCACTTAATGGTGATTACTGGAAACTCTTCTTGTCTGGTATGCAGTCAGTGTTTCATCACAAGATTTTTTTGTCATGAGATAGGAGAGATGTTTGAACAGTGAGGTATGTGGCAGTTATATTTACTTGACGACGTGTTATACTAGCAGTTGTAGATCGGACCATATGATCAAGTTATAACGTTATTTGGCATTGTAATATGTACTAGGAAGATTACGGGTTGCACACCTGCATATCGGTTTTTAGGTTAGTCGATTATTATAAAGTTTTCTCGCATCATGTATCTCTTTATCAATATTTTCGGTGCAAAGATAGCTGCAATTTTTAGACTAGAACTATGACATGAAACTCACGCTTTGTTATGGCTTGTACACTTACATTTTTCAAAAAAACAAATTGTAATTGTAACCAAAGTTGTTTTTCAAACAAATGAGCACTAAGTAGTCACATGCGTTTTGTAGCTATTTTAGTTGGCTTGAGAGAGTGATTATCATATTAGCAAATTTCCTGACTTCGAGTCTGATGATCGGAGTGTTTGTGATAAATGAAACCTATATGTGACCCTTTTTTCATGTTATTGCTTTTTATTTGTTATCATTGACCGGCAGACAAAATCAAAGTAGGACCTCACACACAAGTACATCGGTTCAAGTTGTCACACTTCATTGCAGAATGCAAAACACAAGTGAATAGAAAAAGGTTGATTTCAAAACAGATAAGTTTGTATGAGGGAAGAAAGAATTTGAAAATTAAGTTTGGTGAAATGAGACGTCAAAGAGTGAATACATCTGCACCATTGTGGCGGATTTTCAGACATGTTACCGAAGGTCTGCAATCATTGATTCTAGTTGTTTGCAGTCATATAGTCTACACTGCCATCCATGGCTAACACCAACAGTTAAAGGCTTCATGACCTCTTGCTAGGTCTTGATTTGACCACAACGGACCTTCTTCCAAACTGATCCAACTCCTCCCAGCACTGCACGTCAAGGTAGGCGGTAGTTTGGATTGCGAAACGCATATCCGAGCCACCTCAGTGACTGATGATTAACAACGTCATCAACTGGCTTACCTAGTACGTTTCATCTGACCTCAACACTGCTAATATGGTGATTCCACCTTGGGCGAGCGAACGCGAGCATTACTGCGAAGACACGTATGATCAAAATCCTGTAGCTGCTTCATGTTTTCTACTTTCAACGGTCATGTCTCACAGCCGTATAACAGGACTGAATGAACTTCAGTGCAATATACTCGTTCTTCGATATGTAGGCGGAAATCTCTCCAGCTGGCACCACATATGACGCCAGCTGACAAATGCCAGAGAGCCTTCTTTACTGGAGTTGAGATTTCTTTAGCAACTATCTTCTTTGGGCTGAATCACATTCTCAAGTAAGGTAAGTGGTCAGTGCGTTTCATCACCTCACTTTGTATCCTTAAACTGAGATTAGTTTCAGACCAGTCCTGGGGGCATCAGATTACATTTGACAGGTACGAAATGTATCCCAAATATACTCAGATTTCTCTTGAACGCGTTCAGAAGACCCTCCAGTTTGTTAGCGTTTTTACCTACTACGCAATGCTGTATGAGTACTTTGATTCATCAACACACCCCTCAAGGAATAGGTCAGTCGATTGCTGGAAAGTCAGAGGTGCCTAGGGTTATGTCCGTTATATCCGTTTACACAATTATCACTGAGTTGAACAGGAATGGGGACAGTGAATATCCCTGGAGGTCACCAAAAGTTATCGTCAATCCAGGTGAGAACGTTCCATAATCCATGACACGACTGTTTGGATTCGAGTAGAGAGCTTCAATTTGCGTTTCTTGGTACTCTCTTCACAGTCAAAGACTGCTATAACACCTCACGGGCGACATAGTCGAATTCTACCTTGAGAGCAAGAAAGATGTCTAGTGTCGATCACCGCTGAGTATGTATGCTTATTTTCTAGAGCCTATGGAAGGGTGTAGATCCGAATGATGCAATGTCATCTGCGTCCAAAACCTGCCTGGTTTTCCCGAGCAGCAGTTAGGCGTCAAATAACTGTGAATCCAAGTATCTTGAACACAATATTAGTCAAAATGTTTCCTCCGCAGTTGTCACAGGAAGACTTCTCTCACTTCTTATGGACTGGGATGGTCAATGATGTAGATCAGTCCGATGGGATTGTATCTTGCACATTAACTTGTATCTCCGTTACTCTTATCAGCAATCTCTTGTCTCCGTCCTGATAAGCTTCGGGTTGAAAACTGTCAGGTCCTGCTGTTTTGCATCATTTCAGGCTGTAAACAACCTTCTAAACTTCGAGGAAAGTTGAAGGACCGATATTTACGTCACATTCAAGTTCGAGCTGGATGTTGGCCAACTGGAGCGTTACTGAAGGCCATTTTAACCGTGCCTCGGTGTTTCGCCCAACTTTCTAGCCGTCTGTTCTGAGAGATCAGGGTTACAGGCTATTCAGTGATTACCTCACTAATCATCTTTTTCTTCTTGTTGGTGTGCTTAGTAAGCTTATGTAATTGCCGGGTATTATAGAATGCTGACGCTTTCTCAATTTCATCACTAACTACTTCTTACGATTTTTGTGGCGATGCTTCGTAAATTTAAGCTTAATTTTCTTCACGCTTCATTGTAGTCAGAGGCAGCAGGAATAAGTCTTCTTGCATCAGTCAAATCGGATGACTTTGCGGGAATTCACTGGCTTCTACTCATCTTATAATGCAAGTTACTAAATATCTTTACCATTGTTTCTGCAGCAGACTTAATATGATATTAAATTTCCTCAAGATGATGATAGCTGTCGTGTGCAGGTTAATTGTTAGCTTTCTCCCTAAATACGTATCTATTGTTCCTATCTTCTAATCGACCATCTGCAGGCTTATCTGCGGCCATTAAGGCACAGACATACACGTGCTCGTATTTATACGTGATCGGAGCCCAAAAATATCCTCCCCAATGATGGCCTATGACAGTGTGACCTATCTATGTCTATCGTTGAGTTGATTTCTGTGGACGTTAAGTGGGAGCGTATGTCCTTATGATTGAAGTTAGTACGGGCCAGAAGCAAGTTATTTTTAGAACGAAAATGCAACAGATAATCACTCTTGTCAACTCTTCCGCATGGGATGCCGTAGATACCTTTCCTACTGTGTCAACTTTCCTATTTGAGCATTGAAGTCGCCTGCTATTGTAATTTCTATTGTGACAACTTTTGTTGGAATTCATCCTTTGTATCACCCAAGCGCAGTCAGTGGGTGTGTAGGCGGGGATTATGAATAGGCGTTGGAAAGCTTCATGATCCTCGTTGTGACAGATCCATTCAATCGAACAGCACATAGATGGCTATTGACTGGCATTTAGTCGAGAAGCTTGCTTTATTCTACAGAACTTGGTGCTATATCTACGCTGGCATGTTCACAAGAGCTACTTGTTAAGTGGATTCTGAAGGCTCAACACAGCCAAATACGGTTAACTGAATAAACTCAGGTGCTGTATCTGTGTCTAACAAACACAGCATACATTCGGACTAGAGATTCCAGAGTTCTGACGAGAGATCCCTACTTTCCGATTCGACACAGGATTGGATGTTGACGGCTTCAGTGTGAAATCGATAACGCGGTTTAAGGAGACTAGGAACGAAGCTTCGCCGGCTTGTATCGTTAACAGTGGTCGCAAAGTGAGAGGTTGAGGAAGTTGTAAGAAGCATAATATAAGTATCAGGAAGTCAAGGCAAAAAAGGAGACTAAGGTAGGGAGGGGTAAGTTATGTTTGATTAGATTGTATATTACTGGAAGAGTACAGATGGTTGACGCTGTTCGGCGATCCACTCTGTGGAAGTTGTTTCACCTGGGTAACTTACCTATAAGAGAAAAAGGGGAAAGCTTGTGTGACCACATAACTCATAGGGGGTGTGCTTGAGGCATGTCACATGCCCTTTTAAGAATTGTTGTTTTGGGATTTGGTTGTTCTAACGTCAAATAGGAAAAATCCATATCCCCGCGACTGGAAAACTGCATAGCAGGGGGAGTACTGTTTTGGAGCCCAACCTTATCTAACCTCTCCTTCCTTTCCATAGGGAAGGCATCAGAAGCATTGTACTGCTGGTCATCCTTGAGAAATGCCTTACTGTTATCTTGCACTAACCAGTCAGCGGTACGGCTTCGTCCTTGGACACGCCCCCGGGATCATAGTGCAGCAGTTTACATTCTGAGTAACTGCTTTTCTTCTTACCACTATCCAACAAACCTTTCTGCCGTGATGTGTTCCCTTGAGAGAAAAAGCGTTGGAGGTAGTGTAGCCTGTTGTTTGATTTTGATATTCATGTCGGACCTTCGCGTCAAGGTAGCACCTATAGGTCGTTAGTATGATCGAACTATTCGGCATCTGTTGGCGTATGGGCTCCTGTGCGGACTCCTGGATATCGGCAGTAATTTCAATTTACTAGTAGCAATCCCACAGCTAACCACTATCCATCATTGCTATCGAACCAACATTTTCACTTTTGTGACATATCGACTCATTTTATATACTGGATTGACAGATGGATAGATGAATACACTTAAATATTGTACATTCAATATGAAAGTCATATATAGTGCTTAGTAGCATTCATTTACAAGATGTGTTCAACTTTATCATTGAAATGCTACATGATATTGTAGGATTACTTTTTTTTGAGGGAGTTGTGGAGATTTGGAAATATTTCAAGTTGTTATTCATCATCAGTTGGAGTGCTCCCAGGTTTCCTTTGTTCCTCCAACTGATGTCAGTCTATGATGAATAACAACTTGAAATTACAGGATTACGTTTGTATTTTGAAAATTCCCAATCGTTTAGAATTGATTCCCAACAGTTTTCATTGTTGAATGTATGTTGGTCACGTGATGCGATGGGAACATAATCTTGTAAAGCAAATAACTATTTGCTGTGTTGTATAATCTGACATAGTTTAAGATTTATGGAAATTCTACTGAGTTAGATTCATGTGGTACCTACAAGTTATGAAAAAGGTAGGAAAATCATTCGGTTAGTTGGTTTGTTGGTTTAACGATAAACATTTATTTGTCTGTCTAGGCAAACATGAACATCATGAAATTAACGACGCGAAAACCACTGGTAAGTTATATATTGATGTTTGTGATTTGCCACTGCGGCAAGGTATTCGTTCAAAGAACCCATATGCAAAAAATACTGTTAACTCTTTCCAGCATAATGATCACTAGGAAATTACAAGCATCCATAAATAACGAATGACACCTGTTTCGCAAGAGGTGACTTGCGCGACTCAGTAGGTGAGTGAATAAGGCTTTGGCGTTAATAACAGTGGGTTCCATCAGTTCAAACATTACTCATTGGGATGTTGGTTGATTAGGCTAATGAGTCCCAAAAATGGAGAAACGTGCGTCATGGCACGCACT
Source organism: Heterobilharzia americana (assembly GCA_944470555.2). NCBI lineage: Eukaryota > Metazoa > Platyhelminthes > Trematoda > Strigeidida > Schistosomatidae > Heterobilharzia > Heterobilharzia americana. Next base: position 51,796,424 of record OX104129.1, on the reverse strand, counting down.
GTTTCTCACCACTACACAAATAACTGCAGGTAATTTGCGTGAAACAGATAAATATAAAGAAAATAATTTTCCATATATGTACTGAAAGTTTTCGCTCGAATCATTCAAGAGATATGCTTCCTTAACTGTATAACAAAACAACTTTTGATAGCATTTTGTCTTTGTCTGCCTTAATATACAACTGAGTTGGAAGTATAAACTGTCAGTGGAGGGTTTTGTGTCCCCTTTAGTGGCAATAAGCTGAATAAACATTCAACATTCGTCGTGTATTTGAGGGCAGTATTGATGATACTACTCGACAGCCTTGTCGATAACTTGTGTAGTGATTTTTGTTTGATTTCGCATATCGATGTAAATACTAAAAATGACTAATATATTGTTACATTGGACTGATAAATCATAAATTTGTTACACGTACGGGATCCCAAGAGTTGCCTTTACATATGGAGAGGCTCAGTGGTAACACCCTAAAGGCGTATCAGTTTCCAGATCGTTGAAACATCTTGTTGATGTGTAACGAACTGCTTAAAATTTGAATCGGCAACTTCCCACCGATCATCTTCAAGCATGAAAATCTACTTTTAATACGAATGGTCAATTTTATTTGGTGTACTATAGTAGTTTGGTTGGATGATAAAGGAATCTAAATGACATCAGTAGGTAAATTTCTATTAGTGGTTTGGGTATTTTTAGTGTATTTAACAGATTAAAAACTTTTATTGCTGCACAAACATTTTCTGATTGAGTGGTATAAATGGTAAATAATAAGTAAACCACTTGTTTGATGTTGCTAATAGATACATACACCAGTTAACTTTTGGAATAGTACTTTAGTATTGGTCTTAACAAAAAGCAATCCTGCGAAGAAAACTTTTCCATTTCAACGAATCATCTACAAAAGCTTTCCATTAGTAATCATAGTTACAACAAAAATATGTCTAACAATGTCGAATGGGCCACTACATAAGCTCATCGAAAGTTGTCAATAAAGCCTTAAAGTGATTATGGCTAAAAAGTCAATGTCGCATATGTTCTATTACTTTATAGATTAGTACATAATCACTTTGTATTAACCTTTCGACTTTTACCTTGCAATCCTATAAACAATTTTTGATGACAAGCAGTATACAACACAATAAGTAACCAGGTACTTTTGAGGACTCTGCATAGGAGCCCATCTGCTAACAAACTTTGAGCAATTCAACCCAGTAAAGCAACGTAGTATCCAACGACAGTTTTTGATGACCTTGTATTAACCCACCAGCCATTGGTGGACATAAATTTTGTTGTAGCTATAAAAACGAATGCACAGTTTCTGAAAATAATTCATCAAAAAGAAAATTTCTTTCACTGAATTGTCTTTTGTTACTTTTTTATGGTCTAATGAGACTATTTCGATGGCATTGGTTTGAATCAAAATCTCATGTAACCTTATTTCAGTTCATGCATTAGACACACCTATTTTATGATGGCTTATAATATACACTTCTCACGTATTCATACCAAAACACATATACTTTTCTACATATTGAAATTTGTACATTGCTATGAGTATTTTTTTTATTTTGTAACAGCTTGTTTGAAATTCTAGGCTATTACCAATCAATATTTCTAATTCATCAACCAATCATTTCCTTCTAACTTGTTGCGAATTCTATTGTGTATACTTACATATCTAATTATCTAATCGTTTTAAATCCATCAGACAAAATTAAGTATGAGTCCATCTAAGTTGATGTCAATCATGACTTGAAAACAGTCAAAACTTGGTCACTGTGATAGTATTTAATAATGAACTGACAAATATTCGTGAAGAAATCGGATTTGGTTCAATAGGTTATAACTGATTGTTAATTGAAATGCTTAGGCTTTTCATTAAACTTAGTTGCTTTAGAGATAAACAATAATCATGATCTGCTTTTATAAATATTTGGCTAAATGACTCTACTTTTGCAAAATTGTGTGTGAAACTATTGTTAACTTCATCAAATGTGCAAGTTAGAAATCTCATATAGACACGTGCCAGGCTATAAATCAATTGTTATCTGAATGTTCATCGTATCATCTAGCTGAACTAGATGAAGTGGGTTTTCAATGCTTGATGAATTAGTTGGTTGATAAATACCTGAGTCATAAATATTATATAAAGCTATGCAGATTAAAGCCTGAGGCAAAGTTAATTAAAAACAATATTGTTTGATTCTATTGTGTCTTAATTTTGTCATAACTAAGTCATTATGCCAAAGTTTTCATGAATACTACAGGACATTTGATTGTTTATGATGAATATCGAATACCGGATTAAAGCTCAATTGTAAATAAGGATTCCTGTTGTATGTTCATCAACAGTTTACTTTCACACTAAACTTATCCTGATAATGTTACTCTTATTGTATCGCCAAGTTTAATTTCATAACTTATTCGTCTTCGAGCACTACTTTTCTCATCTTCACATCCCTTATTATCATATTCATCTTTCTAGACCTCATTCCTTTCTATATTTTTTCATAAAAAATGTCTTGACCAGTAAGTGTTTGGTCAACTTGTTTGAATTGAGGAGCCTATTCTCCAAATAAGCCTCATTTTGTTATTACTCTATCCAAATTCATTTTATGTACATTAAGACATATATCTCCTCACTACAATTAATTTCTAAAATCCATTTTCTGTGATAAATTTTACTCAAAAGTATATATAAACCGCGCCTGTCTCAGCTGGAATTTTTTTGGTTCACCGTAACCCTAGTAACTTTGTCAAGAAACCCGAGTTCCCTTCCTGGTTCGAAGTCATGTCATTTAATGCTGAAATCAGAGATTTAATCACTTAAACTATTCAAGCCCTAACTCACGCACCTCTAAGACTGGATTATTTACACGCATTAGTAGTAGTCAGCAGTAGGGTAACCCATGTAGCTGTGTCTAGTTTTCAGTCCTAAACGGTGATCAAATCCTATCGATACATTTTACAATATGATCACCAAACAAAGTGATCTGAAACTGTGGTGCACTGCTTTTTGATGTTAGATGTTGGTTGTCAATCATTAAGAAGCTAAAATGTAGTGGACCACAATATCGCACCATTTAAATATTGTTATAGCTGGAATGTATCTGCCAGTGATTTATTAAAATGTACTGCCAATTGTGCCACCCACTTCCGTGAATCTTGTCTGAATATTCACTACTCTATAAGGAAGTTGTCAAATGTCAAACACCACTGAATCCATTGAAATACTTCCTAGCAGATAGTACTGGAAGCGTGTTTACTTGTGTCAGCAACTTCGCTCTTGAATTCTCGTTGAAAAAATAACTTCTAGGTGTGTGAAGAGCTACTGAAATAATCCCAGTATTTATTTTCTTATGCTAAGTCGTCAACTTAGACTCGTTGCAATAGTCGTTTTTGTTTCGAAAGCATATTACTCGAAGCATCCAAGTTATTATTAGCTTAAAGAGCGTAGTGATATATATCAAATCGCTTATTAAGAGAGAGAAAGGCATAATGGATGATATTGCTAAATATCAGCTATAGGCTTTATTCAACTACACCTCTAAATTTTATGTCGTTTTCACGTTAATCTTCACAAATTGTAACTTTCATTAGTTAGTAAAACAGGGTGATGGAGTAGGTTGATTGATTGGTTTAGGGTATTTTTCTTCACAAACTGGCGTTTTAAACTGATAGAAACAGAAAAGTATATGGACCATTGGAATCCAACCCATTGGCTAGGTGGTAACTTGGTCACCGTGATAACTGGTGGTACTGAATTCAATTCTTGGAGAGGTGGTCATTGCTCACTGATGAGGTGTCCGAAACTAGGAAGTTGCAGCTGTCGATTTCTCCTAGGTCTTCAAAGGTTCTTTACGTGATTTCAGTCCTTGATGAAAACTACCTTGAAATAGGATACTTCCTCACTTCTCTCTGGGAAGCAGTGGGTCCTGTATTTTATCTTTCCTGTCTCCTTATTGAATTTTCTCTATCACAAGTAGATATTCGTTCTTCCATCAAGTTTATATCATCATGATATTATCTATTTCGCTGACAAGTTTGTAATTGAGTAAGTTGGTGATTTGTCTATATTCGTGGCTGGATTATCTTTCGTTTTAAATCTCTGCACCATTTATATATCTCATTGCTCAACCCTCAATTTATGTTGACTGTTTTAATGTCATTCAGTGGATAATACTAATATCTCCATTCAAAAGGGACATATAGAATATTATTACTGTAGAAGAGACTTTTTCTTCTCGTATATGTTGCACAAACTGAAACATATTTCCATTGGACTCCTTATGGGAAAAGGTTTCATTTTGTTAGTTCAATTTTTACTTCTTCTTTCACAACTTTTCTAAGCACTATGCTTTTCCAACCCTTTCTAATTATGCATTTTAAATTTCTCATTGGTTTTCTTAACAAGAACGTGATCATATAGTCTTCAAGATTTCGTCGGTAAATGTTTTGCTTAGGCGCATATTTCTTCCTGTCTCTGGTTATGATTAAAGAATAGTATTCACTCCACCGCATTAATATTTACTTTTAATGGGAGCTTAGCAGTGAGCAGAATCATATTATTCAACAGCATTGGTACTCTGTCATGTGTATCCTATCATTTTCCTGATAACCTTGAGCATGATTGGTTATCTAGTGATTAAGGTAATGTGATCACTTCGTATGTTGCTGTCACTCCTGCGATTGTTGTTGTTTTGATTATTATTTCACGTGCTTATCGTCTGTACATTGATCACCTGTGATAAACATAATAATCTACCAACATGTCCTCGTGAAACTCTCATTTTTGAGTAATACTACTGTCTAGCCTTCAGTAATAGAAGACAGTGATATACTGTATACTAAAAAAACAGGAGTTAAATTAGGAAATTTAATTTCCATTCCTACTTTAAGTTTAAATATACACATGAAAGTAGTAATGGTGCACCTAATACACATATGATCCGACCAGTAAAGTTTTTGTATCATAGAATCAGCCGAATATTTTGTATTAATAATCTGTGGAAACTTCATTCAAATCGTTGACAGTGAATCCTGATCTCTTTTTTTCTTTACATATTCATATTTTGTAAGAACCTGATTTAATTAGATTGTCCACCAGCAGTGAACTTTGAGGTGTGAGGAATGAATGATCAAATATGATTTTGGACATTTACTTACATTTCAGTAGTTAGTTCGCAGTTCATGCATTGTTTTTTCGTCTATTTTCTTTTCATTTCTGTACTGTTGAACTGATATACTTCTGTACAAGGCTTTGGATTGATATTTGTATCTTGCTGTGGGATTTTAATCACATTTTGTCTTAGACTGCTACACCAAAGTTAAGCAACTGTAGTTTTTCTGCACAATGTAGATATAGATCTAAATGATAGCACCACTTAATTGTATTTCTTTCCTATGGAATCTTCCAGTTAACTTCCACCATAAATATCGAACCAGAATGATACACTTCAATGTTACTAATCCTATTTCGTTTGATTTACTCGTGATTTTTTGAGTTGGTCTTTTCAATACAACAGAAGCCGTTTGAATTCTTGTGACTATGACAAACTTCTGTTTTCCATAGAAATTCGTACAACCTCTTTTTATACTGCTGTTAATCGCTTATTTAAGGGAACATAATAGCAGTAAGTAATGGTATTCTAACAAGACAGGTTTGAACTAAGTTTAGGTGGTGTGCTACAATAAAGGATTGTAAATAGAGCGAAAACACAATAATAATAACAATAATAATAATAATAGTGTATTATTATATTTGTAATTCTCCGTTGTTATACTGGATCGACTTCTGTTGGCATATGGACGCCTATGCGGATGCCTCGATATTTCCTGAATATTAATTATTATACCTTAATTAGTTGTGGGCAACAGAAGAATCCAGGATGTGCGTTTTGTCCTAATTGGGACTCGTTATTTGGATGTACCTGCACCCCAGTGCGTAGTGCTGTTCCCATTGAGACCCGAACCTCGTGCATCAGTGGCCTAGTGGATAACGCCTTGGTGTTTGAAACGATGAGCACGAGGTTCAAGTGTCGATGGGAACAGTACCATTCACTGGGGTGCAAGTACATCCAGCTGATGAGTCCAAAATAGGACGAAACGCACATCCTGGATTTCTCTGCTAGCCCCAACCACTTAAATAATAACATTAATGGAAGTGTAAAACCAAGTAAATTTAAAATAAAATAAAATCGGAGACATCTGAACCAACTTAACGTGAGAATAATCGGTGTTTTCAAGATATTCAGAACCGTGTTGTTAACCGCGTTAGAACCATAGTAACGGAAGACATATAGCAAATTGTTTTTATCTGGCTTCAAATTATGAACTTCCAAAGATAACAGTAGATGGAGAAGTAAATGTTCAGGAAGGCTTGGTCTGGTTTTGTAAATAACATCGAATGAGGTATTCGAAGCTGAATGTCCCGTATCGACTACATGTTGCAAACTAGATTAGTTGATTGGTCTTCTTTGCCCTTAACTGAGCCATACGGGAAGATGTTTTCGAATGTGATGAAGGATAGACCCAGGCAAACTGCACATTTACCTAGCTCCAAGCAACCGGGTGAATTAATAAACGCTCACTGAACTGGTCCGTTTTGGCAAGTTATAAGCTTTAGTCACGATTCGGTCGAACGCTGTCTTAAGGTTTTTCATACGGAATGAAATACGTGTTGGTATGAATTTCAGCTTGCAGATAGATTTTGTTTATGGATCTACATCAATCTAAAGACTAATGCTAAGTATTTAGGTTTAGACAGCTACACCGATTCGTATACATAACCCAGTCCTACAGGATATCTGTCGTAGGATGAATAACTTAGTGATTAAGGTCTATGATTTCAACACTGAGCGATACACGTACAAATCAAGTAGAAAGTGCCAGTTTTTTCATGATCGCGGATACGTTTCACTGATATATCCTAGTAGGCACGAAACCTAGGCCTATGTCTTTTTCACGACAAAATGCTATCATTTAACAAAAATTCTTCCTTTCTAATTATATTATGCAACTATTACCGATAACTGACCATTTGGCAAAACCATTTCTTCTTTTCATTTACTTGTTACTCAAATCGCCATTTATGTAACAGTTTGCTTTTAACTTCCTCAGTTCAACTATGTAATTGTTTTAATTTGTAACTGTTTTTATTTTTTGATTAATTTACAGCTCCTTGACACCTTAAAACTGATTAATTCATATACATTTGCATAATGCGATCATAAAAAGGACGGAGTTTATCTGAGAAATGTGATGTATCTGCGCAACATATTTTGAACAATTTGGTCACACATTTACTTGTTTATGTATTTTATATGAAAAGTGAAAGCATAGTAAATCTAATTTTCCTGTCCCTCCATGAAAAACTTCCATGTTAACGTTTGATCCCCAGATTGAAAAAATTGAATATTTACTATTCTCAGTAACAAAATCAGGTTCATAGATGGGTGTCCATCTGAAAATATTTAAAAGATAACTGACTTTTGAACCTAGTGAAACTCCTTAATATGAAATTTATTCACGAAAAGGGTTTAAGTCATTAAGACCAATGAAATGGGAAGTTGCTAGTTCGTTCATGTAAATGATAATGAAGGGGATATACACATTCGATGTAGCATCTCTCGCAGTTATTGCTGTTTATTTTGTAGGTTACTTTGAGTTTGCGTTTTTTCGTCGCCTCCCTTTGCCTGCATTATGAAGAAAGAAAAGATTTTGTCGTGTGATCTACAGGGACTTCCAAGTTTCATTATTCTAATTTCAGTCTAAATGTAAGATAGGATATTCTGTTTGTTGGTTTTTACTGGTGACTTTTTCGTTGATGATGTATTTGACAGACATCTCCTGACAAAGCTGTGCAGGAAGTGCAAAGCCATCGAATCATCCTCTTTCTCCTCATCTACACCATTTCAATAATCTCATTGCATCTCTGCCATTACCGTGATCTGAGTAATGCTGTTTCTTAACACTCTTGCGAAGATTTCTTTATGACAGTCAACCCCAGATAAAACAACCAACTGAGTGATTATTCAGTTGTAATCAGCATTATTCTTGGTCAAGTAAAGACTACTGAGGACGAATAGCATTATTTGTTGGGATTCTACACTGAGTAGTGATAAAATGTTAATCTTTACTTTCAACGCGGTTCATCTGGACAGTATCTACACTTTACATTGGCTAGTTGGAAATTTCAAATAGCATAGTTCACAATGAATCCCATTGGCGCAGATGCATCCACGCATTGTCTTCATACTAAGCGTTATACCCAATTTCTTTGTTTGACCTTACCTTTTCTTCAGTGACTTTTTACGATTTTTGACTACACACTTTATTTCTCTACCTTTCATCATGTCGTCTTGTGTCCTATTGTGAGGTGTGACAAATTGGATCGTTATGCAGTATTACTAAGTCCTATGTTGACACTGACCGACTGCATTTTACATTCACGATGCATAGTCTTCCACTTTGTCTTTCTTCGCCTGTTTTCTACATTTCTTATCGACGTTTATTCTTCCAAAGCCCTACATACTACTTATATATGAGTAGAATACACTGCAGTAGTTCCCTACATATTACAATAAAGAATAATACTGGGGTGAAATAGTGATCGGATGTTTTCTGTCCTTTTTGTAACTTGTCAGTTAGGGATCAAAGCATTCCTGTCAACTTATTAGAGACACCACATGGTTTATTGTAAAGCACTTAATCCCGATAATAGCTAAACGTAGTAGGCATTCACTACAATGATTTCTTCAGATGCTAATGAAACTATTGCTGAAAACATTTTAGTTTGAAATAAAATTTCAAGTTGTAGACAAGATGTGATAAATAAATTTTAAGGCACTGTTATCCCATTGCGCCTAGTGTCGTCCATACTTCACGAGTTCATCTTTGACATAAAAGAGAAAACATCACGATTCGCTTGAATAAGCCGATTCTGTGACTTTAAATTTGCAAACACTTTTATTTAATACTTGCCTTTTTGTAATTATCTGACCTTTTAAAAGTCAGTGAGTTAGATAATAGGTAGGTAATTTATAATGGAAGTATATATGTAAAATACCAGTAAAGTGGAAAAGCGTATTTCCGACATCACACAATCTTAACGAAGCTGCTTCAGAGAGTAAAATCTATGCAAATTATTATGGCATTTTTTTGATATAAATTTAACAAACCTCGACTACATTATTCATAAGTTCAAACACAATGAGATCAATATCACTAATTACCAAATGATAAACTTGGGGGAAGAGGGAGGGAGGGGGGTTCGACGTGAATTGAGTTGAATTAAGCTGCAGAATGAATTGAAAAATTTAGATAAGCAATTAGCAATAGCTATACATGCAATCGAAAGTGGACACACTTTGAGAATGTAGACATTAGCAAAAGGTTTCCATTCAAGTAAATAACTTCCGATGTCCTGCATATTTTAACAACATCAAATGCTATGAACAGAAAGGACGGAATAGACTTGGCACACATTAATCCGACAAAATCATTAATGATGACCTTTTCTAATTGAAGCTTCGATAACAACTACTGTAGGTTCATAAATAAAAATACAAGAAAGAACATGCATTCTACAACATACACAAACTTTGAATATCCTGCATTCTCGTCGACAAATGATAATAACAAGTGTGAACTTGTAATGACTAATCTTAATTACTCAGGCTGCATAGAAAACCGCCAAACCAAAGAAATACATTCACTAAATATTTGACTCTATATTTCGACGCCAATATTCTTCTGAGAAAGCTGTGGCTTACACGGCGAAACGTTCAGAAATATCTTTTGATTTTCTAAACACTCTGGAATTATTTTGAAACATATTCTTATAATGATAGAGGAAGACTCGGCGCTCAGCTTCTTACAGAATATTTGTAACAATCATGGTCTGGTTGTTTATAGTTCTTCAGTTTCATTTTCGCCAGAAAGTAGCATTGTAACGAAAAATGACCTTTTATGACTTGTTTAACACTACTGAACTGATGACTACAAATATAACATCTGAATGTAACCGTGCTTGCTTTCGCTCTCCCACGCTTAAGGATCACCAACTGAGTTCAGCGTAAGATGAGATACTCCTGATGCCTCTACTAGCAGTTTCGTTAAATATATATCCAGTACGTTTATACGACTGAATAAGATGTAGACAATACAATTAATTACTAACATCATTTGGGTTACAAAACGAGGTTATTAGTTTGCAGTTATTTGACGATTACTTTTCAATTGTGAGGCATGTGACTATATATATATATATATATATATATATATATATATATATATATATATATATATATATATATATATATATCCTAATCTTTTCGAATATTAAAATCCTGTTTTATTCTAAATAGGTGCACCGTACAGTGAACATAGTAGTTTCCTGGAACTGAAAGAATTCATCACACGTCTTCGTCCTCTACGTGTACAACCTACAGTTTTCGGTAAATCAGTCAATTCAATGAAAGATATAGTGAATAGCTGGTTGAAATAATGGAACAAAAGTTGCTATCTTAAAATTTCTTGACCTGATTTCATCAACTAACTTGTAAAGATTGTATTTTTTTTAAATCGTGAATAAAAACTTTTTATGTGGCGAATGTTTTTGAGCTAGATAGGATATATTAGGCATGATTTTAAAGCTTTATTGATGATCCTGGTGTAAACTGCTTGGTGTGGTAACTCAACTACCCTGAAGTGTGAGTTACTAGTTAGTCAGCCACTGTCTTACCTACTTTTGGTTGATTTGGTCAAGAGAACTGTGTCGAACGGTATTTTATTAAATGAGAAGTTTGTACCTCTAAGTAAACAGTTGGACAGGAAGCTAAAGCTGATAATCAAACTCCTGGTAGAGAACGAGATCTTTATGCTAGAGGTTACGGTTTCTAGATAAAACTCTAGGTTTCTTCCCTTCCTGAAGCGTCATCGATTCACATGTTTTTTCTGTCACTTCGTTTAAGTTTTCGCTTCGTACATTGTTACTTATATGAGATGACAAATAACTGATCGAATTGTGAGAACAGTTTTCACTAGCAAAATGTTATGTTAGATAGTCGTATTCGTACAAACTGATAATTTCTCATAACTGCTTGTCTTGTACCAGATAATAGTATCACCAATTAGCAGGTTTCACGTGCAACACGTATGATTTAGAGATAAACTACCTGAGTGTTACAGTGACTGACATTTATTGTAGTGAAAAGCATTCACATTTCTACTTCTAAACGGTAGGTCACGAAACAGATATACTAAATGTAGGATAACTAGTTTGCAACAAATACTTGCTTTATTAGATAGGCATTTAGGATGTGTATGCAAGAGAAAACAGACTTCATTGTAACCCGACAGGTTAACGTACGTTATTAGTTTACCAAGATTTCAAAAAAGAAAAATATGAGAGTCTGGACTAGAAGTGCAAGGTAAATCCATGTTTCTGACTTACTTTTTAAAAACGTGTACCTAGAACCTTAACATCACACTGATGAGAAACACAGAAGGATGACAAATTTACTTGAATATATTTTAAACTTACACTATATTTCTTAATAAGTCCCATTTATAGCTATCATAACTCTAACAATTTACAGGTAGTATTAACACATTTTTGCCACAAATCTTGCTATTAAACTTAAGGTCTAATCACATTATTACTTCATACAACCTGAGCAAATAATCTAGGATGCAATGGATAGCTCACATTTTATTGCAATATCAACAAGACCAGGAAACAAGGTTATGATCACTCAAAAAACTCCTCTTTTTAAAATATCCATGAAATACTATTACTGTAAATCACAGATGGATTAGCTGGTTTATTTAACACACTATTTGTTTACCACTAATTTGCGTTAACCTAGTAAAATTTTGAGTCAATACGATTTAATGTACAGTAAATGCTGAGTATTATAATAGTGGATTCTTAAATAGATTGTTGCCCTTATCGAACACATTAACCTTTGCCATATAATATATGATTTATTCATCAAAATCGTGTTACAACCAGTATGCATCAAGAAAATGCAAGCGCTAATTAGCTGTTAATGCTACTTCAAGTTGAGCAGATATTTCGTGCTGACTGAATTCAAGCTTACTCTTTACATATGAGACACATAAATGTCGTCTTTCAAAAGCTTTGGTGTGCTAACCACTATCAAATGTAAAGAAAACCCGTCACAAATAATCCCGACACTAAACATCTTTGACGTTAAAAGTGGTATATCTCTTAAAATTTCATTTATTCAACAAATAGCATAAATTTTCTTGATTGCTTTTAGTTAGGATAATTATACTAAAATCATCATAGAATTTGAAAGACAAAAATCATTTAGAAAAAAATTCAACACTTGAAATGTACAGGATGGATGCACAATCTATGTATCAGCAGTTTGAAAGACATCACACACATTCTACTCGAATATTAAAGGCAGTGAAATATAGGGAACAGTTTTACTCTTCATTGCGCTGGATATTATGAAAATACATAAAAAACAAATTAGATAAAGTCAAATGCATACCATGAAAAAAAATATAGTGCTGTCTATTGAATATCTCAGAGATCTATCGTATCGAGGCTGATACATGCCGGATTGTCTGTCGTAAGGAGCAGAGGGGTGATAAGAAATCAGCTGCAAAATTAAATATTTGCATTCAATGGAATACCGGGTCAGCTGTCAAACGGGGAAAACCCAGCAGAAAGTATATCTGTAAGTGATACATCGCGAGATTATTATCACAGAGAACTAGATGGATTGCGATGAGTCTGATGCTTTGGTAATAGATAATTCTTGAAGAGACTGGTGAATATTTCGATCTTGGGTAGGTGAATCGGTTCGGATTGACGGCATACTGTTTTGGTTTCCAGTTATACATGTATGATTTGAAAGATCTGTAAAAATACATGGCCTATTTTCATCAAAACCATCATCATTATCATCATAGTCATGGTAGGAGAAACATTTACTAGACTGACAGACATAAGCACCAGAAGATATCAGTTCAGCTTCTATCGCAAGACGGCGTTCACGTTCTTCGGTAAGCATTTGACGAACTCGACCAAGCTGGGACGTTAACACGTCCACCTGAGAAATTTTAATAATCGAAAATAAGAACAAGAAAAGTGATATATCCTTTGTAACCGATCAACCATGTGCTGGTCCATGTATTATGCAACGAGCTACACCTATTGTTTGAAGGCTAATGGTAGGAACTCGTTGCGTAAACCTTGCAGCGTTGGGGCCCACTGGCTGACATATGAAGGTCTACACAGGGATTTACTAACTCACTTTGTTTGACAGATCATCAGTCGTTTGGTATTATGCACTGTCGGAGGAAGATATGTCGATTTGCTTCAAAGTGAACGAGATGAAATGTTTATACCAAAAGCATAAAAATCCGTCACCTTTTCAGGAGGAATATATTATTAGCGAAAACACAAAATGATAACGAACTATGTAACAGTCGATCATGACTACTTATCTACATATACGTTTAGAAGAACTAATCGAATTTCCACCGATGTGTAAAAAATTAATATGAGAGTAAAACATGGGTACCGTGGTAGAATGTAATGCCATTTTAGTTTATTTATTAGATTTATCACATAATGGGACAGTATTGTTTACTGGATTACGTTTTGGACAAAATGTATTGTCCATGGTCATATCACAACTTTGAGACATCCTTTATGTAGTCCTAATTTCCCCACCTCCTTTATGACATGACTACTGAGATTTCCCATATATCCAGAACAGGCACTGAGCCATTTCTGTTACAATCATTGGGCGTTGATTCGATAAACAACGATCCAGTCATCCATCTCTCCCTCGACCTTGTTATGTTAGTTTTAAGGTTTTTTACCCTGTCTCATTCTATTGTGTGCAATCACATGCATAGCTTTGCATAACTTTGCAATCGTTGCAAGAGTTTTGGTAAACTAAATTATTCCGTTTAGTCGGATCAGTAGGATCTTTTAACCTACAAAGCTTACTTCTAAGTGAATTTGTAGGCTTAAATGCCACTCTAATCCCAGCCATATTGAGAATCCTAAGTAATATCTCTAATGTTTCGATCATAGTTTATGAACATCTTGATTCCTTGATGTTTTTCCCTTACGTATAGAATGCAAAATGAATGCGAGAAATATCTGTATACCGCTCGTATTTATTAAAACTGACAAATATGCTTTAATTATCTCACTAGACACAATTGGTTACGACCAGTATGACGTCAATGAGAAATAACAACGAACTTAGACCAGCAAGAAATGGCTAACTTACCAACTTTGAGGTAACAGTTGAATAAGCTAAATAGCAGATACATGAAATATCTGCCGGCTTCATCGCTGGGGTAATACAATAAGCAGAAATTGAAGCCACTACAGTGGTTTTGTTAACTTCTGTAGTTTAAATAGTTGTCTATCAGGTCAGCTAATAACTTCCATACAAAACTATATCTAATGATAAGTCCTCAGTTCGTAATGTTTTTCCGTAATAAGGCATAGTTGTATTAAACCAACAGTTCTTGATGCATATTTTTCACAGAGAAGTTGAGTGGCTCCAGGTTTTACTATAAGTTGGAGTTGATGAAGGCAGCGCTGACGCAAATTTTCCGTTTCAGTTCAAAAAGTATTAAAGGCTGAAGTGACTGCACTTTCATGACTATATTTCGTTTTCTGTTTTCGGTCGTTCCTACCGCCCTGACCTAATTCATTTCCTAAATGTACCTTGATACTGTAGTATCAAGTTGTTTGAGACATTTTTGCATAACAAGCGCTTCAATCAATGTACTAGTTATTATGGTATAAAAGTGAATAAGTATAAAAAATATCTAATTTTAAATCGAGTGTTAAATGTTAAGAGTTAATCAACAGGAAGCCCAAGATCTAGGTTTCATGCTAGTTGGTAATCATTGAATGAGCAAGATGTATCCGCATTCATAAGAGAACTGATGCTCTCTTGATGATAGTGATAAGCAGTAGTTAGGTTATACCGCAGTTTTCTTGAAAATGAGGTAGGAAGGACAAAACTCACTAGTTTACGAAGCTCTTCAATGCATGTGACCAATTCTTCATGTGTTTGAAATTCAGTTTTGGGTAGTTTGACTGCATTGACTTTTTCTTTTTCCTCGGATGTTCGATTTGAAGATAATGATAAGGGATCTGATAATTTCCTACTAGCAGGTGGTTGAACTTTAGCTGTTGGTTTTAAAATGGTATTTTGTTCACGAGATAATATCGCTGTCTTTTTCGATACTGCCTCACTTAAGCTAAGTTTTAGAGCTGATAACTGCAAATCGATGACTACAAAGTCATGATCTTCTTCTTCAACTTCTTCTCGAGCTAATTCCATGAAAGCTAGAGAGAAAAAAGGTATTAAAAGTGATAATGATTAGAAAAAATAATCTTTTTAATTATCAACGTGATTTTTCGTACAAAAAACTTTAAAACAGCCGCCTTTAGTAAATGCGGCAGTCTGAGTTGTCATGCTTTTCGAAATTTATCATAACACGCAGATACACAGAAATGTAGAACCTACCACAAGTGCGTGGGTTCAAGTCACCCCAGTTCACTGCAGTATGAAAAGGAAAAGTGGCCATTAAATCCAGGATCATAATACTCGTCATCATTCTTTCAAGTGGAAGCCTATTGCGAAATGACTATTACTACTTCATGAAGAGTTGGTATAAATTTGACTGTAGCCCTTGGCCCAAATAACTTTCAAACAATATTTCTAGGTCAAATTTAAGATTAATGTATATAAATACAAGCAAAGTAATTTACAGTAGTCATATTCCTCGAGCTATCTGTTATGCACAAGTCATTGGGGTACACAATGAAATGGCGTGCTTTTATGGGCTAAAATACTACCATGTCTACTGACTGTTTACTGTTTTCCATATGTTTATTGTTATGAATCGATAGATAATTAAATGTCTAACTACTGCGACACCTATTTCTTCTCGATATTCAGATAATTTTCCCACTCACGAAAAATGTGAGATAGAGTTAACCGTTGTGTTGAGAAATTTTCAGTAGTATTTTGTGCTTTAACCTGTATATACTTTACTGAAAGTAA
Organism: Heterobilharzia americana; assembly: GCA_944470555.2. Classification (NCBI taxonomy): domain Eukaryota; kingdom Metazoa; phylum Platyhelminthes; class Trematoda; order Strigeidida; family Schistosomatidae; genus Heterobilharzia; species Heterobilharzia americana. Next base: position 51,780,342 of record OX104129.1, on the reverse strand, counting down.
TATGGAATGTTTCACAGGGATCCACTTTTGTCTACAACGTATTTTTTTCACAGTCGATTGGTAAATCGTACGCTTATAAATATAAGGTACTTGTTACTTGATATGAAAAAAGCACATTCCCAAAATATTCTTTTTCCTAATAAACACATGGTTATTAGTGTTTTGTATGTGCTACAAAGATAAGTGTTTTCTCCTATTGGCACTGCCTTCTATGAAATGTCTTTGGCTTTAAAATTTCGAGGTCTGCTTATAAATGAGCGAGCATCTGCATACTGTTATGTTAAGCTGTAGTGTAGTGCTAAAATATCTGTAATCATAATTTCCAATAACTTGGAGCAAGAAACTTCATAAAATTTTCTTTATCAGTTGATTTAAAAATGAGAGGGCATATAAGTACACTGTCTTGACCATAAAATAAAATTGTTAGTAGAGAAACAAATTCAAAACCAATTAGTTCCCTGAATAAACTTCGATAAAACAATAACATGTAAATTGTCTAAATCGTCTAATTTAATTGCACAATACACTTCAAACAATGTGATCACACATGCACTCGTTATAAGTATTTATGTGAAAGGTTATAACGGTTGAGTTAGTGATGGTAACACTTACACAAATTTTCCGTTTTAATCCACAAACATTATAAGCTAAATTGATTTCACTTACAAAACTATCGTTGGCTTTCTATTTCTAGTCGTTCCTACCACTGACTTAATTTATTTCCTAAATGCACCTTAGGACTAACATTTATATGCCTCATACTTTATACTATAACGTCAAGTTACTTGAGATATTTTTGCATAACAGGCATAACCCGTGACCCACTGGTTAAAAGTCATCTCCCTAAATCAACGACTCATAGCTCCACTGCCTGGCTTAACCCCAATGTTACTCATATGATGATTCCACTGCACACGAACAGTGCTAGGAAACCAATTATAGTCAGAAAATTTTAACCTCTTGATATTTTCAACTTTCAATGGCCATGTCTCATAGCCGTGTTATGAGACGGAGTGGACTTGATGTGCAGTGCAGTTTCCGACTGGTAAATAGTCAATTGTTTCGCCAGCGCTGCCTAGTTCTACTTTATACTTACGACACAAGGATTCAGTATTATTTACTGACGTTTCGAACAAAATTTATTGCTCATAACCATATGACGGTAATCACACAACTTTCTGGTTAAGTTGTTATAGTTGTATTGTTTTATTTTTAATTGGTAGTGAAATTTCCCCCATATACCGAATCGGTGTTGCGTCATTTTTGCTATACGTATCAATCTCGTAAACGAAGCTTCAGTTTTAAACTTCCACCTACTCTATCCCATACTGCTGATCGTGTGACATCAAAAATAATAGAACTGTAAAAACTAGATCAGAGATTTGTGTGATCACCTTGATATGACTATAAGCAACAAATTTTGCTCGAAACGTCATGAGTAAGTAACACTGTTTTAATGAATGATTCATGAAAAAAGAACTATGACAGAATTGCACTCCATCGCAGTGCTTAAATTTTACTCTCAGTTTAGTGCCACCTTGGCTTGTAGTATTCGAGCTGAAACTCCGACAGCAAAACAATACGAGGCGACTGCACAGTGAATTAATGATGCAGTCAACGCATCGCACCAACTCACTCCTTATGCCTAAATCAGGCATTCCTGGAGGACACCACTCATTGTCATCAATCCAAATGACAACTCTCAATAAATCCTTGTACCCCTGCATGAGTTTAAGTAGAGAGCTGAGATTAGTGTCACACAGCTATTTAGTGTTCCCTTCACAATCAGACACTGCTAAAACACCCCATGGTAGATGGAGTCAAATGCCGTCTTCAGGTCAAGAAATATAGAAAGTGTCGGCCGCCAGTAAGTATGCCTGTGTTCCATATTCCGTCAAAGAGTGAAACTCTGATTGGTGCAATTTCGTCCAGGTCTGAAGCCTGCCTATTTTCCTCAGATTTACTATTTTCGAGCTCTTGTTATGCATCAGATAACTATGGACCTAAGTATCTTGTACACGATGTTAGTCAGACTGATTCTCCATCCTTTGAAACTTCAGGCGGCAAATTGTCAGGTCCTGAAGCTTTGGATCAATTCAAGTTTGAAACGCCCTTCCCAACTTCGAAGAGAGTTGGAGGACCGACACCTACGTCGCATTCAGATTTGAGCTGAATGCTGGCCAACTGAAGTCTTGGTGTGGGCTAGCTGAACTATGCTTCAAAGTGTTCCGCTTAACATTCTGATCACCTGTTCTGAGAGGTTACCATGGTACCATGCTTTTCGGTGTTGATTTATTCTTACCGGTATCTTCAATAAGTCCAAGTAATTGCCGAGCATTGCTAATGCTGATGCCTTTTCCATTTCTTTTGCTAACATCAAAATGGTTGTTCTCATATACTTTAGTGAGAACCAAACGTAGGGACAAAGCCCCAGTTCTCATATCAGATAAAGATTCAGAAGAGTTATCTGAGTCCAGTTGGTTCAAATCTGTCACTTCGATATTTTAGTGGAGTCTTCTTAGCAGACGGATATTACTACTCTGACGAGCATTACCATAAATACTCCACTGATGAGCACAGTGCACACTACAAGCTGAGCAACCTTAAGTCTGGGAAATCCCAGGTCCTGATGAAGCGCACCAGCAGTTATTATCCTTTTTGGCAGACACTGCTAGATTGCTTGCTGAAGTGTTCAGTATTTTCCAATGTCAGACTCGACTTCCGAGACACTGGAAATATACAATAGTAAGCCCAGTACTTGAGGCAGGTAATGGGCAGTTGGTATGCAACTACCGTCCTGTTAACTTAACTAGTAAGGTCACTAAAGTATTCGAGCTTACCAAGAATAGAGTACTCAGCGATGTCAAAAACTATAGTCTTCTCTCACCTCTACATGGCTTTATTACTGGTAACCTTCGCTGAACTGACCCCCTGATAGCAATAGAGAAATTGATAGCTTATGACAATAAGCTGGTCGCATATGTTGTGTGCAGTGACTCTAGTAAGGCTATCGATAAGAAATCGCATGCAGGACTAATGAAGGAGCTCTCTAATTTTGGGGTTGATGTTTGCATTAAAGAATTTCCAAGCAAAAAGAAAAACGGTGAATGAAACACTTCTTATGTGAAAACCTGTGAGGAGTGGGAGTTCTTCAAGGAACAATCTCGGTTCCTGTACTCTTCTTGCTCCACATCAGTGAACATGATTAGGTCCTTAGTGAAATTATATCCCAATGATTTGAAAATATTGAAGTCTACCCCCAAGGAAGCCAACAAGCACGCATTGAAGGTGGAAATGAATGAATAGGCCGACTGGTCTGAGCATAAGTGTTTGGGAATTATTTCTAGCAAGTGTGAATTTATACATAACAACCGACAGCTGTAAGCATTATTGAATAAGTAAAACAGCATCACCTGAACAAGAAATTGAAAACTTGAGAGTGATAGTCAGCCATAACTAGAAGATATCCGCGAACAGCAATAAAGTCGTAAGATGGTTACAAGTATTTTGGTCTCTTCTCTTCTCAAAAGCTATGATAACATTTTTCGGATATTGCATCCTATATAATGCGATTCCACTTCAAATTTGCATTCAAAATGTCAGTCATTACCCTTGAATGATGCGAACACACAAGAAGGCGTTTAGAGACTCGGGAGTAAGTAGGTGACTGGTTCATGCAACGTCCCCATAGGGAACGTCTGGGTAGGTTAACTTTTCCGGACATCGTCGCATGACCAAAGGGAACCTGATATTAGCGATCCGTAAACTTAGCAACGTTCTTGGGGGTGATATCTTACTTGTTTTCTCTTAAGGATCATTTTCCAGAGCACCACAAGAAAACTCAAAACCCATGATCGAACCAACTTAGCGTGAACATGTGCTGATCACCGGGAGTCATCGATGACTGAATCAACTTAGCGTGAATCTGCGTTTCTCCCATCGTGTTGTCAACGACTGGAACTCCTTACCTCAGCAAGTAGTATCAGTACCTTCTGTCAACGCGTTCAAGAAGAAACTAGATCTCCACAGAGATATCTTCTGCAAGGATTAACACAAGCCAACTGGCCTTATAACTGAAAACTGACTGAAACTGCTACCCGAGGAAAGAGGTATCAAGTCAATGGTGAGTGCACTCAAAGAGAAATTAGATCTTTACACAAGAAACTACTGCAAGGATTACCATAGGACACATTGGCCTACTATCCTAAATACGATACATAATATTTATATGTATGTAGGTTATACATATACAGTCGTTATGAAGACCAATTTGTTGTCTGTTCTTTTGTATAAGCCGAAATCAGAAAAACTGGCATTGAAAGCAATACCATGTTTAAAATAATGCTTACCGATGGATTTTCGATAATAGCAGATTGCTCCCTCAACATTCCCGATTTTCATACACTGGTTTGCACGACGCTCATTGAAGTGAGCCTGATGAACACCAAAATAATTCAGATATTTCGTTCACAAGATATCAATATGATTTAGAATTCAACAACATTTACTAACGGTTTAACATACCGCACTCAGATTGCTATGCATTTCAACTAGCAACTCCATACGCATAGTTGAATAGCGCGCTTTAGTTATAGTGCTTTGGCCTTAAAAACTAAAACCTTTCTCACACATTGTGATTGGATAAGGAATTGACCTTGAGATTCACTCCCGGTTTCGATTGTCAGTTCTGAGATTTGTCCTGATTTATCATGAATGTTTTGTCGAAACAGTCTTCTCCATATGCCTTAAGCATCTTCTCTGTTTGTTGCCGCATGATAAGCATGAAATTGTTTGGAAGTAGTTCCTATTAGGTTGAATAAACAAATCTACATAATCCAGCCATTCAGTTGTTCACATCGGCAACACCTCGTTGGAGATAAATAATTCATTTCCACAAGATTGGTTTAGAGAATTGCACTGTGAAGGTCGTTGGCTTTGGAGTTTCTGTCCGATTAAACCTCAATTTCTCTGCTGAATGGTTGCTGTCGGCTGCTACTTAAGTTGAGTACGGACAACTTGGGTAATCTTCTTTTAAAACGTTAAAAACAAGAAAGAAAGCTACTCTGTCATAGTTAATTCGTTGTGTTGATGCACACCAGTTAAATAGGAACTATGGCCAATGAAATTGTTGGAGCCCAGTCATTAGATGATTATCACTTATCATTTGATTCGTTTCATTCAGGTGAAACTCCTAAAACAGCATCGGACGCTACCAAGTTCTTTCCAATTGATGCAAATGAAGTTCTAAATACTCCTACCGCTATATCAAAAACATCTGGTTCCGGAGGATTATTTTTTGCTGATGATTTTCACAAGCGCCTACATGTTCTCAATCCAAGTGAGGATCAAACGACGGAAACTGTCGGATTGGAACATTTGAATAAAATAAGTAAGTTGTTTACATAGGTGTCTAAGTATTTGTGCTTATGTTTAGACTTGTAACCGCATCAAATTTCGTCATGTTTTTGTATACAATCTCCACTTACATATTTCGAGCTCATTTTGACTGTATCAATCCACTTATTTCGTCTGGACCCGATTGTTTAGTACAGAAAACGTGGTTCGTGAACCGAACGAAATCTAGTGTCTTCATTTTATAGACGAGTGTGTATGTTACAATGATCCTAAAAGCTAAGACCGATACTAACCAAGTTCGTTGGATAAGGTTGGCGTGAAAAACAGTTACATGTATGGTATAAAAATCCTACGCTATGAAAGGACGTCCACGGCTGAGTCATACTACTGACCGAATGGGGAATGGGAGCAGTATACAGTCCATAATAATGCTGCCTATGAAAATAGTGAGAGTTAGAAAACGTTGGTCCCAAAAATGACACTTCTCCCTACCTTGAGGTATTCTGACCCTATCGATATGGGGTTTTCTTGTCAGATAAAACAATTCTCAGTCTGCACAGTTAGGGTGTACCAACACTGTAAATAGCCTAACTAACCATAAACTATTTCCACTCCTTTTTTTAAATTTTCAAATGCCAACACCAATCACCTTAAGTTTTTCCTATTTTTTACCCACGACCTTTGTAAATAACCTGGTTTACTGAAACAACATTGCTAATTTCATATTGGAGCTTACAACATCTGAACCCTATTTCCGAAACGGACAATAGCCGTCGTCTGCTAAGCATACTATCCTTGGGGGGTTGTATCAGCCAGAATGAGCTAGTTGTTGTTGAGTTCTCTGCTTGGACTCGAAAGGTGCATTCGATATGTGCCAACTGACGTCGTCTCTGGCTCCGGTAAGATATCTGACGAGTATACTGTGCCTCAGTGCTCTGTCTTATTACAGTTGAGGCGTTTTGTCAGCGTCTTCACCTAACAAGACTATTTCATCTGCGTATTCTAGGTATACCAAAAATTCTCCTGTGATTAGATCAATCCCTGCATAGTCAGATATCAAGAGGAGACCTCCATAAGAACGTGTATGATGAAATGGGATCAGAATGAAGTGAATGGTCATACTTGGCCGACGCCACTCGACGTACACAGCTTTCCCAACATCTCACCATAGTCTCTAACACATCCACAGTTGTTCGAGTAAAGACGATGTATTTACTCGGTACCCCTTTCAGTGAGAGACATTACCATAAGACTTCTGGGTCAACGGAATCGAATGGCGTCTTCAAGTCGGGGAATACAATTATTGTCGGGGTTTGGTAGTGGTTCCTGTGTCCCAGAATATGCCGGATTGTGAATATTTGGTCGACACATCTGCGGCCAGGTCTGAAACCTGGCTCGTTTTCTCGGGCTTGCCGTTCCCGAGGTCCACTCAGGCGTCTAGTCATTTTATAACCTAGAATCTTAGACATTATGTCCGTCAGTCTGATTTTTCTGTAGTCATCAAAAGAGGACTTTCGCCTTTCTTGAAGACTCGGATAATCAGTGATTAAAACCAGTCAGAGGGGGTCATATTTGACTACCATACTCTAGTTAATATTTCAGCTAACTTGACTAAAATCACTCTCCCACTGTCTTTATGTAACTCAGGAACTAGTTCGTTTGGTCCTGCTGCCTTTCCTCGTTCCAAGTTACATAACACCCGACTTCTGCAAGTGTTGGGGGACCTGTTTCAATGTTCGATTTAGGATCCGATCGGATAGCGGGAAATGCAGTAGTAGCTGGAGGTCACTTAAACTGTTCCTTAGTGTTCTGCCCATCGTTCCGGTCCTCCTGCGAATGAATCGCAGACCCATCCTCCTCTGTAATGGTCTCACTAATCGTTGAGCTTTTCACCTCAGTTTCCTTGATAATTCTGAGTAATTGTCTACTGTTACCTATCACCACTGCCTTTTGCAGCTTTTTAGCCTTCGCTGCCCACTCCTGTTCAGGGTCATTGCGTAGGATATTTTTCAGTTTACATTTGAGTTGCGTTCGATCTTCATTGTACTCAAAGCCTGCAGGGGTGCTTCGCATGCATGCATCCAGAAGCTACTGATAGCCACTTGCTCTTTTTAACCACTTTGAGAGTCGATTACCGTCTTCAATTCTGTTTTTACAGCAGACTGGTCCCAGGCTTTTTCTGGATAAGTGATAATGTTCAGCTCCGATAACTGCCTAGGCAGTCTCTCACTGGAAGCGGCCTTGGTGCTCTCATTGATGAGGTGGACTCATAACGGCCTTGTTGCTAAAGTTTTTCTACGTTCATTGGGATGAAGACATATACATCCTTGAACCAAACACCTGAAGGAGCGGCCCTCTCCAGGAATGACCGATAGCCATTTGGTTTGTCTGTGTCCATCGCTGATTTGAGTTCGGTGGGCACCACGTCAGAAAATGTCTTTCTTTATGTCTGAAGTTTGTGTTAGCTAGAAATAAATGGTTATCTGAGCATAGTTGTAGTAGGCGATCACCGTTTTCTGTTCGTCCACCTGGGATTACGTAAGTACCACCTAAGTGCTTTTCCGCCTGACTCAGCCTACCCACTTGTACATTGAAATCATCTGCAACAACAACCACGTCTGAACGCTTGGCTTTCAGAAGGAGAGTAAACAGTTTTCGGTAGAACTTATTCCTCACTTTATCCTAACTGCAGTCAGTGGGTGCGTAGCATTGCTCGCGTATGGTAAAATCATCATGTGAACAATGTTAAGCTTTAATGTAGTGTGCTTGGCAAGGAAGGCAAGTCAGTCAATGAGTTTGCTAAAGTTGACTACTGAGGTGGCTTGGAGATATGTTACACATGCTGACCCACTGATTAGTTGGACAGTGAATGTACAAAAGTACAACCACGTATGTTTGGACTTCAATCAAAGAAAATAACAAATAACATCTAAACATGTGTATCCTGGATTGGCAAATGACAAAACCAAGTTTTTACTTATGAAGGAGATAACTAGTTATTCACTTTATCATGGCAGATATTATCATGCTGATAAAGCCTAGGTTGATATTGAGTATGCTGTAGAAACAGCAGTAAAGACACTTTGTGTAACTTCATACAAACTGATTGATAGACAAGACTCATTCCAGCTTTCTGTGACCGAAATGGGCAGTGAAATCTGAGGAGTAAAACGTATAGGATGTATTTAGGTTGACCATGTGGTGCATACCAGTTAAGTTTATCTGTGTAGAGTTTATGACTGCTTTCACGTCTCTGAGCAATCATTGAGGAACGTTTTGTTTAATGGGCCCTCATCGTGCAAATCATCCTGGCCAATAGCTGCTACCTTGATGTAATGGTCTACCTCGCATATCACTATAACCCAACGAACTACGCCGGCTGGAACGCTTGTTCCATCGAGGTCCCACCCTGCCAGGAACGTCTGTAAGATAGTGGTAAGGTGAAAAGCAGTTGGCGTTGTAGTGTGGACTTGCTGGTTTAAACATCCAGATTTAGAGCAGAAAGTGCTCTTCTTGACTGGATACCATTCAACAACCCACTATTTGCTGTTTGACTGAATGGGTCTGTAAGAAATAGGGTAGTTCATGAAACTAGAGAAGCTGACCCAATCGGAAAGGCATCTTGAGGGTATTTGTGGAATCCCATAGCAACGAATCGACAACGGTGATCGCTTGTTGCAATTTTACTCCGACAATCACCTGTTTCTAGCTAGCACTTTAGGCATAAGGTGACACTGTCACATGATGTCCACCGACTTTAAATCGACGTCAGACACAAATAAATCATATTGCTATAAGCCGTCGTTGAAGAGGAGGATTGCCACTCTTTCTGAAGTCCTAGTTTCGACTTCAATCACACGTTTGTACAGGCTCATGTATGTCTAAGCCTTACCAACCGCAGGAAACAGGCGGTAGTGAAGCCTATCGGTGCCCGATTGGAAGATGAGGATGCCAGGTATGTATTTAGTGAGGAGTTATCTAAGGAATTGTGTGTACGTGACAGCAATGCTCATGCTGAAAAAGCCTGGCGTAATAGTAAGTCTGCTGTAGAAGCAGCGGTAAAGACAGTTGGTTACCTACACCTGAAGGTTAGCAAACTTCAGTGTATTTCCTCAAAGTCATCCGAACTGCTTGATGCCAGAAGACCGATTCTAGATGGCTGACTTTGACCACGATAACGAGCGAAGGCAAGTTAAGCGTAAGTTCACCAAAAGTCTTCTCGGTGGTCACGAGTAGTGGTGGGTGACGTAATCGAGAGAGATGTAAAAGGCATCAGGGTCGGAAAAAACCCGTCAACTATTTAGGCCTAGTCAGAATGCCGGCAAGAAGAAGACCATGGTGAGTGAAATCATCACCGAAAAGGGTGGAACGCTGACAATCTCCCAGGACAGGCCACTAGAACGTTGGGAAGAACACTTTGAGGCACATTTCAGGTGGCTCTGTGTAACGCTCCAGTTACCCAACATCTAGCCTGAACCTGATTGGGGCGTAGATATCAGTCCTCCAACTCTCCTTGAAGTTGAGAAAGCTTTATTGAACTTGAAACGATGCAAAGCAGCAGGATCTGACAGTTTACTACCTGACGTTTTCAAGGATGGAGGTAAGAAATTATTGATTTGATTGGCGAAGGTAATGCGTGGTGTATGGCAATCACAGTTAGTGCCATCAGACTGGTGTACTTCAATGATCATCGCAGGTTAGACGAGGAGGAGAAATCTTGTGACCACTATAGGGGAATTAGGTTGACCAATACCATATCCAAGATCCTAGGGGCCATAGTTACGCGACGCTCAACTGGAGCTTCAGATCAGCGAACTTGAGAAAACCAAGAAGGTTTCAGACCTGGATGCGGGTTCATCGATCATATTTTCACACAAGCATACTTACTTGCGGTCGACGCTTGCCACATTTCCTGACATTATCGACCATAAGGTATTGTGGCAGTGTCTGACAGTGTAGGGAGTATTGAGTAAGCATATGACGCTAATCAAAGCTCTCTACTCGAACTCACAGCCGTCTGGGCTTATTTACGGTATACATATATATATTACTTCGTTATAGACTTACTAGTGGATATAACCTTAGGTAAGTCCGACTTCACAGAGTTCTACGTACTCCCTGGAGGTCATTTGGTCTGCTTCGAATGTGCAGTCGATATTGTCCTGCTGGATGAAGACACCGACAAAATGCAGGTTATTCTGAACGCGTTGAGCAGAAATCTAAGTATGTTTGGCGTACGTTTCGCACTTGTCAAATGTAAGATGATACTCTAGGAGTGATCTACAACTGTTCTCAGTCTAACTATAGGGAGTGGATCGGTTGAATGTGTCAACCGCTTTGGTTACTTGGGGAGCTGCATCAGCCCGAACGGTTTTGTTGCTGATGAAGTCTCATCTCGTATACAGAAGGCCCGCATCATATGTGGTTCCGGCTGGCGAGAAACCCGACTACCTACCTATCAATGGACGAGTATACTGCACTGCAGTCCTTTCTGTCCTGTTGTACAACTAATAGACATTGCCGTTGAAAGTAGAAGACATAAAGAAATTACAGAGTTTTGATCACGTGTCTGCACAACATTGCTCTTGTCTGGTAGAATCACCCTATGAGCAATATCGAGGTTAGACAAAGGGTACTAGCCAGGATAGGCAAGTCGACTGATGAGGTTATGAACCTTAGTTGACTATTATGGCTTGGAGATGTAGTGTGCTTGCTTATCCACCGCATACCTCAATGTACCATGCTGGCAGAAGCTGGATTCAGGGTGTCCAGACCAAGGTGTGGCACCAGTGCATGAAGTCTTACTATTGGCCTGAGAGGTAGGTGTAGGGAGATGTAGACTGCCTAGTTTCGGTCTTTGTCTACTTTGATATCATTCTTTTTCTATTCATCTGTTCTTTGTATACTACTGTGAAGTGTGACAGCACGAACTGATGCACCTGTGTTGTGTACTAGGTTCTACGTTGATTTTGTCATTTAGTCAGTGGAAACCAGGTAGTTAACTCCATAGAAGCGGTTGAACTTCTATTTGATCATTCGTGTCTAAAATATACTAGGTGGAAAAGTTTATCGTTCTCTTTCTGACAAACTGGTCACGATATTCACACTCTCTTATCATCTAACGCGTTCTCATGTCATATTTTCGTCATCCTATCTGTTAGTCACATAGGTTTCTCTTTTGCCAAAATGGAAGGAAAACTGCAAAAGTGGTTGTGTTGCTCCCTCCGTATGGGCTTTTTGTAGACAGGTCCGCTTACTGTTTAATTTCCTTTTCTTGTTATCAAGACGTCCCGAAAAGAAATCTTTTCTGACTCGCAAGCTCCTGTAGGGAAATAGTTGAGTGGGATACTTTTAACAATGGACAAGATCCTTCAAACATCCCTATAGAATTATTAGTTCAGCAGCTCAAGGTTCAGTGTAGATACAGAGGATATACGCCTGTGACCACTTTGGCGAAATCTTTCTCATTCCACGCTTGATTCCTCAAGAAGTTGTAAGACATTAGAAACTGAATTACAAAGTTTAAAATGTCCAAGAGCGGCACATACAATAGTCTTAATTATTTCCACTAATTGTATCTCTTCAGCCACTCTAGTATTTCCGTATAGTTAGGTGTCCTTTTGTGAGATCTACGTATAATAATTGGTTGTGAGGAATTTCAGGAATATTGAGGTTCCACAAATGATATAAACAGTCTAGTGAATACTAACAGGTGTATAATGCCGTACTACTAACAGTAATTCTGGACTTTATTTAGAAAATGTGGAGTTTTGTTCAATATCTGTTTAAAACAGAAGTCGAGTCTCTACTTTGGAATACAATACTTCACGCTAAGAACCATACACGTTAAGTGATTACATGAACTTAATATTTTATAATTGTCGAACCTAATTTTATGAAATTGCTGACTACCGAAATTTCGTTTACAAGATATATATACAATTCCTCAAAATAAGCTGTCTGTTTTTGTGACTTTATGGTTAGTTTGTTTTCAGGTGGGACAAGTTCTATCATTATATTCATTTTAAATCTAAACTTTTCAGTTGACCTATTAACAGAAGACTACTGTTTTGTACATATCCTCCCAACAACTTTTCAGTCGTATTTAATTAAGCATTTAACCAGTTCATTAATGGTATTAACGTAGACCATAGTAGATAAACTTATGCATTTTCGTTTATTCTTCACCAACAGATAACGTTGATAATTCTTCCGTTGACCATTCTGATTCACAAGTCTTACCAACAGGAAATTTATTTGTCTCTCGGTTAGAATTTAACCAACAGTCATGTCCAACATCACATTCTGAAGTCAAAGCAACAAATATCTCATCTGTATTGTATTTAAACCGTCTTTCCCCTGACAGTACTACAGCAAAAGTGGATTCTCTGCCTGCCTCATTAAAATTGGAATCTGGTATTAATATTTCAACATCATTTCCGTCGGTGATTACGAAGAACGATGAAGGTGCTACAGTCGAACTTAGTGATTTACCACTGTTGGCAAATGCTCTGCCTGGTGTGGAGAACGTAACTATGAATGATGCCCAAACAGCTGTCTCTCAACCCACCTACCTGTCAGCCAGATCTACCATCACAACTACTAGCCTCCCGACAATGACCAATGCTGTTGTTCTCAGTAATGTTGGGTTTACACAGAATCCCTGTTTATCTGTTACAGAAGAAACCAATCCAGTTACAGCAATAGCTTTTTCAGCTAGAAATCAACCTCCTTTTATTCCTTCTCCACTTGTTTTAGGAAATGGTCTGACACTAACTACCCTGCTGTCAGCTGAAAACAGTAGTGGTCTTTTAACGCCTACAACTCCCAATACTGCTTTGTTGCCCCTTTTACCTTCTCCTGGTCCTGGAGGTTTGTATGCTCCTAGTATTCTGTCTGGCCTGTGTTCTTCACCAGTTAATCCATCTGGGACATTGTCTTTCTTATCACCTGTTCCTGGTCTTTTAGCAAATAATAATATTGAAGCAGCCAATATTTCAGTTAGTGGAAGTTTTACGCAAACTTCAACAACAATAGATACTACTATGGTTAAACAAGAACAAACCTGCTTTACTAATTCGATAACAACATCTGATCATGATCTTGATACTCTGAACAAGCCTCTTCTAAATAATCCTTCTGACTGTGCACCTGATACAACAGTTGTCACAGAAGATGATGTGGCTAGTAACGAGTACTTATCTAGCTCTACTGTGAAAGGCGTCGGTGCGTCAAGAAGACGCAAAACCTCTACTCGTAATAAAACTCGAATGATTAAAGCAGAAACTGCAGCTGGTTCTGAATATGAAGCTCATACAGGAATAACATCCAGTGTACCCGAAAGAATATCGGAGAAGCCCCACAAATGCCTGTCATGTAACAAATGCTTTTCTCGCTCCGATGAACTTACAAGGCATGCGCGGATCCACACTGGTGCAAAACCTTTCAAGTGTGTTGAATGCCAAAGGGAGTTTTCACGTTCAGACCATCTAACTACGCATATGCGGACACATACCGGTGAGCGACCCTTCGTTTGCGAAATATGTGGTCGTAGTTTCGCACGCTCTGATGAACGTAAACGTCATTCAAAAGTACATCAAAAGAGTAATCAAAAGCTTCCAAATGGTGACTCTAAACTCAGTGTATCCAAAACTTCTAGCTCTAAAATAAACACTGGTGGGAAACGAGGTTTTCCACAAGCAATGAAAAATCACGACAGTGTTAGAAACCCGCGCAAATTAAAGCCAGATGAACTGCTTGACAACTCTTTTCAATCCAACCGCCTGACTGTAGAGAAAGTAAGTGTACTTAGTGATGGGACCAGTATTAATCAACCTGTTCCTGAACAGCGTTTACTTCTTGCAGCTTGCGACTCCTATCCCGGACAGGTTACTTTCCATGCTTTTCCTAGTATGACAGGTCTCAGTGGTTCTGGTGTGATATCACCACACTCACAATTAGTCTTTGCGGCTCTGCCTTCAATGTCACTTTCTGCGGTTCCAATTTTGAATCAAGTTAACACCGAATTCGCGAATACTTTTAACTTTGCTACTGGAACTTTTACTGCGCAACCTCACGGCCACTTTCTAGCAATGTCCTCTACTCCACTATCTGGATGTGTACCTAATTCTTCAGCGGAAAGTAATATGGCAGCGTTACAGAACCCAACAGTTTCATCATCACCCAGTTTTACTGTGTTTTCCACAATCCCGTCACATACTCAGAATGAAATGAGTACAGAATGCATGCAGGGAACTACTGCTGGTAACGTTATATCATCTTGCATTACAACACCGACTATACCGAGTTGTTACACTATTCGCGCTTCTTTTATACCGCAATCAGTTCAAACATATCCTCCAGGATTGCAGCATTCCCAAAATTCACCGTATTTTACTGCTATAGCATGCTCTCCAGATGGGTTAAATGCTAACCAGGCTGGTGCATTTTTCTCTCCTATGATTGCTGCAACTCCAAACACAACTATTTCAGGTACTGATCTTCCCACCAATTTCCATCCTACCCAAGTAAATATCCAACCAGAATTTGTTACTACAGCTGATGGTATATCTCCAACCAGTTTACTTGCAGCTACTCCAGCTTGTATTTTTATTACCCCCAATTCTTAAATTCTTTTTCTTTACGAGTGCCTCATGAGCTTCAATTTGCTACCATATAATATAACTTTATCACATATTCCCTGATGATGATATCGTCTTATCGCTTTTATTTAGTATGTGTGCTAAATCTGTGATTTCAGATCATGACACATAAGTGTCTATGCAGGGCTGTCACATCATATGCCTACTACATCGTATTTGCATGCGAGTGTACATCATAGCATTATTTGTTTCTTCCTTCCGTATCTGTTTCATACATCGATTTGTGGCATATAACACTTGTAAATTGCACCAATCCTATGATTAATTGACCTATTCTTCAGGATGTGATATACTGTGTACAAACATTAACTTTGAAACTCAAAAAACTCTGAATGCCTAGCACCATAAATGTTTTTCATTTTCAACGAAATTTTCTGTACAGTTAGTTTCGTTTCTGCTTTGCGTGTTCGTTATCTCATTATATCGCCTACCTTCCTGTGTAAAGGTTTCTTTTATTAATTAATGCAACCTGTGCTTTTTATGTTCTACAACTACTACTCGCTTCCATATTCTGAGCCCTGCTGATGCTCATGCAATTATTAACTTATATTAACATGACTTTGTGTGTCTAGTTTAATACTACCAGTAGAAGCGCCCCCTTATTATTATGTGATGTCATATATATATATATATATATATATATATATATATATATATATATATATATATATATATATATATATATATATATATATATATATATATTCGTATTTAACCTTTTATGCTTCATTGTATTGTCAGTGTTTTTAATTTTATTTCTTTTCACTTCCAGAATCTATCATGCTTTATAATTTTAATATATAATATTGTGCACATCAGTCCTATTACTATTACTCTACAATAGTATATCTAACGATTCGTTGATATTTTGTTTAGTTTTTGTGCAGCAACACAATACTCTCCTGTAAGTTGCTTGTTTTTATCTTTTGCGAATAAAATCCTCAGATTATTTGAGACATCTTGTATTCAAACATGCTCCCGTATGCAGTAATACCAGAACCCTTGTTAACTGAATCTGGAAATAAACTCTTTCTCTTAGTGTGATTTTACTGATCAGTCAGTTGACTACCAACCTTCTCGGCGCATAAACAAAACTTAATTACTGCCGTTCAGCTATATGAGATTACGTAGTTCAAATTTCCTTTTGCTTTACACGGACTATCGGTTGTATAGCTTAGAGTAAAGTATACGAATTGGTAAAAGTTTATCGATCGACAACTATTTTACTTTTCAGTGACGATTAACTAACCACCAACTTCCTGCCATAAGTTTTGCGTTTCATCAGCTTAATCAAAGCGCTGAGTTCATGAGCAGTGTACCTGAATAAAAAGTTCAACAAGACTTGTAATGATGCTTGTAAGTTCCTGTTGCTATACAGGGCCGAAATGCTCAGCCTCTGTTAGCAGATGGGCTCCTATGAAGATGCCTCAATACTGCCGGATATTCATGGTGTCACGTTGATCTTGGTGACTACCAGATGAATCCAGGATGCGCGTTTTGTCCTACTTGGGACCCGTCAGCCGGACGTACCTGGACTCCAGCGAGTGATGTTCCCACTGAGGCTCGAACCCAGTACCCTTCGCTCCAAACGCCACAACGTTATCCACTGGGGCACGATAGCCACCTCTTGTGCAACGGGTATCAGTTGTTGTAATGACACTTGTAATTTCCCGTTGCTACACAGGGCTGGATCGCTCGACCTCTGTAACTACTTTCGATTGTTGTTGTACGATTCATATTATTGTATTACGACCGTCAAATTTTTTTCAGGAAGATATCCCTTGGAATCATTTTGATTCAAGTTTTATTTGGTCGCTCGAGAGACGGTGGAACAAGCAACCTCATTCAGACCTAGTTTTATATAATTTGTCTCCGTATCTCATATTCAGATTAAAACAGCCGTTTTCAGACAACAACAATTCACTTTATTCCGTAAACAATAGCAAAGTTAATACTCTTCATTTATGGTAGGCGGATATGGAGTAATAATACTTTGTTCAACCGCAATAGACAGAGCAGTTCGAAATACCTTTTCCGGTCTTGAAAATAGGTGGTGAGAATAAAATTTGACTAAGTATTTCTGACAGCCTCTAACCGTTCCACTCACATGGTAAACGTCGATTACTGCTGTCCTCTTCTGTCCACCTTTTAAATAATTAGAAGGAAAAGAAGTCAACATTTTTGCACGCAAAATTTGATATCAAGTGGGGTTATTTGAAATAAAAATCTTAAGACTCAAGGTCGTAGTTATCACAGTTGCAAAATCTGTCTTGTTTCGCTTAATCTTGGGAATGCTGAGACCAAGAGACAACCACCTGTTCTTATTCTACTTGAAACCTAGATTACTCAGTGACTTCATACTCAATCCAATGCACTTACGATTCTGTGCAGTGTTGCTACTTACTTTCGTACCACAACCGTATATCTAACCTAAAACTTTTTTATTCAGTACTTTCTAAATAACAGTCTAGTATGCTAACATCCAGTATCATACATGGGAGTTTATATGAATTGTTGTTTGATATGATCGTTCTCTAATTCATCCAACAATTACTCAGTCTCATAACTCAGCTAGATTGCATAAGAAGACAGTTGCGTTGCCAACTCCACTATTCGACAATAATACAGCTCACCTATATATACAAAGTATTAGCTTGTGCTTTTGTTGCGTCAAATAGTGCTTCCACGCCTCTTTCCTAAATACGAATTGTCTTGCATGTGGCCGATAAAGACCGACTAGATCAGAGCCTACATTGTCTCACCCAACTTGAAAGTGGTGTGTGAAATCATGCAAGTAAAAAAGGATACTGCATTCCATTAGATAATCTAACTTGATGGTATATTAGTATCACAATGATGTTGCAAACTTGAGTATTGATGCTTAGAATTAGGCTCCTATTACTAATATAATAAATGCAAAGATTCCCATTTAGACATTTAGTAAAACAAACAATGTGAGCGAAGAAATTTTTTTTTCAATTAGTTCCTCATCAATGGCTCTACACTAACCTTTCATTAAACAGCTCTCACCCCTAGATAGGTATGTAATTTTGCGTTTGAAAATGCTATATTAATATAATAAAGTTTAGCCATCATGTGAGGCGCACCTCCCTTTTAATTATTCCTTTTCCTTTTAAAAGTCTCAACATATACTGCCAGCACTTTAGAGTTATTCATATTTCTGAAGTTACTTAATCAACGACAAGTTGATGAAAGTGGTCGACGACTAAAACTGTTCTATTGAATAATTATGACTTGGCACAACGTTTTATGCATTTCTGTTTCCAACATTACGACTGTCTCACTGATCAGTTGCCCATACCTTAGTCTGTATGGGTGAAATTCCGTCTCCCTCTACGTTACAGTTACAAAACATAGTATAATATGGCACTGTGAATGAAACTGATAAAGAAACACACTCGTCACTCATATCAAAACTTGCTTTAACTAGTAGTAAGGTCTACGAAGGAAACGCATTTTGATTTGCACCATAAAGGAGCACCTTTTTCTGTTGATGGTCATGAGATGAACGTTCAACACTTTAGAAGTATAACACTATCTAATCAACCATAACTATATATTAAGTTGAGAATTCCAAACTGTTTGGAACAAAGTGCACAGTTGTGATAACTGATGGATTCCAAAGGAAGAGACCATTCTGGATAGGCTTTGAACTAGAGTTTTCCAGATTTCTAATCCTATGCTCTACTGGCTAAGCTGTTAAAACGTTTAGGTCTCAGTTTAACACCAGTGATATGGTATTTTAAAAGCCCAGAATAAAATAAAATTTCAACTTACCAATATCTAGGCTAGTAACCAAAGATAAAGCTGTCTGAACATAGGCTGATACACTACGAAGACAGCGGATAACAAGCAAACCAGAGGCAGGACACCAATGAATAACCCTTAGACGCGACATGGATTGACCAACTCCCAGTGAACCGTGTGCTAAAGTGATGTTCTGTCTTATCATAACTGAGAGATCAGATTCACTCAGACGCATAGCAGCTGAGTCGTCCTTCTGACAACCCGGATAACCTGGTATAAATGTACTGGGGTTATTTGGTTGGATGGAAACGAAGCAAACAAGATATCGGTTTTTCACACGAACCATAGGACTAAAATGAAAGGAGGAAACACATTAGTTCAATGCAGCAGTTAACTTAGAAGTGAGGTTTTACAACGTGTGATAGGACACTGGCTACAAACACTATTCGTGTGTACATGTTGAATAAATTAGAATTTACGCCTTAATGTTAGATCAAAACAATTGGTGCAGAAATCCTCGATTTGCAACGGTGCTGCCCCAACTTATGTAGACAGACTTCTCATTCATGATACTCTTGCGAGACCGTCACAGGGTCCGAACCAATAACTTCGCATAAGGTTTTAGAGCAATTTCCTAAATTAAAGCCAAACTCTCACCCCTCACTGTGAGAAATTCTCTAGCCGACACTTGAGAGATGAAGAAATATATACCTGGTTGTTGTTGGTAAGTGGTGTAATGCAGTTTTATCCATTGAACTTTGGCTTTTAAATTACGGCGAGATTAATGATGATTCGTGTTTCATAAGACTACTTGCAAATCATAGACTTGAAATCCAATTCTCGAGGTAGTGAGACAACCTCATTCGGTGTTCACAGTGGGGTTTATAAGCCATCTTTTCTACTTATGACCCGTATCCACCACCCGTTTACGTTCAAGGATTTAGCGTGTCCAAGCAGTTGCGATTTCCGGATACAAGCTTTCACCTGTTAACTTTTAAGACGACCTAGACGTGTGAAAAGCGATTCCATGGATAAGAACACATAATTGTCTTGGGCTTTTGAAGAGATTAGTTTTCTTACAACTTCAGCTGAACCAGAGTAATCAGTAGTACTCATTTTGGCCCACTATCGGATGTGAGTTATCGTTCGAATTGGTACATTCCATGAGGTTACCTCGATATACTGTACACTAGTCATTCTCCTTTCGTCCAGTTGTGGTAACTGCAAATATTAACGACTAGGAGAAAAGATGGATGAATGAGATGATGGCTAGTGAATAATAAGTATTTATATTCGTAGTACTCAGTTCAACATCTCCCTTGAAGACTTGACTGTCTAAAAATTGTCTTCAACAAGAAAGCAACAACAGATAGATTAGCGCGACATACAGGCATCGGTTACAGTTTTTTTCAACAGTGCAAAAAAGGAAGTGGGTATGAACTACATTAAACTGAATAATAAAATGAAACGATCTTAACTAAGATGTCAAATATAAGATAAGGTGCGTATATCTCCACCATTCTCAACGATTTTCAGTCTTATCAATAAGCTTCTCCAACCAATGATTCCCAGCATTCAAACTTATAAGGGTTTAGCCATCAGACAGATACTTTTCAGATCTGAAAATGGTTGAAGATCAACCTCAAAACCTATAACTTGATGTCCGATAATGGACCACAAGACGAGGTTGGGGTTTTATAAATAAGGTAGTATGTCCGTGTAACTGAAAAAAATGCAACATTTAAATTATTTCAGTCTATTTTCCGCTTAAGGAATACTCGCTGCGAGCTATAAATACTACCAGATACAATGAGACCTAAACCATGATAAGTAGTCACATTTGTGAGCACTGACATAAAACGGGAAGAATGAGATGCAAGCGAACGCTCTAACCGCGTTTACCCCTTCTTTCTGGTCCGTATTTTCACATGTTGACTCATCTTGTAGAAATGACGGCTATTAACTAAGGCTGCGGTTCCACGCAGAGGATTCAAATCCTGATCGATCCTTTTCAGTATGCAGTGTGATGGCTCTATAAGCCCTTCCATCGAATGAGAACGATTCACACACACACACACACAATATATATATATATATATATATATATATATTGCCGGAATCATGGAACTACTAGTATGACTAATTTTTTCCTTTCTAAACGACGGAGTGTTGATTCTTAACTGACCCGCCTACATTTCTCTAAACCTCAACCATCCGACCCGAAAATACAACTTGTAGACCGGGTATG
The DNA here is from genome assembly GCA_944470555.2 of Heterobilharzia americana. NCBI lineage: Eukaryota > Metazoa > Platyhelminthes > Trematoda > Strigeidida > Schistosomatidae > Heterobilharzia > Heterobilharzia americana. Next base: position 51,759,309 of record OX104129.1, on the reverse strand, counting down.
TTTGTATGTAAGACTACGAGCTAAACCTCATACAGAAGATGCCAAAATGTCAATGCAGAGCTTGAACATACTGGTAAGAGTTGCATACTAGAAGCAGAGAACCATAGCTACCAAACGTTTTGGAATATAACTTTTGTCTAAAACAACAGTAGGCTATTAAAAGCATCAAATTTTTGGGAGGATGTGCACCGGAAAACAACTTATAAATATCCCTGTTGCAACAAGTTACCTCACTGTTTGAAAAAGCAACTCTGAAAACACCGGTGCGATTAACTTCACTGTAAACACCTTGATATCCTCCAGTTTGTAATTAGTAAATAAACAATAACTGTTCCTCTATGAATCCAGTTTTTTGTGCACATTTTGCATCTGATAAAAAGTATGTAGATGATGTCAGTTAGTGCTACAACAAATTATTGCCAATGGTAGGAGATATAACATATCCTTACACCTCTAAACATGTTTTTCGTAATCAAATAGTGTAGAACAGTGGATGAACAAGACTAAACATTCCACACAAGTAAGGTGATTAAGTGACATATTTAGTAGGTTATCTTGTGATTAACAAATGGATGCTCACAAGTATTGTAGAAAGACCAAGTGAAATTTAATTAATTAATTTAATTAAGTACTGATCAAAAGTAGACAGTGGTAGAGTTTTAGGCTGCTTAGCGTCTCATCATTTAATATAGTACTCCAATCAAAACTGCCAGGCAACTAATGCATTGCTTATAACTCCAATTAAGCGTTATTCCACTCGAAACCGTCTATTTACACAGAACAAGGAAATAAATCAACCAAGAAATGAAACTTTAGTAGCCATAAAGTACATATATATGTATTAAATATTGCCATGAGATCGATACGGTTATATCGGTCGATCATTTGTAATAAATTAACTACTCATTATCGCTTCAACAAAAGCTATACACCAACACCGTTTCACATCACAACAAAAATACGCTTGCTTTTACGTTTAAAAACCACGGAATGATCATTTATGTTTTTTTAACTTTCATTTACGTGTGCATTGAAAAGAGGTCTGTTAATTGCACAATTATCAGAATTAAATGTCACTATGATGAAAAACACATCACACTTTACACAACCATCATATTCACTATTAAAATAATTAAAAACGACTGAGAAAAAGATAAGGCTGAAAGGGAGAGGAAAAATGTAATATCCAGGAGAATTTCAACAGGAATTAAACAATTTCAATAAACACATTTGTTTATACGGTCATTTAAAGAAATTAACACACTTCACATACCGGATTTTACAAAAAGTATTACTTGCATACACTATTAGGCCTGTGAAAACATAAAACCAACTAAAAACCTAAATACTTTTGAAAACAATGTAGATGTTAGTTGAAATAACCTTACAAAGAAGCGGAAACTCAATTGTCAGTTTATATTAAAATAAAACAAGAAGTGAGAATAGAAATTAGATAATCTATCACATATTTCGCATAACAGCAATTACGCAATTAACAACCAGCCAATGAAAAATATAGCAATAAATAAACATAGCTTTGACATAGTCTCTGAGTCAGCAGTCCAAAAATTATCCGGTGAAACCGGTCGACTGTTGACATTACCACTGTTCGGATTAGCGGAAGTACCACTTCCACCTAAGTTAAAAGTTGTTGCAAGAAATCCGAATGGGAATGCTCCAATACCAACTGACATCCGAAAATTTCCCCCATCTGAACCACCGAATAATCCTCCCCATGTTCCTCCGAAAGTCCCCATACCTTGATCGGGTTCTGTGCGATGACCAGCTGGACGAGGTGGAATTTTTGTGCGAGGGTCTTGTGTGTGGTCTGCACCACGTCCATAGAGAGGAATAACCTGACCAGAAAAAAATATAGCTTAGCACAACTATTCTCCGATAAATTGTAAGATTTCAAACAATTAAAAATTCCAATTTCATATATTAAGAGTCAAATATGAACGAAGAATATTCTTTTCGATAACTTCTAGTTAGGTTCTATAGATATAAAATTGATTTCGTTAACATACTAAGAGCCGAAATTTGCTGCGAATGCATTTTAGAATGGGTATGGAATAACAGTTAAAACATATATGTACGTCAATCGGGGTGGCAAGTTGAATGTAAACATTTATGATTTATTGGTGATCAGACGGAAAATTGAAGTTCAAGGTTGTATTGTCTTGAACGAGTGATGATTAGTACAAAGAATGACACAATTTTACCATAATGGCAGAAATAGAGTGGATGTCATCATAGGAAGGAGCAGGAAGGGGAAAAAGATTAAGAAAGAAACAAAAAGGTTGAGGGAATATCGTTCAGTCAAGGGAGTAGTGTTCTTCTTAAGTACTAAGTTCAAGCTTAGTTGATCTTATAGCTACACCTCCCGCTGTATGGAGAATGCGTAAGACAATGCAGATGGTACAGTCTTCGGAACGCAGTGTGTCACAGTAAGAGTTGATCTCACCCTTTGCAAACCATGCTGCTAAATGTTCTCGCATCCTGAGACGGATGTATCTAATGGTGCGCCCCATATAACTTGTTTCACAGAAACAGTTGAATTGGTATATTCATGATGATGAGACCGAATTACGCAAGGGGTCCGTAAGTCTCAGTTTGAATAACGGTTCACTTTTAAAAGAGAGGCACGGATGTCCTGAGTGAAGCGTTCTACTTTATTATTGTTCTGGATAAACGTCGTGACAAAATTTCATTCGGGATATCTCAGTTGAATTGCAGACGCAGAAAGAAAGGTTTTTTCTGTACTCTTGTCAATTCATATTTCTGAGTATCATGAGCTATGTTTGCTTTTAGAAACTTTACAGAATATCCGTTTTTCTTTAAAATATCTTGAAGGACTTGTAATTCGTTCTCGACACATTCCTCGGGACAGACTGATCTTGCTCTAAACGCTAAACATCTAATATCATTTCATCTGTACTTCATTGTTACAAAATTGAAGGAGTGTGTATACTGTGCTATGGTTGTCTTTCTATATCAAGGAACCGTTTTCTTTTCTTGTCAGCAGGACATCAAGGAATTGAAGATGATTAGAACTTTCACATTCGTTTGCAAAATGAACTAATGAATGGGTGTCATTGAAGGGACTGAGGATCGAATCAATAGACTTTTATTTACCATAAACTAGAAATGTAACATGCACATAGCGACAATACATATCTATATTGGTAATGTCATTCTTCAGAGGCCTGTTTTTTAATTTAGCTAAAAATATATCAGGAAATATAGGGCCTAGTGGGGATTCCATCGTTACACCGTCTATTTGATTGCACATTTTGCTATTGAACAAGAACTGAGCACAATGTGCACTTGACCAACAAAAGGGATGTCAGTATTTATTTTCCTTTCAACCAGCTGTTTGCAAAAGTAGTTCACAGTTTCAATTAGAAGAACACTGATAAATAGAGATGTCATATCAAGAGGTCCTATGCATCTTTTCATAATTGTTACTTACTCTGTTGACAAACTGGAAGGTATCCTTGACACCATATCTGACTAGTTCATTCTGTAAAGGCTGTAGTAGTTTTACTGGCCACTGTCCAATACCGTGGTAATGCGAGTGAGATATGTCGAGGATAGGGGGGGATGGCACTTTAGTTTACGTATTTTGGGTAAGCCATAAGCATACAAGAAATCGTACTGCTTACGGGTTTCAAACATAGCTGACGAGATAAGTCTTTCTTTAAGGTTCTCTAGTGAACGGATTTTTTCTGTTCTTTCAGTTGGGTCTTTCAATGATTCTATGTTCTGAAACTTTCGTTATTAATATGTCAACAAAATTGATTTGGTAACTGCAGAACCTGATGAGAAGTTATTGAAAAGAATATTCTTCGTTCACACTTGACTTTTAAAATTATAAGATGTTAAAACTTTTACTTTCCGAACACCATTAATCTCTCAACATGAATCCCCAGAAAATGCATATCCGCAACGAACGACAATAGTTTTATGGGCAACCACCTGTACTGATGACATCCCTCATTGAATAAAAAATTGTTCACTAGCAACCTTCAGGTGTATGAGATGGCAATAATTTATTGTGATTCGCGGTGAACAGTGATTGTTAACAGTCACCTACAATATAAATTAAATTTTTGTCATGCAGATAATCAACTAGGTGGCAAAGTACTGAAACTGAATGAACACACTAAGAGAACATATACAGAAATACAGTGGTGAAAACTTTCTGCTTTGAAAGATAGAAATAGAAAACATAGAGTATAGGTGTAAAACTTGGGCACTGCACTGTGGTAGAATTTAATTCCATATTGGATTTGTTTATTTGACTCATAACATAGTGATCTAGTATTATTCACTTGATGACGTTTCGAGTATAAATTATTGCTCATATTTATATCAATGTAATCACACTACTTTCGACATTTGATTTTTATAGTTATGTCACTTTATATGAGTTGTTTTTATTGGTAGTAAAATTTTCGATATCTCTGGTATATGTGTTGCGTCATTTCTATCACATGTGTTGTGTGTTGATTCGATAAACAATGATTCAGTACGTGCTGGCCACGGAACCCAAAGGCCATGGGTTTGATCCCTGGCGGGGTCGTGGGTGTGCACTTTTGAGGAGTCCCATACTAGGATGAAACAGCTGTTCAGTGCTCCCAGGTTTCCTTTGTTTCTCTAACTGATGTCAGTCTACGATGAATAACAACTTGAAAGATTCAGTAATTAATCTCTCTCTTCACCTAATTATATTGAACCTGAGTACAGTGGGTTTATCCCACCCAATTGTGTGGTTGTGTGTTAATGTATGTATAGCAATAGCCGAGTTTTTTTCTAGATTATTGATCTTATTTAGGTCTGTTATTCCATACTTAGATAAATTCCTATGTTCGGCCATTCTAACTGACCCCGACCGACTAGTTTGACCTATGTACTTGACCTCATAGTCATTACATGGAATTTGATAGATTATATTATTTTGCTTAATTGATTCCATCGGATCCTTAAGCCGACAGAGTTTACATAATCTTTTTTCTGCAATATTAATCACTACTGTACTTAGATTACAACTATCCAGTAATTCGTAGTTTACACTGCAAAACTTAGGAATCAACCCATTTCCACAAAAATTGAAACCGAATGAGCTTAGTATCTCACATAAATGAACGACATAAGAAATACAAACACTATGCTTTATTCATTATTTTTTGTTCCTCGTACATTTTTGACACAAGTGAACTTCAATTTGGAGGTTTGTGGGGATTTATTGATTTCAGGTTGGTATTCACCATGGACTGACATTAGTTGGGGAAACAATGAAAACCTGGAAGTACTGAACAGCTGTTTTGTCCTATTATAGGACTCCTCAGCAGTGCACACCTATGAATTTCATAGTGAACACTGGATGCTGGAACAGGCAAATGTTTGAGGATCAAAATAACAGTTTGTCAGTGAACACATTTGCTACTTAGTTTCAAAAATAAGTAGTGTGGTGTTTTCTGTGAAAATTCCATGAAACTAAATGCTTCGAAGCTCGGGGTACAGAATAATGAAAGATAGATTATAAATATTAGCGACATTCATAAATGCACCCAGGTGGTTTTTCGATCGTTTTTGAATACCCGTAGAACTAGGAGAAACAGCGTATCGGAAAATACATGAAATGAAGAATAGCTAATAAATGATTCAATGAACGAGGAGAAAGTTACTGTATCAGTTAAAAGTGAAAACAATATTTACGAATTGATACTTCAAAAAGGAATGCAGTATAGATTCTGAAAACTTTCAGGTAGCCTCAATAACTTAAACAATCTCCAACCTACTAATACGTACAGTTCTACAAGAAATGGATTAGTAACATTTTCGTACCGTGTTCAAAACGCATAGCATCTCTTGTACTCACTAGACTTGAATTTTTCAGCACTCACTTAACCAGCTAACAACAAATAGCATTCAGAAGAAAATATTGGATGGATTCCCAAACTGTTATGGATAAAAACACAATGGGGTTACAATATAACTGCCGCAGAACTGGTTAATAGACGCATATAAATGGAGCACAACTCTTCAATATTCAAGTATAAAAATTTCTGAATAATGCGTGTTTATAACCAATTATTATCAGATATGTGTAACGAAGTTAAATACGACACAGAAAAAGTTAACAAAATACTGACTTTGTCTCTGCTGATAGCAGCTTTGCAAACTGGGCACACTGTACGCGTTTCCGCTGTTTCAAGCCAACGATGTAGACATGGCCAACAAAAAAGATGACCACACATGCTCACCACTGCATCTCGAGCGGAATCAAGGCATATGTTACACTCGAAAGATCCTGTTGTACCACTATTTTCAGCTCTCTCAGTTGTGTTAGACTGGCCTGGTTTGTCGGTGTTGTTTCCTGGCAGTTTGGAAACTTTAGGTAGATCTGATTTCGACGTAGACGCTGTTGCAGATGTTTGCATTTCTCCTTCTTTGAAAATATGTCGTGAAACGATTTACCTCAGAAACATTCTAAAATTTGAACAAAAAAGTGGTACACAGGATATTAAAAAATCAATTTTACAAGCACTGCGAATGGATTACTTATTTTTAAAAATGATCTGTCTTATTAATCACAATAGGCGAGTAGGAATAATATTTATACACGACAATGTGAACGATAATTCAAGCGAACATATTGGCACATTTCGTAAGGGATCAAAATTCCCACTCGTGTACATAAATCCTTGAATAACGTACAAAACGAAGCCGACTACGTCTATCGCTATCACTCAATGGAAATCCTAATTCATTTAGGTTCAATAATTCGCATAAAATAAGAGAAACCCACAGCTAGTCCCCAGGATATCTGTATGTAACAGATTACAAATATCACTGAGCACTTATGTACAATAGGCAATCCATGGCAGCGAAAAAGTTACTTTAAATTATTGCAAGATAACAGCAGTACGCTGTAAGACTCTGAAATGTAGTCACCAAATGTAGAGAATATAAGGTTACAGGTATTTAGCCACCATTCCCTTCACAACAAAACCACGTCTCATGGAAGCATCAAATGAATAAAGATGTCACATGCAAGGTTTTACGTAAGCAAAGTAAGTCGGTTGGTGAAAGTTTGAAACCTTCATCCGTCGAAGTGGTTGGGATGTGTTGAAAGTTTAGAAACACCGTGTTTTCTTCCCTCTCCCTTAGTTACACCCTTTTACTTCCTACCTTATGTACTAATGTGGTGTGGTAATTTCAGTGAATACATAGAAACCCTATCCTCAAGACGCGACATAAAATTTGGTTAAAAATGTCACTAACTTTTCTAATAACATAGTTGTTGGATTTTTCCTTACATTATCACTACATACCCTAAAATTATAAGCACATCAGAAATTGAGTGTCTGTCAGCTTAACTATTTAACAAGACGTTTAGGGAAAACCAAAAACATCTTGAATCAAACACCACACGTTTGCTAAATGAAAATCTAGCTTAAGTTCAGTAGTATTAAACAACAAAATAAACGAATCGCTCAAGGTATTTAGAAAATCTTTGCTGTTGAGAACAGCTTAGCATTCTGAACAACTTTAGATTTCATCGACACATACAACTCATTGGTTAGCCAACAAAATGCTACGATGACGTAAGTGCTTTTTCAGGTAAAATTCCCGCTACTCCACAGTCAATCAGTATCAACCTGGGACTTGGAATTGTTGAGTAGTGGTCTAGTTGGGACTTCGGTAGGCTGAGTGGGTTTCGAATTCCCGACCCTGTTGGTCAGAATCAGTAAGCAACGGCTCCCGCGAGAAATATAACTGTAGAACTATTAAAAGTGAGGCTATCAACAATCTCATTTCAGAGGTAAAATCGAACTGCTGATTTTTTTAGGTAGTGATCGCATTCATTGAACTGATCCTATTTCTATTAATTTAGAGATAATCTAGTTACGATCATTCAAAAACTAAGCAATATATCAGTTTAATCCAAATAACTTGATGATGAAGTCTAAATACTAGATTATAAGCCATCTCCATCATTTAAGCGTTAACAGTACTGAGTAAACAGATGATAGGAGGTACAAGGTGCGGAAATATAGCCCAAAAACTGCCACTCAAATACACTGACCAGTTCATCATACGGCTAGCAAACAGCAACAAAATTAACCACTACGAACTATATTAACTTTAGGTGTGTTAACTTTACTTGAAACGTATCCATATAAATTAGGAAAGTTTCCACAAGCATTCATTAAACATTACACATGACAACAAATAAAACATAAAATCAATACTTCATAACAAGAGAAATGAATGAAAAAGACACAATCATATCCTAAAATAAGTGTATTTTACTTCCTTTTATTTCCTAATAGAATACTGTCGAATTCAAAACAGCAGGGTTAGAAATTAAAGGTTTAACAGCACACAGAGAAGATTCATGCAATAAAAATGCAAACTCTTTTAAATTTGATTGATTTCTGCTGAAAAATGGACATGAGAATACACTATAAAGTCAAAATTTAGCAGGAAGAAAGAGAAACTTGTCCAAACTCTGTTTCATGATTCACAGATTCATACACAGCTAATTCGGATGCAATGTTTTGAAGACAAGATGATTTCACACGAAGACCAGCAGCGATACGACCAAAACTTTTTTCATACGTGGTGCTAATTTCTTCAAAAGCAGACGCAGATGGCTTCAGAACAGGGTGCTGAAGAAAGAATTCAGGAAAGTAAATTAAAAATAGTTTTTGTTAACACTATATAGAGTACGATTGTGTGAACAAAATAGGCATAGATCAACTACATTAAACCTAAAAACAATAACACAATTCCGAAAGTCTAATAAGAAATTGTGGGACAGGTATTTGGCACACATACTGACCAATTTATGCATTCAAACCAAGTTATGGAAAGCGCTTGCGTGTGCAAAAATATTATCATTGGCTCTATACATCTGAATGACATTATAATCCTTTTAAATACTACTGTGACTGTTTTACTGTAAATATTGATTTTAATTATTATGTTTATTGGGACCTCGTGTGAACTGTTTGGCTGAACTTTTGACACTACCTGAACTGTACGTACTACCATTTCAGTTATTGCTCTTCTTGCGTTATTCTTCAGTACCTTTTTTAGGAAATACTATATGTGTATTTAGTTCAAAGTTTCATTTCGAAAACAGCATAAAAACATGCAACACTTGAATGCACGATTTTCCGTACATAAAAAATATCACTGACGACGAAATAAGCTAATGGGGCGACCCATTTCACTGAACCAAGAATATCCGTCTTCATTAAATATGCGCGGATAAAGTTGTAAGAAAGGTTGAAAACAAACATGCATTGATAAGTGACTCAATGCTTCAACGGTGTTGCTATTCACGTTAAAGGTGTACGCGGTAAGACTGAGAGGCAGGAAAAATCATTACAACTGGGATTATTGAATAACTTTTCATGGTGCCACACCTGATGTGAACATACCAAGTGAGAATGCACCAAGACGGAAAATCAAGAAATGAAGAAAAAAGCGGTAAAAATTGATAAAAAGTCATCAAAAGAGAGCAAGGGAGAATGAGATGCTCAATTCAGTATAGTAGTTAAGATGATGTGTGGATATAACTGCACCACCGACACCGATTGTGAGCCATATCACCTACAGACATCGACTACTGGCTTCGGCTGTCACATGGACCCCAACCAGCTAGTCTGCATCTCCCTACATTGTTCAAACCAACAGTCAAGGGCTTCATGAAGTGATGCTGTTTTAGTTTGGCCGCTTCGAGTTATGTGTTACAACACATGTCCCAGCCACCTGAGTCAATGGTGATTCACAACCTCATCAACTGACTTTCCTCTCCTTCCTAAAACTCTACGCCTGACTTCTGCGTTATTAATGTGGTGACACCATGACATACGACCTATGCTAATTTTGTAGCAAGACTTAGTGAGTGAAGCTTAAAGAATATGAACTCAGATGAGACATTCGATAACAGGAGTAAGTGGAAAACGTTGAAAGTCTGCTGCAAAAAAGGTCTAGCATACGAAAACCCGTTTACTGATTAACTTATCAAATAACATTTCCACCAATTGCACTTCTCTACTCAATCCAACTCACAAAAAGCATTAAGGCAGGTGGGTAAAAACAGAAACTGGCACAAAGGTGGGTCAGTTGAAGTTAATATAACTGACAATAGCATGCGAAGGATTAAAGAGAAAAAGAATGATAGTTGGATACACAAATGTGTATGAGAGCGAGGAATGAAATAGAAGGAAGTTAAAAAGTCAAGAATCAGTGTAGCATGTTTAAATCTGAGCCATTTTGACATAAGATATGTCTTGAGGTATATCTCGAGACATACCGCTAAAACTCTATACACAGCTTCCAATCACTTTGGGGACCTCAGTCAGTCAGTGTACGCAGCTGAGATCATCCTTCAGCGACTTAATGGATTTGTGCCACCTCTAGTCTCCCAAGCCCCATACTACTTCAGCTCACATTGTGCGCTAAGGTAGTGGGTGTACAACTGGACACACAAAAATGTTGCGCAGCACATTTCCTGTTAAAATGTAGTGCGATACCTCAGAGGTAATTTGTATCCAAGCTGAAACTCTGTCAGTTAACATATTGTTACAGATGAAGCAACTGAACAAATTGGTAAAGTGGTCAATTCATTCTACCAACCTATTCCCAATCCTTAAACTGGGTATCGGTGAAGATCATCATCATCAAGTTCAACATAAGACCAGGCATTATTGAGTGACGGTCCAAGTTGCCACACCTCATATCAGCATATCAAGTAACAAGGCAATAAAATGGAAGATGAAGAAAGAAAAATCGGTCAAAGGAAGTGCAGTGCAGACCACCCCCGGAGTATCATTTTACGCACGACAGATGTGAAATGCTCGGCAAATACATTTCAGTTTAGCTCAAGGAGTTCCCAAGACTATATTTTTTTCAGTTTCTTTGCCTAATACCACTATATCATCTGCTTATTACGTCAGCCGAGTGCCCTCTGAATAACAAGCTCATCTTTTAGAATTTGGAAGTACGTAGGGCACATTCATTAGTAAACTTATGACACAGAAGTAAAAGAAGTGACAGTGAATCTCTTTCAAGAACACCAGTGATTACCAACACCAAAAACTATTACTCACCTAAAGCCTTACACGGCTAAGTGTTCGAGTCAAAATTCTTAGTTGGAAGGAAGGGTTGTGATGAATGCTGACCAAGTGAAGCGTGGTTGCAGATCAGTCTTCTTGAAAGTGTTTCGCTTAACGTTCTAGCCTCTTATCCTGAGAAGTTATAGAGTCCCATTCTTTTCTGTGATGTCCTCACTAACCATCGTTTTCTTTTCACTGGTTTCCTTTATAAGTCTAAATAACTGCCTAATGCTCGCACCTCCTTAATCCCTCTCGGTCTTCCCAACCACCACTGCTAGTAATCATTTTGAAGACTTTCAGTTTAAATATTATGTTACCTTCTTTTATTGAAGTCCAAACCCACAAGTGGTTGGACTTTGTATATTCATTGTCCAACTAGGTATTCCAGAAAGAGCGACAAACCTTCATCGCTCCTCGTCAACGATGCCAAATATGATCTACCTACATCTATCGTTGGTTTGATGTTAGCGGGCATCCAGTGAGATAATGTCTCCCTACATGCTTGAAGTTAGTGTTGGCCAGGAACAAGTGATTATCAGGACAAAACAACAGCAGACGAGCAGCGTTGTTGGTTTTCCGACATGGGGTACCACAGGGTATCAAATCGAGACGTGCTTCCTGCTAGAGAACTTAATGCAATACCTACACTAACCAGCTTACGAGGGTTAGTTAGTGAACCTCCGAACATTCGTGAAGTGAATCCTGCAGATTTACAAGACTGGCAAGGTCAGGTTAAGTGAATAAGCATATTCAGGTTCTGCGTATGTCTCAGAAACACAGCTAACATCCATAGCACGAAAATCCTCAGTTTTGGCAAGGGATACCTGTTGTCCGATTCGAACACTGAAAGCTCCAAAGTGAAATTGACATCAGGGTTTTAGGAGACTAGGGACATTGTTTTTTTGACTTTGGTCGCTAGTGACAGTGGTACTGTGGGAGGCTGAGGAAGTTATAAGAGGTTGAATATTGGTGTCAGGAAGTTAAGGTAAGAGATGAAAGTGAAGATAGTTTATGAAAATATGTTACTTATGTTGTTTAGTGGCACATTTTGATGGTTCGTAACACTTCCGTGTTACAGATGAGACCCTGTGACCTCGGCTCCATGGTTTCCGATGCAAATCCTGTTGACACTTCAGTTGGGTGGTTTAAAATTAATCAGTTGTGATAAATGTCAACGTGCAATTTGTAACTCCTTCGCAAACTGGTCATCCTATTTAAGGTAAGTAGTCATGGTTAGTTGGGTTTTGTAAGCTGCTGGAAACATGCGAACGGGTCGTCCACACAATGGAAGTTACATACAACATTCAGTCAAGCCCCACTAATTTTCACAAAAAAACTAAGATAGTGGGTAGTCTGATGTACAGTTTATGCTTACTGTTGCAATTAGTGTAGTATCAAAAAATAATAATAACATGATGAATAAACATGTGCATGGTGCACATTTAAGGGTGTTAATAAGTATACCATTCAATTAATGAACAGAGCATAATGACCAGCATGCTAACTGGCCTGTTTCGTCTTTGTATAGGATTTCATACTTGGACGAAACAGCTGTTCAGTGATCCCAGGTTTTCAGTCGTTCTTCGACTGATGTCAGTATGCGATGAAAATCACCTTAAAATCAATCAAATTCATACAAACCTCGAGACTGAACAATAGTTTATTTTTGAATAACGAGAACTATATGACAGTTACTTCGCGAAATTTTCCACCAATACCACAGTTTTCTCCTAGGTGAGATGAGCTCGCTATTTCCCTAGAAAAGTCCTCATTCGACTATAGGTTGATACCCTGTGCCAAAGAAGTCCTACTCACTGCCTTCATGTGGTGGGGTTGTTTTCATAAAAGTGAGAGTAAGAAAACGAATGGCAAGCGTTTATAGTCCCTAAAAGCTACTGGGATAAAGTACATGAAGTACATGCTTCATTACCATGTGGATTACAGTACAAGTCAAGAGTTGAGGGAGTAGTCACTTAAAGTAAACACCAGCTGTACAGTATCTTAGCCCTCAGACGCACCTCTTGGTGCCTAAGTTTGTTCATTTAAATAATAATGGTAGTAATAATTTACTGCTTTAATAATATCTGGTCGCACAGGAGCAAAATATACTGAGAAACAAAACAACATCACAACCTGTTCTAAAAAGTCTTCAGATAACACTTGTGTACAAGCATTAAGGGCAAGTTGCTGAAACTCTTTAGATGAATCATCACGACACCAAGTGGCCCATGATTCCGTAACCTCAGCTAAATGATCGGTAACAGCAATCAATTGAATTACAGTATGGTGTAGATCAGCACCCAGATCATCTAACAAGTTGAAAATTGGAGAATGAATAGTGTCCTCATATACTGGCCTGTCCTTTTTAGCTTTCCGCTTTTGACGCTTATTTGCTTGATGATGAAAATGGCTAAAATGGAAAAGAGGAAGTTTTGTATAGTATTGGAAAAATCGGACATTCATAAAACTTAGCAGAATAAGCAAACTCTTTCCAAAATTAAGAGCTCTGCCGACTTTGATCGACTTTCTTACGTGATTTCGGCAAAAGCCATATTAGAAGTAAAATTACCTCAACAGCTTCACCCAATCAGTTTACTCCGCATTATCTCTTCATGTGATTCATAACATATTCAGTTAGATTACTAACCCGTGAAAATTTACAAGACCCAAGAGTATTTTACAGAAAACCAATGGACAAAAGCGTGACAAACTATGTGCTAAATTCAGTCAGACAAACCATTTAGTGTTGAATGAATATCTTAGATAGAATAAAATGACAGAGATTATCTAAACTCAGGGGTGACCCGGCATGTACAAGACATGTTCAAACCACTTCAGGTGGTGATGGGTCCCCTTAATCTGCGGTCTGCCTGTCTTACCTAGCATTTTGTAGACAACTTAGTGCTGTTTACCTTGGAGTTACGCCACACGTGAACAATGCTTTGAAAGGCACCTATGATCGATAAATTATAATCTCTTCTAGCTTTAAAAGGATAGAAGACACTGCTGCACAATACAATGTTCCTTCGGTAGGTAGTCAGAAGTCTCATTAATGCCAGAGACAGCACAAACTGAAAAATGCAGAATGAACATTTTGTATTCATCTTGAGATTTCATTAGAAACAATGCCGCTTCTCAAATATGTGAGGTGGTTAGTGTATGCAGAGAATTCACTCCTTATCTTTACACTCGAGGTTGGTGTAGACTCACCCTGAAGCAACACATGCCAAATGTATTCATATTTTGGACACTTAAACACCACTAATATGACAATATTCGGACTTTTTACCGTAGTCCTACCAAAAGCTGTCGAATATGCAGCGTAAGCCAAGAAGTTCAAACTTAGTCACACTAGTGGACACCTTTAATGGTTAGTTGAGGAGAGGCAGCTAATCGGAGCTGTGATCCACTGGTTCAGCTACTCAAGTTTCAACTTGGGGTTTGCTAATACCAATCCTACTCCACCTACCAAGATTTTGACAGTCGGGTAATATCACTTGCTGGGATTATTAGATATGATTCATTATCGAGTGCACGAAATTACACATGGTGCTGTTACAACAACGGCAACAAATAATGTGCCAAATCCTATGTTGTTTAGCCTGATTACCAGTCTACTCTACCAGAGTTGAGTTGGTTACCATAGCAGTGGAAGTATTACTGTTATTATTATTACCATTATTATGATCACTAATATTGTGACTATGAAATAACCTGAAGGAATCACAGAAATGAAAGAAAACTATGCAGTCCTCACATTTTAAGAACTTAAGGTTGATGCAGAAAACTTGTAGTTAAGATGTATGTTTTGTGGTGGTATTCAGCACTTTAAGACGTGATTCAACACTATACTGCATGGAGTTGCCTAAAATGCTCTTTAACACGCAGAAAGAATATAAACTTCATAACAAGAAAGCATTAATAATGTAATTGAATTTACCTTCTAGGACGTAATGCACTCCGTATCATTGATGTTAGTAGACTTCCCAATGAAATACTCTCAAAAAACATGGTCAAGATCAGTAAAATACCACCAGGATGCACAAAATCAGTTGTATGTACACTTTTCGACGCAAAAGGGATAGAAGCAGTATCTACAGCTGGGTAAATCTGTGGCATATCCTCACATTTCGACTTATAATTTTTTGACAAAAAGCATTCGTGAAGGGACTTAAGAAGACAGTTCATACTTTCTTTTTGAAAGGAGCCTGGATAAGACAGACAAAAAGTTATGGAATAAAGTCTTTCATATGAAGAGCTATTACACTTAAGAGGATGACCATACAAGAACATTAATTCTCATTATATTGATGAAGAGTTTGTCTATGGTGTAAGAAATCAGTTTACAGTAAATAAATTTACAATGAACATTTGCGCATAACGACTTTTTCAATTTCAGTAATATTCCCAGCAAAATTAAAATACTGATTATTACGCAAACATTCTTTTAAATTTATTCACAATGAAAAATATTAAATATTTTTGCTCCTAGAGTTATCTCGTCAAAACTTACATGGACCATTTGAAACCAAACTGAAAATACCCAAAATAAGCTCAAGACCAATAGATAAAACACTTCGATATGGTCCGTAACAATACAACGAAGCACAACAGATATTTGGCAAATCTGCATATGTTTTCAATATTTGGTCACGTTTTGTCATCACACTCCAAGACTAATTTTTTTTAAAAGATGAAATGATAAAAGAAAACCAGATTAATTCATCTTCAAAACGTATAATAGATTTTAGAAGCGAAAATTTTCAAACATTGCTATACTTTCTGTACTGACTAATCAGAAGTGTCTTTTGATCAAAATCCTCTTTTCATATGGTTTATGTAAAGCGTAGTCCTACTGTGAAATGATCACCCCCCCTTCCCCGCAATCTTTTAGTGGTTTCAATGTCTGTGGGATAAAAGGTTGATCGTAGAACTCAAGAAAAAACTAGAACGATGAAATTACGCTTAACTTCACTAGTTGTGTAGATATTCATGTACTAGAGATTATGAACTAAGCCTTGTGTATGAGGAATAACTAAAATATATAGAAAGAATACCAAGGAATTTAAACTCATGATTCTATTAGAAAATCGGAGGCCTAAACAGCCTGAGCGAGGCTAGGTTATGAACAGTAATACATAATATGCAATATGCATGGTGATCTGGTTAAAATTTTAGACTACCAAAAACTCTCCATAGTATATTACATCAAATTACTACTTTTGTATTTGTTTTATTTATTCAAATGTCAAATCGTGAAATGTACTCTCACGCATTTTTAAAATATCTTATCATCATACTTATAAACTTATCATCATACAAGCTAACAACAAAATTACGAAAAAATGTCGCTGTAGATAGCAGTTGACTCCTGAGTGCACAATAATTTATCACGTAACTATTATATGAATAGTTAGCAGGACCTGCAAATTTTGATACTGGTTGGATGATCCTCCACCACTAAACCTATGGGCGTTTTTCTATTCGCCACAACCGTGCAACAACATATCTACAAACTAGACGACAACCTAAAAACAATAGGTCGTTGTTTGTTATTGCTTGGCTTACTGATATTATTGACAATATTTAATTGCGATGGCTATTTACTTTGAAAATACTGTACAAGAAGTAAATTTATTGAACTCCATACTGTGTTAAAAATTATTGTCTAGAATAAGGTGATTATTGCTACCTGCATGAAGAACTGATAAAGCAACACAATTCAAACAGTTAAGTAATATATTTTTGAGATGAATGGGGATTTTCAATTTAGAAGTAGTATTCATCATGGACTGACATCAGTTGAGGAACCAGTGAAAATCTGGGAGCACCGGGTGCGTACTGCTGAGGAGTCTCATACTAGGACGAAACAGCTGTTCAGTGCTCTCAGATTTTCAATGGTTCCCTAACTGATGTCATTCCATGATGAATACTACTTCTAAAGTAAAGTGATAACTAATGCTTTCATTATTCACGATTATAACAATTTGAAAGGATATTTACATCAAAGCATACCGCTACCTGTTGTATGCATTATAAAAACCTAAACGAGTACAGGTGTTCACCTCAAGAAAGAACCTCGAAACATGTTTGTAAAGTTTTTAAAAACAGAATAACTTTTACCAAGTGAAACAATGTTATGCATTACAAAATTCCTCCTAGATAAGCATGAATGTCGATCAAACGAACAATTTACATTAAAAATCAGTAATGTCTGATAAAATGAATTATAAAAACTTTTCGAAGTTGATATAACTAGTTGAACATATACTAAAGTGTTTGACATGGAAGTAAAAATAAAGAAGTCATGTTACTTAACAAAGGTTTATGCATTTGACAGTGATCCATACCTATGGCGTGACGGTTGATGATACTATCTGATTGGCTAAATCTCGGTGGGTACATCAAGGTTAGAACTTATGACCTAGATCAATGAGCGAAAACTCTGCCTGAGGTGGGGATGTGATATTGAAAGTAGGTCAAATAAGTAGAAACTCACAAATAATTTAAAATCACTTAATTCTTCTTTAGATGGCTCCTTGATGCATGAAGCAATGTTACTTAAAGTCGATAATAAACTTTTGACATTTTCAACTGACTCTGATGGTGATGAATTTTCTGCTGTTTTTTGTTGCCCATCAGAAATAAGATGGTGTAAAGTTTTCACAGTAGACATAACAAGCGACGTTCCAGCCATTATGGCGTTCAAGGTTAAACAACGGAGATTTAACCACGACACCTGAAGAAGATAATGAATACACACATGAGCAATATCTTAAACAGGATTAGGTATTATGACACAGCAGGGAATAAAAGTGATGAGACTAGCATATACACCTGCTAAGCCAACAACGAAAATAGGTAAACTCAGTTGACCGATTAACTGACTGAATTATTGGATATGCTCTTTAACTAACTCCACGCTTACGTACTCAGCCTAAACGATCAAACCAGTATCTCAAAAAAACAAAATTTTTATGCCAGCCTGTTGCGCCTCCAACTCGCAATATACCAGCCATTGATAGATAAACAAACATTAGGTAATTAGTGGATAAACATTTTATTAAGTTCCGAAAACAATAAACGTTTTGAAAGTGAAATGATAACTCAGAAGTGAGATACGAACAAGGGATATGCCTTTACTACGTTAATCCTGTCATCTGAACGACTAAAACTGATAAGACTTTTACCATTATAAATATGCATAGGGTTATGATGCATAAATATAGAACTAACACAAACTTGTGAAGAATGCTGAGTTGAAACCGAACCACTCACTTGACTGAAAAAACACATAAAACCTGATAAAATACTACAATCGTTCAAACTTCTACAATACTACAAAAGAAAACCGATAAAAGGAAGACATCTTTGGAAGAACTAAAAGAAGCACCGGGTGGACAAGAAATAAGTAAGTATACAATAATGCAATATTATTTAGTTTGTACACATAAAGAGTGAATGCATTTACATCACCGTGGTACTTCCAGCCATACAACCTAGGTTTGCAAACTGCTAGTTCCTACCACTTTCTATACTTCTATACTAATGGTATTCCTGCTTAAGCCATGCTTTAAATCAAATGATAGTACACAAATAAATGTAGCAACCGATGTGCATCGTAAAATCATATCACAAAAAAGCTATAGTTACTACTAATATTTTGCCAAAGCTAATAGTGCTTTTTGAAAACGTTTCTCATATACATAACATACAAATCAATACAAACTTTCAAACAAATAATACAAAACCACTTACTAGATGTTCAAATGACAGCTGCACATTTTCATAACGCTCATATCTAGTAAATTAAATTGAGTAAGCGAAAGACAAATGTTACACTTACGGATCAAAGTTGGGTGTGACTGAAAAATCCCGACAATCAGCAATAGTTTTAAGATGCTTCGAAACTAAAAGGGATTAGAAATAAACAGCACAGAAGTGAGACATTAATTTTCAAAAAAATCACACAAACAATTAAATACTGGTCCGAGAAATTTTGAGCACTAATGAAACTCAACCAACTCATTCAGGAAGATTTTTCGGTGTACTTACCATTATCTATACTTTTTTGAGCTGGACCAAGTTCCTCCAACAAAGTATCGAAGCTGAAAATGTTTACAAGCGACAGATAGACAAAATGTTGATAAAAATACAAATTAACGCACATAAGTTAAGCATACAATCTAAATAAAAATGTATTCCAGCATTACACGCATAAATTTGACTAGTAGCAAACAATTCAGTGGAAAGCTAATTTACTGTCATCAACATATATAGTAAACTACAAGAAAATGTAGCTGACTGTGCAATATAGAAGGTATGACAAAGAAATATAATAGTAGTAACTCACTCGGACTGTGAAACAACTAACTGCCAATGAAGTAATTCTGCACGCACAGTTAAAAAAGCATCAGCATTTCGAAGCTGGCTCACAAATTGTGTGAATTCACGGATTTTTGTATAGGCGTGCTTTCGATACGTAGCAACTAAACACTCTTCAGCTTCATTGACCATGCTATTTGAAAGTGCTATAATCCTCTGGTAAAGACTGTGCACAGAATTGCTTTCATCATCACTTTGCGATTGCGTAGGTAGAATATCTGTACATGCGGCCAGTGACGGAAACGGTTGAATGACTAAATGTCTGGAAATAAGTACAGCACGAAATAAAACAGATGCATAAACCCCGGTTACAAGCATTTCATTATTATTATTACTATTATTTTAATCTGAATGGTTATTAACATAGTGAATAACATATTTCTGGTGTAAACTAGGCTTTAAGCCACACCTGAAGTGTGCGCTCTTAGTACTACTAGATTGTTCAAATCCAAGAGGTAGTGTTTCCAATCAGGACTTAATAAATGATAACATAGTGTCTAGATGACGGACCTCATGAATTCCATCTAAACTGCTAAAATGGTGACAACAGAATTATATATATATATATATATATATATATATATATATATAGGGTTAAATATCAGATTTCATAGACAATGTGAAGAGGCGATGAGAAATACTAGGTTTAATCAAGTTTGCTTCAGAAATCCTGTCACTCGACACTAGTTAAAACTCTCTAGAATACTTTAAATACATTTTCACAGTATTAAACACAAACATTAACTTGATTATAATACATGTAGTTCTTCATAAGTTTGAGATTTCAAGTGTACATACACACTATCTAAAACAACGCCAGCGAGTTAACTGTTATTTCAATCTTAAATCACTAGTGATTAACTTGGCCGATATTTTTTGTAATAAGTTAGAAGAATGAATTGTTTTTCTGCAGAAGCGCTTAGATATGAAGATTACTTTGATATTTTTAAAACCTAAAGCATTGATAAAAACATGCAGATTTCGTATGACTCACCCCAATGAGATGAACAGCAGCTGCTTGACTTCAAGCTTATCTAAGTGAGGCAGGAGAAGTTCAGTACAATTTAGGAAATTGGATGAATACAAATGACACAACTTTATACGCAGATGATGATTAACAGTTGTATACTCTAATCCGATTACATGAATCCAGTAAACGGCAAGAAGTCCGACACCAAATGAGAAAAGGTAATTATCATCTGGGATAGAGGATGTCTCCAGTAGTGATGACAAGGATAGTAACAAAAAACCATCGACCGGATAAAGATCAAGAAAAGTTGCCTCGTCTTTGATAGCGATATCCCTTAATTTCTTTAGCAACGCTTCACCACGGTCTGGAGCATATCCGAAGTAGCAGCGTAGTGAAGTCTGTAGAGAAGCTTTAAGATTATTAGCACGTGCTATTTGATAAGCACACAAATGGCGATATAGGGTTCTGTCGTCTCTATTTATCTGTTAAAAAAAACGATTGTAGACCAATAGTTATAAAGCGCAGTGACTCATTAAAATGAAAAGCTCAAAAACCAGTTAATTTCATAGAATGAACAAATAGATGCAGCAAAAGTTTCCGATTGGCCAGACCGTAGACAGTAAAAGCCATCCGATTAGTGACTGTTAGTCTAAGTGGTTTGCGGAATTGCACGCATCCTCAACGTGTCTTATGATATATTATTATCATTTGGCGCTTAATTACAAAATGAGCTTAATAAGGTACACTATGTAGTCCAATGAGAGCATGATACTAAGGGGAAACAAGTGAAAGAAATAACAGCAACAATACGCAAAAGCAATAACAAAGATATTAATGGTGTTAATTTCTTTTCCTTAGCTTTACGTTACTATATACAGGTGAAACCAAAACAATATCAAGATTGCTTAGGAGTTCTGTTTTGTCATAAATGACAACATACATACTCGGTAGGATCACATCCAGGAAGTCTCAATGCACTAGCAGATTTCTTTTTCGTACTGAGATGTCAGAATGAAGAGTGTTTTACTTATCTGTGAAAACTGTAAGAGAATTGTTTACAACACTATGTATAGGTAAGGTACCTGTAGCTCAACGTTAATGACCAGTAAACTAGCTAGAATAAATTTGTTCATAAAATAAGTTCACGAACAAGAAAGTTGCAACTGTATCTCTTACACCTTGCCCTTCTATCCATGTGTAGACCATCCTGATAGTGCGTTTCTATTTTATGCTGAGATATGACTAAATAGTCTGGTACAGAGAAAAAGAAACCATCTAAGTTCTTCAATTAGTCAACAGCTTGGGTTATCTAATGTAAAGAGTTGTCGCACACCGAGCTTTATAGTTTCAAAAATTCACTACCACACAATGTGAAAATAAGATACACTCACGAAATTCTGGTTTGTCTCCACAGTTTTTATTAGGGTTTTAATATACTATCAAAGGAAAAAAGAAAAACACGAGATAAGTTATAAATCAATTCAACAGTAGAGAAAGTGATAAAGTTCTAACCAATAAATTCTGTTTTCCGCTTTCCTAGTACATATTCTGAGCTCCTTTTTTCGCTTTAGAACTATATTCATAACTAATAGAAAAAAAGTATACGTTGTTTTCCTACAGGTGGTTTGTAAGTAGTAAGACATTCCTTTTGGTGACAATGATAACAGATGAAGCACAGAAAACTAAGCGTCAATGTACCATTAAAGTTTCCATTGTAGTATATTTCTGATTTCTAGCACTCAAATATTTAATGTTTTATTCACGTATATGTAATTGATGATGTAAAGACAATATTTAACACTTACATGCGATTTTTTGGGTGGATTATAAACTTTTCATTAACGTAAGTCATTAGGAACAGAGTCTTTATGTATAGAAAATAACGACAAGATATATCTGTCCAACAATAGGGAGTGAATTGGTTGAATGCATCGGCCGTTACATTTAAGATGTTTGATCCGGCCTTTCAATTCAACATTGCCAATTTGCATGGCTTGTGGCACATGAAAGAAATCCGATTGTTTACTGAAGGTTGAGTGTACTACACGGCATTGCCGTACTAAGTGGGTGCGAACTACAGTCAACGTTGGGAAGCAGGTGCGGGAAAGTACTAGGCACTTAACTGCCCTTGCCTTCTTAACGTCACCTGTCTAGGACCCATTAAATGAGCAGGGCAGAGGTCTGAATCAAGTCCCAAGTTAGCGAAAGCAAGTCAGTTTATGAGGTTGTAAGGTTTAAACGACTGATGTGTTTGGTGTGTTTCACATATCCGGAATCACCACCCATCTAGACTGAAGAAAAATCATAAGTTACGAAACTGGTGTATCATCCTATCATAGATTCTCTGACTGTTGGTTTGAACTGTGCAGAGGAAAGGTTTTCATGTTGGAACCCGGGTAACAACCGAAACCGATGATTGGAAACACCAGGTAGTGTGGTTCAGACGCATTCAGTATTTTATGTTCATCTTAATCGTTACATTAATTTTCATAACTTGTTTTGTTCTTTTTTTGTGTTTAATGTCTTTAGATAGTATTTGACTAAGTTATTACTATTTTTCTTGTTGCTTTCTTCCTCATATACTGAGGTTAAGAACTTTGACTGTTTTGTAGTAATGCTAGGTTTTATGTTGATAGTGATTGACAGTAGAATAACTACGAATTCTAGGTCCTGCTAGTCAAGCTAACTACTGTGGTTGGTATGCGAAGATTTACGTTCGTTCATATAATGACAGACGACCGTCAATTAAGAATAGATGAGAGAAAACATCATATGTACTTCTTACTGCTAAAGGTTTTCTATAGTTCTCGAGTATAAATCACCAAATTGAGAAGTGACCCATGGGAGACTACTGTTAAACCGTATCAGATTACTTTAAGATTTCTCAAATACGCTTTAGTCTGTAAAATTGGTCTTGATTACACCTCCCTTCGGTCTACTAATGACCTATCTTACTCTATGGTAATTTTATTAAAATGGGTTTTTGAACTGTTTTAGTGTCTAGGTTGTTATAAACATGAAGTTTTATCAGTATCTTTTGCATCCTCTTCATCTTGTTTACACCGTTTCTCGTCATCATTGTGGCCAAATAAATCATTTAATCCCCTTTATCCGCACATAGTTTTGATGGGAAACATTATATTAGTTCACACCACACCGACGATGTATGATAATTTTCTCTAGCTTTCAGTTTATTTCTGTCTTAACCATTATTCTTAGAGCTGACTGAATAGGACACCAAGTTATATCATATTAAGAGTTCCTGTGGAGTTAAAATTAATTCGTGGTCAGTTTTTCTGCAACTTTACATTAGCCACCTTTATTTTTGGAATAAGCAATGAGAAACAATTTGGATGAAGAAACCTAGCTGTGTAAGGGACCTATGGGGAGTTCTATGAATTCGTGACAACCAGTAGCGTCCACCAGGGATCTCCACTGCCACTATTCCTATTATATATATGCTGTTGAAAACAACCCTAGGTACCTCCGACTTATCATGGACTGACTCCCTTGGAGAGGGTGCTTGGATGGGTATGAAGACGACATAATTCTTTTAGGAGGAAACGCTGACAAAATGCAGAAATCGAAGTATGCTTGATATGCATTTCGCACCTGATCAGTGTACAATGACGCTTCGGGATAAGAACTGATGCAGTGAAATATGCTAAACACTTCACTTAATTAAGCCCCATCAGTCCAAATAGGATGGTTGCCGACGAAATCCCAACTCGGATTCAGAAGGCATATTTGAAATTCACCAACGTCACCTCTAGTACCGGCGAGATATATGACTATCTAACAAAGGACGAGTACACTGCGCTACAATCCTACTATGCGATTTTGAGATATGGCCGGTGAAAGACAACAAGGGATTACATCGTTGCTTGCGTTTAGTGGGATCCGTGTGAGAAGTAAGCTTCAGTTAGACATAGCTTAATAGACAATGAAGGCTAGGCTAGTCAGACGATATGGTTTTGAATCTTCACCAACTGAAGTGGCTTAGACATGCTTTGTATGTTGAGACACCGCCTACACTGGCCTGTGGTGGCAACTGAAGTAGGATTGGGTTAGAAGGCTAACCGAGACCAGATCCAGACCTGGAACAAATCCATGAGGTTTCTATCAGGTGGTCTGAACCGTGTTGGAAGATGTCGGGTATCAGGTTGGGTTCCCGAGACGATGGGAAAGATTGAAGAATCTTGGTGATATGGTTCAAAATCAAGCACATTGGTGTAAATGCATGTACCGTTTGTGATTTTTGAAGCCTTGAGTATTTTCATTAACCTTTATCTATTTATGACGTCTCCTTTCATATAATTTTGTCATTCCTTGTCTATTCACCTTTTCTTTGCATGCTGCTATGAAGCATGGTAGCTTGAACACACGAACTTACCTACTACATTTTACGTTCATTTTTCTCTATTCATTGGTAGCAAACAAAAACATATATTATCTGCTGCTAAGTTGAAATCAACAGAAATCAATTCATTGTTGATCCACACGACATAAGTTCGGTAATAACTATGAATAGACAGTTATAGGAAGACTCTTATCATTTTGTCGAAATGAGACTCAGAGTCGCTCTTCATAGGCTCGAGTAGTGCAACCAACCTACTTAGCAGCGTCTGATTACCATGACTATGTGGATGTCTAGCTGTTTTGAGAGGAGTGTAAGTGTTCTAAGAACGAAAACAGGTTGATCTCATTGTTCTTAGCTATTTAATTTCGAGTGAACGACCGGCAAATAATTCTAATCAGCAACATTAGTATATTGCATCAGATCAATAAATTCAGATCTCAATAATAAAGGTAAAGAACAACCCAGAAAGACTAGTTGGTAGATGAGACTAAGGGGTTTGAAGCTTAGGCTGAAACTATTCTGAGTATGAAACGAGAACTTCTGTTCTACCTGATTAATTGTTAATGTTTATGGCATCCTATGAACACTATTCCAAACAAAAGGCAGGACAAACAGACAGGATTAACGTGGAATTTCGCAAACAAGTGCATCGGCGCAGGTTATCACACTTTCTTGACGTGGTAGTCAGGCTTGCATATCAAAGTGACCCAAAGAGCTATAACTGACTGGAATGCTCGTTCCCTCAAGGTCCTACTATGCGATAAACGTCTGTCATAGTAGTGAGATGAAAAGCAGTTGCCGTTGTAGTGTAAATTACTACACAATGAAAGAGGTCTGAGGGCGAAGTCGTGCTGCTGCTGGCTGGAGTGTGACAGTAGTAAGGTGTTTCTCTTAGATGACCACTAGTGCCACGTTGATACTGCCTTCTAAATAGAAAGGGAGAGTTAGAAAAGACCAACCCCATAAATAACGAACTTCACACTACCACTGCAGTCTTTCGGTGCCACTGGTATGAGTTATCTCTAACCGGTTTTAGAACAACCAAACCTCACAACAACATCCCACAAAACCTTGTGTGTAAGAGACCTTAAGCAGGTGTCCCATGGGGCTATGCGCCCACACTAATCTTTTCTCCTTCAGGTACCTTCAGAAGAAATAGCCTTCTACGGTGTGGGCAGTCGGGAATTGTCAACCACTCGCACGCCTCCAGTAGTACAAAAGACCCAATCAACAATACCTATCCTTCTCAACTCTGTTTCCGCCCTTGCCTTCACCTCCTGGTATTAGTATTAAGCCTCTTCCCCAATTGCTCGTTCTGCATCCATTGTCAACGATGAAAACCATCAAATCCGCATTGCCAGCTTGCTAAATTCCCACTATTGATTTCACGTCCAAAGTCCATGCCAAATCAGACAGGAATCATTGCTCACCAAAACTGAAATCTGTAGCGATGGATGTATCCTGTTCCTGTATACAGCACCCGATTGCGGTTATTAAACTGACCTCAACTGTCCATAGTAGTGAACCTTCAAAATTCACCTAACGAGTATTTGGAGACCCAATGGCTAGCTTTCGTGAACTCCCTGGTGTAGACATAGCATTGAGTTGCAGAGGAGAAAGTGTGCTTCTCGACCGGATACCATACAACAGCCCTCTATTTGCTGTTTGACTGAATGGATCTGTAAGAAATAGGATGGTTCATGAAACTAGGTCACGCCCCTTTGTAATGCCCGCCTACGCACCCACTGACCGCACTTCGGATGATGCAAATAACAAATTCTATGAGAAGCTGGAAACTGCTATCGAAAGCAAAAGGTTCAGATGAAGTCATAATGCCAGGTGACTTTGACGCTCAAATAGAGAAGCTGAGCCAATCGGAAAGGTATCTTCGGGGTATTTACGGAATCTAATGCCAACGAACCGACGACGGTGATCGTCTGTTGCAATTTTACCCCGACAATCACTTGTTTCTGACCTGCATTTAAGGCATAAGGAGACACTCACATGGCGTTTCCCGACTTCAAACCAACGTCGGACACAGACAGATCATATTGCTGTAGATGTCAAGGAGTGAATATATTCTGACCGATTTTCAGCCATTTCACCAAGACCCCTAAACCACTGATTCTCATCGTCCCAGGGACCCCAACTAGGTACTCTACATCTCCCCCACACGGCTCAGACCAACAGCAAGGGACTTCATCGACTGGTGTCACATCTCAGTCTGATCACCCTGAACCCTCTTCGAACCCAATCCAGCTTCCTTTAGCATGGCACGTCGAGGTATACGGTGCATCGGAATACGCAACACATGTCTAAGCCATCTCAGCCGATGGAGGCCCACAGCCCCATCAATCTACTTCCCTATCTTGCCTAGTACCTTTGCCTGACTTCAATATTGCTCACACGGTGGTTCCACGAAACGCGAGCAATGTTACGAAGACACCTGGGATCGAAAACCTGTAACCGCTGTAACTGCTTTCAACGCCCATATCTAACAGTCCTACAACAGGGAAAAAGAAACTGCAATGCAGCAAACTCATCCTTTAATAGACAGTCGGATATCTCGCCGGCGCCAAAGATGATGCAAGTTTGTAAATGCCAGATGGGTCTCCTGTACCCAAGCTGAGATTCTGTCAACAACCGCCATGCTCGGGCCGGTGCAACTTCCTAAGTGAAGTGGTCGACACATTCAACCAACCCACTCCCTACCGTTAAACTGAGGATATTTGTAGACCAGTCTTACAAGTGCCAGACGCTTGCCTAAGAGAAGGCAAGCTATAATCACAAGTCAGCTGGACATACTAATTTTTAACAGAATGGACGAAAGCGTCAGTAACGTAAGAAAGCATATAACTTTGTTAACTAACATAAGTCAGTCATTTGGTTGCACCAAAAACATTTTACTACCGAGAATAGTGATCTTGAAACGACTAGCGGAGATCTGATATGAATTCTGGATTAGACACTTCATAGAGATAAAAACGGTGTACTTACTGTAACTTGGTCATCCCGACTCGGCAAAATCACAGGAACAAGGTATGCTAAATCCATGGAACATATAGGCTTATGACAGAAAGAATTAAAATAATCCAACATGTACGTTAGTGCGTCATGATCACACAATGAGTTCATTCCCAATTTTCGCATACTGGCAAACAAATCTAAACGCGCCAGCTGTGGACCACGAATACAAGGATGGTCAGTTATAGAAGCATTGATTAGTGACAATACCTTCTCAACCCTAGTATAAACAAAGAAAATTACATTGCTCATCTTTACACTGTTCAGATTAAACTGAGTTACAACATGCATTAAGATCAACTGAAGTATTTATAAAGCGTGTAGGACTAGATAATTGGCATAGGCACTCGAATTTCAACCAGTAGGTGGAAAGCTCAGGTGATGATCCACACATCAAGATCTCACCATTCAGGTAGTCGAGTTACAGTCCATTAATTATTCATAAAACAGGGGAGTATAAAGTTGTAAACAAAACCGAAGAACCATGAACACGAAAGTCTACAGCAGCGAATACATACAAGTTTGCGAGCCACATTTATTTTTGTATGAAGAAAAGCGATACATGACTATCTGGAATGAAATAGGTTTTGAACCTGCAACCTGCTGCCTGGAAGCCTAGTGAGTCAACCTGTAAGTCACACAAAAGTGCATCTATTCGGCCTACACAAGGACGATTAGGTCTCTTGAAGCAAACGTCTTCAATTTGTGCTCGGCACAGAATATCAGGTGAATAGTTTGACTATCATTAACCACATGTAAATGAGAGCGTATGTGTATGAACACAACCCAAACTAGGGACTGGAATATAGCTAATTTCAAATACTATCATGAACTTCATATAAAATTTTAAAGCAATTTTTGTCTGCCTAATGCGCATGAAACAAGTTTCAAATTTCAACACCTCGAAACAGAGGAATCGATAAGAGGCGAGAAACAAATGGAACATAAGTAAGCTAGCAAACAGGGGATAAATAAATAGGGACTATTGAGATGTTTAAGACTTTGATGAAGACAGAGAACGCTGGTTTAAAATCACACAATCCAACGTCGTTCAACACTGACTGTCCGCATTTTTAAAATCTTAAACGGCGAGCAACACACTGAATATTCTGATAAGCAATTAGTAACTTTATGAACCAGTATGTCTCGGTCTGATCACCTTTAGCCCTACACCAACCACAACACAGTCGACACTTTTCAGTCATGGAGTCAACACAGATTCACTTTCATCAAATAACTTGCGTTCCCACGTTGCAGACTAAATCTCAAGTCGACATCTACTAATTCCAATGCATGCGTATGATGCTGTAAAACTAACTCCCCGTGAACTTCCCACATGACTTACATTCTAACATACTTCGTCGTACAATAGGATACAAAAATACCGGGTAACATATTCTACCGCTGGTGAACAATTTTTCACAGCATAATGGATGAAGTTGACAAGTCCTAATCTGTAATGCTCTAGTGAAAATATCATAAGCACTCATTTCGTAGAGGTTGATACCTCCCAAACCGACGCGTCTAACCACTTTATTCCCTGTCCTAAAATGTTATTGCAGAACAAGTGAAAAGCATCCCTCTGACGCGCAACATTTCAAACATTCTCATGAATTCACTAAACTTCATTTTTCTAACGTGTTCACCTAACAAGTGTAAATGCCATATACTATAACTTAACTACAAAACGGGTGCGTATATTTAGGTGAACCTGACAAGTACAACAGCGTACTTGTGCGACATTCCTCTGTTAGGCCTGAGTGAGAAACAAGTTTGGTCCATCGTAGTAACAAGGGAGCAGAAACTGAGAAAGACAAGATGGGGATCACCAAGGTGGTAAGTGCAACCATACGAGCTGTTTTTGGGTCGTGTTTCAACGGTTAAAAGAATCACTTATTTTTAGTGCAGTTACATTACAAGGCTCAAAGAGAGTTGGTGTATGTCACTTTAACAAGTTTTTATCTAGTTACAGTGATTCAAGTACAAAAACCTGATTAGCATTTTTTTCATCAATTATAAAAAAACAATATGTTCCAATGCAGTCAACTGATGGAGGAACTGGGATTTACCACTGAAGTGGGCAACTACTGAGGATCCATGGTGAAACAAACAACATCGATTTTTCTATGAATGTCAAGAAAGAGACTGAATATATATATATATATATATATATATATATATATATATATATATATATATATATATGCCACGCCTGAAAACATTTATTACACACGCGTGTCATTTTGACGATGAATAGCCAAATGTGCGAGGAGTGAAATATCCTACCTCGCCACATCTTCCAAAGAAACTTCTATCAACTTCTTCCATGGCATCCAATCATTCGGACTAACATTAACCTGAGTTTTTACCAAAGCATAGAGATCCTCCCAGATGCCCAAATGAGCTACTAGACTGAGTCTCGTGTACAGGTAATCACAAGAGTAATCCTCCGTATCCATACGATCTATAGTTGAAATAGTTAACTCTGCAATTGTATTCAAACCTGTTATATCTTTTCTGTCAAGAAGCCTATAAGCCAACTCATGCTTTTGCAGACGTGTGAGTAAATCTATTAAAACTTGGAACTCAGAATGTCTGGTCATTTTTCCGCTTTCAGCTTCTCGCAAAAGCATTTTTTCCGCCAGTGGTAAATACATCCGTTTCCCCATCACAGGATCTGCTTCAGCCTGCATAATTGTGCTCATCATGACCCAGTAAACGTAAGAAGTGGATGGAAAATTCTGTGAAAGTAGACGTGCAGTTGCCTGCTGGGCAGAAAAGTCTCCTTCCTGAACCTGGTGAAGAAACAAACATACTAAAAGATCTTCTCTGTTTGGAGTCTTTTCCAGTGAACTTCTCAAGAACTCCGATATTTGCTGTGTCTGTCCAGTCTTACGAAAGTAACACATGATCACATTGAGCGTAGATTCATCCGTGGGATATGACTTGATGATTTCATCAGCGAGTGAGTTGGCTTCTGCCACTTTTCCTGACCGGTGAAGTGTCAAGGCCTTCAAAGCCTAAAGTACAACTGGTTAGACAAAAGATGACTGTTCAAACCTTAGCTGACGTGCAGTTCGGTGTTTTCTTGAGCACTTTATTCGCCTCCTGTAACGCTTTTTTATAGTTACCACTCTCGAAAGGTTCTGAAGTACTTCTGTTTTTATACAATCTGCTGGCATAGAAAACATACCTATTATCGCTCTCAACCTGACTTCCTGAAAGTCCAAGCCAACCGACATCCTCGGGAAAATGTTTGGATCGCGCGGACCCGCTGAACACAATCAAACACTCTTTTCAAGTGACTATAGGTGCTTAAAGCAATCTTGGACACACGTCTAAGACCATCACTAGTCTCACAGGAGGATCAGGTTATCCAGAACAGAGGCGAATAATGGCTCCTATAGTTCTACGTTCGTCAGCTTCAAAAGTATACAACATCAATAGTGCGAGTAGAGGAAACTTGTGGTTTTTGAGCTCTCGCTTCTAGGTCTTGAGGCTGGGTCCTTTTTGCTTGGTTGCTTTCCTTTGATGGTGGCAGAAGTCTTTGCGTCTTCCTGCCTGTAGCTTTTGAGGTAGTGATTGTCTATTCGAAAGTATTTTATTTGCAAATTGTAGCTTGGTTTGTTTCTGAGGGGGTAATAGAGCTGCTTATAAGATCAACTAACCGTTTGAAACTGTTGTTTTCGTAGGCACCTGTAAGCAAGTATTAGGCGTTACTTAAAAAGTGATAGAAATAGGGTAAGTTGGAATGAGAAGCAGAGGAGTGTAAAGTACTTACGGAAGGATAAATGTTGCTGGTAATAATATGGAGAAGGAAGGTGTCTTATTGCAGATACTAGGGTTGGAGAATGCAGGGACGGAAGAGCACATCATCAGTCGCCACTGACAAGTGTTCGTACAGGCCACTTGCGTTCGAGTACTCATCCAGTAGTCACTTGAAGGAGTCGACTGATGTAGCTGTGGCTACCTCCTTCGGAAGAGCGCTCCTTTAGGCATGTACTCTGTGTGAGAAGAAGCCGGGCCTCAATCTCGCTTTTCCCCTATGGTGGGGCTCCCACATGACTGTGGGTTTTAGACCGATAACGTTGACCTATTTGGGTGGTCTACTTGGTGAGTGGTCTTGTAGGCTGTTATCAGGTCACCTCGCTCCCTTTGATGGTTTAATGTGTACAAGTTGAGTTGTCGGAGGCGTTGCGCATATGTTCTGCCCGTTATTCTGACAACGGACCTCGTCGCTGTTCTATGTACCTTCCCAAGAGTATCTGCGCCACCCCTTAGTACTGGGGGGGGGCTATCGTGCTGAACGCCTCCAGGTGCTGTCTTGCATAGATTTTAACTACCTCGAGTTAACGATCCAGGCTACCTTATAGGGAGCATGATGACGTTTGCCTTTTCTGTCATTCCTACACAATTGCCAGTAGTATCCAGTGTGTTAGAAAAGTTTGACCCTAGTTCCTTTCCTGTGGATAACTTGGCTATTGTACACTTGTCATGAGTGTAGCTGATAGGCATCTTCTTAGGTGTGCGAAGATACATCACCTTGTATTTCTCCAAGTTAAAGTCTAGACCGTTTGCAGCTGACCAGGACTCCAGTCGCAACAGGTCGTTTTAAAGTATCCTAGGGTCTGCTTCCTCACCTGCTGTCCTCCATATGTTGATGTCGTCGGCAAATAGCAGGATAGGCGAGATTTTAATTGGAAGGTTATTTATCAGTAGTAGGAGTAGGGGTGGCCCAAGGACAGATCCTTGAGAAACTCCTTACATTCCTCCAGGTTGGTCGAATTCTGTTCACTTTAGCACAGGCTTCCCTGTCCTCTAGACATGCCGTGACCGATGCTGAGAGTGTTACCCACTTTCTCAAGTTTAGCGAGCATGGTGCGGTGTGGGATGCTATCGAAAGCTGTGACCAAGCGCAAAGAGATAACGTGGACTGTTTGCTTGTCCCATATGGTGGTCTAGTCATCCCAAGCGGTCATTAAGTTTGTGGCACATGACCATCCAGTTCTGAGGCTGTGGTGGGTGGGGTGAATAATGTTGTTTCCGTTCAGGCTTCCCAATACCTTGGGAAGTGTGGGAGATAATGCTATTGGTCTGTGGTCACGCGAGTTTCTTCGGCCTTTTCCCTTGAAGATTGGTGAAACGGTAGCGAGTTCCTATTCTTCGGGGAGTCAACTTACTTCCAACGAGTGCCCGGCTAGGCTACATATAGGTATGCTTAGGACTTCCGCACAACTGTGTCGGGCCACCGGTCTTACGTCATCACAGCTCGGTGGTTTCCATACCCTCAGCGTTGGATGTTTCGCAAACACCAGGTCTGACGGAATGCTAACGTTCATTAGCTTTGTGTCGCATTCCTGGGACTTCATCGCACTACTATATGTTAAGAATGGATGTATTATTTGGTTGAGTTGCTCGTCAGATCGGCTGCTCAACAGTTCCGCAATCTCACTCCTGCTCAAAGGTCCACCGGCTGGTCCTGTGACCAGGTTTAAGCCCATATTCGTCGGTTCGCATCGTGACCTAAACCGATAAAAACTTCTCGGATTGTAGCTTGACTGTTTAGCCGGGTTGGTCTGGTATATATGCCTGTCATTATGCACCCTTATAAGTTGCGTAACATCTTGTATCTAAGAGAGCCTGACTCTTTGTGTGATGACCGCCGCCGATACCATGCCTCCTTTTTCCTCCATGTTTGTCTTTGGGTCGCTTGAGTTACCCAAGATCGTTTGAGAGGTGACCGTCTGGTTTATTTCGGGACTTTTTTTTAATATAGCTCCCCAGATAACATCTTTGATATGTTTTCAGCATGTCCATTCTTGTGGCCATGTAGATGCCCAAAGTTCATTGTTCATGAGATGTTAGTTCGCTTTTCGGTAACGATGGAACGCTTTTGGCTCAACTATTGGTAGCTTCTTTCTGGTTATAAGACGGAATCTCACTGAGGCATGGTTGCTTTTATCAAGAAAGGGACTGGACACAAGAATCTTCCACCAAAAGATCGTCGTCTCTCGGAACGTAGTCAAGTGATGATCGCTTTCCATCTGGTCCACATCTGGTGTTTTCCCTAACCTCCTCTGTCAATCATGTTGCCATTAACGTGTTTCGCAGTCTATGTTCGAAAGATTTATGCTCACACCTCACTGCACCTCCCCGGCTGAGTGCCGGTGTGTCAAAGTTTCCAGCGAGACTTCATGGTCACAAACTGCCAAGGTGGTTGTTGAGATTGCGCCGAGCAGTTGTGCCTGACGCTGTCATGCGAAGAGGAGGTCTACATACCACTCCCAATAGGTGCTTAGTTTGGTTTATGGTGAAGTAACGCTATAAGGAGTCTGGCAACTAAACACAACATCAGTCGCTTCCCTGACTTTTAGGTGAGCGCTAACGCACATGAAAACTCCTCCGCCATCTTTGAACTGCCTGTCCTTTTGGAACAAAGTCACTTTAGTCAAAGATATTTCCTCATACACCACGTCTAATGACCACCATGTCTACGTGATAAGACTTATATTTGGTAGATTGTTTTTATCTCCAGTAGTGTACCCCTAAGACCTCTTACATAGCTGCAGAAGCATGTCAGGTGGCTACGTTCTGGGCTTAGCGCTACATGGGGACTTGCTTGTAGGCCGGTGTGCCATCGCAGCCCGGTGGGGACTGGCAGGCCTCCGGGTTTCGTTCCCTCTTGGCATCCTGGCATTGGTATTTCGGTACTGTTCACTATGTCTACAGGTAGTTCACCAGCTAGTAATTTATAAATGTTACCGTTTGTGGCATTCCGAAGCAGAAGAGAATAATGGCTCCTATATTTCCTCATTTGCCAGCTGGCAATCCAATATCTAACATCTTTTAACGAGCCAGCGTAGTCCAGCTGAATTCTTTGCACCTCCTCCCAGGTCTTGTGGAACGGGTTCAGGTCTCTGATAGATTCCGACGCAGTAGGTCTACCCACCCGCCTGCTGCAGCCCTGGTTAGCTGAAAGGGCCGTTGGGTGCTGATTAAATTCCTAGGGATTGTGTGATTTTTCCAAGGATTGTGGTGCAAATGAGTTTCTCAAGTGCCGTGCCACCAGACGGTTGTTCGAAGCGGTTATGTGAAGACATACGAGATGTTCTGGAAACTCAGAGGGGAAATGCGAAGAAAAAAGGTGAAATAAAGCGGAGCGGAAGGGCAGGAGAATTCCAGTCACATTTGTGGGAGATAAGGAGGACAGGAAGGGCCCTAGTACGTAGAGTGGGGTCACGGAGTCAGGAGGAGAAGTAAGTAGAAATAAAGGATGGGTTACAAGGGTAGGTATGGTAGTGCTATTAGTATGGAATGGTAACTAGACTAGACGTCTAACGGGAAGTATAGGGTTGGGTCAGATTCACAATGATAACGTCGCTGAAAAAGATTTAGTATAGGACTGACCATGCCTGGTTGTAGGGAATTAGTGCTTTGTATTAACATAGTCCACATACCGGCTGGGTAAGCACGAGCCATGCGTCGTTGCGTAGTTGCCCGACTTCTTAGTGAAGCTGTCAATGGACGTAACAATGGCTGTTTCGGCAGGCAATGGGTCCCAGTCGCAGAAAACCCACAGAAAGAAAACATGTGAACACACGAGGTTTTTCCCCTTAATGTGTGATTCTCCTTGTGTTATCACGAGGATTACTACTGGGGCCGTTCGGTAGGCTTCCACTGCTAGGATGACTGCAATAAATCACAGCATCTAATGTATAGCATAACACTGTACATAATAGTCAACTCTCATTACCAAAGTGATCAAACCTATAAACTGGTTTGTATTCATGTAACCTTTGTTGTATGAAATATATTATTATTATTAATTGCTTAGTATCTTGTGAGGGTCAGTCAAGTTACCACGTAACCTGTAGTAGCTAGGAATGGGGCGTTTCCGCTCTCGTAGCAGTATGTGTTTTCCTAAGGGGTGTTGAAACAGATCATGAAGCGGGTTGCACAAGCTACCCACACCTGGTTTCATAACAAACAACTGGACGTCATCGCATCTCGATGATTTTGCTGCCCAAAGCTTTGACTGTTTTCCGAGGATCACGGCAGGAGTTACCCTTATTCCGTACAACTCTTCTTCACTAAACAGCTCTAAAAGTGACTCGGGCAGTTGATAGTTTTGGCCGGATGACTGAATGTTTGGTTGTGTTGGTGTCAGATAGACTTTCAGATTTCAGATCCGGATTCAAATTTATTGCTTGGGGGGGGGAAGAGGGCTGTGAGACTATGAGTCCTTTTTCAGTATGCCTCTGTACTTGTCCAGTCCTCTTTTGGACTTGCCAGCTGATGATGCGGCCACCACTTCCCCTGGAAGTCAGTTCCAGGAGTCAGCTACTCGCAGTGGCAGGCGGTGCCATGCTGATACTACGTTCATTCTTCACTTTTGTGTTCTCCTGCGATGTCCTCTAAGGTGTCATGACCTAGTGCTAAGGGAGAGAGAAGATAGATCAGGGTCAAAGTCATTTCTCGGCACGATTAGACTTCCCTAATATCTGTGAGAGCATGAAGAAAAGAGGTTAAGCTCCTTAGGCCAATCTTCGTACGGCATGACGCCTACTGCAGGGATCATGTGAGTGTCTGTCTTCTAAGCCCTTCCCAGAAGGCCTGAGTAGCCTATCAAACAAGGATTTGTCACCTGTGCACAGATTTTTGGTTTTGGCCCAACTACGCACGTGTTGAAGGTGGTTAACATATAGCATGTTTCCGTAAATGTTCTGCTCAGTGACCATGTGTCCTGAAACTCGAAGCTGCGACCAACTGGCGCTTGGCAGTGGTTAACCAAATCCTGACTTATTGTAACTCCAGAACCACTATGGGTCATTACTGGGGGTAGAGGATTCCCTCCAATGTCGTAGGAATAGCCATCTGTTTGTTCCACGTGAACGCCAAAGTATTGATCCTCAGTGATGGGCAAACAATCTGTTTACATCCATCTGAAGCAAATTTATATCCTCGTCATCTCTAGTTTCCCACCAGATTTTTACAGCAGCGTAAAGGACCATAAGGGATATCGTGATATTCGGCAGCTCTACCGTGTGTAGGAGAAGTAGCGGGTGCCCAGGACTATGCCTTGTGGTACTTCGCTGTCTGCCAACTTGCAACAAGTTAGTTGAGGACTGACCTTCACCCTTCATCTTCTGCCGGCAAGGAACTCTCTGATATGTGCGAGCAGACTGCCAGTGGTTTTGAGACTTTCCAGCTTCCCGAGCAACTTTAAATGGGGTACCTTGCCGGACGTCATACTGAGGCCTATGAAAATGACGCCTAAAGGTATCCTATCATCTTAAGACCTAGATCAACCTTCTCTCTCTGAGAGAAGCTTCGTCAAGCAACAGAAATTTCTACAGAAACCATTCCGCAAACGCGACAACGAAGTGTCGCTTTCCAAACGAGGTGTAGTAGCTTGCTTGATTGTTCTGTTTAGGACTTTTGCCACGGTACTGGTGGAACTTATCCGTCTTTAATTCGATGGATGCTGCCCAGAACCCGACTAGAAGACGGGTGTGGCTATGGCATCCTACCCACCATGGGGAAGTGTGCCTCCGCTGAAGGGCAGCCTGAACATAGCAGTCAGCGGACCAGCTACATAGAGTGCAGACTCTCTGAGCATTCTTGAGGGCGGCGCATCCACCCCTGTTGATCTTTCTACATTGAGAATGATTAGCATGTTGAGTACATCATTGTGGACGATATCCGCGGAGGTTATTATCTTCTGCACCAATGCTTCCGCTACTGGATTAGTGGCCATAGAAGGTTTCTGTGCAAATACCGGAGCAAAATATCTTGCCACAGCTTTCACGTTTCGCTCGTCGTCATCAATCCAACAGCCGGTCTGTGTCTTTTTGATTGGGGTAGGTATACCGAGATACGTCTCATTCCTATAGTTCATTTGGGAAAATGACCGCTTCGATAGTTGTCGTGCAGTATATGTTTCAAGGCATACTCCCGGCTGTTGGATAGAAGGAATACATTTATTTCCAGCTTCTTTGTAATGCTGCATCACCTCGGGATTACCGAGACGGGTGGCAAGATTCTACCACTTTTTCTTACTTTGCGCGAAGATTAGGTTTTGTGGTTAATCCAGGGAAGGATCACAGCCCAATCACTTTTACCACTGAGTGCAAGGTACCTGATGAAGCCTGCACAATCTGCATGTGAGAACACTAGGCCTAGAGAGGATGAAGCATGCTGATGATCCTACCGGGTTGCTGCACTAACGTGCTGTATGAGGGTCGAGGAAATTGATGTTTCCACTAACCTATGGTAAGAGGGGTTACATAATGCTTCTGTTGTTGGTCTGTCTCAGTCAACTGATGATGCGTTGAAGTCTCCCGAAACTAAGCATCTGGAGTTTTCTTCCCAGAGGGCCAGCTTATTCAGGTGGAAGTCTTCTGCCTCACATTTAAGGCTCTGATATGCTGCGATTACAGCCCTATTTCTTACATACTGGTCAACAGTACAACATTTGACATGTCCTAGTCTCCTGCCCAACCGTTTCTATGGCCCCAACAATGCAAAGGATGACATCTTTACATTCCCATGCTAACCTATCGCTTCTGGGTAACTGTGTTTAACTGCTCGAGTTAGATATGATCATTATCCCCTGGAAGCAAGACCTGGAATTACACCTACACTTGTCGATTATCCTTATTCTACGCTGCTCTTCTTTGAAACGGGACAAGTTTTCACTTATCCCATTCAGAATTATAGATAGGTCCTCCTG
Source organism: Heterobilharzia americana (assembly GCA_944470555.2). NCBI lineage: Eukaryota > Metazoa > Platyhelminthes > Trematoda > Strigeidida > Schistosomatidae > Heterobilharzia > Heterobilharzia americana. The sequence continues at coordinate 51,720,700 of OX104129.1, read as the reverse complement.
AAGGATAAAAATATTCGTCGAGCGGTGTATATCCCTCCAAATCTTCGAATAACCAGCATGTAATGGTCAGTGAGTACTTAGTAGCCTACACATCATTTTCACTTTGCTTGTGCACTCAAACTGAAAATTTCCCATCTAATATGTCACCAATAACTTTCACGAAGGCCCATTGTTGATCAAGTGGCCCAACATAAATAAGTTTGCCCTGCCTAGAAGAAGAAGCCCAGAGACTCCAATTTCCTTTTATATCACCCTCCAGATGAAAACCTATTTTGATGGTCAGTTAGAACCGAGTTTCTCGCTGATGAAGTGCAAGCTGAGTCACACACTACTATTTTCATGACTTGTATGACCAAAGACGCCTGGGATATTAGTCAATAGTTACAATCAGGTAGCATGTCTCCATCATCATGCGCTGGGACGACTGCCACCTGCTTCCAGCTAAGAGGAAACCTTACTTCTGAGGAAAAGTACCCAGTGCCGCCGGGATTCACAGAGTATGAGGGCACTCAGCAGGTTCTCTAGGTTGGGTGAGATCGATCCCAGAAGACCTATTAGGATTTAAGCATCTAAATATTGCCTCGATTCTAAAAGTCTCCAATCCTGTCTCACTTAATGCTTGAGCCTGGAGTACCTGACTGATTTGCTGTCACCACTGTGATCTGATGCGAGCAAATTTGGGATTTTTGAGGAAGCGGTTTAGCTATCTCAAAATTTTTATGATCAATTCCTAAACTATTCAGGTAGTATATGCTCGGTAAACGCTACTCTCCTTTTTCGTCGGCCAGCAGCGTGACCCGTAATAAGCCTCCATCGTTCTACACATACTTCTGTGGTAGTTTACTCTGCCCCTTCTCACTGTACATCTTTAATGGATATCCCTTCAAAGTCTTCAGCCACTCCTGGTGCACGTAACCCCGCCGATTTGGTGCTGGTGGTTTGCGCCGTGTAAGCCTGCGAACGCCTGACCTTATCCAGAAAAAATAAATCCTTTTCTGCATGAAAACGTGGGTGTTTTCTGCATAGTCGTTTGAAGAAGCATGTTCTTCGACACTTCCCATCTGAAACACAGGTGGGGTTCGAGGCTTGGGCCACTGTTCACGCTGTCAACCTCAGATTTACTACACTTGTTTGCTGTGCTGGTTGATACGCTGTGGCATAAATTCGATTGCCTGTCAATGGTTTCTATTACGAAGAAACACTTTCCTGGCGAGATAGCTATCCCAAAGTATGCAAACACCAACATATAACAGCTGAACGGAGTACGGTCAAAACTTCTGGAACAGATAGCTTGGACAAGAAAAAGGAATCCTCCAGAGACCTGTTCAAGACACAGTCTCATAACTCAACGGATAGGTTTCAAAGTCCAGTTGTAGGTATCCCCGACAGACCACTTTGGGAAAATACTGAGGAGATTCTGTGGAGTACCGGGGAAGTTTAGGGGAAATACGTAAAATTCTGCGTGCTTCAGAGAGTTTTGGTGGATGGCGAGGGTTGAAGGTACCTAAGTCTTCGCCAGAGTTATGGGAGAGAAATTTTTGCGTAAAATGTTTTTACGCGATATATAAATGTGAGCATTACTATCGTCGCATTATGTCCTGCAGAGTTTTCGAATGATTACACTTGCTTCTCGATATTTGTTTAAATTGCCTCTCAAGCTGCACTGGGCGGTGCGCTCACCTTTCTACTCTCGCTATACAGGTGAGCGACGCTGCTGTTCAGTATTATTACCCTTATATTTTGATAACGCAGGAAATGCATGTAGAACAAAGCATCGAAACGCTTAAGAAACGGCTGTGGTTTGTAAATCACGTGTTAAAATCCTTAATTTGAGGGGCTGTCTCCGGTCAAGTTTACACCAACGTTGTCGGATGATTCAGCTTCCACTTTTAAATAGGTGTAACATGAGTCTTCCACATGCAGGGCATTTTGAAGATCAGGTTACATGTAGGATTCCCCTCTTCTCACTAATGTCCGGTGTTTAGGCGCCTGTTCACGTGGCAAATCCAGCGGAACTTATTTCTGGGACCAGCATGCCACAATGTCCAGCTTTTGCCGCTGAAAAGGCAACTGCAGCTAACAGCAGTGGATGGGGTGTGAAATATTATACCCCTCGTACTGTCCGAAACGGACGACACCATGCTAGTGGTTGAACACCAGAAGACGATGCCGGACAGTTTCAGGAAGGTCGCGATGGAGCTAATGCTGACGACCAATATCAGCATTGCCGACATGGACCGTGCACCGGCGCTGTTCCGGGAATTTCCGTCGCGGTTACTAAGATGAGTAAGGGGTTTTCGAAGGAGTAAGACAATCGCCCGGCGGCAACGGAATTTATTATCACTTGGGTCTCAAAGGGAATCTTATGAGCTACGGAGACGCCTGGTTACAGCTTGCTAGCCTCCACAGCATAGACATACATGTGAACTTTATTGGTTTATCTGGATTCAAGATTTCAGGTCAGTGGTCGTGGACAATTTTGTTGCAGAATCAGTCCTTACTTCGGTACCGTATTTATAATGGAAATAGGAAACTTGGGGACATTCGATTAATGCTCAAGGGGTTTCACCTCCGAGTTGAAAGCTATTTGTAAGGATAAGCTGTATAATGAACGTCATCATAGGTTAGTCGAGGTAAGATTGCTAGCCGTAGTTTGCAGCATACCTGCACGTTTGCGCGCTAAGTGCACCGTTGGCCACACCGGCACTGCAGGTTGCGACGGGTGTACCGTTGAGTGCAATTGGATAGACATTAGAGTGGTTTGTACCAGCGGTGACGATCGTTATCCAGAACTAGATCAGCAACACACCTGACTTGAGTAGTCTACCTCAGACGCCATCAAGAATGAAAAAACAGACAAGATGACACTAAAGAGCTAATGCAGTCGGATGGTAAATCTAGAACTAAAGTGGGTTCTGAACCCCTTCAGTTCACACACTACCCTACGTGGCAAATGCTTCGGATGCTTGCTGATAATAACGAACATACTATATCCATGGACCTAGGCTCATCTCCGTCCAACCAAAAAGCCATCCAATCTAGGCCTCAGGACAACGGAGGGACAAACGAAACTGCTTATGCCAAAAACACAGTGATTCCCCCCGAAAAGGCTATAGAAAGCCAAAAGCCGGTAGGACGAGCTCATCCACTGTGCGAAATGTAAATGGCACTGCAGCTAAGGATCCAGGACTTGATGAAAATACCAATACCGAACTGTGGAGAGCGTACAACCCACAGATGAGTCACTTGGCCTCAAAGCTACCACATCTCTGAGGGAGAAGGTATGCAGCCCAGTTTTTTCACTGCCCACCCCCCATACCACCGAACCCACCCACTGCTCCGCTAGTGACACCACAACCAACACCAAAGCCTGGAATGAGGTATGTGTCCGACGGTATCAACTTCCTCCATCGTATCTGTCAGTGACAACAGCAAGGAGAATACTAGCCACTCAAGTGTAGCGCAACTGGAGAGGCTGTGGGAAAACTACGATATGTATCAACACACTGATAAGGCAGCGGCAAGTAATAAGTTCGGTCCCTCCATTTCGCTCACTCAGTACCCCTTGCATCTATCAGCACTAGATCTCTAGGCAGGATCCCTAGTAAGTTAAATATCAACCCTTTCGAACTGTCGTACTCCAATGAAAAGTGGACTGGTTTGGGTAACGGAGACCTGGCTAACCCCAGATATGTCATGCATGCACAGCGCAGTCGACGGATACGGAACATAAAAAGGCAACAGAGCCTATAAAAGGGGTGGACGTCTTATTTATGCATCAAGTACCATCATCACAGGCACCCCAAATCATGAACTGGATAGAACTCCTGAATGCGCTTGGATAAGCTCAAGCGTCAGCAAGCACAACCTCCTCATCGAATGCATGTATGATGTGCCAAACACTCTCAGAGAAGTTGATGAGATCATCTGGGAAACATATGAGCCCACCACCACTCTAGACCTCTACTCCAAGATAATCTATGGCGTTTTCAACCTCCCTGGAGTAGACCGGAACGTGTGCGCGTTTCCCACAAACTGTAACAGACCCCTGGCAGTAATTGGCATGCGAGGTTGCCAGCAATACGTGGACTCTCTCACTAGAAACAATAATATTCGGCCTGGTACTTTTCCGCGATACCGAGCCACTATCTTCACGGGTAGCAAAAAAATACAAACAGTGATCATAGCATGGTGCTTTGCACTTTACCACCTCCAGTGGCTTCCAAAAGTGCGCACGAACCAAAGTCAAAGCACTGGCAATGCGAGGAACACGAGAGTGCTGACCAGGAGCTACTTGTGACACCCAAAAGATGCCCCTATCAGACAGATTTCTTCGCTAGTGGTCATCTACGTCAAAACTTAGACGAACTTGAAGTGATTATTGGTTCCTTTCAGGAAGCGATCGTGCCCACCAAAGTCAACCTTAAGGCGACATTGTTCATTCACAGAAAAACTTGACGTAAACCGCGGGAATTAAGGAAAAACAATTTGTTTTGAGGGGTTTTAATGACCTAAATTGGATACCTACAGCATTCTTTTCACTTCAAGAATGACAGAATAAAGACACTGGTCGCAGAGCGCTTGATAGCTCGTCCAAAGCGCAAAACCATTTACGGTATCATGCGGAAGTGGGACAAAAATAAAAATGACCGTCCAGTGAACCATTTAGAGCACGGACATATAACTTATCCTCGGGTAACTTGTGAAATACTCAGTGAGCGGTTTCTTAATAATGCCGACATGCCTCTAGCTGCGGACATCGAGATGGTTAGTACACGTAGCAGTATGATGGGTTGTATGAAGTTTAATGTGTTTGACTTCAGCGTCGCAATTAGAATGTTAAAAGCAAGTGGCAGCTGTGGGAAGGATGGGGTATTATCGATAATTTGCAAAACGGTGTGCCCAGATGTGGCAGTTACATAACGTAAAACATTTACCCCCTCATTAGATCCTGGAAACTGTCTCGCCAGGACATAAGTTTGGAGTCAAGGCTGACGCCGGTAATTACAGATCGACTGCTATAACCCCGGTTATTTTGTGGATCACGAAGAATGCAAACAAAAACCAAATTTCAGCCTACCTACGAGAGTTTGGCCACATCAAATCCTTATAACATGTCCATCTGAAGACAAATTCACGCGCCACAAGCCTCTCCGACCATATTAAAAAGATCACCTACAAAAGGCATCACAAAAAGCTGGTGATAATACCCTACTTCACCGTCACTAAACCCTTTGACAGAGTCTCACGCAACTTGTTTATTATTGATGGGCTAAGTCCCCTTGGAACCTATAATCCACGCTTGGACTGGTCAGAATCCTTTCTGTATAGCTGTAATCAAGTAACAAAGTCGGCTCAACTGTCTCAAAGCCTAATTCAATGACTGTTGAGTTGTCCAGTGCAGTTTCTTCGGTCCACTTGACTTCATAATATACATCATAGGTATATGTGAATGTTTCGAGCCAGTTAAACCGTTTTTATATGCAGATGACCTGAAGGTAGTAGACGCAGGCTGCAGAAGTGGCCTCACCCTGATCACTGCCTCTGTTCAAGCAGAACTGAGATGGTATGTAGTGCGGTACCTGGCCACTCGACTTTAACGTAAAATATTCGGTTGGTCACGATTAGATGACTGTGTTCCAGAACTAAATTTAACGATGACTGGATATGACCTCACAAAACTGGTCTGCGCTAGGTCTGGGGATGTGATGCTCCTACAACCTATCTTTCTCCCAGCACATGTTCAAACAGGTGTCAAAATCACACAAACTTTTAGATTTCTTAACACAGAACTTTTACAGTGACTAATCCACAGTTATCGTGTATACAGTATGTATCCAACCCTTGCTTGAATACCGCTCATTTATCTATGGCAGTATGAGGGTTGTGGATAAACTGAAAATGAGAAGAGTGCAGAGGTGGTTAACAATGAGAACACTTAGCATGAATTACGACGTAAGATAGGCAACCAGATGCAACATCCTAGGACTTCAGCCTCTGTGGAAACGTAGGCTGAGACTCAACTTGGTGCTGTTTTGCTAGATTCTAAACAGAATGACTGGCAGTATGTACACAGGCTTGCAGTTCATAAATAAAGCTGCCTATGGCTTAAGAGACAAGACAGCAGTAGTAGAAATTGGGCATTTCAAAACAGTTACTAGACGTGACTTCATCTTGAGGTAAGCCCAGATAGTGAAAAGTTTATGTGCAGGAAAGCGTGAATCAAACACTTTAGCTAAGTTTGTAAAACACCTAAACTCTACATTACCCGACTGTGTTATAAAAATTATCCGCGATACCGTTCCAGAAATTATGGATACAATGGGGCCTTGTAATATGTAAACAATTTCCCACCATAAGGGTGGAGAAGCCACACCTATTTCGGTCGTTTTTCCATTCCAAAGCTTCAAATAGTGGCGATAAGGAGGTATCGATAGTTTTTGAAGAAAATGAACTGTGAAGAATATTATCCCACCTACTTGAAAATCTGAACATCAGATGAACAAAATATAAAATTGAAGTCTTCAAAAATCCATGTCATGCGACCGAAGTTTCATCGACATCCTCAGGACTCAAATGAGGACTGTGTGCCACCTATTTCCAAAAGCCTCGTATCTTTCGAGGAAATATATTTGTTCCACCAAGAAATTTATTGCCTAATGAGCGGGAGCCACCGGCTCTTTCACTCACTTGGCCCTGTCACCGTATCGACATTTGTCTATTCTTGGGGTGCTCAGATGCATTCTTTGAAGTTGATGACGCTGGGAACAGACTACTAGTGACAGGAATCTGTGACTAAACAATGTTTTACAACACTTACTAGGCTAGCCAACTATTTTGACTTCCTTTTGCCCACTTTACAGGCACTGCGGAAAAACACAGCCCTTGTGTTCTACAAGTGGTTGTTATTCAAAGGAATCACCCCTTCCTTTGATAAGCAGAGGCTGGAGGACCCCCACATATTCAATCACTGGTTGGCACGCACATACATATATGTTCTACTACAATGGCTGCAATTTCATGAAGAAGACTATTCAGTGTAAGTAACTAGAAGAAGCACAAACTTGATATTATTTCAGCTTATATCAGTCTGGTGACCCCTGTAAGCCAGGATCTGTCGCACAAGATCATACTTTCACACATATTTATCAATTATGAGCACTCTCAGCCCTCGCAGGGACCACTACATGCATGAGAATCTTACCGCTGAGAGCCTCGGGCAAGCTGACAAGAAATTTTACCTTCATCAGCAATACTATCAAGAATTTAATGACGGTACACTGAAAAAATTTCGCCGTAGGTGTCAGAATCGACGGTCACATCAACCTAGAAATATCTGAGTGCAAAGAGGACACCTAAGGAATTAATTCAACAGATTTCCGTGGCGAGGGTTATGTGTTGAGACGTCACCAGCTTATTAAATAAAATAATTATTTGATATACGGAACTACCAGCTCTCCACACGGCGAAAACCTCATATTATTGAGCGTCGTAGTAGCCAATATCCTTATGATTGAGACATTGGTCCTAAAGACAACTGGTCCGCATTTAGTTCGTTCAAGGATATAACCTGATGAACTTTTCGCCGGAGAATAATGCAAGAAATAATTCAGGCCTGCTGTCTTGCTTGTGGCAGTTAGTTGTCGGTGAAGCGTAATACAGCACAGATATACTTCAGAAAGATCTTAGAACACAGGGTGACCAATTATTTGTAAGAGTGCTGCCTGCCCCAGAGCTTCTTTTGAATACTTAGACCAGGAAACCAGTGAACCAGGCCCTCCAAGGGCCTTCTCAGTCCGTAACGTCCTGTTCTTACAAGTGCTCTTGGATCGTGTGCTGGCAGCGTTCACCATTGGTGCCTGTACCAATCATGGTGTAGTAGACACTTCGCTTTCTTCGAGGTAACTAGTACCGCATCGTCCCACCACACTAGCGGAGATCCGACAGATTGTAGTGTCTCTGCTATCGAGGCATAGGCAAAGGATCCACAAAGCATGTTCAGAAGTGTTTTTTCTGGTTAAGCTCAAACACCTTTGTACCATTCACTCACTCGTTTTTCCTGAATAGCACCTGGTCTATACGCAACAATACGAAAGAGATCTAACCCTCTTCTCTGATCTACGATCCATCTACGATAATGATTATCAGTAGTCCAAGTGACCCACACTACGGGCTAAAGCGATGACAACAGTTGAGTGGTTATCAAAAACCCGCATGGAATTCAACAGAAATAAAGAAACTGATAGGCGTTAGGCGCCTATGGCCAGAGATTACACCATCGGAAGTATGGAAACTTGGAGGAGAGAAAGATGGTTAGAATATGACAGTCTCTAGGACTTTATTTACACACATATCCCATACAGACAATGAAAACTGTCTGCTAGGTGAGTACTCTTCAGAGTTTAGCGGATTGACCATTGACAACAAAATAACGTACCTTAGAAACTGTCCTAACGCAAATTTGACGGACACGGAGACCAACCACTAACTCTTTATACTTGTATGATACCCTTGAGTGCAAGACTAAGGAAGAATACAATAGGGAATCCACGTGGGGGTATTGTAGCTGATGGACCGTGCTGAAATACCAGTGTGTTTCGAATAACTGGCTAGAGGATCATGTACAAGCAACTTAACGTAACACGACGTATCATATGGGGTAGATGCTTGACCGTGTGGCCTTAGCTTAGCTGGTTCATTGAAGCTATGAGGGTCGGCATCAAGGCTGATTGTAAACAAGCCCTGTGTTGCCGATTTTGAGGAATAGTTCGCAGATGGAATACAATGCATCTACCTGTCCACACCTAAACTATGACATCGCTGAGTCTGAACATATCTGACAAACGCTCTCAAGCAAGATTTAAGATACAGCTCTTAAGATGATAAGAAGTTTTCGTTATCGATCTATATTAAGGCAGAATAATGCTATTTAACCCTTCCTACATCGATTACAGGTGAGCTGGGACTTTTAGGCAAAGCATTATACACTACTATTAATGTCTTCAAAAAAGATTGGACCTGTGAATCCAGTTCATGCTGAGGTGATGAGGCATCATCGGTAAGGATGACTTCGTCAACCTAATGACTCGATGCGTATGTGTGTGTGTGTGGAGGAGGGGTCGGGTGAGAAGGCTAACTCGCAACCTCTATTTTTCTTCGATATCTGTTATCTTGTTCATCCAGATATAGAAGCTGTTAATATCTTGATGACTTAAGATATGGAAAGGATTTGAACCAGAAATAAGAGTAGAATAACCTTTATGTTCTCGAAAGTTCAAATATCAGCTTTCATTGGGTAACCTTTATGTTTAAGTGTGTTGACTTTCTAGGTTCATAACCACAGTGACGCTTTTCATAGTTTGATCATCAAACTTTACTAACCGGAATTATGCCTGCATACTCTTTTGACTGCAATTCGTATATGACAAATAGTGCTATGGGGCATGATCAAGATATTCATTACAAAATGTCGAAAAAAATAGCCCAGCTGACAAAAGTTATTTGCATGCTAAATTCACGCAGTGAAGATTCAGTTGACTTACTAAAACAGAAATCTAAGCTGCATGAGTTTGAAATTAATGAATTAAAAAATTCCTACAACTCAAAGATAAGAGACCTGGAAGCAAGTCTGGAAAAGGAGAGAAGCATCAGCAGTACGATGTCACGTTTGGAAAAGTGTGTCGAAGAAAAGGATTTAAAGATAATAGACATAGAATCTGTGAGTAGGGTTTAAAAGTCTGATTACACTGTAGAAGCGACTCACAAGGGATATGTAAATGTGGTCCTTTTTTAGGGGTAGGGAACTAATTTTTGAGATGGTTTGTTTTCCACTTAATCTTGCGTTATAAAATGTATATTTGTCAGTATATAGTATTTTGATATACATTGGGTATATCTGCTGAGAGTTCTTTGTCGGTGATGTTTAGTAGGATAGCATTTTTCGTCACTATCGTTACAAGCTTTTTGTTTCAACTACGTTCAATTTAAACTCTCTATGTGTGTTATCTTGGTCTGCCAAATACCACTGGTGTCAGGGAATTATACTTTTAGGGTGATAAATAAATTTCTTAAAACAATAAGCGTAGTTCAGTGATGCCAGAAATTGGTGCTGGCCTTCAAAGTTTTGACAAACTTGTTTATCCAGAGGTGCACGGTTAAGGATCCACGCCTTTCGGGACTTTGTCACTTATTTACCAGCCTTTCATCCCGCCCACCATGTTTTGTTGACACGATCCTACGAACGTGAGACCAGTATCTGGAGGGCAGCGTGGATCTTTTCTAGGTCGCAACGCTGACGGATCTGAAAAAAGTTAACAAACTAGTGGTTAATGTCTGAAAGTGTCTAAATCGCACTCACAGTAACTAAATTTTCAATAAGATACGTCACAGTATTATTGACTACACACTCAAAGTTGTAATACCATTTTGAGAGACATAGGTGTTTGTGTACCTTCTTTGTCGTAGTGTATAGAAGTTTAGTGAAAATCTACAATTTCCGTAGACTACCATGAAATTTTGACGCTTGCAACATATTTTGAGATGGTTGAAAATCAAGGAAAAGAGATTTCTTGTTGTATAAGTGTTTTCAGATGAATTGCTACTGTATTTTCCATCTCTTCCGTCATTATTTTATTTATTTTAAAACCGATCTAAAGTTCTACCTGTTGACTGTCAAAAAGTGTGAACTGTGACTTTAAAAAGTGTCTGGGCCGTTTTAAGTAGCCCACTGTCATAAAGTAGGAAAGGTGAGCCTAAATTGGCCCCTAGCATTCACAAAGTCTAACTTCATCTAGCCAGTTTGCTTAAACTTTACATTTTGTGTGACTCGGTAGTAATGCAGCTTAATGCTGTTTCACGTGTTAATTCTCTTAGCTAATTGACAGTTTTTCGGCACTTGTACAAAGAATCACTAGTGCTGGAACGGGGTGAATTCCCTAATTAGTTTGATTGGTGTTGTTTTGACTTTTAGGTAAACTATTAGTGGTACACCAACAAAGATACCTTATGTTTTACTTACGGTGTCCACAAAAGGTGATATGAGAGTAAGAATGTTAAGGTCTACTGTTGTCGAAGTAAGGTATACTATCCATTTATTGTTTAATAACATGCATGTTCTGTCAATAGGCATTACAGTCGGAAAGGTGTAACTGGCGCTGATTCTAAAATTAAACATTTTAAGATTTCTTTCATCAATGTAATTTTGAGTTTACTGTATTCTCTTACACGTCAAATTTCAAAAGCTGTTTTTGTACTCAGGTTTAAAAGGTGAAAGATTTAAGTTGGTGCAAAGTTCAACCTATATTCTGGAGTTAAAGTTATCTATAGCAGATTATCTGCATGCCTATAAACATCTTTTAGACGTAAAACCCTTATCCATGGTGTACTTCATCCCTATTTTGTAATTCACAGCAGGATTTTTCTCAGCATGTTCGTCAGTATCTACGTAATCTTACTTCTTAGATGGTTTGTGCATTGAAGAAAATAACTGGTTTGAGAATATCCGGAAGGCTATGAAATGAAGCTATTACTAGTGCTTGTATATTTGCAAATTTAAAACTGCATTTAACATTAAAGATATCTGTAGACTGACTTTAAGACCTTGTATCTTGCGAGTCAAGTTGAAATTCTACAAGCCACAACCGAAACCACTAGGGATAATTTTTATTCAATAATTTTACTGCTCAAGAATGTATATGCAGAAATCCTTTAACTTTTCTAACTGAACATGTCACCTTATAAAAGCCATATATTTATTGGACGGAGTTTTAAATCCACTTACTGCTCACGTCTCTGACTTGAAACTTGGTATTTTTGTTTCTTATCTCTTCTCATTCTTCTTAAAAGCCCGGTAGAATCTTCAAAATATGTGGAACAGATAACTAGTCAAATCTATTCTATGAGTAGTGCACCGATTTCGCGAACGGAACTCCAGTTACAAATACCTTCCACTTAATATATGTGTTTTTGAAGACTTACTCTATGAAGAATTTGAATATTTATCAACATTGTTGAGGCGTTTTCCTATTTTCCCACCTAAGTAGAGTTTACTACTTTGTATTCAGTTGAACTTTTTTCCACAATTTACTGCTCAACCTCGATGGGTTAATTCAGTCTATATGTTTGATCTCATGATCTTCTTATAGGCGTGGTCTTAGCCAAATGTGCATAGAAGACTAATTTGTATCGACGAAAACTTCAAAATTAGGAATTAACCTTTATTTTAGTTCTTGTGCGAGTTAAAACTATGTTTCTATTTTTAAGCCCAGGTATCTGGAATTATAAATAGATGATGAACAACTTCGATTATAAAAAGACATGGATGTTCATCATTTCGCAATTCAAATTCTTTTGTAGGTCAGATGGTTTAAATGTGCTTTAGCAGCTCACAGCAAACGTATGTTAAAATAATAGTCGGTTTTTAAACAAAACTTCAAAATCTAAAAGCCTGAAGGTATAATTTCGAGATAGTGTTTAGGTTTTTGTCATGCCATCAATGTGCAATTCATAAATTGTTATCTCATTTTCGGCATGATTATGATATAAGAACGATCAAAATTCCCAATGAATTCCATGATTTCTCTTGGTGTTTCCTTTTTTGAGTCTTCAGGGGTTGGCTTATTTAGTTTTCATTATCCTTCAGGGCTAGGAGTAAGTAATGTTTTTATGATGCTTTCTTTTAGTTCATGGTAGTATTTATCATAAAATGACATTAGTTAGAGAGTCACTGAGAACACTGGATCAATAAACAGCTCTTTCGTCTTAGTTTTGGACTCCTCAGCAGGACGCATCCTCGATCCTGTCAAGGGTCGAAACAAAAACCTTTAGGTGCAGTGATAAAAGCCGTAGCTATTTAGCTGCTGGGTTGAAGTTCAGTGGTCTACAGCTCCTTATTTCTGCTTTCTTTTCCTAGAAGTCGTGAATAAAATTAGGTGCGTTAAAGTCTACACATGTATTGACCGAGTAGCCGCATACATAAATGATCTTTACAGTGTGACTGAATTAATTAGTTTCATCGTGGACTTAAGAACGGAGACATTTAACTTGTAAGGATATTGCATGCAAAAGCTATGATGGCATAATTGTTGTTTCATAGAAGACTAACAAATTTTGTCTTGACTTTTTTGATTCGCGTTCCTACGATTCAATAGAAGTACAACCAGCTTCTCGATGAGCATCACTTAAAAGAAGAATCGATGAAAGTGAAATATGATGAGGAAATCGTGAAGCTTCAACAGACTTTAGTTGAATATCAAGAAAGATATAACAAGGAACTAAATTCAGTCCAGCATTTGGCTGAGCAATGGAAATCTCATCAATGCCCAAGCGTTGAACCAATTTTAAATGAAAAATTACAACTTGAAGCCAAATTGGAAAACTTAGGAGAAAAATATTCATCTTTAGAAATGGAAGTTGAATGTGAGTACGTCATACTGACTGAAGTGAAATGTGTTTTGAAAGTAAGCTGAGAAGAACTTAAAGTAATCAAAGTGCGAATGAGACTTTATTAACAGTGAGTTTTAAAACTCCATTGTTAGGTAACATAGCATAGAGACTAATAGTTTGAATACAATTGCAACTGGTGTATTTGTTCAGCCACTATTCGAATTTCAAGATTCAGTTTTCTAGTTATGTATTCATTGAAATAGTTAGTAGCCCTACTTGAAAGTTTCCTAACATATATAACCAGCTTCACTGATATATCTGGCTAACAACTTCCCACAGAGTCTTGTTCTCCAAAAGGCGTGTAGGAATTGCAAATCATGGACTTACACAATATAGTTTACTAACTACCATTTATTGATTCAATAAAAACAACGGAGAATTACAAGTATCTCACTAAATAGTAATAACTAATACCTATTATAAAATAGTAGCTATCGTGCTTCCGTAGCATAGTGGATGACGCATTGGCGTTTGAAGCGATGGATACGAGGTTCAAGTCTCAGTGTGAATAACATAACTGAGGTGCAGGTATATTCAGCTGACGAGTCCCAAGTAGGACGAAATGCGAGTCCTGGATTCTTCTGCTAGCCACAACCAAACAAATTACCGTAGTTTACTAAGCTTGATTAAAATATGTATTCATCAACAACTGGTAAACTGTAGTGTTTAAACTGTTTTACTTTGAGAATCATGACTGTTTTTTATTGAAATAATCAAGGTCAGCTGGGTAAACATCTACAAACAAGTGGTTGTGACTACTTTGGTTCTTAGTGTTTTCTTATCAAACCAGTAAATTCCGTAAGTAGCGTAGGTTACTTCAGGCTAGTTTAATTATTTAGTAGCATGTACTGATCATTGTGAATATTGAGTGATATTTCATTTTCTAGCCATTAAGATTTCCATCAGTTGTTTAAAATAAATTTTCAAATCTTAATACAGGTCGAATAAAAGTTCTTACAGATTCGTATGAACATAAAATTCAAGAAATGGTTAAAAGTGTTAAAGATGAAGAAGCTCAAAAACAGAACCAACTTTTGGCAATCAATAAAAACCTTTTGAATGATTTGAAAAACCAACAATATATCTACGAACAATTGGTGATAAAAAATAATGAAGAGAAAAATGAACTGACCAATCATGTGAAGAATACGACGGAGAACAATTTAAATAACCACTGGCAGGATAGATTAAACCAAGAAAGAGATGAATTTCAAAATCAATTATCTAAATTGCACAAGTCAAACGAAGAAATAAAATATAATTTAGAAAATCGTATTCAAAGTCTAGAGTCGAAATATGATCAAGTAACTGTTATTTTGTTTGTATGTGAGTGTTTGTATTCGAATGTTGGTCTGAACTCTTCAGGAAGTTGGAATGGAATGCATCATTTTTTAGATTAGAATAATCGTATCCTATCATCTCGAAGAAAGCTTATAATATCTATGTCACCTCCTTTTAAAAGCGTAAATATGAGGGGAGAATCGGATAGTAGTTTTTAGTTAGTCAGTGGTTTTCATGACGGAATGAATTTAGTTAACTCATTACTGAAAATCTGGAAGGCCTGAATGATGAGTTACCTTATCCTATTTTAGGACTCCATAGAAGCTTTCCAGATCACACTACTTTGTGATAACAGCTGTCATAGAATCAGTTGGTTCCATGCAAACAACTGCTTGTAATATTTGTTAGATATTCACCAGTGAATGAATTATGAATATATTTCTTGATGTCCTGAGAGGAAACCACGAAGTTTGGCAGACGCGTACCGTTGCCAACGAATAATATAGGTGTTTAATTGCGAATTAACTCGATTGGTAAGATGAGTACTTTAGCGTTCTCAGCCAGTAGCTGAACGACTGTCAGATTCTATAATCCTGCACTTTATTAGATATTGAATTGTGGGTTGTGGGTGCGCAATTATGAGAGGTTTTAAAATCAGATAAGACCATTTTCTGTTGCACAATGCTTTGGAGATTAAATATGGAACCCATCAATAGTGTGCATTCGTGATCCGATTGTCTACATATGTCAAGGTAATTCCTTTCTGCAATTTCTTGAAATTGTTGATATGAGATATATTACAAGAACGTTTCAAAAATTCATCCCAAAGGTGGTCTGAATCATCTTCTCAGTTGTTACAGCGGTCACCTAATTCTCCATTACATACAGTAGGACTCTCTTGAAGTTATTATTGATGACTGTAAACTCACTTTGCATTGACAATTCCTAAGAGTCCTAGATACCTTTTAGTTGCAGAAGGATCAGTTTTGTTTTCAATCTTGATATTGATACCACTGCCGTCACTTCTCACACCGCAAAAAGCACTGCTGTAGCGGATGATGGCATTCCTCTAAGAGGTTCTCATTCTAATAGAACTCGATAGTTCATTGAAATGATCTTGAACACTCTGGTTTCTTTTTGTTTTGCATGACGTCTTAGCAACACTAACTGTACTTTTTTTCAGTTTCTCGATTGTACACCTTTCGTGAAGTTGGAAACTTCTCATGGAAACATCTCTTATTTTTTATATCAGCTGAAAACAGAGTACGGAAATTATCAGCAGAAAACGAAACTGGAATGTGAGAGACTCCGTAAAGAAATTGAAGACTTGCATATTGTTGAAGAGAATTTAAAAAAAGAATTAATCACAAAAGATGAAAAGTTAATAACTTTAGAAAAAGAGGTAGACAATTTAGTATTTGCTTCTGCTCATGTTTCAAATTTCATTTCACTGCTTTACTGTTGATCTTTTCTCAAGACCGTAATATATTGACTATGGGCATATAATTGACCCATTGCGAAATAAAATGGGAATGAAAGTTCCAGTGAATTGAATGAGATATCTTACGCAACGGTGTATGTCAGAGATTTGGCAGTGAAAGCTGTCGAAAGAACTTCCTAATTGGTAACGATAATGAGCAGATGTAATCAAGAAAAGGCGAAACTCAAAGGTTTGAAAGGCGTGATACCAATAACTGATAACCTTATGGAGTTGAAACGCAAATGAATTGACAATAATAAGACTTTCTTCAGTAATCCAGTTACTGCTACCTAAATTTTTGATCTAAAAGCATAGTTTATTCGGTGAGTTTGCGAGACTGAGTTTGCGTTTATTACGAACAGAAAAACATGTGGATAGGTGAAAAGATAGATAGATAGACACGCAGACAAATGAGACTGAAAAAGTTTCACAAATTTCCATGTATCACATGCGTCAAAATATATGTGGCAGTCAATAACTTATCGTATTCATGTTGATAGCATAATAATGACAAAAACGGGGGACGTTATTTCCTGACGCATACACAACTGATAAACATAACTGTCAGCTCGGTGTTTGAATCTGTGTGGGATATTCCAACTTGTCATTGATAACTTTCCGCATTTTTTCGCCATCATACTGGGATTTACTTCGAATGTTAGCCTATCGTGCAGGTCAAATGGACCAATGGGGCTGACCAGCCATGTCATCAGCCTATATAAACTTGATGCAACTATCTGTATATATGACCCAGAATTTTAAGGTGACAACTGGAATGAATTCAAACAAAGTACTTCGTAAGAAAACATACTGAAAATGATTTGAAGATACATTGAATGTCTCTAGTAATGTCAAGTACATAAAGATGAGTTCTGATCAACATTCAGTCACATAAAGTGACCTTCAAGCAGGCAGATTTGGACACGCATATCACTCACTAGTAAGCAACTTCGTTCCACTAACGATGTCGTAAGATTTTACACGTTTTCTGAATAGTTTTCCAGTTAGACGTTTCATTTTCCTTGAATGAGTTGGAAAAAGTCCCGGAATCAAAGTGTGAGTACTGAAGAATATGTTCTTCAAAATAAATACGAAATATATGAAAATCCACTGAATCTTAAAGCTTTACCGATGTTGCCAGAGACACGGCAAAGCTTTTCAAGAATTAAGTACAACACTTTTGACTACTTATTCAGTAGTGAGTAACATATTTCTTAAGAATGCTTTTCTGGATGGTTCAGGGGTATTGGAGTTCAGGTTAGTATACATCGTGAACTGACATCAGTTGGAGAAACGTTGGAAACTTGGGAGCACTGGACAGCTGTTTCTCCCTACCATGAGAAGCACTACTAAGGAGTCTAATACCAGAACGAAACAGCTGTCCAGTGCTCCCAGGTATCCAATGCTCCTCTGACTGATATCAGTCCATGATGAATACCAACCAGAAATCATTAAATCCACACAAACCTCATAATTGATAGGAAGTTATGGATTGATGTCCCATTATACAGATTAATATAGTGTCACGAATAGATATATGGACTGCAGATTCTTGTTGGATCTGTACGCTGTTTGGAATTGACTGAACCAAATTTTGTGCGGCCTGCTTGAACTTCGGCATACCAATGAAAGTTTCCACCAGACACATGATATCATATTCTCCTCTTTTAGTTTATTTTAACCTTTGACATATGTCCTTCAGACATATGATGTACCTCTATGGAATTTTAAAGTAACCGTTTTTCGAACTGATAACAAAACGAAGGAAAAAAAATGTCATGTTAGACTGAAATGAACTTTTGAAGGTTCAAATATACATATTACTTTTATTGCCCGTATGCCTATCTTGAAAAGCACACCCTTCTACTGGTTGACTGAACAATCACCATCAAACACTGGACGCTAATCCAACACCAATCTGCTGCTTAGTGTTATCACCTTTAATTTTGTTATTATAAACGTTATTCAGAGGCATTCATCATTTTGGTTGGAAATATTATTTTGGCAGTGAATATACTAAAATGTTATGTGCTAAGAATTCTATACTGTATCGAACATATTGTTTAGAATAAATCTATTATTATTATCATATTAAAATGATATGCAGGGAATTTACAGGGCTTTAAACCGACTTTTATGTTCACTAGGATAGCATGAACTAAAGGAATGAAACACAGTTAAAAGTCGGTGTGAAGTTCACATTTTTAAGTTATTTTTTTCGTGGATCTTTTGATATCAAGATAGTTTTCTTCAATAACTGATATTGCTTAGATAACATTTTTCGAAGCGAAAGTAACGAGTAATGAGCTTTACATAGGTGTGCATATTAAACATTTTGGAGATTTCGGGTAGGTACCTATAATTCCTTTGAACAGAAAGTTCCCAAAGAAGTATTGAATCAGTGAATATATAGTTACTCGCATTCCCGAATTTAAGAAATATTGTGTTACAGCACTGACCTTTCAGAATGCAGCTGATTAACATAGTGACAAACTTTTCATGCAACCCTCGGGCAATGAATTTAATCTTGAAAAGAGATTTGTAATTTAAAGTGTTGAACAGATTCGTAACTGGATTCAAACATTTGTCTCGTATTGCTGGGTTTAATCATTGTCTGCTTTCTAGGAAATTTCGGATAGCGTTTATTGGGAATTCATTTTTCTCTGCCTTGTCACTTTTTATTGGAAGCTTTTTCAGGTAGTATAATATCAGACGATTGAAAATAAATGGAATCGGAATAAAGTTAACAAATAATTAGGGTATTTTAGTTGAAATGACAAGGAAGTTGACATATTAGCTTGAAAAACTAACTGAAAACTATACTTACTATATGTATGATGATCTTTCATTCCTGGTTGCGAGACTTAGTGTATTGAGTAAATCACTAACTGTCAAGACTAATAACCACTTTGTGCTTACATCTGCGAAGAAGTTGCTGTCTTCTACATTGATTTATTACAGCTCCTTAGAATACGAGAGGTTTCTGAATTTTCAATTGAACAACATAATGTAAACTGCATGTTTTATATATACATAGTTTCTAATGTATAGTTTCATTTCTGTGTTCAGATCAGGAGGTGTAGGAAGAGATATGAAGTATATCACATTCAGCATATCCCAATTTCTAAATGATTTGTTGAAAGATGTTGTTCTGTATTTCAATGCAGTTTTCTTCATTTTTCAGAAAGTATATAAACTACTTCAAATTAACACTTTTCAATATGGATGATTTAAATTGATCAAAAGTATTTGGAAAAATTTATACACTTGTCTATGTTTTCTGGTGTCGTTTTGTTCCAATCTTGAGATTATCAAGGATTCTGCAAAATGTTTTGGAATATTCTATCAAATTTGTGTATTTTCTGATAAATCTGTGACTATATCTCTCAGCTTTCTAAAACACAAATAACAAAGTATCATTTCCAGTAACTAGAGAGACAAGTTTGACAACAGAAAGCACAAACCTCATGAGCTAAGTTATGCACCTTCCCTTTTTGTATGTAGCATATCCAGAAAGAAATTTGCAGCTTAGTATTGAGAAATAACAGCTATCGAATCCCGTTATTCAGAATAGAGTAACAAGAATCTATGACCGTAATTTTGTCAAAATCAGTTATAAAGTCAAGTTAGCTCTCATTTTAATGCTGTTAAATGTATGTATTCATTTTGAAAGTAGCTGGATAAATAAGCCTTCCAGCTACTAATAGAAGTGAGTTTTTTTTACTTCTTAGGAGAATGATAAGTATTTCCAGCTAAGAAAAGAACGCGATGAATTATTGGAAAAGATGAAGATAACGAAAGAGCAGTTAGAAACTAAAAATGGTAAGGAAATTTGTCTACACATTCGTCATAATAAGAAGAGATTAAGACGGGTATTTCAGTTTTGGAGAGAAAATAACAATCATACAACGATTGTACCGGATAAATCTCATTAACTCATTTATTAGTCACATTTTTATTTTGTTGTTGTTCTGTTGGTTAATTGAGAAGTCCGGAAATTGCGGTTGATTACATCTAGGACTTGTAGACTAAGTGTACTTTCACGCGTAGGGTTGGTTACATGGTATTGCTACCCAAACTGTCATAAGCATTGGCTGTCGTTAAAAAGTATGCATTTAGTTAATCCTTTTACGAACAAAACTAGTGATATACGAATACACTGTGTGATTGGATAGACAGTATTTGTTTTTGAGAGGACTATAAAAATCAGCTTCATAGACTATATATGACCAGATACAGTACTGATTAGCATAACTTACAGTAAAGGGAATTGAACTTTGACTTCGGTGCCAAATTTTGATGATTGGTACGGACACTATGCAAGCTCTACGCTTATATAGTTCGTCAAATTTTAGAGATCTGATGTCAGAAGAACCATATTTACTATCTTAATGTGGAACATATCAGCAAAATCTTTTTCAAAAGTATTTTTAAGAGTTTAGTAACCGTTCTGGGTATGAGAAAATTAGATTAATAAAACTCGATTTTTGGTTGATCCAAAAATTCATTGACATGTACTCATTTGTGGAAGGCTTACAACATTCACTGACCATAAAGTATGGAGTATCTCAATCAATTTTATGATTGTTGAACTGAAGTTTGTCAATGCTGATGTTATCGTAATGATAGATATTAACCAGGAGTAAAATCCAGGATACACGTTTCTTCCTATTCAGTACTCGTCAGCTGAATATGCCTGGGTCTCAGCCAGGGATGTTTTTCCAACTAAGACTCAAACTCTGAAACGGCAGCTTCAAACGTCAGGGTGTTATCCATGAGGCCACTGAGTCGTGGTACCAGTTTATTGTGTGACGGGCACAGCTTTAATTTGATTATTTGCAGATGTTATTGGTAACCATTTTGTTCTCCATAGTCTTCAATGAGAATAAAATGTTTATTTGGTAGTGATATATTCTGAAGCTGCTGTATACACAAACACACATCAATTCGATTGTCTTAACATGAATGAATAGAAAATCTTCTTTTACTAGGGTTTCAGTATTTTTAGAATTTATTGATTTCCGTCAAATATGACTTTACAATCACCTGATTAAATGTCAACGTGTTTCTGGGATACTTGAAATGCAGTATTCGCTAATTCGTATTTTTCAACTGTAACCCATATCATTCTTCAATCATCTTTGTAAAGGATGTGAGTACTTTTGTTGTCTAGTTTTAAGAAAAAGAGTTTGAGGGTTTATTGCACAGGGATCACTTACATTTGTATTTATTACAGCTCACTGTAACCAATACATTATGTTTAGTATCTTTATGACAACTGAATACCAATTTAGTTTCATAAAAGTATTTAAGTTTCCGTTAAAAGTCACTGTTATATCTATCCTGGAACTTTAATCCTGTGTGATGATAATTGTTCAGCAGTGAAGCATTACTCTGCAATTTTTAATTTTTAGTGGGATGTGAAATTTGTAATTTCTATTGTTTGTTTATTATCTCATCGGTAAATAAAGGTTTTATTGAATAAATTTCTGATGATGCATTTTATTTTGGATCCAATTTTCATAATTTTCAAAATAAGACAATAAATTTCACTTGAAATGAATATTAGCCTGTGATAGTCTTAGGTTGAAAATTCTAGCGATAATGTTTTACCACTAAAATCATCGACCTGAAGTAGCAGTATTTTGTCGTGTACTTCATTCTGTATATTTGAGAACTAATGGTTTCTGTCTTGAAAAGCCTAAATGATCCCTTCAACATCGGAAGATATTACCCGTTGTAGTGTGTATTCATACAGTCGTTGCAAATATATGGAATTTACTGAGCAAATCTAGTCCTCAACAGTATTTGTGGTCTGTTAAGTCGTAACGCCAAAAGAGACATGAGTAGACATCAAACATCATTATTGAAATATAAGTTTTGCAAATAGCCCATTAAACTTTAAACTGCTGCTCTAAAACATATTTCGTTGATCTTTGAAGTCAAGATAAAGTATTAACACTCAATGTCCATAATCATATTCTGGACTATGAATCAGACATTTTGTATATGAAAGCCAGTGATACTGCTCAGCTTTCTAAACGTTGTTATTTGAAGATAGGTTGGAACTTGCTATTTTCTTGATGAAAACAAAGCTATTTAATCAGCAGGATAAACTCGTATCTTGGTAGTTTAAGTCTGATTGGGCTTTCAATGAACTTTTTTGACGCAACATTTTGTCAGACCTAAATCTTACACAGTAGAGCCTAGGGAATTCCTACAATCATTACGGATGATGACTTTAGAATTCCGATTCATTAATGGAAAATATTTGCTAAAAATGTCTGCAGAACATCGGATTACATATTATGTCAAACTTTTTGTATTTGACTCATGCCACATTATGCATTCAGACTTTTAGATGAAAATTATTTTTATTTATATGTAAGTTTCTTAGTATATAGTATTCTATCCATACAGACCTTAATAATAGTATCATATAAAGGTAAAAACCCAAACGGTTTCAAGAAATATTGAAATCAGGGGTGTAGTTTTTGAATCATTCGTTATCCATTTAATTGATTCGCATATTTCAAATTTTACAATTAGCACAAAATCAATTTGATGAACAGAAACTGATTCTGGCCTCCAAATATGAAGATATTCGAGCAAAGTTGAAAGAGTCTCAAAAGTTATTAAAAACGTCAGAAAATAAATTGCAGTCATTAAGAAGTCAAATTTCTACCAAGGAATCGGATTTTACCAATCTTAAAGAAAATCTCAAACTAAAATTACAAGTAAGTTGTATTTTATTTCTTTCTGAATATAGCTCCCAACAAATATTAATATCAGGGGGGGGGATATAAACGAATACTAAAACGGTACTGTCTCGTGTATGTAATCTCTGATCAGTGCTCATCCATGACCTATTCTGTTGTTGAATATTTAACTTTCAGTTATAGATGCTAATGACAAAGCACCAGGTTGTTTCGTAGTGTGTAACAAGCACAACTATATGTGACCCCAGTTGTAGTGTAAATAAACTTTTGGAGCTATTTGTGTTCAGATCGCCTTAAAGTGACAGTGTGAACTCAGATGGCCATCAGTAATTTTAATCATTGACAATGATAGGAAGATTAGTCACTTGTGCAACAATATACTTCAAATTTTTTTCAGAAACGTTCCGATTAAGTATAAGAAAGCAAATCTCTAACTTTTGGTTTTTACATCTATTTAACTGTTCTTTAGGCTAAATTTGGTAATTCCTTAAAGTTTGAAGTAAAATGGACCTTCAAATCATCTAGATTATGCAATGGATGAATGATAAGCTAGAATATAAACGTGATTCTCTCTTCGAAAATTGGTTAATAGAAGCCCATTGACTGTGTTATGCCATAACTTGACATATGTTTGTCAAACACTTCATAGGAACAATATTATTACTTCCAGAGTTTTCCATTTTTAAGAAATACTATGTTTCTACAACACTTTGAACTGGTACTACTCATTATTCCAGGCGATGATGATGAAACATTTGCTCGGTGAACGACCTTCTTTGAAATCGAATATGATAAACTAGTTTATTTATTGTGTAACCGTTGTGCAAAATTCGATGTTGGACTCCGAATGCAGTTGAAATAGCCTAATTTTATGGTACCCAGGCACCAAATGCAACAATATCATGCTGATTCCTTAGTGATATCATCTGGGACAAACACTGCATCCATATTCTTTGTTTGATCACTTTGAGTAAACACCTCAGTATTGATTTGGTTTACCTAGAAAGCTGTGAAATCTGTGATGGGAACTTACAACTTGTCAAGTTATCTGTTTCGACAATCATTGTACATAATATAATGGGATAGTAATGAAATAATTAAATCATATCATAGTGGTTAGGTAAATCAAAATAAATCCATCCGCCTCTGCGTTTCCAGGTGGTCTCAGTATTAAGGTAGAATTTCTCTGATTTCGCTTGCTGAATCTGCTAAATAACATGAACTGGATCTCCTACTTTTACTTAGTCATCTCTCCTATTTTACTTGAAAACTTATCATGATAAATAAAATTTACAAGTGATAGGAAGATGCCACCTTCAGTAATTTAATGAACAATAGTATTTATTCCGTTCCGACTATGCAAAGAAACAATCACTGAGAAGTGTTTTGTATGAAGTAAGTTTTTAGAAACTTGGCAAGAAACTATACTATGAGACTAGTCTATTTTTCTGTTCTTTATTGCTTAACCAAAACGGCTTTAATAATAATTAAAGTGTTGATTTTTTTCTGTAAGATACCTTTTAGTTCTAGTGAAATATAAGCTCGTTGTAGTTGAGTTTCATCTAAACATAAGGTTCTGATAATGAGCCACCTAGACTAATTCGTTGGAATTCGGCCTTTTGTGAGCAGTTACGCTTCGTAATCCAAGTTAGTTTGGACGAAGCATTATTAGGCCTACTTCTAAATATGTGAAATGGCTACCTGGTGTAAAGGTCACCAGTCTTTCTAGATGAAATGTGAAGTGTTAAACCCAAGAAATGTTCTCTAGTGTTTTGCAAATGGCACTTGATTGCCGTTTTGAACCTTTACGCCATATCTTTTTAATTTATGGTCTGACAACTGTGTTTCGTGACACATTTCTCCGTTGTGTATATTTTTTGATGGCATTTGAAAATCACTACCTTTTGGTTGGTAATAAAGACCGTGAATAGTCTGTAAGGGCAGTTCCTAATAGTGAGTTTTTCTAAGCAAACGATGCTTTTCTAGAGGCTCGACAAAAACATTTTCTTTCTGATATCAACTACTGTTATAACATTCTGATTCACCTTCAATTATAATTTGCTGTTTTCTTTTACTGTTACCATTAATTCACATTTTCTTGACTTAGTGAAACAATCGAATCAACTTATCAACATTTATAACAGCGTTTAATTCTTATAATCTTTTCCCACCTTTCAAGAGTATGAAAAAGTTAAATGCCGATTATTTGTTGAGCATAGAACTCATAAGAACTGAGTTGTCACATATAAGGAAAATTCTTAACGAAGAATTGAAGACAAAATATGAAAGTTATTGTGACAGTTTGTTAGTGCAAAAGACTGCAGACCTACGCAAACGTTTATACAATGAAATTGAACACAGAATAAATAAGGTAAGTTTATGATAAAGATATAGTAAAAGCTATTTAGGAATTGCGTTGTATATGCAGTGCATATCAATTGCATTTGATTTCGTCACTGGTTCGAATCCCCCACCGCTTAAATTTTCATTTCACCTTGAATCATCACTCAGTGTCAATAATAGTCTGCCAAACCAGGGGCATCTTAGATCGTCAAATGAAAATTATATAAGTATTATCCCTTATCAGAACTGTAATTTTTAGAAAACACTCGGTTTTGCCTCTATAAATTTGAACAATGCAAAAACCAAAGACATTTTTAGCGTAGAATGGGTACACCTCTAGCTCATAACTTCCTATTAACTGCGAACACCTAAAAATCATAAGATCTGTCACAACCAACAAACTAAAACTTGGCATACTTTAACTATTTCAAGCAAAGACTAAGTTCAAAATTCACAGTATACAAATAGATCAAGGAGATTCAGAGATAAGATAACGTTAAAACAATCAAAGTGAGGGTTTATTTGCATAAACTATATAATTAAAAGATGCTAAAGTTTAAAAAGAGGCGGGGGGTTATGTAACAAGCACATATGCATAAAAAAGTGAGAGTCACAAAGAAGATATTAAAAAGATAAAATCAAGATTACACACTAAAAATAAAGCGCAGTGACAAGGGTGTGAAGTCAGTCGCACTATTTTTCGTTTACTTGCACTTGCTCCTGCAAAACGAAACAGACTGATTATTCCTTGTATGCTAGTGATTTTAAAGACGTGATCCACCTCAAATGTATGTTTTTTATGCATTAGATGGTTCGCGTTGGCGCTTGTATCGACTTTCTTTTCTTTGAGTCTTGAACATTTAGGGACTTGTTTAGAAAATCTATTGGCTGTCATCTCGGTGTTTCCTAATCACTTGCTTGTTAATTTACTAATGCAGTTTGAAATGGGTAGTTATCTACTTTAAACTGACTAAATGAACGTTTTGGTTTTGTGAAGTGAGGTTGGGGTAGCTGCAAGGAATGTCCATTTGAATGCTGACGCTTAGCCACTTGTGAATGTTAGATGAATGAAAACCGGCTTAATTTGGGGGTTTGTGGGGATTTAATGATTTTTTAAGTTATACTTCATCACATTGCTATGTCATAAACTGACAGAAGTTAGAAATACGGACCACTGGATTCCGACACAGTGGTTCAATAGTAACATGCTGACCACGGAACCTGAAGGTCTTGGGTCCGATATCTGTCGGGATGAGTCATTGATGGGCACTGCTGAGGAGTCCCATACTAGGAAGAAACAGTTATTCATCGATTCCAGGTTTCCAATGTTCCTCCTACTGATGTCAGTCCATGATGAATATCAACTTGAAAAACCAGTTTCTTTTCCACAGTTTCGGGTTTACGTTTTAAATCCTTCAGTTTTTCGTATTTCATGATGAATTTCTCGGCGGTATCCATTTTCGCTGAAATTATATTCAGTGGTTGTGATTTCATCAAGCTTGTTTTCTAAAAACATTGCTCTTACTCTATTGAAGAGTGTCTTGATCAGGTTCTGTTTGTAACCTCGAAAAAAACTATGACAGTTCAAATGCTGACCAGTTCATATTTACTTTCTGTAGGTAGTCTCCTCAATTGTTCAACCATTTATCTCTTGGATACGAAGGACTAGAAGTCTAAACTGATTATCATTCTTATGGTCACTTTTAAACTTGATGTTAGCAGGAGATGAACTTGGCTTCACAAACAGCTGGGATGCATGATTCATATTACTACAAACACCAAAAGTGTCATCAACATAGCTGCGGTGACATGTCATCTGTTTTATCACTGGTTTCAGTTTTATTTATTTTAAATGAGCAAAAAAATGTTTCGGCTGCTTGTGGCTAGTGAGAAGACATTAAGTAAATTGTGTGCATTTTATTCCGAAAATATCTTTGTAATTGCTCAATGGATTATTATATTAGTCTCTACAGTTCTGTTGTAGATATTTTTAACCTTATTTCAACAGCCTGCTGCTTCTGATCACGACGTCTCAGTAGAAGATATATGATGATATGTATTTAATGATAACGGAGATAGAAAATCAATAGATGATTTTGAAACACATGCTCCGTTGGCTGGAACACATCAATAGATGCCATCTCAGAAGACTTCACATTTTGCTAGTTCAGAAATTGGTTATAGGAAGTGGACAGACGGTCAGTTACAACGCAACACTATGGAATAGTCGTGTTGGATGTGTATATATTTGGACACCACAACTACTTGGATGCTGTCAAACAGATAGAAGAACTGATTAGGATGAGGCATTTTTAAATATAGTATGAAAATAAAACAAGTGGGGTACATTTGTTACTTATTGATGCTTGTAGTTTCCTAATGGTCATTAAACCAAACAAAAGTAGTTGGTCCGTCCTGGCATATGGGCTTCTTGAGCGAGTGTCTCAGTGCTTCATGAAGTCGTATTTTAATGATATTTATTTTGTGGTGGCAAACAATCAAACCCAGAGTGCACGTTCAGTCTTAAATTTGACTCATTCACTGGGTGCATCTACATTTAAGCGGATAATGGTGTTTCAGCTGAGATTTGAGCTCAGTACCCAACTTTTCAAACGCTAAAGCGTTATATACCAGGGGGCTGGCAATGGGAACAGTAAACAATAAATGATACCCACTGTACAAGAGGAGGTTCCTGTGACTCAGTAACCTAGTGGATAACGCTTTGGCGTCTGCAGCAATCGATTATGTATTTGATTTTCGAGTGGAACACCACCATTCACTAGGATGGAGGCACATCGAGCTGATGAGTCACAAACAAGACGAAACACATCTGGACTCTACTGTTGGCCACCATCATGTAGTTAGCATAAAGGGGAGGGTCATGCTGTTGCATGTCTCTATCGTTCAGTCTTAAATAATTCTAAGGAGGAAATCAGGGCTTTCTATATGCGTCTCTTCGCTTGTATAGTTATCTTTACTTGTTATATCTTCATAATGTCGGTATATTATTTTGTGAGGTATATACCTCGATGTCTATGCTGTACCATATTTGTGCTTTAAATATACGGGTGTTAATTCCACCAATGAAAACATCTTCGAAGATCACCGTAAAGAGAATAGACTTTCAATCATTATGATTACTCTTTGAGCACGTAGTTTTCCTTGTTATGTCGTGACTGGCCGTTATTCGTAACTAAACTGAAGGTAATGTAAAATTAAAGATGATAACTAGTGTTTAGTTAAAACGTTTAATACGAAAACTCTCTGTTCTTACTAGAAGTATTTAATACGGTTGTCTTTGGATAACAGAATCGCCTAACAGATTATTTTCAATTGGTTAGAAATTTCATAATGAAATGCAGTGCTATTGAAATCCGGTTATCAGTAGTGTCTTGATACAAAAAAGAATCATTTGAAATTGTGATTGGTTAACTTATAAAATAAACTCATAGAAAACAACTTTATCCACTGAGTTGCTGTTTCATCCTTCATGCCTTAATGCTTATTTTCAGCATATTCAAGCACATTCATGATCATAGTTGTAATTAGTATTGCTTTCATTCCAATTTATCAACGAGATTTTGCATGTTTAGAGCACATCTGTTATTCAAAACAGGAATTATTTAAGCGCAGGTATATCTTCAGTTGCTTCTTCTTAAACTCCACAGTTATTTCTCTTTGAATATTGCTATAAAATATACAATGTATAGCATTACAAAAATCAAGGTTGGAGCAGTTGAAATATCGTGAACAGATAGAATCGAATCCAAATAGATATGAAATAAAACAATATTTAAGATATTATGGACCGCGGTTAAATCAGGTATATACTATCCAGGCCACTTTCATCTTGAATTGACATCGTTTAGAAAATCATTGAAATCTCAGAAGTAGTGGACAGCAGTTTCATTCTAGTTTAGAAATCCTCACTAGCGAAATCTATTAGTCTCCACAAGCCATTAGTTGAATTACGCACACAACAGATGGTTAGTTGTGATGGAAGACTGAAAGTTTGCATACAAATATACAAATGCATATATGGATACATTTATGTACATGGAAAGTTTATACCATGACTGACGAATAACCAGCGAAATGAAAATCACGCTAGGTAGAGTTAGTGGATAATGACTAGGACTGGAATGGAGAATGTGCGTTTCACCCAGTTTGGGGTTCTGCAACTGGATGTATTTTTATACTACAGAGTGATGTTGTTCCCACTGGGACTCGAACCAAGGACTGACCACTTCAGTTAACAGAGCATTATCCACCAGGCCACTAAGTCACCATAGTTACTGTTTATAGGACGAGTCATTGTGCTAACGAGTCTCAAGTGAGACAAAACGCGCTTGCTGTAACATATTGCTTCTTATGGATATCAGGCTATGTTTTTTAGTAAGCTGCTAGCATAGCATATTAATAGGTTGTCGGGTGAAATTCAATAGGGTACTTGCTCGTAAAATGTCCCTAAGGGCATGGAAAACTTCATTTACTAGAGTACTATGGCTGGTTTATAGGTGCAATATCTGTGCACTTGGCAAATAGCTTGGCATCTTCTAGCAAATGGGTCTAAAAAATAGTCATTCAAAATAAATTTTATGAGATTGTTACATGTTACTAATATTCGGTGTAGTCGAACCAGTACCGGAACGTAATAGGACTGACTCCTAAATGACAAAAAATTTAGCTAGTCCTAACATTCAATGAAACAGAGACAAGTTTACGGATTTTAGTGATTACTAATTTTCGTTAAAATCTTATCAGACCCTAACATCATTACAATATTCCACATTAGGAAAAATAAACATACTTGGTTGTTATCCAGACTTGAATATTGATTATTGTCTAATAAAATATCATAACAATTTATTATACGGAGTTTCGAATGATTGTTGGAAAAAGGATTATTAGGAATGGGGATTATCAATAATAACTACAAGCCTGTTACGATTCTGGATCCCAGTTCAGTTGTAATTGATAATCTCTGTACCTATTAATCCCTCTAACCACTGATTGTTCAAAATCCTTTGAAATAAACTGTTACATATTTTTAATCACAGAATTAGTTAAATGTACAGATGACTTCAATAAGTGGAATGTTACCATGGTAACGGTGAAAAGACGAGACATTGAAAGAACACACATTTTCGTCAGTATTCAAGTAGAAACAAAAGAAACAAGTTTGTTATTGGACAGTGATCCTGTATCTAAAGTTGGTAGTTTTTCCACCAGCTTTGCTACTGAGTCATTTCATGTTTGGACATATGTACACCAATAGAACAGACTTTTTCTAATGACCTACAAAATTCATTGCGATTACTTGGAAGTTACATCCATTTTTTCTTTTACTACTTCTCTTAATGTGCCTCAAGTATGAGAGTTAGGTTTTATTCAAACTATCTAACATATTAGTATTGAACCGAGAAATAAGTGAAAATATTCACTTTATCACGGGTGAACTTTATCAAACTCAAGATCAGTGTATAGTGCTGAGGAATATTATTACATTTATTATCGTTCCAGTCTCTAGTGTAAAGCCTGGCTTTACTTTGATAGGTGGAAGGGGGATTTTTATTATAGTTTGCAGTGGAATGCAAATGTGATTCGTACAAAAGTTGCATTACGGTCACTACGGATGGGGCATCTGTGGTTTAGCTGTTTGAAACATACACCACCGGAATGCGTAAAGAGAAGCAGTTATACTCTGAAGTATATGTGTTTGTGTGAGGGAGAGTGTGGATTTATCCTCCATCTCTACGCTTGTCCGTAAAGTGGAGAAAACTGTACTGAGAGAAAAACTGGCTTCTTAGAGGAGCCATCGTCTATGATTTAAAGGGAGGATATTGGGCTTAAGGAACTTCAGGAGAATGGAAGCTATCAGTAACCAGGATGTGTGATTTCACAGTATACTTGCTAATGGTTGATGGTATTACTATGCGTTTCGTCACTTGTATCTAAGTATATGGCTAAAGTTTTAGATGAATGTATACTCTCCCACTGATTATTAGAACGAAAATTGCTATCGAATGTCATATTTACATATATATGTATTATGTGACAAGAAGAATATTCCTTTATTCTTCAGACAGACGTATTCATTCACATTTCTTAAGTGATAACTAATAAGTATTGAATTCTAACTCATTACTCTAAAAAAATTTGACAATTTATCAATTCGATAATAACACATGAGCCATATTTATAGCTCCCGTAATTTTCTAAGAAGCAAGCTAAAATTAGACTTCTTATTTTAGCAAACATTTTCATACAACTTAAATTAGGTGCTTGAAACTCTGTTTTGATGAGAGAAATGTCTGAAGTAGAGCCAGCCTACATTAATAGGTTTTCATATCAGTAATAGATCAGAAGCATAGTGAGCTAATTAAGTATACTGTTTATTTTTTTAACATACTGAGTAGGAAAAGCTCGAAATTTAAACGCACAAAAAGTAATATATTGAAATAAAAAATGGCAAGAAAATTAAAGGGTGTAGAATTTTTTGTTTCGAGAATGAGTTAGGAAAGAAATTACATTTTTAAGCTTTTTATCAAC
Organism: Heterobilharzia americana; assembly: GCA_944470555.2. Lineage (NCBI taxonomy): Eukaryota > Metazoa > Platyhelminthes > Trematoda > Strigeidida > Schistosomatidae > Heterobilharzia > Heterobilharzia americana. The sequence continues at coordinate 51,688,882 of OX104129.1, read as the reverse complement.
TTCTAGTCATATCATGTTCTACCTTCAACAACTGTTGAAAGATACTACTGAACAGAATGAGTAGTTTACCTAGTTAGTTTGTGGCATTTTTGTGTCAGAAATCACACTTTGTGATCTTTACTGAGTAGTTTTCAATGGAAGCCCAGTTGAAAAACTACTCAGATGTGAGAAATGCTAAAGCGGACCATTCAGTTTAGAAATAATTTGTAAGTTGACCATCATCCGACAGATATTTTTCTTTTATTCCAAAGACTATATAATTTACGCCTAATCCTTTACTATGGCTTTAATACTAACGGTTGGTATTTACGCTTATCGATGTCATTTCGTCATTTAAGTTTTGTCTATACTTAGTATCATTTTAAGAAAAGGTTTTGCATCCATACAAGCAACAATTGCCTAATCGAAGCTCATTTCTAAATAACTTAAGATGATAATAGTCTGTAAAACATGTAAGATAATTTAAGTCTCTCATATATATATATATATATATATATATATATATATATATATATATATATATATATATATATATATATATATATATATATGCCTTACCTTAATTTCACTCGCTCAGTGATTAGGTCATTAATAAAGTGGAGCTGAGAGACATGGACGGTCCAATATATATAACATTTTGAAGCTTGGGATGATGATTTCTTCAAGATTGACGGTGAAAAATTCACAATTAACCATCCTACTGAAGGAAAACAACACCACAGCGATAGAAGTAGTCGTTTATTCAAGTTCGTTTTACACATGTGTAGGCATGGAACTGCTGTTTGGATTTTTTCACTTTTCAATTCAACGCTTCCAAATGAGGTCCGTCCAGCTTTTTGTTGAAGATTACCAGTACTCTTCAACTATAAGGAACCACGATGGAACCAAGAAACGGCGTGCAGTTAAGGACGAGGGTTATACTCACATTTCATTCTTTGTACAGAAGTGAATAAAACTCCTCAATCAAGCATTTCAACCACCCACTGGAAACTGCGTATATGGTTTTGAAGCAGAAAATATGAGATCATTTGATAGAATGAACAAAGTATGGTCGAACGATTCTGAAAATTTGACACGTGAATAAACCAGCAACTAGTAAGTGGGTTAAAACAAATCCGCTTTAGAAGTTAATAGGAGTACTATAAAAACCTACTGATAGGAGGTCATATCAAGTAAGCAGTCGGTCAAAACATCTCAAATAGTCTTAACTGAGAAGCAGATGGGAACACCCAATCATCTGCGAAATCATCGCTGATGGTGCTATTTGAAGAGATATGGGCCTTAGAATCAAGAAGTCTGGTTCCATTAATCTTGGTTATTAGCAGTGGAACTCAGAAAGCGCATTTCGTCCTATTTCGGACTCATCAGCTGGATGTGCCTGCACTCCCGTGAGTGTTGTTGTTCCAAATGAGACTGGAACACACTGTTCATCGCTTCATACCCCAAAGCATTATCCACTATGCAACTAAGGCATGACAGCCGCCTTTTTGTGCCATAAGTATCAGTTATGTTTTGGTATTTGTAATTTTCTATTGCTATGCTAACAGCGGTCGAGCAATTCGACTCTACATAACAACAGGATATTACAACTGTCGCAACAAGTTTGGTTTCATCTAAAACTAGTATATACTTCCTGGTTACCTTGTAAAATAGACATGCATAAAATGTTAAATGAAATAAAAACTACTTTATACGATAATCTTATCCTTTATAGCATAACTTCCTACCATGCATTTGTAATCTATTTATCATTCCGTTTAGACTATTTAAAAGTTTTAATTAACTGTGATATTAGTTATACTTGACATTATAGTGTCTCTGTGTTGTACATTTTTCACAGATTTTGAGAGCTTGGAAATCTATAAGTTTAGTTGAATTACTATTGTGAATCAACCAGTAGAAGAAACTGTAAATAAGTATTTTGTATCAATCAATTTAACTGTAATATTTGAGAGTGTAAAGCTCTTTGCAAGATTTATTGCTGTGCAAAACTATAAAGTTTCAAGCAACCAATTACTTCTGAGAGTCTTATTAGAGGATTAATGGTCGAATGCATAAGACTCTGCGATCACCACCAGGTTTGAATGACTCCATTTATTTAGTTATTGACGGGTTTGTACAATCCAGCCCAAAAGTCATTGGGAGGATAAGATTACATCGTTTTATCTGATACAACCGCTTCAGTTTTCTATCGGGATATGACAGCCTATTCCAAAAGCTATGCAAGTTCGGGGGCTAAAAGTGTGTTGACAAATACAGTCATGCACTTCATTGTCAGTGTGGTGCGCTAAATAACCGAAAACGTCAGTCCTACTTCAGTTTGGGAATACAACGCGACTAACAGGATCGAATGTGGTTTACATATTCAGAAAAAAGCAGTTGTTACCCTTTTTTTCCTATAGTAATGTTTGGAAAAGTGGTAACAGTTGTAAACTTCATCAAGTGTTTCTCCCGATTATTAGTGACTCATTTGATCCGCACATGATTTGTTCTTACTGAAACCAGCGTCTTCGGGTCGCAGTTTTGAATGCAGAGCATCCTTTAGTCTCTCCAAGATGATGTGGCATAATATTTCTCTTGGAGTGGACAGGAGCGTGATTCCTCGCCGGTTCTTGAAAAGACTTAGGTCGCCCTTCTTCGGCAGTTTGACAAGATAGCCCTCCTTCCAATCTGTAGGTACCTTCCCTCCCTTCCAGACCTTCTGCAGTAGTGGTGTGAGCATGTGAACTGTTGTCTCTGCGTCTGCTTTCAGTATTTCTGGAGAAATTCCATCTGGTCTTGCTGCTTCCCCGCACTTCAGTAGCTTTATGGAGCTCAGAGCTTCGACTTTCATCGGAGGGCTTGTGTTCACTTGTAGTTCTGTAGCTGGGCTGCAGGTGGTATTTCTGGATGAAATGCAGGTGATGGTCGGTTCTAGAGTTTTCTGAAGTGGTCAGCCCATCGTTTCCTTTGTTTCTCTTCTTTCCTAATTAGATTTCCCTCATCATCTTTTATTGGTTTCATCTGTGTTGATCTCTTCCCAGACAGTAAGTAACCTGGTTATTTTGACATCGTGTTGACAGGTGTCTCCTGCAGCCTGCAGCGTGTTCTGCTTCACTTGCAAGTGTGTCGTGGAAGTGTCTTTCGTCTTTCCGCACACTCCTCTTCACTTCTTTGTCCAGTTCTTTATACGTTGTACTCACTTCCTCTATTCGTTGTTCATCGCTGCACTGGACTGGTTTATATTCTTCCTCACCATCTTCCTGTCCCTGCTGTATCAGCTTCCATGTGTCCGCCGAGATCCATTCCTTATTTGTTTCTTCTCCTTTCCTAATACGGGTACGCAGGTATCTGTCGACATCTCTTTCAAAGAGTTTCAGTGTTCTTCCACACAGGTTTCTCCACGGATGTTGCTCAATGTCTCTTATTTTGTTCTGATGGCTGCCGTGAAGATGTCCTTTGTAGTTTCGTCCTTCAGTTCAGTTTCTGTTCTGGGTGTTGGACTTGAACTGTGGTCTATCATCAACTTCCATGAAGGCTTTCAATTTGATTTGGAAGGTTCCTTGCACTAGGTAGTGGTCTGAGCCTACGTCTGCTCCCCTCCTTGATCTTGTGTCAAGTAGGCTGCGTCTCCACTTTCTTCAGACTGAGATGAAGTCGATTTAATTTTTAGTATGTCCTGGTGTCTGGTGAAATCCATGTCACTTTGTGGATATCCTTGTGCTTGAACACAGTGCCTCCAATCACCAAATCGTTGAATGCACAGAATTCTGCAAGCAATTCTCCATTGTCGTTCATTTCACCGAGTGCTTTTCGACCCATGATTGGTTCTCTTCCTATGTTGTCCACTCCCAGTTTGGCATTGATGTCACCCATTAGAATTTCGATATCCCCAACTGGATTTGGGTCTTGCCTAATACTGATTGTAGTTTTCTGTAGAATTCGTCCTTCTTCTCTTCGTCTGCATTATTCGTAGGCGCGTAGCATAGCATTGTATGATTGTGACTTTCTTTCCTTTTGAGTTGAATCTTGCTGTCATGATCCTGATCCTGGAGGAGACTGGTTCCCACTGCATGAGAACATCATGATAGCCACTCCCTCAGTGTGTTTGTGGTTGTGGTCTGGGTGACAATATCGGAGTAGATTATTGACCCTCCAATTAACAGTTTGGAGAGTGTACTTCCATTCCATCTGCTCTCGCAGATTCCTAGCACTTCAATGCTATACCTTCTTATCTCCTTTGCAATCTGGGCAGCCTTGGTGGGTTCAAATATAGTGCGGACATTCCATATGCCCATGTTTACTTTCGCTTTCATCGCGAGAAGATACATCGGCCAATTGACTTCCCGAAAGCTTCCACCAACCGGCGTCATTTCGTTTCTCCGATTCCAGTGAGGAATAAATTTGTTTTTATGTTTTATATTTTGTTTGTGCTTTGAAGTTTCGTCAGCGGTTTGATTGGTTTTCCGGGAAAAAGTTGCTAGCCCTACGCCCAACCTTCCCTCTTTACCCGGGTTTAGGACCGGCTGTAACTGAGTGACTGGTTTACCAAGCTGGATTGCTTACTCTACATTATATGTGAATTTTGGTTATAGAAATAGGATGACAATCATCTTGATTTTATGTTGACGTGTACACTCTCCATCTGTGTGTGAGAAGTATATTATTGATGCTTTTTATTCATTCTCACTCATTGAGCACTCGAGGAGAACGGACGCAATAATAGAATGGCGCAGTTTCAGAAATTGCTTGTTGCTGCTAATATCTTGTCAGAGTGAATGATTGCATTCGGAATTTATTCAGGATTAACATTTGATTTTATTATGGCTAATGGAATTATCAGATAACAATAAATCTAATGTTAATCACTGCCATCACTACAACAAAATCTTGCGAGAGTTCTTGTAATCAATCTCAGTATTCAAACATTGTGAATGCAGTGTCAATTTGTGTGTGTGTTTGAAGATAGAGAGGAACGAACTTATGTCTGAATGTAGTTAGATAATGAAATGTTTAAATTCCTAATAAATTATATAAATGAGGGAAAGATATGAACTTCAAATTGCTACGGAACCCGACAATGATGGTAATGACCACAGCACAAACAAAGATAATACTTTTATTTATCTAGTTCGACCGGGAAAGTAAAGTATCATAATTCTATCTGGATTGAAGGTTAAAGATGTGATGAGGAAAGGGCTAACACGTACACTTTTTTTACACATTGAAATGAGTTTGTTAAACTGAATCAGTTTGGCTTCTTTTAGGCTGATTAGTTAGAGATGGATAGAAGTAGAGTATTATGATGACACTTTGTAGAGAGTGATAACGACTGAAGTTTTATCAACCTAATGGTCATTATCACCAAGATGGTGAAGTATTGATCTTTTAATATATTTTACTATTTATTCGCCTTACCAAACTGAACGGCTTTCAGTAATTGGTTGAAAGGTTTGCCCGGTCGTTCTACCTATGTAACTATTTCTACCACAGCAGTTGAATTTAAAAGTACACGAAGATATAGCTGGACCAAGATGAAAGCGAACATTATCTTTGTTTATGCATCATTGTTGGGCTTCGTCTCAATTTGAAGTTCATATTTCGCCCTCAGTTACATAATTTACTAAGAATTTAAACATTTTTTCATCTAATTACTGTACAACAACAGTTTGTCCTTCTCTATCTCGAAATACAAACACAAATCGACTCTTGCATTCACGATTTTTGACCACTAAGATTAGTTACATAAACGTCTGTAAGATTTTATTGTTGTTGATATGGGTTTTTTTACCATCAGCTTCATTGTTATCCTCTAATTTATGCACAGGATTTCGAATCCTACTAACCATAATAGCATTGGTTGTGTGTATTGAATAATTGCTGAATGTAGTTTTAGAGTTTGACAAGAATTCGTAGGAAATACTCATTTTCTAAGGCTGTGACCTCAATTATTACAATAGAAATTATTAACTTGTGTCATTTTATTCTGAAATTAGTGTTTCAGGTGGGTTGTTCGTATTTGAATAAAATGCCTAACGTTATTTATGTGCATAACGAAAAGCGAAACTCCTCTCATTGACCAGACTGAAAGACATTTTATCTGTGTGATATTGAGTACATATAAATGCTGCCATACTTTACCTTCTTTCTGGTGAACCATAGTCTGCTTTCACTGCCTTAAATTATATATCTTATTTAAGTTGAACTAGAGGTTTCATACACCATGTGCACTTTATAGACTAAACCTTTCATCCAGAAGTAAAAGGACCATTAGAGACATTTATGAGCTGATGGCAACAAGTATCATCTTTATAGTCATGCCTACATTACAGATTGTCAATTACTTTTACTTTACTTAACTCTTGTTCATAGGATAAGGAATCGGCCATTAATAATCTCACATTAGCTAAGCAAAATGAAATTGATCAACTTCAACAAGTGAATAACGAATTGAAAAGAAAAATGTCTAAGCAGCGTCAAGAATTTGAAAATAAAGTAAGAATCCATGAATAAACACTATTTAATGACTGTTTTATTCACGGTATACTCATGTACGAATAAACCAACAAAAATAAACTACCGAAAAGGAGAAATGTTTGAGGTTCTAACATGGAATTCAGCTGGAAGTAACATGCAAAACAGCTTATGATAAGGTGCATAGCAACAATAATGGTTGTGAAGAGCAACTGATGAACCAGGTGTAGAGGTGAACATTCTAATTCATGAGTCATAAATTAATGGTTTCGACCTTTGTACTCAGTGAAATAAAGCGTAAGCTATTCAGAAATGCAATTCGATTTTTAATATATTGTGTATGCGTAGTTAATTTCAGTTCTTGATAACAGTCACTTCCAAAGCTGCCAGAAACTTCATGCTACAGTATCTTGAAATTCCTGTTAAGTGTATCTTAGATTTTGCCAAGAGTGTAAGTTTGAACAAAGCCAAAACAGTAACCTTAGCTGGTTGTTATGAATTCATGTTATTAGGAGTACTTATACCATCCAACCACCTCTGAGATGTTCTTCTAAGCAAACATACGAAAAGTATTATTGCGTGTTTCACTCAATTTGATAGGACAACATTAACCTAAAGGAAGAAAAGCGCTACTTTAAATAGAGTGGATTTATTGATTTCAAGTAAATTTTGATCATAAGTTGACATCATTTAGAGGATAGTTATGATCCTTAGCCCACTGGATGCTGTCTTGGGCCAGTTCGGAAATGGCATCAGTATGCTTCATGATCTCACGGTGAGTCGAAACTAGAAATTTCAGATCTCGTGGTGACTTTTCTATGTTTCTAGAAACTGCGACTGTGGATCCACATAGTTAACACGTAACTTGTCCACTTTACTCAGCGATCAATAAAAGTGCTATAATATCACCAATTAGTGCTACAGTTGTAAAAATGGAAGTGTTAACATTCCTATCAGAATAAAACCTAATTTATCACATTTTAGATTACAAAAACTAGAAACCAGCTAGAAGAAGCAATCAACAAAGAAAAGAGTAAACTGGAAGAATATCAGTCTGCTTGTATGGAGGCGGAACAAAAGTTGATCAAAGAAGTAGCATTGAAAGAAAATCTAGAAAAGCAGCTTGTAAAATCTTCTAACGAAGTTGAACGAATAAAGAAGGACTATGAAATCTTGACGAAACAAGCCAAGGAAAGTTTCTTGTAGAATTTTTTTTTTATCATATCCGTTTGTGTACGCTTGTAACAATTGCGAGCCTCACTGAATCTCGAGATCCAATCATGACGAGATCCATTGGTACATTTTCTTGGCTGTTTATCACAGTTAAAAGGATTTTGTTGAAGATTAGCTGATCATGTTACTTATACTCTGTTTTTAGCTCATTGTTGTAAGTACAGAAAAGTATAAAGGATTGAGAAACTTCGTTTCTAAGTTTTCATTATCGCCTACGACTAAACCATGATCAGACGTAATCAGAAAGAGACATTAACAAAACATTAATGTCTAGATATGAATTATATTTGCGTAAATCTCAGCTTGTTTGAAATAAACATATTCCAACTTTTATGGAGGAACTTCGGTTTCAGCTTATTAAGAGAAATGATCGAAATTAAAATACCCAAGATATGTAAGTGTGGGTAAATACGTGCACTTTATCTGTTTGTTCAATTCTGTTTTTATAATTATTGTTTAATAAATACTAATTACCAGTCAGTAATAGTGTGAAACCACATGTACTGTGTGTGCCTATTGTCATTTAGATCCCTTATCAAAAATATGAGATAAAGTTGATTAGTTAACATAGTGATTATCACGTGACTGTGTGTGCTTGTACAATGGGATAATGATAATAGTATATCAAACCAACCAAGGTTGTGTTGCTTTTGATATTAGGAAAATAAAGATCAGACTAGTGATGAAATTAAATGCAAGAGTTTGAATTTCACTGCCACTTAGGTTTCTATTCCTGTTTTAATCATCACATAGTATCAATAACATCGATCTACTAAAATACGGCTATCTCAGATGGTTTGGTCAGTAGCTGTTAGTTACCAAGATGTATCTCAATGTATATAATTTACTCAAAACAAGTGGGTGTGTTCATGTATGGTAGTCTTCGGCAGTTGATCCTCCTTGGCGTGGCCTGTGAGCGATGGTTCGATAAAAATCTATGTTCCACTGCTGTCAAGTGTAATGTGGTTTACTTGTTTTTTGAGCTTCTTAACATCTACTGAGGTTTAAGAAATCCATTTTGGATATAATCTATCCTTCTTCAACATTTACCTACCTAGATGGCTGCACTACATTTACTATATTATATTCAATGAATTTGATTTAATGAACACAGTTCTTTTGATCTTCATTCAGGATTACTCCACTTACCTTCATCAAGTTAGAATATAGGGTATTCGTTGTCTGAAACTTAACGCTTATATCATTACGATTAAGAAGTCTTTATTGTTTCTTTCTAAGTATCCTTACGAGAAGGAATTACCACAGTGTTAGTCCGATTGTTTAGAGGGAGATTTTGGTGTTATTCACTTCATTTTCTCAAGCTTCTCCATGTAAAAGTTTTGAGGTTGCCACTGTTCTTGAATGTATAGTAAACTAACTTTACATTTTTACTCTATTCCGGTGTAACAAAATGATAAGCTCTGTTGATTAGATTTCTGGCAGCTGCTAGTTCATGTCAGGGCAAGACTTTGGCATTTTAGTAGAGGATAGATTCCAGATAAACAGTATTGTTTTCTTAATGATATTTCAAGCAGTTACAGTATAAATATGAGTAATAAATTCTGCATGAAATGTCACTCAGCATATAATTACTGTGTCATTGAATGCTGTGTCAAGTAAACAATCCAAAATGCTACCTTCATAATTAAAAGAAGTGCAGACTGATAATCCATTTATCTCTCTAAACCTGTTGGTTTGAAAAAAATATTATTCGTAAATCTATCTATTGTCGTGTCGTTAACCAATGCAGTTCATAAATACCAATTTTCATAAACGAGATGGAATCTCTTTGCAGAAAGTAATAATATTTTTGATACTAATCTGTTAAGTTTTGATCAAAGTTTGCATAAAACATTAACCAGTCAAAAAGCGTTTGTGAGTATCATGAACTCTTTACGTTATGGTCATTTTCATTTAGTTTGTTTGTGAAGTGAACAAAATTTTAAGTTAATGCCAAAAAATATGTATAAGGAGCCAGAGATTCATGGAGTTTTTTGGGATTACTGTTTTTAAGATTCAGTTATGAACGCTCTAGAGTTCCCTCAATAAATGTTTTCTACATGTGAATCATTTCTTTATGATTTTACAAAAATAAAGCGAGTTGAGTAGTACAAAACCGAGACTCTGAGTTTTAAGTTGATGAATACGTGTCGATGTGATAGTGGAAAGAGGAGTATTCCAAATATATTGTTTGTTGGGAATAATTTCAAGTAACAGTTTGATTCATCCATGGAATTCGAATTTTTCCGAATAGTTTTTAAATGCCTACAACATTCATGAAGAGATTTCTATTGTATTTGTGAAGATATAAGTTTTAGTATGCAAGGAATTTATAGCAGATCTATCATTCACTGCATTAATATTGACTTCGAGCGATTTCAATTAGTTCAGTTTAACAAAATTGATGAATATTATATTGTCAGCCCAAAGTATTCCCATTTTTCATGTCAATTGCATGTACGGATCGGACACTGGTTGATTTTTTGCATCGATTACTGTTTCAGTTTTATACATGATGTTTTCCAGAGAGTTTGGACATCATATAGGTATGTTAATTAGATAATGATTTGTCGAATCTATATCGAATTTCTGTAGGGCAAAATATATCATCCTGTTTACGATATTTTGCTTATACTTTTTACCAGAAGTAAGTCTTATTATTATGGCATTACACTGACCCTTCAAAGTTGGCTCCTACAATTTTTCTCTCAGATAAAACTAAAAACCTGAAATAGGTTCACTTCATTGTGTTCGTTTTCCCCCCATTTTCCCTTTGCCTTAAAAATTTTCTGCTACACGCGATATATTTCGTTAAGATAATTGACATTTAAGGGACAGCTATCACTAATAACTAATTCTTTGCAAAAGATCTGTTACTGATTTGTTAACCATTAATCTCCATGTGAAAAACCAGTATCAGCTAGGCATGACACATAGTGAGATGTTAAGTGATTCGGAAAGGTGATAATAAATGGTTCACGTGTATGCGATGAAATCAGTATTGAAGTTTAGTGTATTTATCAAAGGGTAATAGGGTGGCAAATCAATTATTCACATATCAATCTTTCAATTTCTCTTGTTCGAACATTGTGCCCAAGAGTTTATGGGCATGGATGGACCTATTAAACATTTGGAACTTGGTTAAAAGTGTTGTGTGTGAACCCTGATATTAATCTCTCTGATTGACTATTCCATGAGTTTGAAGGTCTCTGTAAGGACTAACATGCTTTTCAAAGTTCTGTTGTAAACACTTTCGATTACTTGAAAAGTCTTTTCTGAATATTCTGTTAGTTTCTTGTCTTTCATTTTAAAGAACACGTGTTATTACACACTTTTTGTTTAGGTAAATATAGTTAGATATAAAAATAACTTCTACTCACATTTTAGCAAGTTGCATAGTATGGTTTAATGGTACTGTAAATCGTACAAAAGACAGTTCATGCAGTAAAAAGTCTCGGTGAGAAACGGAGCAGAACACAAATTGCTGCATGGCGAACTGAAAAACATAACAAATAGGTTTTAACAAATTATCTCACCTCTAAAAATGTTTCTATTTGTTATACTAATAACTATATAGTTGAAAATGAAGTTAGTAAGTAATTATTTTTGGTTGTGGATGTCTGTAAGATCTCAAAAAGTGTCATTAGTCTGATTTTTATGTACAACTTGAATTCAAGAATTCTAATGAAAACTGAAAAAGAACTTGTAGGTTGAGTGGTTAGGGTTAGTTATTAGTTAACTGTCTTGCGCCTTATCAAATGAGTTGATAGATGGAAAATAATTCATATCAATTGTGGACATATTTTCACATATCTTATCTGACAAGAATTGAGTGGATGAATATAAAATATCTCACTGTTGTAGAAATTCTTACTGGTGTGTTGTGAAATGTCCCCAACTTAACAAAATCTCATCATAATTAGTTTCGGTAGTCTGGTTATTCTAGAATCCACAATTGTATAGCAGCTGGATAAAAGGACTTGACATTATCATTAAATATAAATTTTGTTTCGTTCACATTGTTGTACATCGAGGTAACTTTCAGTGTATGACTCATCTGAAAATGAAAGGGGTATCATCTATTATGAAATATAACATCAGCTTGCTATGGAAAAGAGCCTCAACTAATTATGGACTGTTACAATGAAGTTTACAAAGGTTATGACTATGTTTATGCTCTTTGAACAAGATTTTACGTTGGCAAGTATTTTGGTGTGAGTATGTGTCAGCTTCTGAACATTCTAAGATGAGTGACATTTTTATTGACTGAATGTGATTGGTTAACGCTCAGAGAAGTGGCTGGTTAACTTAGTTCTACATTGGTGATTGATGATTTTACGAAAGGTAATTTTTTTTGACTGGAGTGTTGAGTGAGTGCTGATCTTTGCTAATATGAAATAGTAGTAGATATTCTGGTAATCAGTGCTCATGAGTATAAGGGAGTTATGAATGCCCTGAAAATACAAGCTGATTTATGGCTGAGTTTGAGAAAATATACACTGACTTACACCTATATATTTAATTATCTAGTGATAAAAAGTTAATCGAAGAATGAATAGTGGTCACTAGGCAACCGTATAATTTCCACAAATAAATGCAAGGCTTCTTTTCCATCAAATATTAAAGATTGCCTTTGAGATGTTTAATTTAAGTTACTTCTGACTACTTTGTCAAAGCCTGATAGATTCCTCTACTCACCATTGCGAAAATTCATATTTTTGACTGTTCTCCAATGCGTGTTCAGAATCAATAAAATTACTTCCCTCATTTTTGTTTAGGAAAGTTAGTGAACGTTTAGCCTGTTTGATCTTACTTTTAGGCATTTCAAGAACCCTGATCCTTACTACATGATCATTTGAGATAACAGTCGTAAATTTGTGTCATTAGTCGACTGAAGATATTTTCAGGTATTACAAGGACGTTATTTAAAAGAATTTTTTTTAACGCATTCTATTTAGTGACTTGACTATACTAGATACCTTCTTTATGTTTATAATGAGTGAAAAATTATTATTCAAGCTGGATGTTTTTAAAATATTTCATTTATCTCTTCCGTCGGTAATACTTCCAACGTACTACTCAATAGGAGTCAAAATTGAATTTCCTCTCAAGTTTTTAAATTGGTAGTAAACAGATTAAAGTAATGACTAAAGTGAAACCCTTAAAAATAAATCAATACATTGTAAGATAATCTTAGTCATTCAAATTCGGAGAGTTTTTAAGCTTTAAAACTAAAAGTTACATTCTGAACAGTTTATTTCATTTTGTTAAAGATACCATAGATAGGTAACGATTCAACACTGTAGGTCTAATGAGTTATCAATATTATTCAGTAATAAATCGAAATCTTAAAGGAATTTTTGAACTTGACTTCTGCCACTTAAAAGTGAGTGAATACGCGAACTATCAAAATAAAAATGATCATTGGCAACAGGAAAGAATCTTGACAACTAAAGACAATTAATTTCTCATTTGTGTGGAGAACTGTTAAGAGAAGATAGATATGAGATGAAAAAGAGTGGGAAATGAACAGAAGGCGAGGGGATGGAATAAAGATATAATGATACACACATAGGTCAGCAGGTTTTAAGTGATTTCACACCATACTGATATTGCCTAATATTTCAAAAGTAGAACCCTGAACTCATAAAAAAGGGTGCTTTAAGTTCAAAAGGTTGGTTTTAGAACACTAGTGAGAAGCAAATGCATGATGTGGTCACATAGTTATAACGAAGTTCCATCAGTTAAGAACTAAGAGATTTTTCAGCTTTTAGTTTAGTCATTCAGGCTGTGAGATAAACTAAATTGTGACAAAGTTTAGAATAGAAACAGCATCTTTATTAAATAAAGACCGTGTTATCTAGCGTTTTGAGTTAATGGTCATGGGGCTAAGCTGGTAGTGTTTATAACCACTGTCATTCTAAATTAACGTTTTTGTGTGCATTTAACAAGAGTGACATCATATCTAGGATTGAGGCGTGTGTAAGAGGTGCTTCCATTGAGTAACTCAAGTCAAAGTTAACTCACCGTTGAGTTGTCTGTGTCCTTCAACAAGGTAGATTTGATTCTGAGAGTTCACGTTCTTTGTTATGCATTTAAATCTATGCTCTAAAACCATATGTAAATTATCTTCGTCTTGAGATTTAGGCTCACTCGTATATCAACCATAGACATTATCAACTACACATAGTGCATCAAGATCTATTACATAACATTTTAAGCATGATAGTTTAAATAATCGATTGCATTCTATTGAAACCCTGTTGTCGTTTAGTTAGCTGACCTTGTCATCTGAAGCTGGGAAACATGTTTCATTAGATGCTGACTCACTGACCGAGTAGTAATATGTTCTCCTTAAGATTGCATGCCCATCGTACTCGTAGGTGTTTTTCTGTGCAGTCTCTAACTGCTACCTGAAAGATGCTCAGAACTTCTATGTTTCCAATAACTGTATGACTGATGTTGTTAGGTGATAGAAGTTGACTTGAATATTTTTCAAGAAATAATTTTTCAAGATGGGATGAAATGAGCTCTTATTTCTAAGTCCAAATTAAAGCACTTTTTAAGTACCTTGCTAAAATGGTACTGATCAGTATCACAACTAAAATTTGAAAATTTGAGGGCTAACCCTAGGAAATTCTTTTAGTAATTTGAATAAAATATCTTGTTCGGTTACATACGCATGTTATTTGATGAAGTTAATTATTATACCTCGTAGTGTTACGTTTCCTTGATTTGTAGTATTTTTATTCCGATTTCTCACAATCCTGTTTTGGACTGACCTACAGTTATGACTGTTTTTCCCATAACCCTGTAGTCTATTTCCACAAGTAAAAAGGCTGTAGTGGATAACAGACATCTTGGGATACCATCTGGTCTACTTTTTAACGTTTTGCAAATCCATATTACTGTTATGCATAAATATTTCAATAACGCTTCTTTCGGAATTGTAAAAATCAGCTGGATTATAATATGCTTTCAGTAAAAATATTGGGAATTCTTGACTTCATTACAAAAACTTGATGAGGAGTATCATTTATCAGTCCAGAATGCCACGAGTATCTTCAGCTATCTGAGGTGGTTCAATGGGGAACAAACGTGTAACGTTGTCATAATAGCTAGTTTTGACAGAAGTCGTTGACGCTAAATACTATTTATTTGCTCATTGACTAATTTATTGAGAAAAGCGTTTCAATATTTCCAGTGGCTAAATGGATTCAACTAAACACTTTCAGTCTATCTTGATTTTAACATGCATAAGAAGCGAATAATATAGATGAATATCTGTTTTTGTCCGGTAAACGTCGACGGAAAAGTCAAAGAAATATTCTATTTGTTTGTAATTAACATCAAGTATCACATTATATGTAGGAAATAATGTTCTTACAAAGGGTTATATTCCTTCGTACAGGCAATTATGGAAATTTGATAAGTTAATATAGATGAAAAAGATGGTAAAACTAAAAGCTCGTGAATAATGAGAAAAGTCTTGTCAAATTCTAAGATATCCCAATTTTTTAATTTCTTCCACTGGGCGCCTGGTTGTCCTAAAGTTATGAGTAAAATAAATGAAGAGGAGATAGAAATGGATTGAATTATAACGCAGAAGGGCTGAATTATCTGGGATCCATTCGGAAGGCAAGCAAGAAGGATACAAAGTTTCACAATAAGAGAAAACGTAATGTCCACACTTGATGGAAAATGTAATTAGTATAGTGCTCGGAAAATTAAATTGCTGGTTTCAGCAATCTAAATTTCACATTTTTCATCAAGAAATGATACAAAACAGAGTTCCCGGTACTCAGATTTACTGGTTAGACATAGTATTTCGTTTTATTCCGCTCATCAATAATGAATCAGTATTCTTTGTAAGCTCATAGTAAGACTTTAAGGTTTCATAATGGATGCACTACTTATTCGATACATTTCTTTCTAATCTAATTTTTACGAAATCCCAACAATGTTATGAGAAGAAACCAATAAATTAAAGCCCTTACTGTATCAAACTATATTCAGCTCTTTGGTACTTAATGAAGCATCATGTACCACTGAACCTGTAAAGTCTTGAAATTTTTTTATCACAACCCACTGAAATTTGAAATATATGGTAAATTAGGTAAGCGTTATGTGGACGACAAAGTGAATTCAAAGGTCGATTCATTTCTTTATAAAAAAGCATAATTGACGGAGAAGTACAACTATGATCGTTGCCAATACCTATTTTCCTAGACTTCAGTGCCCTGTTTGGCACTATTGATATCATCAGAAGCTCAGCATGAAAAACTCCCTGATATGTTGGAAATGCACTACGAAAGAATTTGTAAAAGGTTTCTTCGAAACGTAAATTAGCTCAAAAAGACACTTGGAAAAGATGTTTCTGAAGTTCCATGAAAATTCATAGTTTAAATTGTACACACAAAGCGCTCATTGATGAAGAAGACTTTGTTTTAAATTCTTTTACTATTAAGCTGTTTCTTCTTACCGCACAACTGTATGATAACTCCTTACAAGCAAATTTTGTATATACCTCAGTCTTCTGAATATTTAGTTTCATTGTGATTATTTATTATTATTATTATTACTGTCAGAACACAAATATGGTTCAGCAATAGCACTAAGAAATGCGTTAGACAAAATAGTTTAACAATATTGTGAAGACAAAAACGAAGAGAAATGGACATTTAAGAAGGGAAAACCATGAGAATGGCATGGTAAGAAGGGAAGTCTAGTAAGATGCATTCAAAACAAAGCATTCACTACTTTTCAGCAGCAGAAGATAGAAGGAAGCTACAACATGTATGCTCCTGGCTTTGATTGTCAGACATATCTGAGTAAGCCTTCAGACCCCATTCAGGGAGTCAAGATGTACCTACAGATACTAACCCGATGCAGCTATCCTTCATCCGACAGTGCCACGTCAAACACTTCCCACTTCTCCGCTTCGTCCCTCCAGTCCCGGGGTTAGAAAACAATGAACGGTATGAAAGCCGTCGGGATGATATGCACAACACATGTCCAAGCCACCAGATGACTTCACTTATTGAATGATGACCATCATTCTCAAACACTCTGTCGTACCTGAGAATTACTTACATGGTATTGCCACCGGATACGAGCAATCCTAGGGAGATAACGATGATCAAACACATGGAGTTGTTGCATATCCTCAGCTTGGGAGAGGCCAGGTTTCACAGAAGTAAAGCAGAATTGCTTGCATTGAAGCGTTGTAAACCCGATCTTTTGCGGTTAGACTAATGTCACAATGGCGTCAAAGGTAACCCAGACTGGCGTATACTACTCTAGCTTTCGATAAGTGGTTCGAAATTTCATCATTCATACCTACATCAGCAATCACACAACCATCTAGATACACGAACTTGTCGACAGCTTACCACCAGGGGTAAGTGCAGGTGGAGGCTGCTGTCAATCTAGCAAGAGTACTATGAACTTTAATGGTTCAAAGCGCATACCATACTTACGGACTTGTGAAGCGGTCAGATATGTATGAACCCACGCTTAACATTTGAAAGTATACAGAAATTTTGATGATATCATAGAAATACTTTAATATCACTTGCTAAGCCATCAAAAGCACATAAAGTAGGCTTTCAGATGAGTGCTTTCGATCATCTAAGACATGATAGTCGACTCAATTCCACAGAAGTTTGTTTTTCTTTCCAGTAGCTACGGTAACTTCTACCCTAAAAATTAAAAACAATACATTTTCCCTGAAATTCTTCAGTGATCCAGTCTGTTTTTCAGAGCTTAGGATGATTTATTTCTTTTGCCATCTGAATAAAATCACCCAAATTTTAGTCTGTTTTCCCATTTTAGATAAATTGATAAGAATGAAATTAAAACAGAATAAATGTATGTGTGTCGGAGAGGAAGATTGTGTGAAAATACGATATGAATCTGTATACTTCACCTGTTCTATCTTATTCTTCTTCCTACCATCTCATTTTCCAAACTTCTTCCCCCTACTTAACCTCAAGAATCTGAATTCTTCTTTCCCACCTCCAAGTAATCAATAAGTCTTGTTTCTAGAAGAAAAGTAGAAATGGATCAGTACAGGATTCTTGTTATTGAGTTTCTTTTAGTCAAACAATTTTTTCTGATCATCATTCATTGGAAAAATGATGCTTTGTAAAGTAATGATCGTTTCGAATTTGTTTTGCTTATTGTTTTTCTTGTTTCCTAAATAATCATTCAGCTGGAAAAAAGTTCACGTTTCACTAATCTTGTCGCCGAACTTGACCGTAAGTGGTCTGAAACAGTTGGTCGTGAATGTGCACGTGTACGTAATGAAACAAGCATGAAACTGGAATCAGACTACAAAATGAAATTGGAGGAGATTCGGAAAGGTTATGAAGAATCACTATCTAATGTTAATAAACAATGGGAAATAAAAATTCAAACGAAACAGTGTGAATTAGATGAAGTTATCCAGTATAAAAAAGAAATCTGTCAAGAAATTGAGGAGTTGAATAAAGATGCACTGAGGTCTGTTTTGTTTATTCACTAGTGTTCACACTAAGCACTTATCATTCAAGTGAAACTGTACTAATTTATTCCATTTGGCATCTTGAGCTAGATGATTAGGTAGTCCGGCAGAAATGTCAAAGATTTTTAAAACTCTGCAGAAGTTCGTTGAAACAACCAAATTATTATTATTGTTTTTTGTCCCTTGGGTTCCTAGTGGAACATAGGGCTTCAGTAGCACGTCGTCATTTCACTGTGTCCTCTGCAGTCTATTCAGCTTGGCTCCACGACTGCCCACAAGCTTTCATTTCTTCCTCACATGATCTCCTCCATGTCACCCTCGGACGCCTAACTCATCGTTTCCCACACGGGTTCCACTCGAAGGCCTGACGCATGATGTCTCTGAATGGTTTTCTCAGTTTATGCTTAATTCATCTCCACTTCCTTCTTCTGCATATTTGTTGGGTGATAGGTTTTTGGTTGGTTCTTTGCCAGCCACAGTGAGTTCCTTGTTGCTTATTATTATTATTCTGGTCATCTGATCTTCAGTATCGAGCCAGTGTGGGCGGCAGCTGTTGGTGATATGCGTCTGTACTTTATTGGAAATGCTTTCCGTGACACACCAAGTTTCTGAACCATCACACAGAAGCACTGACTTGACCGACTTATTATTGAAAATCTGGATGTTGTTCCTTATGCTGAGTGCAGTGCAGCAGATCTCCACACTGATTTCAGATTAATGAAGGCCTATCTTGCTTTTCCGATCCTGGTTTTGACGTCCTCATCTATGCCGCCTGTAGTTGAAACGATGTTGCCTAGGTAGGTGTAGGTGAAAGAGACAACCTTGTTTAGATATCTCTTGTTGATGGTGATTGGTGCTTGTTTTTGATGCGCATCATTTAGTTTTTCTAGGATGATGCGGCCTAATATTTTACTTGGTGTGGATATTATCATGATTCCTTGCCAGTGCTTGCAAACCTTAGGTCTCCCTTCTTTGGGAGTTTGACAAAGTAGCCCTTCTTCCAATCAATCGGCAGGTACCTTTCCTTCCTTGCAAACCTTCTGCAGTATTGGTGTTGAAACAACCAAAGCTACTTAAAAATATCAAATAAAAACAAAGTGTAATTTCCGTTTGGGTCTTCATAAGAATCAACAGATTTCAAAGAGGTCTTCATTAAGGAAATCGTGTCACTTAGGGAACTCTTGAAAATTTGAAAATAGCGGCATATACCTGGTCCTAGTTAAGGAACTTACAGAAGTGTGCTCTCATTATCTTATGTGGCATGCAACATAGTGCCTAAAAGTCTCTTATTGTACTTGAAGCCAATATGATGCAAGGACACAGTGTGAAATAAGAACAGGAGTATAAATATTGCTCAGTGATGACAACTGATTGTAGTTATCGTAGAAAAACAACTAGTTTTGGATAGAAAGTACGGGCTGTTTAACAGAAAACCAGTATCTTAAGAAAGCCACCCTGGACATGATACTTTAAGTTCTTTTCATCAATCTGGTATAGGGTTATCAATGTGCTATACTCACAAGGTGTTAACCTGGCCGAAAAGCAGGCTGTTTTGCAGTGAGTCTTCTGATGGTTAAGGAATTTAGACGTTGTGAAGCAAGCATAACTGTTTACTGATTCTGTAGTGGGAAGCATATTTATCTAACTGTTCTTTCCACCCACTGTCGTAGTTATGTAAGAGATCATTAAGAAACGAAAAGGATGCACCTGTTCACATTTGAATGGAATCTTGAAAATACTTCTGTCCTACTGCAGTGGCACTACTGGTTTAGTTTTGCAAAAAATGATTGCGTTAAGAGGAAAATAAGAATTGCTGGCCATGTGACTAAAACTTTGTTTATTTGTACTACATGGACTTTAATTACAATCTATGCAAGTGCCAAAGTTTTACTCCTATATATAAATCAGCTATTGATGAAAGCCTTCTTATATAGGTTTCAGTTTCGTTGGTATTTATGCAGGCATTTCTAAGTCTTTTGGGGACTTGTGTTTGCTTTTTATCCTAGCCTTAAAGAAAGAAGTTATTCAGGGTATGAATGAGGTTTCATAGTACTGGCTTTACACATGCATTAGTTATTGGATACTTGTAGAAAATGATTACTGGTACCGTACACTAAATGAATCCCTTGAAAAAACGTGCATCACAGCAGTATATGATACTTAACCTAAATTCACTACATTCAATAATCGGAATTTAGCTAAGAAGTTTCAAGCAACATTTCTTTTCTTAAAACTACTGATAATTTCTGTTTTCCAGTGAAAAATATACTAAACTTATTTTAACGATTTTTCAGTCAGCCGCTACGCTCGCACAGAATGAGGACTTGACTGCCAGTTTTCAGCCTTTGGCCCAAACTAAATGTAACTTTCAAGCTTTCAAGCTTGACAGTAGTTACCTTTGAAATTAGTTACTGTTTAGCCTTTTCAATTATCTTCTGAGTTAAGACTATTGTGAGTAATAATAACTAGAATGTACTTAGTCCTTCAAAACTTTCCAAATTGAGAACAATGAAAAATACAACGTCAAACATAATGAAAAGACAACTCAGTGGAAAAAACTTTCATATTGACCACATTATGCACTAAAACTCCAAACGTTTTTATAACCGTTAGGTACAGATCACATCCAAACACTGATTCCAAGTTGGTATTCATCGCACACTGATATCATTTGGAGGAACAATGGAAACGTTGGAGCACTGGACAGCTGTTTCGTCCTGGTATAGGACTCCTCAGCAGTGCGCACCCACGATTCCACCAAGGGTTGAACCCACGACCTTCAGGTTTCGTGGCCAGCAGGTTACCATTGAGCCGCCGGACCGGAATCCAGTGGTCCATATTTCCAACTTCTGTCAGTTCATGATAAAGCGCGATCGCCACCCAATGTCATCGCTGAGTTTTTGTCCTCACAGCCACTAGGTTTGCCCCACTGGTCACAACTTCTCACTGCAACTTCGAGAATCACCTCTTGAAGGTAGTCACCAATGGGCATCAATTTAATTGACTAATTGGTTGACAAAGAAGGGCTAAATCAATAATGATGCCTTCAGAAACAGAACAGAAAGTTGTTTCTCGAGTTATAGTGGTCATCCATGCGGTGATGAAAGTAATCACAGAGCTAAGAAATTTGACAAGGTTTTTGGTGGCTAATTGGTTTTATGTAGGTATTTACCACAGACTGACATCGGTTAGAGAATCACTCAAAACCTGGAGGCCCTGGACAACTGTTTTGTTCTAGTGTGGAACTCCTCAGGAATAGGCAGTCATGACCCCGCCAGGTTCCCTGACCTTCGGGTTTGTGGAAAGCCCGTTATTATTGAATCAGTAGATCGGGATCCAATGATCTTTATTTTCCTACTTCTAAACTACTGTCTTGTGCTCATAAGAGACTTGTTTAGAAATGAGATTTCCCGAAGTTTTAATGGAAATTCGTGACTGGTAGAGAAAATACGATTGGAAGCGAGGACAAGTATTCAGCGATGGCGTTGAATGAAGGTCGCACTTTATCAAGAACTGACAGAAGTAGGAAAATATGAACCATCTTTCTCCGATCCAGTGGCTCAGTGGCAGCGTATCACCACAGACCTGGTAGTCCTGAGTCTAACACTTGGTGTGGTCGTACGAATGCGCTGCTAAGGAGTCCCAAACAGGGACAAAACAACTGTCCTGTGCTTGCACGTTTTTAAAGATGAGAGTTGTTTCTGAATGCGAAGTAAAGTGGCTAAATGTTCACATTAAATATGTAACGAAAGTGAAGAAAGAGACAAAGACTCCAATGGAAGTTTTTAAAAAAGCAGTCATCTTAAACGAAGACTGTCATGGTCACTTGTAACGAATTTGATATCAGCTGGCAATTGAGACCTAAATGTTCTGGAAGAATTCTAAATCGGGGGATAGAATACTGAAATATTTTTATTGTGATTTGAGTGAATGAATAAGTACTGAATATGATCACAGTAATATTCACAGTGTTTTTTATTAGATCTCTCACTTTGAGGCGAAGAGTAGAGAGAAATCAGTTATTTTGTTCATGATAACTCTGGGCTGTATCCCCAGCTTCATTAAGTGCATAAAAGTGGATCATAAAAAAGCTTCAACCGAATTATTCTATGAGTTGATCTTGTGTTCGATAGATGGTTCAACATGGAGACTAGCTTCATCGTTGGAGAGATGACTAGGAAAGGTTACAGCGACTATTTCACACAATTCGGAAGTATGATATTTTCAAATCGAAACTGCAACTCCAAAAGTCTCCTAGTTAGGAAGGACATATTGAGTAAAAAGTAAGTTTCATCACGTTCACTTATTTCAACTTTTCAATAACATTTTAAATAACTTTTACATTATGAATCCCTAATTGCATTTCGTACTAAGATCTAACTTTACTTGAAATTCTGAAGTATTTCAAAGGAGAATCCAAACACTACTTCCGACAATTCACTGGATATGTCATCAGCAAAACTTGATGAAAGTGTCCAAAAGGATGAAGTGGTGAGTTTGAGCGTTTTTTTTTCAATAAATGTTGTCTACTTTCTTCGAAACCATGTTAAGTCAGAACTATCAATATTTAACCAGTACAGGGATTTATGGAAACCTATTACAAATTTAGCTTTTCTTGATAGATAAATTACAAGCTAGGATTTCATGGTAGTAAACCAGCTCCCAGTTGTTCACCATTTTCCATGCATGACACAACACTTTTTATTATTCACTTTCTTAACCTGTTTTTTGTAAACTTTCTTTCATTTTATGTAGGTTTAAAGAATGCGTCGTACACTTTATAGTATGGCATGGAAGTTGTAGTACGCAACCACACAATAGGGTGAGAGAGGGTAACAGTTCGAAAGAATAATGAGGTTAATTGAAAGGAGCAGTTTATTCCTGAATCCTTCTCTTCTTGTTCAACATTTAGCACGTAATAGGCATAATTCAACACTGATTCTAGAATCATGGAAATTCCTACCACCAATTAAGTCAAAGAATGTAAAGGAGTAAGATTGTAAAAAAGAAGACAGAAATTTATGATTATTTTGGTATGGTTACTAGCAGTATACTACTCAAAATGTGCTCAAAGGTGCTCAAAACATCATGTAGTCAATAATACTGTCTTACTATGTGTTAAGTCAAATAAACTAGCCTAAAATGGAATTCTTTTCCAGTCTAAACATAATTTCCCAAATACTCATAGTTGTCATTTTAAGTTCAACTTCAAACTAAACCTCATTGAATTTTGAAGATTTTGGAAAAGATATATGGTTATGTGTAAAAGTTATGCAGCTTTCAATTTTTCCGAAAGATGGGATAACTTTCCAAAAAGATTTCATCAGAATGTAACAAAACCGTTTCTGAGGCAAAATGATAATTTAATAATTCCCATTTTAACATCAAGAACAAGTTATTCAGCAAAAAGACTCATTCCAACGAATTTATTTTCAAGCTGTACAATTGTATATATATATATATATATGATATTTTAAAAATTATACCTCATGAAGAAAACTAAACACTATATGATGATGATGATGACAATCAAATCATAAAATGGATGATGACACAGGCATTCGCGATTATGATAACAACTGAAGTATGAATGATAAAGTAGATCATGTAATACATGGAACAGTTCATAGAAGGTAAATGACCCCGAAGGGGGTGAAAAAATTGATGAATGTGGTAAATCAGTTAAGTATTATGTAATAAAATTAGACAAGTTGGTCAAGATGAAATCAAAGTTTTCTAAAATGATTAAAACAGTTAAGTGAAATAAAACCGGAAACTAATCAAAGTGAAGGCAATTGTAATGACAACAATAGTGATAAAGGATGGATACAAGGGTTAAATTAACAAAGAGGGAGGAGAAGCTAATGGGGATAGGAAAATACTATGGATATGATAAAAACACTGACTGTACGTACTCCTTTTGTACACACAAAAATGATAAGCCAAGTAGGGGGTGACTTACTGAATATTCGTAATTAAACTAACAGGTATACTAGATCACATAAACTGAGTCAGAGTTCCATATTGCAGAATCGATCACGAGGTTGAAATTTGTGGAGTCAGTCACTTTAGAAAATCACTGATACCAATTACTGTTCCCTGCAAAATTGATACTACAATCAGAGGAAATGTATGAAATAATGATATGGATGTGGAAAGAGATCTTCATGCGTCTCACACAACTACGGTGATATTTACACATGTAAAATTTTTATGAATGAATATTTTCAAAGTTAGCTACCAGTAAAATTTATAAGTAAAAGTTTGGCGAAGAATAAGCTACAGAAATGTACTGCACAACTTTTTCATGTAACTTTTCTGTTCTTGAACAGTATAGGCTTAACCCTTTACGGGTTGTATGTAAGTTATTTTTCAGTCGTTTGGTTTGAGTGTAATGGCTGTGGATTTGAAAATTAAATAATTCGAAAATTGGCCACTAGTCACTTTATAAACAAGTACACGAGAGTAGAACCAAAGACACCAATGTATCAGTTCATAGTTGTAACGTTCTAAGCAGTGTCCTTCAAGTTTGGCTACTAACCTGAGTGATAAATCACTTTGTATATCTAACACTTCATTTGTCCTCTAACTGGCACTGATTTGCAATATAAATTGCTTACGTTTATTGGAACAATCTGGATATTATTACTGCTTGTAAGGAAAAGAGGTTGGTTGGCAAGACTACCAGTAGAGCAGCTATTCACATTACCTATTATTCAGTGAGTTGACTATCAGTAAAGATAACAGTTAGAATGTTTCAACTAAACATATAATCTGCTTTATGAAGGAACTTCCCTTTATTGTTGAAAGGTCACAAAATTATAAAGGCAGTTGTGCTTTGAAAGTCATAAACTTCATTAACTTTGATTACGCTTCTGTTTTTTTGTTTTCATTAAAGATGGATAAGGGTTTATTTTCGTCCGTCTTTTTCAATGAAGATTGCTCTGCCTTTATTCATAATAATGAAATCATTTGTTACTTTCTTTTCATTTTATACTTTCCTTATTGTTGCAGAAATTGTTTGGTGCGAACATACTGAACATAATTAATTTGTTTTTCTAGTTGTCTTTGCCTGATCACAAAAACTGAAAGTGCTATTATTTGTTTATTTCAAAGGGAAATTTTAATAATAATAACTGTTACAATCAGTACAATAATGTAGAAAAGATTGATTCATGTACGCAGAGTGATGTAAATTGGTTTGTTGAGAAAAGTCTTAGCAAGGTCAATACTAATGTTAGTACAAGCACACGCAACGAAAACTGCGATCACGTAAGTCTAGTTGTAAAAGGCAACCTTAACTGATTGTTGGTTATCAATTTTAAGCTATTCCATCCCCAATGATGATAAGATGTTAAGTATTCTTTATAAACATTATAGTAGAAAGAAATGTGGTTCGACGCTGAAGGCATACTGAATGATCAATCTTTTTGTAAAAGTGGTCTTCAATTTTTACAAGTTCATAAGAATACAGAAGATTAAGTGGATTAAGTGAGGCTGGAATGCTTTAGGGGTACTTATCTCATCTGAGCCGATATCCTACCTTATGACACTGAACTTATTTAGTCTAGTTAGGTAAAATAGATTAAATCACATATTTTCTGTGAGATGATTTGTTTAACTTTCCTAGTGTATTTAAATGTTATTAGCTCAAGGCTTCGGATATGGATTGCATGCAATATGCATCGTAATGTTGTTTCGGTAGGCATTTATAGGTTTACTGCATTCACTCTTTTCGGCTGCAGTTTTAATGTGAAAACTCATACGACAAAACTCTTGATACCATAAGTTGCGTATGTTTGTCACTCATCAAACACAATAAAATTGAACTACTTTTAAAAATTTTATCGTAGGCATTTAGTGTAAATATGCGTCATTCATGACAAATGTATTGTAAGTAAGATTATCATCATGCTACCCAAACTTAATTGGATCTACAGTTTATTGAATCATCACATCAGGGGGTTCTCTATGCGTAATATTATCTGTATTTTATAAAAGATAACCGTTTGAATCTTGATAGTATAGGTTTTGATGACATCTCAAAATTTTCTTTGTCAATATGCAGATTTATTCTTTCCTCTTGCAGCGATAATAGACAAAGTTAGTATTATGAAGGACACAAATCATATCAGAAGTGTTTTCGAGATCGTCTACCTTCCTAGTTGATTGAGTGAGTGTATAAGTGTGTTGGTGAGGTATTCTAAAGCTATACAGTTCACTTAACTGCAAATAAGAAACCTCAAAAGGTGGCCTGAAAAGTATGGTGAATTCCAACTTGCAAGTGTTTGGATTAATAAAGTATTCTTCTTATCACAGCTTTAATCTGTCCTTCTGGGAAAAATATCCGTCTTCCTACTTCATATCAAGTGTTGTTAATTCCATTTATGTATTAGTGTATCAGTACTGTCAGATTGCAATGCATAGGCAGCTATTCACGCTAGGGGTACTTTAAAGAGTTCAACATATGTCGTCTTGTCACTGCTATTATGCCAGATCAGTACCCTATACGTCCAAGGCACTAATAAAATAGGAAATATTATTTTGTGCAAATTAAAGGGATCATTCTAATTTATACTCGAAGAATAAGTATCTTTTCTACCTCAGGTTATTCAGTGACTAACCTGATTATTTATACGGACAAACAAGATGATGGGCTGTGCTTATGTAATGACCGAGGCCAAGTTTTGATCAGTCGTCAACAATCTGAAGTGTGATAATTTCCACGAATTGTAGCCATTCAAATACCAACCAGAAATCAGATGGATGTGTTAGCTCATTTGTCATCTCATTTCAAGTTTAAATACCAGTATTTACTCTTAATTTATATATGGAATAAAAGGCATCAGGAAATTTGTCGAATAAGTAAGGTGAAAGAAAATGAGAGAAACTGAAAAACCTATAAATGCGTATCTTAATGGATACATATTTGTATCTGAATCAGTAGAGTATAAGTTAGATAACAGAAAATATAATGAATATTTAGAATCAGAAAACTAGTACTTGAGGACTATCTTCATATCCTCGATAACATTCTTTAATTATATTAATTTCTTTTTAAGTCATTCATTGTAGGTAAACCATTCAGATTTAGTAGAGTTTTTCTCAGTTTTATCCATGGATACGATTTCATTTGCTCAATCCGATTGGCTTATAAGTTACTCACAATTTTTTTATAACTTCTTTTTTGGGAGTACCTTTTTCTGTTTTTTACAAGTAAATGCAGTTAACTACCGTTTTTGAATAAACTGTTCCTAATTATTGACCGTGAATACTAAAAAACCTTTGAATTTGATTCACTCGTTACCTTACTGAATAAACTCCGAAATATTCTTGTGTACAAAAGGGTTGTAATCACCAGTGAAGAAGATGGTATTAATCCTCAGGAATTTGAATCGCACTTGAGATACTTGAGATCATTTTGCTGTACTTCATTTTGTGTCTTATGGAACACGTTAGTCGGTTCAGAAAGTGGGCTGAAACGTTTATGCTTAACATATTTTTCTCATCTTTTAGGCACACCAGGGTCAGAAAACCGAAACCAAAACTATTGAGATGGACCAGTGTTTTAAAATTAGTCAACAAATATTCCGTTCCATAACTTTGAAAGCTCAACCACTAGATAATGTTCATATGTGAAGGCATCATATAGTGTATACTGACCTAATCTTCTCTTTCCATACAGGAGGCGAAATATGAAAACGCCCTACGACAAAAGCACCTCGAATTAGAAGAAATCAGAATCAATTACAACAAATTACTAGAAGGTTTTATGCGATCCCAAACAAACTTTGAACAGATTCAAACAGAACTTCAGAGTCAGCTGAATAGGGAACGAATGGAAAAAGAGAAGTTGATGTTAGTTCTGTTTTTTGATCGATTGTCCACCTCTTCCCTCTCTTTTTATGGCTTAAGTCGGGATGATTAAATTCTGACGCATTGCAGATAGCCATAGAGGTGATGGTAGTCTTTCATAATAGCACAATTTAATTTAGACTGCAGTGGAGAGGTTGCTCACCTCTTGTCGACTGTCATAATTTCTTTCTTTCACTTGGTTCCCGTGGCAATTACTAATAACAGTGTTTTAATTGACTGATAATCATTTCCTTGACAATCTCATAGAAATAGTGGGTTGGTGTCACTAAAATTCGTATTCTAGCCTATCTATGGATTACTATCCAAACCAGGTCGAAATTTGACAGTTTGAAAAATTGGGGCGTTGCGTTAAAGATATTCATTATTGTTGTGTTTGCATTTCCCAACAAATCGAAAACAAAACGAAGTTACCTTTACAGACGTTTCATTATTAGGTGCTAGTGGCTTTATCAAAGTCTTCCTAAACCAAAATTTTGCAATATCCAAGATTTCATGTGATAGATTAATCAGGTTTATTCTGTACGAAGGATTTTGTACTGTCAGGTGGTTCGAATTCTAGTTTACCAATACTTTGATAAAGTTTCTGTCAGTAAATAATGAAATATTAACATAAGCAACATTGACTTCTGTTTTATACATTTGAAAGACGACTATCGCAGTATTGCATAGTCTATTCCGTTTATTTCTAAATGAAGTTTAATTTGTGATGGATAACTTATTATTATCTCACTGAAAAGAATTTCTGTGGGGTAATAGATTTCGTTTGCGGGAAAACTACAATAAGTATTAGCAAAAATATTAAACCTTCCATTAAGGTCTTCATTACCAAGAAACCTCCTTCTTAGCAGTGTCCTGCTCTTACTACTTGTACTCGACACTCTGTCCGCTTTCCTACAGAATCTGTTTGCAGTGATGACTATCACTTCTTGCATTTTCTGCCATTTTCGTATGTACTACTGATATGCACGTTTGTTAGTAGCGTTCTCCAGTTGCTACATCAATATGCCCACTGTACTAATTTACTGGAGATACGACGACGAAATAATCAGTTAACTCTTATTTCAATTATATACCAGATCTATCATTGAAAGGGTTTCGAGTGAAACGACTGACAACAACAGTAATATTTAGTTATGGTACTCGATTAAACTTACAATAGGTAGTGCGCAGTAACTCATGATTGATAAGTGAAAAGGAGGGTTTGTTGATAGTAATAGTGGGGAGCGGTTGAAAAAACAGCCCAGGACGCATGTTAATCCTATTTAGAAATGGTCAACTGAATGTATCTGTCTCTCAGCGAAAGATGTTGTTCCTTCCAAGACTAGCCCAAGACTGACAGCTTTATGCCGGAGAGTCACTGATCCACAATAGCCACTTGTTTTGCAACTGGTATAGGACGAAAATTGTGTCTTAGATACCATTTCCAGCCACCAGTCATTATTACTGTCAAACGGAAATTACTGACGACATCAAGACACATGTGCAGGAGTCCATATACCAAGCAGTTCGGTCTAATCATTTAAAGGTAAATTACAGACTGCAGCATCGAAACTACTTGTTGCTTGTAGAAAGTATAAGGTTAATTGCAACATCGAAATTCAAACCATAGTGAGACTAAGTTGTTCTAGAAATTGGACATTGGTAATCTTATTTCTTAATAAGTGAAGGGAAAAGCAAGGTAGCAAAAACAACCTTATTTACTTTTTATTCATATGGCAACAGGAGTATTGAAATAGTAAGTGACACGTTTTAGAGGCCTGAACGAAAACTGTTATGAATACACCTAAAATTGAAACCAAAGAGCAAAATGAATTCCGTAGCATTTTTACCAATTTTATATAGTTTCCTGAAGGTATTTCGTTGCATTTCCGACTGCAGCTAAACATAATCTTACCAATATGCTATTAGTATTTTTGAGATCACCGTAATCATTGAAAAGAAGATAGCACATGACATTTAGTCAATTGCTTCATAAAATACAGAAAGCCTCCCCCTGTTTTTTAATTAATATTTATAAAGTATACTTCAAAAGTTTTCGAACTGACTATAAATCCTTTTGAAAGTCATATACAGATGGAAAACTTGGGCACTGTGGTAGAATTTAATTCCATATTAGATTTGCTTATTTGACTTACAACACACAGTGATCTGGTATTATTTACTTGATGACGTTTCGAGCATAAATTATTGCTCATATTCATGTCAGTGTAATCACACTACTTTGAACATTTGATTTCGATAGTTACGTCACCCAATGATTTGTTTTTACTGGTAGTAAAATCTTCCATATCTCTGGTATGGGTGTTGCGTCATTTCTATTACATGTATTGGGTGTTGACTCGTTGAATAAAGATTCAGTAATCAATCTCTCTCTCCACCTAATTATATTGGACTTAAGTACAGTGGTTTCATCCCATTCTATTGTGTCGTTGTATGTTAATGCATGCAATGAAATAGCCAAGAGTCTTTATAGATTAATGATCTTATTTAGGTCTGTCATTCTATATTTAACTGACGAAATATACCCATTTATTCATTAACAAGAACAAGGCATATATCAGCGAAGAAATATTTCTTTTCAACGACTTCATTATCAAGCTGTACAGTCGTATTTATACTCAGTAAAGTGACAGATAATTGCACTAATAAGTTGTTCAGTCAGTATGCAAAATATACAGTCCGTGGAGGGGTGGTGGTATTTGTTCAGGTGGAAGAGATAGGAAATGGGTCAACAAATAAGGAGGAATGAACTGATGATAAGTGGTGAGATAAGCGACAACTGCTGTCAAAGAATTGTAAAACGGTGATAATTAAGCTGAAACGTGTACAATAGGTCAATGATTAAGGAATGAATTGATATTAAAGAGTGAATATGGTTCAAGTGTTGTCAATGAAGTGAAAATTGGTGATAATGGTGATAATAGAAGAGAAGTATATCAGAGTGAAGCGAAGTGAACTGAAATTGACAAAATCAACAAAATGGTTTGTTAAGGCCAAGGTAGAGAAAGTGGTTTCACAAAACGTTTTTGAATGCAAAGTTTCGGTTTTTGTTCATGTAGTGTAGCTAATGCTTCAGCTGCGCATAAGTGATGGAAGCGTAAACCTTTGGAGTAGTTCAATTTAACTTTGTAAATTATTTTGAAGGATGAATCTCGGGGTGCTGATTGTCCACATTCAACAAGGTGTTCACATATGGATGAAGTCGTTTTCCTTTGCTCGCCTCTGGTAAGCCAAACCGGGTAGTGTTCAGCAACACGTTTTCGGAGGGCCCGCTTACAACGTCCAGTATAGTCAGCTCCACAGGAGCATGTGAAGTTGTAGACACACATAGAAGTGGACATAAGTGGAAGCCTATCCTTCACGCATTGACGAATCAGACGGCGGCTGGAGAATATCAATTTCAGTCTGGCAGCATAGAAGCTACTGTTGATACATCTTGACAGACGATTTTTCATAACTTCCGCTGTGGTGTCTCCTTTGAATTCTAGATTCGTGGTTAAAATTTTCTTAGGGACTCTAATGGGATGGTGAGTGGTTCGTTTCTTCAGATTCTTATCAATAAATCTCTCAGCTTATCCGTTATTAGATAGTATTGTTCTGAGAGGTTCGATTTCAACATCCACCGTATCTTCTGGACATATCTTATAGCTTCTGGAACACAGTGAGTGAATGAGATTTCTCTTACAACTAAGCGTTATCCAACTATAAAAGTTAGTGAACTGATCAGTCCAAGTTGGTTTTCGATAGACTGACCGTTGTATAAAGCCATCATCCCTTCTCTTTAGCCTTATGTCTAGAAAGTGGAACGATGAGTTTAACTCTCCTTCTACAGTGAATTTAACGGACGGGTGACAATCACTGAAGCGTCTGAACAGCTCGTCCACTGAACAGATTTCGTCGCAAATAAGAAAAGTGTCGTCCATGTACATTTTATACAAATAAAGTTCCGAAATTATTTCTTTAAGGGTCCCGTTTTCAAGCTTTGCCATATAGATATCGGCCAGAACAGGGCCTAGTGGAGACCGCATTGCAACGCCGTCCGTCTGATTATAATTTATATAATTGAATCTAAACTGTACATTAGACGTACATCTTAATATTACTTCTTTTAGGTGGCTCGTAGGTAATACAATGTTAATATTATTAGAATCAATGTAATCACATAGATAACAAACGGTTTAAACAAGTGGAACATTGGTAAATAAAGAACAAACATCAAGCGATATCATACGCTAACCCATTACATTGATATCTCCGATGCAGTGAACAAAACCAAATGTGTCGGGAAGACTTTACTTGCATAGACTTAATCTCACCGGTTCAAGCATTTTTGC
The DNA here is from genome assembly GCA_944470555.2 of Heterobilharzia americana. Classification (NCBI taxonomy): domain Eukaryota; kingdom Metazoa; phylum Platyhelminthes; class Trematoda; order Strigeidida; family Schistosomatidae; genus Heterobilharzia; species Heterobilharzia americana. The sequence continues at coordinate 51,656,482 of OX104129.1, read as the reverse complement.
AAGCCACTTTGCTAATGAGTGATAAGATGAATTAGGCATATCAAGTACTGGACGAAGTGGAAGTCTGCAGCTTCGGCAGACCATATAAACGCAGCATGTTTGAACCGGAGGGTCTAAGCTGCTCATACATATCTGGGGTAATTAAAGATTAGTCTTTCAATTTTCTTAAGGTTTTCGATATTTGATTTTCAACATCTTCTGTTCTATCCTTCTGATCTCTGGATTTTAGAAATTTATTGTCATCGCTGAGAATTAGGCATAGTTTATCAATATAGTCTGACCGATCCAAAACCACAATACCCGATCCTTTGTCTGGGCGTACAATTATAATATCCTTGTTGTTTAGTAGTATTTTCAATTGTGTTTTGTGCTCTTTGGAGATAATACCTCATTGTCGGCATAGTGTTTTCAAATATTGATAGCAGCAATGTAATAATGTGGATTTGAAAAGTTTGAAGCTTTCGGTGGACGTCGGGATTAAGTCTCTAGTCTGGCTGATAAGATTTTCAAATTGCACTTTTGTGTCAAGTTCTCTGGTTTTAGATGAAGCACAACATAACTTTGGTCCCAAAGACAAAATCTGTAACTGAGTGTTTGATAGAGTTATGCTGGAGTGGTTAAACACGTATCTCCCTGGTGCATCTGGAAAATTGTCTTGTGACTCAGCAGTTTTAAAACTTTCCAGTAATTTGATTCTTACATCTTCACATCTCTTCTTTATCACATCTGATTCATCCTTCAAAATAATTTACAAAGTTAAATTGAACTACTCCAAAGGTTTACGCTTCCATCACTTATGCGCAGCTGAAGCATTAGCTACACTACATGAACAAAAACCGAAACTTTGCATTCAAAAACGTTTTGTGAAACCACTTTCTCTACCTTGGCCTTAACAAACCATTTTGTTGATTTTGTCAATTTCAGTTCACTTCGCTTCACTCTGATATACTTCTCTTCTATTATCACCATTATCACCAATTTTCACTTCATTGACAACACTTGAACCATATTCACTCTTTAATATCAATTCATTCCTTAATCATTGACCTATTGTACACGTTTCAGCTTAATTATCACCGTTTTACAATTCTTTGACAGCAATTGTCGGTTGGTTGTCGCCTGGTTAACTAGTTTACTAGTTACTAGCCGGTCCTAAGCCCGGGTAAAGGGGGAAGGTTGGGCATAGGGCTAGCAACCCTACCTCGGAAAACAAATCTAACCGCTAAAGAAACTTCAAAGCACAAACAAAATATAAAAAATGAAAACAAACTTATTCCCCGCTGGAATCGGAGAGGCGAAATGATGCCAGTTGGTGAAAGCCTGCCTTCGGGAAGCCAATTGCCCGATGTGTCTTCTCTCGATGAAAGCGAAAGTAAACGTGGGGACATGGAATGTCCGTACGATGTTTGAACCCAGTAAGGCAGCCCAGATTGCAAAGGAGATGAGAAGGTATAACATCGAAGTGCTTGGGATTTGCGAAAGCAGATGGAATGGGAGTGGACTCTCCAAACTGTCAACTGGAGAATCAATAATCTACTCCGGTCACCCAGACGCCAACCACGAGCACACTGAGTTATGGAGTGGCTATCATGATGTCCTCAAGAGCATCGAAGGCTCTCATGCAGTGGGAACCAATCTCCTCTTTCAGGATCATGACAGCAAGATTCAACTCAAAAGGAAGAAAGGTCACAATCATACAATGTTATGCACCTACAAATAATGCAAAGCAAGAGAAAAAGGAGGAATTCTACAGACAACTGCAATCAACACTGGACAAGACGTCAGTTGGCGATGTCAAAATTCTAATGGGTGGGGCGACATGAATGCCAAACTGGGAGGGGACAACACGGGAAGAGAACTAATCATGGGTCGAGAGGCGCTAGGTGAAATGAATGAGAATGGAGAATTGTTTGCAGAATTCTGCGCATTCAACGATTTGGTGATTGGAGGCAGTGTGTTCAGGCACAAAGATATCCACAAAGTGACATGGATTTCACCAGATGGACACACTAAAAACCAAATCGACCTTATCTCAATCTCAAGAAAGTGGAGACGCAGTCTACTTAACACAAGGTCAAGAAGAGGAGCAGATGTAGGTTCAGACCACTCACCATCTAGTGCAAGGAACCTTCCAAATCAAGTTGAAAGCCTTCAAGGAAGCTGGTGATAGACCTCAGTTCAAGTACAACACTCGAAAACTGAACTGAAGGATGAAACTACAAAGGAGATCTTCACGTCGGCCAGCCATCAAGACAAAATGGGAGACATCGAGGAACATCCGTGAAGATACCTGTGTGGAAGAACACTGGAAGTCTTTGAAAGCTATGTGGAAAGAAACCTGCACAACCGTATTAAGAAGGAAGAAGAAAGAAAACAAGGAATGGATCTCGACGGATACCTGGAAGCTGACAGAGCAGGGAGAGGAAGATGGTGATGGTGAAGCAGAAGATAAACCAGTGCAAGGATGCTCAACGACAAGAGGAACTGAGCACAATGTATAAAACACTGCACTGGACAAAGAGCTGAAGAAGAGTGCACGGAAAGACAAAAGACACTTCTGCGAAACACTGGCAAGTGAAGCAGAACAGGCTGCAGGTGGGAGAGATAGAGACCTGATGACATTGTATCAAATAACCAGGTTGCTATCTGGGAAGAGACCAACACAGATGAAACCAATAAAAGATGATGAAGGAAATTTAATTATGAAAGAAGAGAAACAGAGGAAACGATGGGCCGACCACTTCAAGAAGCTCTTGAATCGACCATCACCTGCACTTCGTCCAGAAATACCACCTGCAAACGCTGAATTACAAGTGAACATAAATCCCCCAACGAAAATGGAAGTCCTGAACGCCATAAAGCTACTGAAATGCGGGAAAGCAGCAGGACCAGATGGGATCCCACCAGAAGCTTTGAGAACAGATGCAGAGACAACAGCGGACATGCTCACACCACACCACTATTGCAGAAGGTGTGGAGTGAAGAGAAGGTACCTGGCTAGTGATTGGAAAAAGGGTTACCTTGTCAAACTGCCGAAGAAAGGAGACCTCAGTGCTTGCAAGAACTGGCGCGGAATCACTCTCCTGTCCACCCCAAGTAAAATATTAAGCCGCATCATCCTGGAGAGGCTTAAAGATGCACTGGACTCAAAACTACGACCGGAACAGGCAGGCTTCAGGAAGTACAAATCATGTGCAGACCAAATTGCAACGCTTCGCATCATCATAGAACAGAGCGTAGAATGGCAATCAGCTCTCTGCCTCAACTTCATCGACTTTGAGAAGGCCTTTGACAGCGTCGACCGAGAAGTAATTTGGAAACTGCTTCAATACTACGGAGTACCGCAAACCTTTATCAGCCTCATTCAACAACTATATGAAGACGCATGCCACATGCCAAGTAGTTCACAATGGGAAGCTCAGTGATGATTTTGAAGTAAAGACAGGAGTGAAACAAGGTTGTCTACTATCCCCCATGATATTCCTTATTGTGGTGGACTGGATCATGCAGCAAACAGTAGGCAGCGAGAAGAGGGGGATACACTGGACGACGGAAAAGAACCTAGAAGACTTGGATTTCGCCGATGACTTGTGCCTAATGTCACATAAACTTGAAGATCTGCAGGCAAAAACTAACAAGTTGACAGAAGAGGCAGCGAAGACGGGACTTCAGGTGAATATAGAGAAGACAGAAGTGATGAAGATACCGCACCACCACCATCAACAACAACAACAAACTCAAATCACCGTCAACGGGAGAAACTTGAAGGAAGTAACCTCCTTCACTTATCTCGGAAGCACCGTTTCAACTACAGGCGGGACGGACGAGGACGTCAAAGTCAGAATCGGAAAAGCAAGACAGGCGTTCATTAGCCTGAAACCAGTGTGGAGATCTTCTGCACTCAGCATGCGGAACAAGATACGGATTTTCAACACCAACGTCAAGTCAGTGCTCCTGTATGGTTCAGAGACTTGGCGCGTCACGAAAGGCATTTCCAATAAACTACAGACATTCATCAACAACTGCTTACGCTTGCTACTAAAGATCAGATGGCCAGAATAGTCAGAATAAGCAACAAGGAGCTCTTGGAAGGAACCAACCAAGAAGCTATCGCTTAACAAATATGCAGGAAGAAGTGGAGATGGATTGGGCATGCACTGAGAAGGCCGACTGAGGACATCACGCGTCAGGCCAGTTACTCGAGTGGAATCCCTATGGGAAGCGACGAGTTGGGTGTCCGAGGCAAGGGTGACATGGAGGAGATCGTGCGAGGAGGAAATGAGAGCTTGTGGGCTGTCGTGGGACCAGGTTCAAAAGATCTCAGAGAACAGAGGTCGCTGGAGACGTGCTACTGAAGCCCTATGTCCCACTAGGAACCCAAGGGACTAATAATAATAATAATAATAATAATAATAATAATAATAATAATAATAATGATAATAATAATAATAATGGTAATAATAATAATAAATTGTCGCTTATCTCACCACTTATCATCAGTTCATTCCTCCTTATTTGGTGACCCATTTCCTATCTCTTCCACCTGAACAAATACCACCACCCCTCCACCGATTGTATATTCTATATTTAGTTATATTCCTACGTTCGGCTATTCTAAATGACCCTGCCGACTAGTTTGACCTATGTACTTGATCTAACAGTCATTGCATTCAATTTGATAGACTAGTTTATTTTACTTGATTGATTCTTTTGGATGTTTAAGGCTAAAAAATTTATTTCTGAGTGAGTTTGTAGGTTTAAATGCCACCCTAATACCAGCTTTGTTGAGTATCCTACGCAAAGTTTCTGATGTGCCTTCCTTGTAGGGTAACACTGTGTTGCACTCTCTAATGTGGAATGAAAATCACAGAGTTTATCATTCAGATACTTTTATTTACTGTAAGCACTGGCATGGTACAGTTGCTGGATTTTGGATGTGGTTTTCTACCCTAGATATTATGTCTAATAATTAAGACAGAAAACGTTAACACCAACATAATTATTAGCCGCTAGGAAAGTCAGCTTCAGCAAACTAAAAATGTATCATATTTTTAGCATTTCTCATGATCAAGAGGACGGCTTAAAATAATGTGAATATTATGAAATCGCTCTTGCTGTATTACTAATAGTGTTGAGTAAATTTGCCTGTGGACAAAAAAGCAAAGTAATGCGACTCAGAGATCGTACTACTTACCAGGTAGTAGTTTTCCTGGAAAATAATCATATTTATTGAAAGATAAGCAGAAATACAAACATAAATGATGGTAATATCTAAATTTAGCAACAAGGTGCGTTAAAAATAATAGTCTATAATTGTTTCTTTCAGTCGCAATATTTCTGCTGATTATAGACATTCGCACGGGCAACATACTACACTATGCCATTAGATGAGTTTTCCAAACCATATGCAAAAGAGGCACTTAGTCATCTTTGTTGTTCATTCTATACTTCTTAAAATATTGCTGTCACATAAGGCATTTACTGTGGTATAATTACTTAGTATTCAGTTCACATTCTTACTTCTTTACTTCAACAATACATTACCTCAGCCAGTGATCCTGGTGAAAGGATAAACTACTGATAACTACGAGTGGTTTAAGCTCTTCTAGGAAGGTCAATTTTTCCTTAAATGTTTTCTCTCTAGCTGCAATACCTTACTTTAAAATAAACAATATAATTTGTATGCAACTATGCTGACAACAGGATGTTAATGTAGTGATATTGGGATCTTAATTGAAGGGACTCAAGCTTAGGTGCACGCTAAGTGTTCAGTTTCTTTTCAACAGTGAGGTCTGTTGACAGAGATCTGGTATTGCAACGAGAAACAGTAGTCTTGCACAAACTATTGGGAGGCTAGACTTTTACAAGAGATGTGTGGACGAAGTGTTTATCATACATTTATTAGTTATGTCTTCATCTCTTTTGGAAGTAACAAATATCAAAGTATCACCGGCCGAAACTATTGGTGATTGAGGTGAAATAAAAATCTAGCCAGCAGTCGGGTCTTGTACCTCAGTTAATAGAGTACCAGGCTAGAAACCCAGTGGTAGCCTTTTCGATCCTGCCACAGCCCAAATTTTATTTCACCTTCAATCATCACCTGGTATCAATACTGATCTGCTAAACGATGGCTATCTCATATGGTCAAATGTTAATCAATCTATCCTTGTATTACATCACAGGACCAGTTTGTGATAATGTAGTTCAACCTGTAATAAAACCTATGCATTTTAAAATTTCCCTCTAGTTATCTAGTCATTTCTTGGTCTGTCTTAGATGGAGTTAACCTATAATTAGGTAGAAAGATTCAGAAATTAACGGGCGCATATTTGCATTTTTTTGTCCCCTTGTAGGCAGCCACTGATGTGAATTCATTTCTTCTCGCTAACTAACAAAAGCAAGAGAGTCACTGGAGGTTTTCTTCTATTATTGTGGACTGTGACAGCTATCATGATCATCCGTTGCTTGGGAAAGGTGATAATCATGAGCACTCACGTTTTGTATTTTTCTTCTCCCTTGACTTTGAAGTCTAGGAATTTCGCACCAGTGATTTCCACCATGAAATGATTCACATCCACATAGTACTACCAACATACATTATACTTTTGGTTTATTTGGATTCAGTACCAGGTAGTACTTAAAAGTGGATTGCGGAAAATGGGGACAAGTGAAGTTTCGACTCATTGAAATACTATTTAAACTCTGTTGTCTGAAAGCGTCAAATAAGTATGCTTGTCATCTCTGGTTTAGTTGAATAGCACGTGACTGGTAGACTGATATGATAAGGGGTGATGTCACAAACTGGTAACAACTTGACAAGGGGATCTAAAGACTAGGACAAGACATATATTCAGTCTGTGTGGTTTGAATTCAGACTAACACAGCAACAGGTGATTACCAGTTCGACACCAACCACTTGGAATGACTCTGTGGGCAGTTTACCTGCAGAGAAGTAAATAAAGAAGAATGATTTGGAATGAGTTCGTTGGCTACTTGAATGAATGTATGTCAGTACATTTCCTCAGTGTGATCCTGTACATGAAATGTTGAATATTTTATTCCATTACGTTGAGTTTGAATTTTTACATAACAGTTGTCAAAACCTTAGCAAAACACGTACAGCAACATTACATAATGATCTGTTGTACTGTAAATTTATTAATGACCAGTATATCACTTCAAAGTGCGGTTTGTTTTCAACTACTTTTAAATTAGTGTAGAATATGCTTGTGGTACGAGGATAGCAAGCACATTTATTTCCAATACAAAGGTGGAGTCACCATGTGACATCATCGATTAAAAAGAGTGCTGAATTTAGTGCTCATATTGTCGTCTAGAAAGAATATGTAAGCTCCATACTTTCAATTGATTTGGAACCGAATTATAACAGCTGACAGCCGGTTACAAAGTTCACCCTAGTAATTACTACAACAAGCAGTAATATTTCTTGATTTCGTTTGGAAAATATAATTTTTCAATAAAATAACCTAGTTACGAAGGTGAATTCTAATACTTTCCAGCTGTCTGTAAACCTGGTGCTTTACAGAACTGATAGCCACTTCGTTATATACATACTGCCTCATCAAAACACTCGATGGTCTCAATGAAACTGTCTAGGAATACACAAACTGATAGAAAATATATGTACCTCTGGATAAGGCTGATGGTGGTTCAGTATTGTCTAAGTATCGATTTTTTTATGGACATTTGTCGTGACATCCTCAGCACTAAGTTTTTACGAAGTTAGTTTGGAAGATGCCAAAAAGTTTAGTGATGAAATGTCTACGACAAAATACCAAAGCTCAGAAAATATTAAACCAACATCAAATTCATATTTATTTAACTCATATTTGATTGCCTCATTTATCTACAGTTTGAAAACAGAAGAAATAAGAACCAATTTCAACTATGAATTACAGACTTTAAAACAACGCTATGAAAATATAAGAACAAAACAGCGAACTGAATTTACTTTGGCACAAAATATTTTGAAATCGAAGATACATGAATTACACCAACGTTTGTTAGGGTGTTACTGTGAACCATTGAAAGTAAGTTAATACCCACAGAGTATGACACATTTGAACTTATTATGAGTTTCAATTATCTTCTGAAGTGTCACTGTTAGGAGTCTGAATTGTTAGACAACTTTAACATGCGAATGACAAACAAGACAGCTGTAGGTGCATAAGACTTTAAAATTCAGGACGTAATGGTTGGCAGATGTTTGCAACTGTGTGATATGTGCCACCCTGAGGATGAAATCTCTTCATTTAAAATGTTGAAACCCCATAATCCATCATGAAAACTAGATAGGCAAATTATAAGTTTTCCTGATAAAAACTAATTGTCAGTAGAAATAAATTATTCCCGACAAACGGTGAGATAGGTAATGCCTTCAGTTTTAAGAGTCAATAAATTCTTTCTCAAGACGTTACTGTATTCAAATTGTCCTTATAATGGGGTTGTACACCCTAAAATATAGCAGCAAAACTAGACTAGCTGCTAGTATTTAGCTTTGAGTCTGCTTCATTAGTTTCGCAGTTGGCTGTTGGATGGTACATTTATTCTGGACACTATCACTCACGTAAATGTAAAGTTAAAAGGCTTTGTGAATATCTTGGAATTTTTAATGCAGTCAGTATTTCTTCAGTTCTTTTGGGATAATTACTAAATGGTAGGAAGTTTAAAGCAAGCTATGGGACCTTCTTTGTCTTAATTTCCTGTTTGTTTGTAATTATAGGCATCTTGAATAGCCCAGTAGTAAGTTATATGACTGGAGTGATCACTTGGCATCTATTGTATTTAGGGGTTTCTAATGATACTATATCGAGAAAAGTGAAATGTAGTGGAAAGTCAACCTAATTGACGTTCATGATTGAGTTCCAGTTAATATGAGAAGTAGACAAGGTGATATGGGTTACTATTCGTAGACTAACTGTTTTTCAATCTGTCTGTGATCATCATTGTGCTTAGTAGAAATAGTTTTGGTTAGAAACTTTTTTTCTTAAACGGAGATGAAAAATTTAGTCATTCTTTGAAGTTTAAAACTGCAGCTTATATTCAATCCTTCACGAAAAGATTGCAGTTAACAAAGAGAATTACTTGGATCTTTGATTTAAATTCACATGATAGGGTTTAAAGATTGAAATACTCAAAGTTAACTACAATCAATGAGAGTTAAATTATTTCTTATCCCTTTAACATCAGACTTTAGGAGGTGTGGTTGATAATATTCGCATGGGATGGATTTGAATTCCACTTAAATCTAAGCTACGTTTTCAGCTGATCGTCGTTCGCATGAAAAAATCGTTTGAAATCAAAGCTTTTCTGATGATATTAAATGACCTCATTTATTTCAGCTTTTGCTTTCCAGTGGTAACAATAAGTTAACCAAGTAAATTTCCGTTTTCGGTTTTTTCTTTACAGGTAAATGGTGGCAAATTATCAGAGGGAAATCAATTATTACCAGAGATTTCTGTGAGTATTAAACAGGCTTCAATTCCAGATAATGTATCTTTATCAACATCATCATCATCCCCATCGGCGACGGTGCTAGCTGTTTCTGAGCCTAAATCTATCTCAGCTACATCTTCGACTCACGAATGTAGTCAGCCTAGACAACGATCCGAACAACATCTTTATATGAATGGTAAATGTCAAGATGGTTTTCATCTACCCGCTTTATCAACATGACATGTTACCAAATTTAAAACAAGCGTCAAGCGTAAAATAAATATGAGTATCAATTATATGATGAAGAAGGAAAAGAATAGTTGTTAGCGTGTAGCATATTGAGTAGCTGACGGTTGTATACATTTTTATAAAGACTTACATTTACGCATACATGCATAGAAATAAGACGAAAGTATTCGTTTTTTTGCCTGTGTTTATATGTGTATATTTGGCCACAGGCATATGTCTATATGCCAAAGTTTTCTCCTAGTATCCTCTTCCTTTTAAGATGGAAATAAGATATAAACATTTTTTAGTCTAAATACTTCATTTTCACGGCTAATTTAAAAGCTGATACTCTCAAGCAAACGTAGGAGACAAATATGTGTAAACAATGATGAAATAATTAATTCCACTGTTTATATGAAGAGATTTCTCGTTACCAATACAGGAAATCTGTTCAAGATTTATCATCAAACTTATAATATTATTAAGGCATTTACTGGACTATCTGGGAATAAGCATTGAAAGTTGTTACGGTCTGGTTTTCTGTCACGTAAGTGTTAAACGCATTTGTCGGAAGGCTGCCTTATGCTTTGGTAAGAAACATGAAGAACAGTAGAACTGTAGCGTAAACTATTTACACTTTGGGTTAGAAGTTTTGGTGATTTTAATTAACCGGCTAGAGAAAGTGCAAGCCAGTACTTATTCTACAGGTCAGCGTGCATGTAATGTTGTTTATCAACTTAAGTACGCTAATTAACTTAAGACTTAAGATAGTTCTTGCTGACTGTCGTCATAAAGCAAAGTGCTGAAGTGCAGAACACCCTGTAAATAGATTTCAGGTTGTGTCATTACTAGATGTTAGTTGCTTGGAAGCAACTGGTAGGAAGCTGGTTTCTCTCTCATGACCAGTCAATATATTGCCATTACTGCTAAGGATATCTAGTATATCCTACTTTCATTTATCCTTTGTAAAAGTTGTAATTACCATCACTGTCCTGTTTAAGCAGGTTTCCCACACTCACCTGTCTGCTTAGTTTTGTTGGTCCAACCACCTACTGCCTTTACTACCCTTAAAGAAACTTTATGTAAATGAGCTAAGTGGCCACATAGATTTCAAATCATTTTGATCTAGTTAGCTGCAGATGACATGGTTGGGCACTTATACCACTCAGCTGTATAGTTTCTGTCACCTTCCTGTTCCCCAGAAGGTATTAACTTCTCAAGTAGAATACTTTTGGGAAGATTACACTTTGTTTCAGCATTGGACCTCCAGTTTTGAAGTTTCTGAAACAGCACAGAAGTATCTCTAAAGTTAAGCTACTGACATTATCCATGCCCACGCTATTAGAAGAAGAATTATGAACCGTTTTCCTTCTATACTTAGGCCAACACACTTTCAAACATACTCTATTGGCTGTATGCCATGTTTGAAATTCGACATACGGGTTTTTTTAATCTATCGTTGTTGTGATATGTGCGTAACATATGGAAGGTATGTTTTCGAGTTTGGCCTGCATAAGAAAGACATTCATGAAGGATGTCTAATCTCAGATGTCGAAAAGCTATACCTCTTGGTGTTGTAGGGAAAAAAATAAGGATGAAAAACCGTTTGTGCTTCAAAAGATGAGGTTTACCTATGGATTTTGAATACCTTTTGAAAATGAAGTACTATTCTTCCTTAATGAATCAGATGAACGATGATAGTAGGTTCTAATATGCATTTAAAATAGACAATTTCTAGGTATTTATAGGAAGTTATCCATGTGCACAGCAGGAATAGTTTGTTCTAATATGAAAGTATTCTTGTGGCTTTGCTGCAAAACCAACCTGATAAAGAAAGCTGATAACTCAATGAGGATCTTTGGGATACTGTTAGCACTAAGTGAAAACGAATGCCATTCAAAGATCTTAGTAATTTTAGGTGTTATCAACAGAATCGCTCAACCATTGGGTTGTTCTGATTATAACTAAAGTTTAAGACACTTTGTGTTTTGCCTTTCTGTAAATGCGATCAGGAGTACTGGACAAATAAGCCTATACAACGTGATATGGCACTGAAGCTCAATTAAGAACCAAAGATTTGCAAACATTAGAGGTTTATTACAAGAATATAAGTTTCTGTAAATAGAATGAAGTATTTTGCAGACAAGGATGTTATTTTGATTTTGGGTGCACCAAGTTGGGCTGTACATGTTCAGTGGGACTTTACTTTTAGAATAAAATATTCTGACTCATCACATTTGACTGAGATGTAGGCGCTGTAGATGTAAAACTTTTTAGGCGAAGAACATTATCTGAATCATCACAGCTTTTCTCTAGTTCTGAACAAGTGCTCGTTTGACTGAATTTAACGAATGTGCACAAATTATACTTCGGAATGCAAGACAAGAAAATTGACTGATACACTGTGGGAAAACAACCAACCATCACAATTTATTAGCCAGTATAAAGTAGCCAGAGCACTGAAACCTCTTGGTCTTCACTTTGTCTGGAAGAAAGATGTCTTCGTCAATCTTGCGTACAAAAGTGACTCTCATAGTGGAACCCTTAAGCAGACTTAATGCTGCTAATAAAAAAATTCCTATGTAGTTAGGTTTTGATTATAAGAAGCTACCGACCCTGTATACTCTATCAAACCCTCGCAGCATGTGAACTACGATGTCACATCCCACTGCATCTACCAGTTCAAATATGTGTGGTGAAATATACATAGTCAGGACTCATAGGTCCATGGAAGTAAAGGCCTCCGAGCATATCCCAAACTGCTTCTAGAAGTAAACTGAGTCATCTGAACCTATAAAAGTCAGTCGACTTCCAAAGTCTTTTATCAGAAAATATATCGCTGAGAAGGATCAAAGGATTGACGTTGCTACTTCCCTTAGACCTGTTTACAAAACGTGTTGTGAACTGATCCTCAAATTTGTTATTGCCTTAGCTGTTTGGAAATTAAAATCTCCCTTGTGTATTTAAAAACAATTTGTTATCATATTAAATCTCCCCTTGTGGATTGAACTCTGAAATGAAGTTCGATGTAATATTGTTTTAGCTCTACTGATTTTAATCATTATTTGGTTTTCACTTCAACCTTCTTGTTCGACCTCTTTTCGTATTTCCACCCCTTATATCCTTATAATTTTTCATGTAAATACTTATGACAAGTACGTATGTGATCAGACTGCTTGAAATATATTGTACAAATACATCACACGGTTCAGACAATTTACCTCTTCTTATTGTTTCGTCGGAGTTTATAAAATGAACTAATAACCCAAGTGTCAAAACTTATAGGAGCTGTGAACTATTATAAGTTTAACTTATTTTCGACACTCGGAGGTTTGCACCCACAGGAAAACCTATCCTCGGAATCATAAATTCGTTTACGCACCATGGTTTCTTTTGTTTCACTCTTGCTAATCTTCTAACTCATATTTCCCAATACATTTATTGACCTTTCTTGGATTTTTACGAAGATAGTTCAACAAGTTAGTGAGTGATCAAGACCGCAAGTGGTAAATTTAAGCATTCTATAGTGGAGTCGATCATACCTGCCCTCCAAGAATAAAATAAAAAATTCCAGTGTCTCACACGTCATGTTTTCTAGAGTAATTTGATATCCATAGGTCTCCATTTTGTTGTATCAACTGACGGATGACTTGGAAAAACTTACCTTGTAGCTATTGTTTTCATTCCACTTACAGCTTAAAGCCTCTTAATAAGATTTTAAAGTTCTTTGTTGAAGAAATGTGATCCTGTTTAGCGGCAGACCACTGGATATTATTATAACTTGGTGGTGAAACGAGGTTTTAAGACCCCTGATTTCATATATATTTCTGATTAAATTTTTTCTGAAGTGAAATCCACTCATTATTGTGGATAACATATTGGAGATCAGGCACAGCATTAGGTATTGAAAGTAGAACACTTATCATACAAAAGCTTCTTTCTGCATGCTCGATCAGCTGAGAAAAAGGGATCAGTATATATACTGACAGTGTTGACAAAACAACCGAAAGACTGTAAATTGTTGATTGCTCTTTATGGATCAAATCTTCCATTAATTCCTTAATTTGTTGGCCATCCACATATTATGAAATGGTCGAGGGTAGGATGAGTTCGTTCACCCTTCTGAAATGACCACACATATCCGCAAGTTTAAAGCCTAAGTGAGGAACATCATACTTCCTATTTGAACATGAAAAACGCGTTTCCGCAAAAGTGTGGCAGCTAAATCAAAACAGTTCGAAGATGATAGAATCAGAGTCAAGTTTGGAATTGTAAGTTTTCAAGCTAAAATCATCAATACAACACAGATCCCTATTTAAAGGTATGCTGAAATTGAGGATTGATGTCGATATCTTCTGTTCACTCTATATGTCACTCGTCACTTTCTTTTGGTAGTATGTCTGATTTTCAACAGTTTACTGCACATGTCTATTTCAGGCACAGCTTCTGAAAAGTATAGTAACTTTAAACAGTGTTCTAGTAAGAGGTTTCTTTTCATACGACGCTCTAGATAGTCAAACCAGAAAAATGATATTTTCACTCACAGTTATCGAATAATAAGCTAGATAGATTTCTTGTAAGGGATTTGAGCGAAATTTCCTTCACTTTTTTGTGAATTCTATTTTTAACCAGCTAGATACTTTTTTTCTCCTCTGTAAATCATCAATCAAAAACAGTCACATACGCACGCTATCTGGCAAACAATCCCTGCCACACGCCAGCTTTCTGTGATAACCTCTATATCAGACATTTTGGTAGCGACTGTAAGCATCTAGGAATTCGTTTTAAAAAAAGCAGCACAAACATGGAGAGGTAAAAATGCACACACACATGCATAAATAAAATTCCCCAGATAAAATGTTTCACTAACGTCCACAAATGGATCATTGTATTGAGAACGACTGAGTACGTGTGTGACTGTTTCATTATCTGTTATCACGATATCAACATTATTCCAGCAAACAAATTGTGCCTATTCATTTTGATGGTCTTAGTTTATTATTTTCCTCTTATTTTCTAAGAAGTATATGTGTAGAGGCTGTCAGAATATTTTGAGAAAATTATGCTTTCTACCAAACACTTTTTTTATATCAGTTCTGATCAAATTTTATCAAAATTTGCATGCAAGTAATAAAATGTGAAGTTACTTTTCGATACTTTACTGTTTCGTAAATTCTTTAAAAGTTATACCAGTATTAAAAATAATACTGAAGATAATAATAGTCGCAGTATAGTTCAGTTGGTTGTTAAACCATTTCATTGTTTGAGAGTAAAGAGAATTTGTGTTCTGGTCACATAACCGAAAAAAATATTATACACTGAACAGTCTTCGTTATCGATCTTCTGGTTGCATGGACAACAAAAAAATTTGTGTACATTTCCTAATTTCATTAAGTTTTATCTTCACTTCCCTCTTTGTTAATACTAAAATAGATGTAATGAATTCACATAAACGTATTGTATTTTATTTAGGCTGGTTTATTTGAATTATTTTCCTTCCGAAAATGAAGAATATAATTTGATTTTCATCTTACTCTTGACTGTTTTAATACTTGGCAAATAAATTGTTGCTTATCACTGATAACAGCATGGAAGGTGGCATTCACTTTCTACTCAAGAAGTTAAACCTCTTTTAGAGGAAACGCACTTACTGCCGTTAACCCAGTACTTTATGATCGTATTACTTTGCACTAGGTGAGTTTTACTGCAATTTTCAGTTGCCTCGAAAATAACTAGTGGATCCCTTGGATTTTTTTAAAGCAGCTTATCTCGCCCTGTTGAAGTTATCGGTCAGGTGTTCATAACCTTTCTCACTAACTGTTTCTTTCAGTTTACATTTAAGTTCTTCAATATAGCTACGGATGCTGTGTAACTTCTTGACTATCCTATGAATTTCTTCTTTTAGATCGAGTTTATTGACGATAAAACAAAGTGGGTTATCAATCTCTCAACTAAGGTCATAAGCGCAGCAGAAGTAAAGGTACTGGAGAAGGGACTTAACCTTAATGTAGCAATTAGTGAACTGAAACTTGAAGATGTCATTCCTACAATTCAAATAGCTCTAAGTTCAGTAGATAAGACGGTAGCAGATGACGTTCGAGTACAATGTGCTCTTACACTTAAGCGACAGAAGAAAGCAAAACAAAATTTACCAAAAACAGAAAAAGAAGCTTTGAAGGACCCTTGACTTGACAAGGATATAGTAATTGCCAAATCGGACAACAGCAACTCAACAGTGGTGTTAAACAGGTCTGATTATATTCAGAAAGTAAAGGAGCATATAGAAATAGGATTTTATTCTGCATATTTTTTAGGTGATAGGTTCTTGATTGGTTCGTTGCCAGTCAGAGTTCCTCATTGCTTATTCTCTTTGGCCGTCTGGTCTTCAGTGTCGAGTGAGCGTAGGTGGCAGCTGTTGATGAATGTCTGTAGATTTTTGGAAATGCTTCTCTTGACACACCAAGTTTCCTAACCATATAGCAGCACTGACTTGACTGAATTGGTGTTGAAAATCCGGATCTTGTTCATGCTTTGTGCTAAGTGCGGTAGATCTGCACACTGATTTCAGATTAGTGAGAGCTTGTCTTGCTGTCTTTCCGATCCTGGTTGTGACATCCTCGTCTGTGCCACCGCCGCCTGTAGTTGAAACGATGCTGCCTAGACAGGTAGGTAGGTGAAGGAGACTACTTCATTTAGATTTCTCTCTTTGATGGTGATTGGTGCTTGTTGTTGATGCTGTTGTTCGTTGGGTATCTTCATCACCTCCGTCTTATCTACATTCACTTGAAGTCCCATCTTTGCTGCCTGTTCTGTCAACTTCTTAGTTTTTTCTTGTAGATCTTCGAGTTTATACCACAAGACATTAGACATAAATCAACATCGGTGGCAAAATCCAAATCGTCTAGAGTCTTCTCATCGGTCCAGTCAGCATATGCCCATCTTCTTGCTCTTCACTGTTTGCTGCATGATTGAGTCTACCACAACCAGGAAGATCATCGGTGATAGTAGACAGTCTTGTATTACCCCTATCTTAAATTCACTTCAAAAGCGTCACTGAGCTTCCCATTGTGAATCACTTGACATGTGGCGTTTTCATATTGCTGCTGAATGAGATTGATAAAGGTGTCCCTAAAACCGTAGTGTTGAAGCAGCTGTCTGCCAAATTACATCTCCGTCGACGCTGTCGAAGGCCTTTTCAAAGTCGATGAAGTTGAGGTAAAGATCTAGTTGACTGCCATTTTGCACTCTGCTCTATGATGATGCGTAGTGCTGCAATATGATCTGCATATGATTTCTTATTCCTGAAGTGACTCAGACAGACTGTACCGGTCGTAATTTTGAATCTCGAGCACATGTCAATCCCTTTCGGGATGATGTGGCATAATATTTTGCTTGGTGTGTAAAGCAGCTTGATTCGACTTCTTGGAAACACTTGGGTAGCCCTTCTTCGGCAGTTTGACAAGATAGCCCTCCTTCCAATCTGTAGGCATCTTCCCTTCCTTCCAGACCTTCTGCAGTAGTGGTGTGAGCATGTGAACTGTTGTCTCTGCGTCTGCTTTCAGTATTTCTGGAGAAATTCCATCTGGTCTTGCTGCTTGCCTGCACTTCAGTAGCTTTATGGAGCTCAGAGCTTCGACTTTCATCGGAGGGCTTGTGTTCACTTGTAGTTCTGTAGCTGGGCTGCAGGTGGTATTGCTGGACAAAATGCAGGTGATGGTCGGTTCAAGAGTTTTCTGAAGTGGTCAGCCCATCGTTTCCTTTGTTTCTCTTCTTTCCTAATTAGATTTCCCTCATCATCTTTTATTGGTTTCATCTGCGTTGATCTCTTCCCGGACAGTAAGTAACCTGGTTATTTGACATCGTGTTGACAGGTGTCTCCTGCCTGCAGCCTGTTCTGCTTCACTTGCAAGTGTGACGTGAAAGTGTCTTTCGTCTTTCCGCGCACTCCTCTTCACTTCTTTGTCCTTTTTAGTTCTTTATACGTTGTACTCACTTCCTCTATTCGTTGTTCATCGCTGCACTGGACTGGTTTATCTTCTTCCTCACCATCTTCCTGTCCCTGCTGTATCAGCTTCCATGTGTCCGCCGAGATCCATTCCTTATCTTGTTTCTTCTCCCTTCCTAATACGGTTATGCAGGTATCTGTCGACATCTCTTTCAAAGAGTTTCAGTGTTCTTCCACACAGGTTTCTCCACGGATGTTGCTCAATGTCTCCTATTTTGTTCTGATTTTTGGCTGCCGTGAAGATGTCCTTTGTAGTTTCGTCCTTCAGTTCAGTTTCTGTTCTGGGTGTTGAACTTGAACTGTGGTCTATCATCAACTTCGTTGAAGGCTTTCAACTTGATTTGGAATTTTGGTTCCTTGCACTAGATAGTGGTTTGAGCCTACATCTGCTCCCCTCCTTTTTTTGATCTTGTGTCAAGTAGGCTGCGTCTCCACTTTCTTCAGACTGAGATGAAGTCGATCTGATTTTTAGTGTAGTGTGTCTATCTGGTGAAACCCATGTCATGTGGCCTTGTGCTTGAACACAGTGCCTCCAATCACCAAATCGTTGGATGCACAGAATTCTGCATTTCACCGAGTGCTTTTCGACCCATGATTGGTTCTCTTCCTATGTTGTCCGCTCCCAGTTTGGCATTGATGTTTTTTCACCCATTAGAATTTCGATATCCCCAACTGGAGTCTTGCCCAATACTGACTGTAGTTTTCTGTAGAATTCGTCCTTCTTCTCTTCGTCTGCATTATTCGTAGGCGCGTAGCATTGTATGATTGTGACTTTCTTTCCTTTTGAGTTGAATCTTGCTGTCATGATCCTGATTCTGGAGGAGACTGGTTCCCACTGCGTGAGATTTTTTTTTTTTTTTTTTTACATCATGATAGCCACTCCATAACTCAGTGTGCTCGTGGTTGTGGTCTGGGTGACAATATCGGAGTAGATTATTGACCCTCCAATTAACACTTTGGAGAGTGTACTTCCATTCCATCTGCTTTTTTCTCACAGATTCCTAGCACTTCAATGCTATACCTTCTCATCTCCTTTGCAATCTGGGCAGCCTTAGTAGGTTCAAATATAGTGCGGACATTCCATATGCCCACGTTTACTTTCGCTTTCATTTTTCGCGAGAAGATACATCGGCCAATTGACTTCCCGAAAGCTTCCACCAACCGGCGTCATTTCGTTTCTCCGATTCCAGTGAGGAATAAATTTGTTTTTATTTTTATATTTTGTTTGTGCTTTGAAGTTTGTTCAGCGTTTGGATTTATTTTCCGGGGTACGGTTGCTAGCCCTACGCCCAACCTTCCCTCTTTACCCGGGTTTAGGACCGGCTAGTAACTATTGAACTAGTTAACCAGGCGAGGTTGTTTTTCCGTATTGCTTCCATAATTCTAAGTTATTAACAAAACAATTTCCAGTTTTATAAAGTCATTAGAAAAATGATAAAAGCATTTGAGATATTTAGAACAGTGAAAATGTAGTATTAAGTATGTTGGTGAGGACAGTCTGTTTGTGCAACCACTGTTCAGCTGAATGCACCTACTGAATCTACTCTATGCTTTCAGAAGGCATATCACACTTATCGCAATAGCATGTCTTACTGTGCCAAAGAAGTGAAAATGAAACACGTCTTTCGGAGGTTGTTGGTTAACAGTAAGATTGTCTTCAGTCTGTTACATTTTCATGTGAAAACGTTTATAATTGTAGCCTGTAGTGTACACAGTCATCTTGGAGTGATAGTCTGCTGATAACCTATGATACTGAGAACGATATACTGTAAATGGATAACAGCTATGGAAATATTCAGCACAAGTTCAAATCTTTTAGGTGGTAATCATTCTGAAGTACTTTGAATGCGAATTGTTACGATATCGGCCATCATGAGGTGTTTGGTCAGTAGATACTCTGATAGAGATATAAACACAGTGTTCTAAAGGTGATCAATAATTAGCACTCTGCAATAACTGGAAGCCGTAACTCAGAACAGATGAGTTGTTCATATGATGCAAGTTGCTGATCACGACTTAATTCTAAGATAATTTCTAGAAATCTACCAACAAGCAAGATGATGGAACTGAACAATAAACGTTTAGTGTGATTAGTATCAGCCTAGATAGAAAACATCTGCTATCTATTGGCGCTTGCAATTTATCGTTGGTACACTGGGTTTGACTGCTTGACTTTTGTTGGTAGACGGGTTCCCGTGCAGATGCCTCGGTACTGCTTGAATACTCGCTACATTCCGAATTAGTTGTTGGCTCACAGTGGAATCAAAGACTGACAGTTCGTTCTCTTCAAGATTCGTCAGTTGGATGCGCCTGCACTTCAGTGAGTGATAATGTTCCAGCTGAGACTCCAACTTTGTATCCAGTACTCAGTTGTGAGAAATGTCAACGTGAACAGTACAATTTGTAAATCATTTGTAAATCGATCATACTATTCTAGATATACTGGTCCGTGTAAAGCAGCTAGTTAGATTCGGAGTGGTCGCGACCCAGTGGTCACTTGCTCGAATCCGGCCGCTGGCCAGATTTTCATCTTACCTCCAGCCATCGCCTAGTACAAATATTCTCATTTGATTGTATCTGTCAGACAGAAATGTCATAAGTGACATTGTAGTCTTTCGGTAAGTCTATACGTAAAAAGCAATATACGAGGAGAATGTTTGTCATTAATGATGGAATACTGGCGTGAGTAGTATCAGCTAATTTTGATGATGATGATGAATGAAATCAACGCATATTGTGTTGTTGCTGATGCAGAAATTATGAAGTTGAGACTGGTGTTGACGGTTAATGCTAGAGTCACTCTTACTCCTTACTAATCAGCAATTGCTAAGAGGCTGCTAACTGTATTCCATCTCGTCTGTTCAAATTGTCTGGATTGTTTTTGATTTTCTAAACACACTGGGGTTATATTTAAAAGTACTTATGTCTGGATTCGCTTATTTATGTGGGTCTCCAGCTGCCAATCTTTCTTGGTATGATCCGAAACCTTTTAGTAGAACCTTAGTTCCTCTCTATTCCGGCACATCAGTGAAAAATTCGTTTGTACTCTTTACTCTCATATTCCAACTGAAATAATATAAATATCCATGGATTGGATAAAGAGATTAAATACACGTCTTTGGATTCATTCATAACTTTTCTCTGATATTTTAATTTTGATTATTTCTGTGGAGAAGCTCTGACGTGACTTCTGTGCGAAGTGATGGAATTATTTTATTTCAAACACGCTATGACTTACACAAGCAAAAGCCATATATAATTGGTTGAATTGAATAAGAATATTCGAATGTAGTTATCACGAGGTTCACTAAAGCTGATTTTAAAGACGACCATTGTGACTTCTCTCACCGAATAACTTGTCCCAGTGTAGGGGCCCTGTGATGATATATAATGCATAGAGAAATTTCTTTGGTGTTATATAGTGTGGTGTATGAATATTTACTGTTCTGACAATGAAATATACGGTGAGCATTACTGAGCTTATCCCTTGAAGTACTTTGCATGTTTTCAGTCACTAATTTAAAAATCGTGCTGGTGTATGGAAGTTTTAGCCGTCTACTGTCCAAAGATGACAAAAAAGAAAATGAAGATGGTTGGTGCTAACTTTTCACAATTTTGTTGCCTAAGGAATATTAGGACAGTAATTCTTACAAACATACAAACGGGATGTACGTACGAATCTTAAACATTTATCACAGCAATGAATCAGCATGCTTGTCATTCACATGAACTTATGCTCTGAATTAGAAAAACACAGCTTGCTCTAATCGTATAGTTGACGTAGCCTAGTAAGTACAACATGAACTTCGACATAAGCTGATGAAACCATAAATCCCATTATTGTGCAGAATGAATACAACCCACAGAAATTTTATTTTTGTTAACATCCGTTAATAAAGTCTTAATAACCGAGAAAAATCAGCAATAATTCAAAATGTGTTTTAGGGCGACTAAGTTGTAAATATGGTTGATTGACATCCGAAAGTAGCTACAAACAGTATTTTATTTGATGCAAATCTTGTGATATTTTATATGTCACAATTTTCATAAAGGCAGACAAAATGCAAAACTATCCGTGTCATATCATCTAGAATGGCTTTTACCAGCTTACGTCTACTCGCCATAGCATTTACCCTCAAAGGACAGAAGCGTGAGTTTGCCCCTACTTCAATGGACTATTTTAGGGTAATATACGTCTGAAGAGTTATAATGTTATCGGTTGTATTACATTGTCTTTGATTGGACCGAATTGATCAGTCTTTGTTGGCATATGGGCTCCCGTGAGGATCCCTCGATACTGCCTGTTTTTAATTATGTATAGTAATGATGGGTAGTGGCTGGCAGTGGGATCTACGATGGGCATTTCGTCCTATTTAGGACTCGTCAGCCGGGTGTACCTGCATTCCAGTGAGTGATGTAATTCCCATTGAGAGTCAAATCCTGTACCTATCGTCTCAGACGCCAAAACGTTATCCACTGGTTCACTGAGACACGATAGCCACCATCTATACAACGGGCATTAGTTATTACTATTTGTTGATGCTTGTAATTCTTCATCGTTGTATTGGATCGAACTGATAGACCATCGTTAGCAAATGGGCTTGTGTACAGATACCTCGATACTACCTGAATATTTATTGTTATGGTTGACTTGTTTGTGGTTGACAGTGGTCGATCAGTTCTGTCCAGTTTTACTATGGTGAAGTGCAAATGACGAAATATACCAACTTATTAATGAATAGTAAAAACGTTTTCTCAGTATATAAACACTTGGAGAGAAAACACAATGTGAAATAAAAATATACAATTATATTCCATCATATTTGTTGTCCTTGCTTTATTTATATATAAAAATGAGAATATGTTAGTAGTCCTTGCATGAAAGTATTCTTTATTGTTTCTTTGTCCTCCAATTGAAGATGACTTTCACTAATCAGGCATGATTACTCTACAACATGCATTTAGTTGTTGTGATTCGATGTGTATATGTTGGCATGTATGTCAGTAATGGCGAAAAACGTGATAAGACTAAGTCTAGCATAATTATTGGCGATCCACACAACTTTAGTCCATGTTTCGGGAACAATAAAGTTAGTTTATTCAATAAGTTAGGATTAAATGAAGGTGAATGCACTGTTCATATAAATGGTAATGACAGTTTAGACTTTCTGTCAATGACTTTTGTGTTAGATTACCCTAAGTCATAGTCATGTTCACTTACGACACTCGGTTAATGTGCTAGAGCTATTGGGTGATCGTATGATGAAATATGAGTGAGGTTCGCTCCGGATTAGTGACATATTTTGTGGAAAGGAGAAAAGTCACGTTTTCCCCTAAATACATATCATTGTTTACGATAATACGGTCAAAAGTTCAACTTCATTGGCTGTTTAAAATATCTTCTGACCACCTTTAATAAACTGAATTCTGTTACACAAGTAATCCACATTCATGATATATTGAGCGTGTTTTTGGAATGTGTGAAAATTTCATTATATTAAACACAAATTTTCGGAATGAAGGAAAAGATTTGCAGCTCAGTGAAGATTATGGCTGTTCATTGTTTTCTAAGCTTTAATATTTTGGCGCGCACGTTCTATGGCCAGCTTGGCGACATCTTCAGTACAAACTTTGAAATGAAGTGAAGCAAATTCGAATGTCGCATGAATGTTTAAATGGTGTTTTTACTGTCCGATTTTAAGTTGAGGAGGAGATATTTTATTACCACACCTTGATCTCTTTTACCTTAAATTTCCTTCAGCCATACTAATAGATAATTCTTATTGGGGCGAAATTGTGTTGTTTGTCGTTGACACACTGCGCAGTATTGTTAATTTGTTTGAACTATTTGCTCTTAGTAGATAAACGACTGTTTTCTTTCTATAAAGACTGTGGATTGAGTCTATGTCCACGTGTCTGTCTATTAACTTTCCGGTTGCATACAACACTTCTAGAAGTTCTCTTGCAGCTTTTCAACCTGCTATTTTGAGAGTCTTCACATTCTTGCAGTCGAATTTGTGATCATGGTTGTCTGTTTGTATTGAAACTAAATAAACTGCGTCATGTCGCCTTATTTCCAGTTAGTGTTCGTGAATTCTTCGGGCGATCCGACAACTAGACTGACCGATGTAGTGTTGGAAATAATTTTTGCAACCAATTTTGTAGATTACATTTGTCCTCTCTTTCTTGAGAACAGATCCTCTGGTTCGTACAACATGCTGTGTAGTGATTTCATGGATTTATTTTCCACTCCGATTCTAAAAGGATAAAGTAGTTGGCTCACTGTTTCTGAGATATCTTTGATGTAGTTTAAAGTGACGCGCCTATTGATTTGAAGTAATTTCTTTCTTCCGTCTTGCTGACAGGAAGCTTTTGATAAAGTTGAGTGGATAATCAATGGCTTTGAATATTTTGTAGGGGTATATTTCTTCGGCTTTCCGTAGTACTTCAAAGCTACAATGTGGTTTAGCTCTTGGGAATAGTATTTCCACAATACATATCTTATGGACTACAGGATGATTGCTGTTATGGTTCAAAATTTGATCTGCTTGTGGGATTATCCGTACACTGAATTATCTAAACTCCTATTGTATGCTCTGCTAATGAGGACATCAAATGTTGGAATTTCGCTGTTAAATGCCCCCTCCTTTATGATGTGAATTCCTTGAACTGTTTGGTTGATTGGTTTGAACGTGTTTTCTTTTTCATCTTCCTTGAGAATGACGAATGTATCGTCAACATATCGAGTCCAAATTTTGACTTGATGACAGTAATGAGTAGTGATTTCAGTTGCTGCATCGGGGCAAAACAAAAGGTGAATTACAATCCAGTGCCTATTATCGACTTATTTAGATTTAGATTTCTTGTAGTTCAAATAAATTGCACTCCAGTGAATTCCAACTGAGTGGGTGAACAGGAGCTTTCTCGCAAAAATACCTGACGGTTCTGAGTTCAATCATACATTTGTCTGCTACTGTGTATTGATGAATCCCAAACTAAGAAGAAACAGCAGCTTAATACTCTAAGGTTTTTACAGGCTTCCCAACTGGTGTCGGTCAGTAGGGGAATCTTGAGTGTACTATCCAGAGACCAATCAAGTTGGTCCTTCAGAATTTTCGATTTCTTTCCTAAACTGGAACCTATACAAAAGAATAGTTTCTTCAGTCTGGATTAGTACCTGTTTATAACAGAGATTAACAACGAAAATTGGAGAACACCTCAAATTATCTTTTCCCTAAAAAACACTAAACAAAATTTTGATCCATAAAGTAAAATCAATGTCGAGAATGACACATTTGGTCCATATCGGCTCAGTTATCACTCATGTAGAAAGTGTTTGATACATATCGAAGTCATTTTCATATGAATTTCAGCTGATAGTATATATAGTTTGAAATTATTTAAAAAAACTTTCCATTACACTACTGTTCAGTAGTTACACCAAAGAACAGTTTCGATCAAAAAATTAAGGTCGGCAGTTCATAAAAAAAATTGAACTGGAAACTGTGCATATTTTATTACTTTATTTATCTGGTAAAAATCAGTTAAAATTATTTGCACAAAGGAGACCTTCCAATGCCATTATTCATTCCAAATTCTGGTCCGTATTTTGTACTTGACCAGAATCATGATAGGGTGATTACTATTCACTTATCTGTAAAATGAGAACACACTGGTTTTCATCATTAAGCTTAATACAATTTGCAAAATTTTCATCTGTATATTTTCACTGCCTTTCAATATGAAAGTGTTTGGCGGACAAAGCAAAAAGTATTTGAAAATGATTATTTGATTAGCTTTCTTCAGATGTGCTGTTAACTGTTTTGAAGATTCACTTGATAATGTCTATCATTGGAAGTGGTCAGAAACTAGGTTTGCAGGAACGAAATTCTCATCGCTCAATTACTGTCTATATAATATCAGGTTTAAACAATTCATTTATACCGGGGTACGGTTAGTTTTAAAATAATGGTTACATCAGTGATGCTTTTACATTACTAATATCATCAAATAAGCAACTGAGTTCTAAAGTAATGTTCATCACGAACTTACATCAGTTGCAGAACTTCTAAAAACTTAGGGGCACTGGACAATTAACCCGTCCTAGTATTGGACTCCTCAGTGGTTGGGGGTCGAACTCAGGACCTTCAGGTTTCATGGTGAAAGCTTTAACCACTCATTCATTGGTTCAGAGTTTAATGGTCACCAGTTTCCTAATTCTGTCAGTCTTAGTAGTCATCCCTGAAGTGATTTTCTAACATCGCACTTGACTGTCTTGCTTAATTCCTCCTGAAGGAAGTGTTTGTGAGCACACAGGGTACTCCCGATGACATGCAGTATCTCAAGATTGAGGAGAATTACATATGACTGTGTTGCTGAGTTAACCTTTTATCCATATGTCGTTTTTGTTACGTGCCTGTTTGCATCTCACAGAATTCGAGGAAATATTACCAACTTCAAGATTCAGGTGAACGATTACACAAACTGGTAGTTAAACATTAGCTAGGATGATAAAATTGCTGGTAAATTTTGATGCAAGACAAAAGAATTAATGATACCTACCTGCTATTTGCATAACCTCCATAATCAAGGAAAACTTTTACCAGTTTCATTATCAGTTAAGCTCTGCATCACTGAGAAGGATAGTGCATACTGTAGAATATCTACGAAAACCAACTGTTAGGTATATGAATTCCATAAAGCTCCGTTTTGCACCTCAAACCTATTAAAATAGCATTCTAGTGTAGATGATCACAACTTGGATCACTGAAGGTGAAATTACGACAGACGTTAAGTCTCGGTTCTTCTGTGAGAATTCGTCAGCTTAAATGTCCTTCAGGAGGTATTTATACTTGGTTTACCATAAGAATAACTCATTGTTGGATTATGAAACATGTTTCGTTCATGACCGAACGGCAATAAGCTTCATATTTGCACATGTTATGGAGACAATATGTTCATGAACTACAAGATTTTATCTTTTCTGTACGCTAATCGTAAGTCAGAATACTCGCGAAGAAATTGAATGTTTGATGAAAACTATTCATACATCGGTATGTTTTATTTCAGTCGTTGACACAGATCAACGTGAGATGCATAGGCGATTAGAAAATGCCATTTGAAGCAAGAATGTTTGAAAATCATAGTCATTTGCGATTCTCATTTTAACATGTGATCACTTGATGAAAATAAATTTCGTCTTTTCACTAACTATTATAATGGACACCATTAAAAACTATGCATCACTAAGCTTACGGTTACTATTTTACTGATCATCCTGGAAATCTGGGCCACGTCAAGATTCAAACCAGCAACTCCCGGGCTACCAGCTTGATGTTTTACCAACTGAGCTACGAAACGCAGCTGCAGACCAGATCTTAATTTCACTTCAATCACCAAGGGTTTGGTTGGCTACCATGTGATTCTTTGATGCGTTTCTATTCATTCATTGTATTCATACTGGGGCACTGTAGCTTAGTTGGAAGAGCACTGAGCAGTAAAACCAGAGGTCGTTGGTTCAGGCTCTCCCGGGGCCCAGACGTTAATTTCATCTCCAGTCGTCATCCAATACTAGTTCAAGTTTGTCAAACCTCAACGATCTCAGATAGCCAGAGTGATGATTAAAGTATCCTGTTGCGTACCTGGAATTATACTACTATTATGAACAGATTACAGTGCTTCTGTTGTCGATTACATCAAGTGATTTTCTGTGACAGCTGACCACATCGGTAATTATTTCAAGAAAGTGAATGACAACCCGGGGATTTCCCGAAAACTGGGTCATTAAAGCAACACCAGGATTAAATTGGGTGATGCTTAAAGTGTATTCATGATGGGATTTCTGAAAATATTCATAAAAATGATCTCGAATAATCTAGTTATCACTAAATCGATTAGCTATACAAATGTTGCAGTTTAAATTATGGCAGTTTCAAGGAAGTGAACTATTTAGTGATGAAAACTCTTATGTTGTGCAGTATTATCATCTAGATCTCGAAGTATCTTGAGGGCATTCACAAGCGATTGTCCTAAGCTGAATTTTTGGGAAGCTCACATTATCATACATGTGAGTTTTAAATTCGTTAATAAAACTAAATTGGAAGGAAATACTCTTCTAGAAGGGCGTGAAACTATTCTCTGTTGTAATTTTTCTCACGTTCCACTCTTACAAAAACGCTTTATCGTTTTACTCTTATTATTTTTGAGGTTCCAAGAGACTTTAATTTGTGGAATTTGAAGATTGTTGTTCAGTAGTCTACATTATATATATATATATATATATATATATATATATATATATATATATATATATATATATAGTCATATAGTGGATTTTTGAAATGTGCTACTGAACAACATGAGTAGTCAGGAACCTCTTAAGCTGATCTTTTAATTTCGGCAGCCAGATTAGAGTGATCTAAACACTAAATGGCCACTTCACTGGTTTGGGCATAGGTCATCATTAGAGTGCAAGTTCAACTCACAGAGCCAGATATTTGACAAAACACCTTATTCTGGTCAGCTAACTTGGTTCGATTAGTATATTTTAAATAGAATGATAAATTCGCAAATGATTTACAAACTATAAGGTTCAGATTGCAATTTCTGACAGCTGAGTGATGTTTCAACTACCCAACTATGCGATCAACAGGGTTTCTGCTGAGAACCATATACCCAAGATGTGATCTCTGATTAAACAGGGCCATGAACTAACGAAATACGCCACTGAACAACTTGAGCAGTTCGAATCCACCGAGATTTATCTCTTGACTTTCGTGTTTAACTATTCATACATGGGAATAAATCATACCTAATTGTGGGAAGTTAAGGAATCCAGTAATACGGAGAACAAACCACTGAATGATTGTAAAAGTTCTTCCATCTTACTGTGGTTTTAGATACATTAGTCTTTTTTGACAATTAAGTTCTTTATTTTCCAGAAAACATACGTCAGTCAGGCTTCATCGGAGGTGCAGCAGTTAAATGGGAATGTGAAAATGACTGTAAGATATGTCTTCAGGTCTACAGTGAATGAAAATATCCGTTCCATTGGTTCTGCAGTGATTTCTTATTATTTTCCTAGACATTGTTATCACTGATTGAGCAAATCATAAAAGATTTCTTTCTAAATGACTGAATCATGAACAAAGACAACATGAAAGTCAAGAGTCAAGAGTAAACGTTCTATAAATTGGCTTTATCTACATAATTTCGTTTGAACTTACAATACCTTCACAGTATACACATAAGGACATTAGTTTTAAAGACAAACTAGCAGTTAATTTGAAGTATGGTTGCCATTTATTCTCTGATTTAAGTGCATAAATATATTTTATGAGAATTTTTTTCGTAGACAGTTAGCATAGATGAGATATTACATTAGAAATATTTAGTCTACGAGTCCTCCCCTCCTGCAAAGCTTTGCTATACGTTACATAAACTAAAATCCAAGTCTGTTGTGCCATAGAAACCCGCTGAGAGAAAATATCTTAAATTTTCTCAATGTTCAATGCTTTATTTCGACCGTCTTTTACCACGACACTTAGAGTTATACCTGCATTCATGAACAAAAGTTGTCTAAAGCCAGTAAATCAATATTTTCAGGGTTTATTTGAGCTCGTAACTACAGTTTCTTTCATCCATTTATTCTCAGCGTATGTTGTGTTCATTGTTTACACATCGATATACATACCTGCCGTTTAAACGATGGAATTACTTCTCGAGTTGGCTGGTTTAACCAATAGAATTCAGATAGTGGTTATTATCCTATCTGCAATGTGATAAATATATTTTTCATTCAGTGTCGGTTAGTATTTGACTGTGTATGCGCATGTACACTACCTTTTCTGAAGTGGTCTGATATGCATACAAGTGTGTAGTTAAATTCCTTCCTCTTTACTTGGCGCACCCACGCAGATTTTCCTTCCCATTATGGCAGCTATAAATTTAGATCGTGAACTGAACAAGTACAAAGTTGCATAATTGTCCAGCTTTTACTAAATCAAAGTTATTCCACATGATAAAATACCATACGATAATTTTGGCTTTCTGTTTAATTCTCCATTTTGTTTTCTCAGAGGGAAGAACAAAGGATTATGATAAGAATCTAGGCTCGAGAGCAGTTACAAGGCTGGTAAGATATTTTTATTTGTGTTTTTTACCGAGTTTGTGTAGAAAACATAACTGCTTGAGTTTACTTTTATGATTTTGCTTCTTTCGCGAAAGAGTATTTCACTAATGAACAAGCTAAACAAGTGATTGCGTAATGTGAAATGTACGAAGTCATGCTTATTCTAGGTACTTTCTAGTGGTTGATTTCACCTGACAGTTTATTTTATGATATATCTATTTCTGGCTACCCTTGTTGTTCACCGTAGAACTAGAGCATGGCCTTTTTTCTGAGTTTGTTGTTGTCTAGTGCTTCCTGCATATCATCAGTTTCTTTTATATCTATGGTGAATTAGCATCTTGAAGTGTACCAACCAGTTTGTATGCTTTCACTCTTAATTTGAGGCTGACTAACGTAATGTTTCATTAGCGGAGGTGTCCTATTGTGTCTTTTTAAAATCCACTTAATTGATTCAGCAGTAACCGTTTATATCATGAAATTTCCATTTCACTAGTTGGGATACTATGTAATGATAGGACGTTACACGGATGTATTCTAGGCAGAATGACACTGACAAATGAATGTTTAAATGGAGCTTCAATTCAAACTTTTGTAAATGAATTGCGTTCATGATGATGCAATATATCTGATGACGTGATGTTTCTCATGTAACTTAGCAATCTTATGATATGTACAGAATGGTTTGATATGGTGATTGCGAAGAAGTGTAGTCATACATCAGCTCAAAATTGATCTTCGAGTGACAAAAAACGGAACCAACCGTCACCGGATGCATAAATCTACATACGTTTGCGACAGTATTAGATATTTAGGATGATGTGACTAAAGAGGAAGTATTATGACCTGGCCCTCATCTAATACGTGCTTAATCAAGGTTGAAAAAAAGTCAGTATCTGTTCACATATTTATTTTTCATATGTGTAGGGCTGAAGGCTTATCTAAAGTAGAAATCTAGTTCCCGTTCATTTTTTAAACTTTAATGGACTCATTTCACTATTCACTGACACTTGATGATAAATATGCCTTGTTTAAACCATGAGCTTATAACCCAGGTTGCTGTGAAAGATTTGCGGTTGCTAAGTCTTAGAGATAAGTTAGGAAAGTATCTTTAAGGAGTTCATGATCGCTGATAACGGTTTCATTATGAGGAGCATAACTAATGCTCACTGGAATTCATGCAGATTCGGTTGTCCTGCGGAAAAAGCGATGAGGTTTGCATTTCGTATTTTAAACCTGATTAACAGGCTTCAACCAGTAGTTAACCCTGGTAACTAGATAGCTACAACAGTTAACCACTACTGATAAGTTCTAACAGTTGCTTGTAAATGTTTCGCACCACTTGGGGAATACCATCTTCCTTTTGGTTGCAGATGCGTCTCGCTAATGAGTGGCAACAAGCATCAAACCTATATGAAGCAAGACCTCCTACCGGTTGACTCGCAGTATGTAACTCTTTAAAATTACCTTTCACAACTGTGAAGAAAAACTTTTCCTTTATTTACAATGAAAGTTATGTTAGGACTTACAGAATAACATAAAAACTAACCAATCATCGTAAGCTATAGTGAATTTCACAAACAACTTCAAAAGTAATGATGGGTAGTGCCTAGCAGTAGAATCCAGGAAGTGCGTTTCTTCCTATTTGGGAGTCTTCAGACGGATATGCCCGTCAAACAGTGAGCAATGTTGTTCTCATCATGACTAACCCAGGACGAAATGACTGAAACGCCACAGAGTTATCTAGTAAGCCAGCTAGTCATGATAACCGTTTCCTTTACTAGTAACAGCATTAAAACTTCAAGGTTATTGTTATAACCGACTTGAATGAGACTAGCAGTGGAGTACACAACGCGTCTTCCGACCCATTTGGGACTCATCAACTGGGTATGCCTGCACCCTAGTGAATAATTAGCATGAATTCGTTAGAATGCAGTTGCATATCATGTTGGGATTAACTTTTGATAGAAAAGGAGTAAGATTACACTGGATAGTTGGCGGTGAGCGGTATTTGTCTAAAACTTTTTATATACCACGTGCTAAAGCCCGAATTGTGCTTTTAATTGTCACGTGATATAACTGTTTACCTTCTAATGTTACTGTCTTCATTGTGTTATCTCTGATTTGAATAATGCATGGAGCTGCTTTGGGAAATCTAATAGTTATCTTCTGCATCCAGAAGCAAAAGTACCGTAGTATAGTTTTCTATATATCTGGGATAGGTGCAGAATCATTTTTATTACATGTAATTGGTTTTGATTCGATAAACAAATGATTCTGAACCTGTTACAGATAGATACACAATTGTCCTACCCTTGTCACAAAGGAGGAGAGAAGATCCAAACTAGATAAACTATGTCTCGAAATTGTAGAGTTACCTGATATGAATATGGACATAAATTATATTCGAAACATTATTCGGTAAATGATATTGTTCCTTCACTGTATGTCATTTCTAACAGACAGACCAAAATGGAATTACAACCTACCACAGTGCCCAGGTTTTACTCCTATATTAATGACATAAGATTTATTATTCTTATGAGTAGAAGTGAATACTGTATACAGTAGTGTGGAGTTATGTCAATATTAGTATACTGTACCGATCATGAAAAAGGTAGAAGGTTCACAAATTTATCTCTATTACACAGAATGATCATATATCATATCACATCTGACCCTGATTTCTTCAGATTACAGCCGAAGGAAGTTGAATAGTATGTTCTAGTTCTTCAGTGTGAAAAATGTGCAGCTTCTGGAATATTTCCAGAGATAAATTTTCACAGGATTGAAATATGAACTTCATTAGGACCGTTGATTTAAAAACAATTAAAATGTAGTCACTCAAAACTTGACTTGGATAAACATATACCGTCCAGTACTACTGTAGCATCTATTAGTCAACCACGCATTAAATCAGGAAGGCTACCGTCTGACAAAATAGACAGTTCAATTACAACCCAATGATTTTCAAGGTTGATGAAAATATTGGCCTAATTGTAGCACTCATATCAGTAACATCCCTTCTATACGGACTTGCTTTCTTAGACTTATTTATTTAGGAAAAAAGAGTTACATAAGAAATAACACTCACTGAGTTCGAAAAAGTGCGCAACAACATACCATGCAAATTTTGTTTTCATTTAGAACTTGTGCTCTATAAGGGATTTAATGCGTCTGGCTTTGTCCCACATATTTTTCAATTACCAAAAATAGAATCATAAACCCTTCAAGGTTCAGTGTTTTCCTATAAGTACGTAAATTGTTAAAAGATAAACACAGTCCCATTTTGATCCTCTTGTCTTGCCTAAACTTGCTGAAGTTATCACAGTGCATCAGAGTAGTCAGTTAACGAGGGTACGAAAATGTTCTTGCAATTGAAAGACGTAAAGATTATGAGAGAAAATATTCGACAAAAATCTCGAAATACTGCTAGTTTAATCGCAAGTATCACATGACGTGTAGTGAGAAGAAATAGGAATAAAATATTTTCGCAACAGTGTGAATGATTATTTGGCGGAAAGAACATTCTTTTATTCACTACAAGATAAATATACTGGGTACTTGTAACTAGTTTTAGTAGGGTTTAAAAAATCCGAATGGATATCTAGAATAAAATACGATGTGATTCGTACTTCCTCATTCAGATTATGCATCGTATCAGATCCACCAAAGTGGGAAAACTTACGAAAATGGATCTCTCAGCTTTGGTTGCAATATAATCGTTTCCGAATCATGTAGATACTCAAAACCGGAATTAGGTATTAGACAGAATACACTGTATAATACTACTATTTACCGTAGTTAAGAGTTATTCGTTAGAATGTAAGGTGATAGTTGGGAGATTCGCACCTTTATAGTCAAGTCCAAGTTTGAGTGGTTCAACCATTTTCACTGTAACAGGCTGGTAATGCTGAGATAGGGCATTATAGGATATAGCAGATATTCATCACTCAATCGTGTTCAGTATTCCCTACCTGATGTTGACTCATGGCGTCGAAAATCTCATAGAAAGCGTTCATCAATATAGTATGAATTTTGTTGACTACACTTATAATTGTAAATCAGCTGCAGAAACTAAATGAACATTTTTCTTTATTATTCTATGACATTCAACATACAAAATATGCTGTTCCCATGGCGACTCTTTGGAATTTCAGCATCTCTCAGCTGGCTGGACATGCATCCACATTCCTAACTTTCAATGTATTACTGGTGTGATTCATTAATTCCTTGAAATTAAAAGTAAATGTTTGTAGCAAGCTTAGGAATATTCTGACAGACATGCTGTATTAGAATGTACAGACAGAAACATCTATAAAGGAAACTCACTTCTTGAAATGCAGATATCCACAACTTCCAGGTTGTATCTTGTAATAGAACCATTGATAACAACTTAGTGTCTACTAAACAGAAGAAAATCTGCTAGTTATTTCACCATGAAACCAACTGGATAATCACCTAACATCCAACTTAATGACGTAGAATATAAACATGCAGGAGGATTAGCAGTTAGCCGTTTAGTTCTTAGGGAATACCGTCACTTGATCGGCTTAAAATATGGGGACCTACAATAACCGTATTTTGAAGTACATTTGATGTAATACGTCCATCACATACGTTTGTAAATTGTAAAGTGTAATATGGCGAAGGTGAATTTTAATAATAGTTCTCCCTATTTATTAGTGCGGTATGGAAGGAGAAGATTGTATGGCTGACTTCAACTGTTGTGAAGAATACGAATGTGGTCCACAGTGTAAGTGATTTTTCATTCGAATATTGAGGTTTTTCTTGTGCGTACAAAAAATATTTGTCCATTTTATACAAGTTTCTTATTTGTCTCATTCAGATGATTTGGAATATGTGAATATGCCTCGTTTGATAGACTGAGAAGAAATTCGATACACTCATTTTTAGTGTAGCCAGTTTATGAACTCGGATATAATTCAGATTCTTTGCCTCCCGTAGTCGTTAACTCTCAATAAACTTTTATATTCATTCCATTTTTTAAAAGAAATAGTGTTTGTGTTTTAATTAGTGTGTGATACTTTTGGTGCTACTGGAGAAACCAAACCATCGGTCATTTAAGCGAATACTACTGTTGTATAGACTTCCTTGTTCCTTACTTAAATGCAGTAAACATTTTTCATAAATGGTGGCATAACTGTGAACCTTGATGATAATACTGCTAATATTCATGTGCTAAATTGTTGTTAAGAAAGTTAATGAAATCACTGGAAAATTATTTTGAAAAGAAGTGATTTGAATGGAACAAATGAAAGTTAGATCTTGTCTATGATTGTATTGAATAAAATGACCTTTTTCACCTGATTCAAGACGCTTTATTATCATTATTGAATTCAAAGAGAACTTTTGAATATTGACAGACTGCTTGAGTTTCTTAGATGCATCCCTTATCTTCGATGAATATTTAGTTGTGATGAAAAGGAATTTTTTCTACATTATGCATTTCGTAACTCATGAAGCATTTCGGAAAATACTAGCCTACACTTAATAGGTCGGTAAAACTGTAGTTAATTGTTTTTTTTCGCGACCAACAATGTATTTCTTGTAGCATTTTAACCGACAACCTCTAGGTCTTTTAAAATTTTGATATCTTACTTAGAAGACTATTGAAATTCATAAAAGGGACTAACTGCTTCAAACTTCTGAAATTTATGTAAGGTTATATACATATTTATGCAATTCGGTGCATTTTATGATTTACGAGGTCTAGACGGTTTCACAGCGAATCACAGCCCACCGAACATATTTTTGAAGACAGTTCAGATCATAGACTGAGATCAGCTGTGGGGCTATTTACTGCAGGATTTCACTGCACTGCTTATTTGTGAGTACATTCAACTTTACTTAGAAACTAGGTGAGTGTGGCATTGCTGCAAAACATTTATCAGCAAACCAGTGAGTTGGAATTCACAGGATGATGTAACTGAATGATATTTTCTCATTAGAAATATTCTTCAGAATATGAGCATGGTTTCTGTAATACAGCCTTCTGAAGAGATATGGAGAAGTTAATTATCAATAAAAAAATTACTGAATTCAGGATAACTGAAGTTCTCAACCTCCCGATTTACTAACATGAAGCTTTATCGATTGAAATACTGTACACAAGTGTTAACCATGTCCTAAGTTCACTCACGAAGTGTATTGTTTCACTGTCACGTTAGTGTATGAAGTTCATCTATCTGTTCATCGTAACAGTGGCTGCCAAGATAGATTTTCTCGAATTCCTCATCTAGGGACTAGTGGTTTGAATGCGAATGTGACTAAAATTTATAATCATCACAATTATACATTGCGCTGGGTTTGTAATCCAAGACTAACTTAATCTGTTTTACCAGCAGTCACAGCATATATTCGACTCATTTCATTTTGCTTTTTAACAGATGTGATTCTTAAGAAGACTAAAACTTCCGATAAAGTTCTGGTTCAACAGCTTCATTATAAAAGATATTTCACTAATACCTGTCATACAGAACTTTCAGTGTGAATTAGAGATAGATAATTAAAAATAACTACCGATAGATATCACTTGCATATTGGTGATGTAAGCGAAGAGGTATTGAGCCACATGTTTACGATAAAAAATCACGATAAAACATCTAATGTAACCATAAGGGAATGTGTAACATATTGTAACATTGATACAGCATTTCAGTAGATATGAAACAAATTATTAGTACTCTCCCTTTCCCTAAGAAGACCTCTACTTCATAATCAGAAAGCAAGACGAAACCATTTAAGATAACCTACTTTGCTTCATAACTCGTCGCCATCCACTACGGGACATTTTCTCCGTCTGACTCTTTGAAGGTATTGCGAAAGCTTTTTGAGTCTTAAAAACTGTATGTGAATATATAATACAACTGGGAGATACTTAAATGCTAAAATAAAAGAACCTTAAATAAGTTTAATGTCATATATGAGGTGGAAAACTCAGCTGCTTGACGATTTGATCCGAACATATATATATGTATACTTGAGTAACTCACAACTGTGTATTATGGCTAGAGAACGGACATCAGCATACGTCTTCGTGGAACCTTTTCACTAAAATATCAGAAGTAGAAGAAAAATCTCAGACTTCCTGTCGATAAGGGCTTTTTGTAAGTCTAAAAAACCTAGAAATCTGCAGTTTGTTGCGACTGAATCTAAGTGCAGTATTTTATTTCAGTATTAGTCATTATTAGGTGGTGAGTTACTTCAAATAGTATATGAATGTGCATTGTTAGTGTAATGCTTCATCGAATTATGCACACTTCTCAGTGCTTGTAAACTAAACTTAAAATTAGCTAAATTATAAAATGTTTTTGAAGTGATATCTACTTCATCACGCAAATTGATTTCATTATTGACATTTTTTGACTTTATTTATTCCTTTGGGTCACCTGCAACGTGATTGCTGAGACATTCTTGACTTTGCATACGTTGCCTCGAGTGTGAGCGAAAGTTGGACAACAATGTTGGATATTTGATTTATAAACTTTTACAGAAAAAAACAAAGGAAAAAGATGCCTGCTTATCACCGCTTCACTTAATCTCTTAACCGTAAGGCTCTAAAGCTTCTTTAGCAAAAGTTTAATTCAGCGGTAAGAGATAAATTAAAATGAAATAGGATTCTAATGGTGCTTGAAAATTGAATTACACAGCTCTTGGCAAAGACAGTAACCTAAAGACTACTTTATTTTAATTACTTTTACCTGGTATAATTAAACACTGACAAATATTTTAATAAATGTAATATTTTCTGAACGCTAGCATTTATTAACATTAGTGAGTAACTATGAATCTGGACTGAATACGGATATTTAGGCAAGTTACTTACGGTGATAATTTATGACGATAAGACAGCCAGAGTGTAGTAAAGTTAGATCCTGTTCCTCTGTGTCCACTGGATTCCTATCAGCTTCACTTACGAATACTGTCCATAGACATTTTGTATATTTGCATCATTCCATGGATCCAATGCTTAACATTAAGTTCTAGATAGGTAAATCAGTAACGCACTCACTGGTAACCAGTTCGTGTGCATAATCCAGTCCCATTGCAGCTCATCTGTAACCTGAATAGATCAACGTCTAAGTTTCTGACTTAAACTCCTAATGATGTAAGTTGGAACCACGTATCGGACAGCAGTTTCCTCATGTCACCAAGCACGCAACTGAAGTCAGGCAAGGCTTCCTGCCGACTGACTCCCAAAATCAAAGTCTTAAATGCAGTGCACTACAGCGTCATGCCATTTGCTTGGTGTCAACCATGTGACATTTGACTAATAGACTTTGGTCAGCGCTGATCACCAGAGAAAGAACGGCTATGTTTGTTTCCTATTGATGACATAGAAATGAAATTTTATTGGAAATTGGATAAAAATGGACAACACTGAACACTGAGTTGTATATAATGATAAATAACATTAAGGACGAATCCTTATCAACAGGATATAAGGACAAGTAGGGGTTGGCATTAGGTATGATGTTGACATATTGGAAAAGAGAACACGGTGGTCTGGGACGAGGTCAAAGATCGCAAGGAGAGAGGAGGTTAGACAAGTCTACTTTGCATGCAAAGTTACTGATTCTCCATCTGAATAACTAGAGCTTCTGTGATACGAATAAGGCAACTAAATACTGCCTTTCCCAAGGCTCTTCCCACCCCACTGATAAGTATGAATGATCAAACTGCTTAGATTGCATGGTTAGTACTGAAAACTTGCCTCATGACTGGAGTCTTTACAGATCAACTTCCTCTTCTTTCTCATCATCATAAATACAAAATATAGTTCTCGAATTCTCTTAAAAAGCACATACAAAGAACAACTGATCTGCTTAGCTTCATAGAAGCAGGTGTACTGATAAACACAAATATAGGTGACTAGAAGCGAATCCTTATCTTTCCAATATCCCGAATTTGTTAGTAGATGAATGTATATATCTTCCTGAAGGTTTGGAATAATGATAACAAAGGTCTATAGGATGTGTTGCAGCATAAAAAACTAATATGGCGAGGTTGCAACTCTTTTGTAAATAAATGAAAAAACTTAAAGAAAGTAATCTGAAGAACGCTCTTCAGCTCTGAATCTTCGTGTTTGGCATTGCATTTTTAGAGCCAATGTAAAGAAATTCACCAATATAGGCTTTCTGTTTGTCGGTATTCATCGAGAAGAAATAAGTTTACCTGCAAAACGCCTACTTTTTTAAAATACGACGTAAACCCATGCAGATTAGGGCGGCTGTTAAAGCTACTGAAGCCACCCTCAACGGTTATATGACAGCGTTATGCACCCAAACGTCTCGGGATAGAAATCAGTGTTGTTATTTAGTCCTCAAATAAATAAGGCATTGATTGGATCTGTTACCCCATGGTTACTTTTTATATTCCCATCTGTTTGAATAAAGAACAAGAGGATTTTTTGTAAAAGTCAGTCTGCACATGGGCTAAGCTAGTCTGTTATATGTGACATAGATGAGTGTTGTAAAATTAATTTGGTGGTATTCGGCGACTTGTTATGATCTATGCTTTCTCTTCTTAAGTGTGTTGGACCGTACATTTGATTCCGTGCAACTAAATTCTATATGAAGTGGTAATAATGTCAAATGTGTTTTGAAGCACATCTCTAACAAATAAAAGTGATTAATCAAATATATATATATATATATATATATATATATATATATCGAAAGAAAGTTGTACCTCATCAGCGATTCAAATCCAAGTTCATTCCTTCTATGGGTAAACATTGTATCAACAAGCCATTTAAGTCATAAGTGACTCCTTACAGGACAGAAGTATTTACACAAAGCAAAAATCAGATTTCTACAGATAAATTTGTCACATTGTGTGCTAAATATTGATCGAAGACATCAGAAAAAGTTTTTGAATCTGTCACTCATTGATTTAGGTGGTCATGAATAGTAGGTTAGAATATTGTTTCACTTATTTGGTCTGAGAAGTCGAGTCTAATCATTGGTTCTCACGCAATAATGTATCTAAGAATGTAATGCAAACGCGTAGATACTAGGATAGTCTGTTGATTTCGCTTCATAATCACTAAGCTACTTTATGGAGTATTCTAAACGCTGTATTTTTTATTTCAGATGGTAGAAACTTGAGTTTCCGTAAATGTACAGATATTCTTTGTTGATTAGTCTCAAGAAGTGTGTAGACTAAGTGAACCAGAGTTTCTTATCAACCGATTGGCAGTACCTAATGGCAAAAATATATTGAACTGAGGTTCTGTGTCATTTAAATCATTAGCCATGCAGAAACCTGACCTTGTGACTTAGATCAGCACCCAATGTATAGGTTTTGGTAGCTAATTTGATTAGTTTTATGAGTTCGCAGACTACTGTACTACTCGAGAACAGCAACTGAATTTCATCAGTTAGTGAAAAATCTTTGAATTATTCAGTCTGGTACTGGATACGCCTCTAGTTCGTTGAATTCAGTTAATTGTGTACATTCTTATAACACTGTTTTATGATAGATGTTCAGGAATAATCTTACTTTGCAGTAAAGCATTGACTATTTATCATATACAGATGTAAAAGTGAATCTTGGCCTGTCTATTCTTGTATAAATTAAAGTTGTCATGTGGTACTGTATACATTTATTCTTTAATTTAGTACAATGTCGGCTTAAGGATAGTGGAAATGAGATTTTTGGATCACCACGAAAGTTGTGTGTAGCCGATTACGATTGTCCGCCTGGATGGTGTTGCGAAGGCAGACTGTACGCACGTCAATGCAAACAAAACTGTAGAAGAATAACTGAACCAAACGTTGTTCCAGCTGGAAGTTATTATGGTCGACAGTTTTGGAATTTATGGGCACACAAGCGTCATATGGATCATCTTCGTTACTAACAAGTGATAAGAAAATTCTGGAAAAAGCAATTTATTTGTTTATTTATTTATCATCTAACATATATCCAAGAATAAAGCACGTGCAAACATGGTTGTGATAAATATGAATGGTTGTGATATAACCGGTTGTGACTATTCTTTATTCGCTTTTATTTTACAAGAAAGCTTAAATTTATGCCTACATGTTGACCAATAATAGTGTTATCACTAAATTACACGTTGTTCTTATTATATGCATTTGTCCTTGTAGTTAAAAATTATTCGTGGGAATTATTGTCTATTAGAGGGTCCTCTGATATAATTCATGATGAGATAGGACGTGAACCCTGCAGACTTCCCTAATACTTTGGTGCTAATCTCTGGTGGAACCTTCATATCCAAATGTGCTAACTTAACATTTTGTCTCTGCTTTGAACAGTGGTTCGAAATCTATCTTTTGATAGTCTGAACTATATCACCTTGTAGGTGTTCATCCTTCTTTTTAAAGATCATCATCTGATTAGAGATAAGTTTAGGTTGACCAAAGACAATTTCATTTTTTACTTCAAAGTTTTTCACTTTGTTCTACTACACAAATATCCATACTTATCTTTTCTAACTAATACGATGAGAAATGAACCTGTGAGCCTATCCATAACGATTATTTGTACAGAAACGAACACATGAAATATCTACTTTTCATTACTTGATTATCTTTGAGACAGTGCACTTTATTTTTCAAATTAGTTTAAGGCATAAAATAAATTCAGAAAGGCTTAAGTAGACTAACTATGATATCTAAAGTGTTCTTTGTTCAGGATAAAACAAGTAGTGTACCAGTTATTTGAGCAACGCTGTCAGCAATAGCAAGCAAGATGTTGCAGTATTTAGCAATAACAAAGCTAACTGCATTTTTGAATTTATCAAGTTCATGTCAGATGGTGGTTATAGATTATGCTTGATCAAGTAGTATGTTTGAAACTGATCCATTTTTATCTAAAGCTCTGAAATGTGTTAGGTCAGGCCTAAGTATTAGGTCATATTTACCGAAATAGTGTATCCTTTTTCACATTTTAGTTTAAGGAATGTTTGTACAAACAGAGGCACGATCAACTTAAAGCTACAATTTTCATGTAGATCGTGGTTAATTAGTGTAGTTTAAATACATCTACTACCATTAGTCGACTGAAGAAATGTAAACTGTTTACCTATACTGAATAACTGAGCCTTATAGATCAGAGTTCAACTACACTTAGTTCCTATTATAAAATCAGAAACCGAAAATCCATTGCGTGAAGTTTTTTCGAGAAATTTATCTTTAGAATACATATTTGGTAAAGTGTATTCTACGAAGGGATTGGCGAAAACAAAAATGATAATAATCATAAGCATAATCACGCTAATTGTATCACTCAAAGATATGACAGATGAATGACAATTAAAGGGGTAACATGATGTATACTTAAACGTCTAACCATGTCAAACAGTAAACAGTAAATCTGAAAGCTGATTTAGACAATCGGTTGACACTTAGTGTTCAAATGACTGAAAAAAGCACGCAAATCGAATTCTTACAGTTTTAAAGAGGACTTCATTCATGAATATCGAATATAAAGGATGTACCACCACACAACTGCCAAACATTCAATAGTATGCGGTGATCAGTAAAATGTTTTTTGCTTCTAACCGGCTATTCATCTCCTCCAGTTGTTGGCTGACTGAAGGAGGCAAACGAACAGACTACCTCTGTGGGCTGCATTATAGTATTACAATCAGTTTACTTAATAAACTGAAACTAATTATTATTTATATTATTATTAGTCCCGTGGGTTCCTAATGGAACATACCGATTCAGTAGCACGTCTCCAGTGAACTCTGTTCTCTGAAATCTTTTGAACCTGGTGCCACGACAGCCCACAAGCTCTCATTTCCTCCTCGCACGATCTCCTCCATGTCACCCTCACCTCGGACACCCAACTCGTCTCTTCCCATGGGGATTCCACTCGAGTACCTGGCCTGACGCGTGATGTCCCCAGTCGGCCTTCTCAGTGCATGCCCAATCCATCTCCACTTCTTCCTGCATATTTGTTGAGCGATAGCTTCTTGGTTGGTTCCTTCCAAGAGCTCCTTGTTCCTTATTCTGACTATTCTGGCCATCTGATCTTCAGTAAGGAGCCAGCGTAGGCAGTTGTTTATGAATGTCTATAGTTTATTGAAAACCCCTTTCGTAACGCGCCAGGTCTCTGAACCATACAGAAGCACTGACTTCACGTTGGTGTTGAAAATCCGGATCTTGTTCCATATGCTGAGTGCAGAAGATCTCCACACTGGTTTCAGGCTAATGAACGCCTGTCTCGCTGTCTTTTCCGATTCTGACTTTTACATCCTCGTCTGTGCCTGTGCCGCCTGTAGTTGAAACAGTGCAGCCTAGATAGGTGAAGGAGGTTACTTCCTTTAAGTTTCTCCCGTTGATGGTGACTGGAGTTTGTTGTTGTTGGTGGTGCGGTATCTTCATCATCTCTGTCTTCTCTATATTCACTTGAAGTCCTGTCTTCGATGCCTCTCCTGTCAACTTGTTGGTTTTCGTCTGTAGATCTTCATGTTTGTGTGACATCAGGCACAAGTCATCGGCGAAATCCAGATCTTCTAGGTTCTTTTCCGCAGTCCAGCGTATCCCCTTCTTCTCGCTCCCCACTGTTTGTTGCATGATCCAGTCGACCACAATCAGGAATATCATAGGGGATAGTAGACAGCCTTGTTTCACTCCTGTCTTCACTTCAAAATCATCACTGAGCTTCCCATTGTGAACTACTTGGCATGTAGCATGCGTCTTCATATAGTTGTTGAATGAGATTAATAAAGGTTTGTGGTATTCCGTAGTGCTGAAGTAACTGCCAAATTACTTCTCGTTCGACGCTGTCAAAGGCCTTATCAAAGCCGATGAAGCTGAGGTGAAGATCTAGTTGAGCACCATTCTATACTCTGTTCTATGATGATGCAAAGCGTTGCAATTTGGTCCACACATGATTTACACTTCCTGAATCCAGCTAGCCAGCCTGTTCCCGTCGTAGTTTTGAATCCGGTGCATCCTTTAGTCTCTCCAGAATGATGCGGCTTAAGATTTTGCTTGCCTTGAGTGGACAGGAGCGTGATTCCGCGCCAGCTCTTGCAAACACTGAGGTCTCCATTCTTCGGCAGTTTGACAAGGTATCCCTTCTTCCAGTCAGTGGGCAGGTACCTTCCCTCCCTTCCACACCTTCTGAAGGAGTGGTGTGAGCATGCACGCTGTTGTCTCTGTGTCTGTTCTCAGTGCTTCTGGCGGGATCCCATCTGGTCCTGCTGCCTTCCCACATTTCAGTAGCTTTGTGGCCTTCAAGACTCCGACTTTCGTCGGAGGGTTTGTGTTCACTTGTAGTTCTGTGGCTGGGCTGCAGGTGGTATTTCTGAACGAAGTGCAGGTGGTGCTGGTGGTTGATTCAAGAGCTTCTTGAAGTGGTCAGCCCATCGCTTCCTTTGTTTCTCTTTTCTCCTCATTAGATTTCCTTCATCATCTTTTATTGGTTTCATCTGTGTTGATCTCTTCCCTCCCAGATAGTGAGCTGGTTATTTGATATAATGTTGTCAGGTCTCTATCTCTCCCACC
This sequence comes from Heterobilharzia americana, assembly GCA_944470555.2. Classification (NCBI taxonomy): domain Eukaryota; kingdom Metazoa; phylum Platyhelminthes; class Trematoda; order Strigeidida; family Schistosomatidae; genus Heterobilharzia; species Heterobilharzia americana. The sequence goes on along the minus strand of OX104129.1, from coordinate 51,612,159 downwards.
TACAGCCTGTTCTGCTTCACTTGCCAGTGTGTCGTAGAAGTGTCTCTTGTCTTTGCGCGCACTCTTCTTCACTTCTTTGTCCAGTGTAGTGTTTTATACATTGTACTCACTTCCTCTTCTCGTTATGCATCCTTACACTGTACTGGTTTGTCTTCTGCTTCACCATCCTCCTCTCCCTGCTCTATCAGCTTCCAGGTGTCCATCGAGATCCATTCCTTATCTTCTTTCTTCTTCCTTTGTAATACGGCTGTGTAGGTTTCTTTCCACATCTCTTTCAAAGACTTCCAGTGTTATTCCACACAGGTTTCTTCACGGATGTTGCTCGATGTCTCCCATTTTGTCTTGATGGTTGACGTGAAGATTTCCTTTGTAGTTTCATACTTCAGTTTCCGAGTGTTGTACTTGAATTGAGGTCTATCACCAGCTTTTTTGAAGGCTTTTAACTTGATTTGGAAGGTTCCTTGCACTAGATAGTGGGTTGTGTGAACCTACATCTGCTCCTCTTCTTCTTCACCTTGTGTTCAGTAGGCTGCATCTCCCTTTTCTTGAGATTGAGATAAGGTCGATTTGGTTTTTAGTGTGTCCATCTGGTGAAATCCATGTCACTTTGTGGATATCCTCGTGCTTGAACACACTGCCTCCAATTACCAATTCGTTGAATGCGCAGAATTTTGCAAACAATTCTCCATTCTCATTCATTTCACCTGGCACTTCTCGACCCATGATTAGTTCTCTTCCTGTGTTGTCCCCTCCCATTTTGGCATTCATGTCGCCCCACCCATTAGAATTTTGACATCGCCAACTGACGTCTTGTCCAGTGTTGATTGCAGTTGTCTGTAGAATTCCTCCTTTTTCTCTTGCTCTGCATTATTTGTAGGTGCATAGCATTGTTTGATTGTGACCTTCCTTCCTTCTGAGTTGAATCTTGCTGTCATGATCCTTGAGGAGATTGGTTCCCACTGCATGAGAGCCTTCGATGCTGTTGGGGACATCATGATAGCCACTCCAAAACTCAGTGTGCTCGTGGTTGGCGTCTGGGTGACCGGAGTAGATTATTGATTCTCCAGTTGACAGTTTGGAGAGTCCACTCCCATTCCATCTGCTTTCGCAAATTCCAAGCACTTCAATGTGATGCCGTCTCATCTCTTTTGCAATCTGAGCAGTCTTGGTATGTTCAAATATGGTGCGGACATTCCATATCCACACGTTTACTTTCGCTTTCATCGAGGAAGGCGAAGACACATCGGGCAATTGGCTTCCCGAAGGCTTTCACCAACTGGCATCATTTCGCCTCTCCGATTCCAGTGAGGAATAATTTTGTTTCTATTTTTTATATTTTGTTTGTGGTTTGAAGTTTGTTCAGCGGTTAGATTTGTTTTCCGGGTAGGGTTGCTAGCCGTATGCCCAACCTTCCCTCTTTACCCGGGTTTAGGACCGGCTAGTAACTAGTGAAGTAGTTAACCAGGCGAGGTGTAAATTTGTCAATATTGGGCAGTAGACGTATTAGAATTGCAACAAATAAAGCCCTCGTTACATCTGCGAAGGTTGAAGTCTTAGCTGCAATTTAGTCGTTGTCATAACCTCTTCTTGACATTCTTCATAGCTTCATTACTTTGTGTTCTCATTGTTTCAGAATTGACTGGTAGCCAAAGGCGTTAATTCTTATTTCGTTTTAAAAGCCTTTTTCCGCCACCATTCCTTTTCAAGTAACTCTTTTTTGATTTTGAAAATGATTTAGTTTTTCCTCGACTCACTAAATCTCACACTGATGGTCACAGTGAAAATCTGGATGGATTCGTTGAACTTCATGTTCATTCTTCATGTGTGGTGTTTGATATTTCGTTAGTTCGTCACATCATGTTCATCGGTTTTTGTAGTTCCGTCATTAGTAAATTGAAGGAGAAGACAAAAGAGAAGCTATCAAAATCTTGTACGAATGAATCTCAACCCATCTCATTCTCAATTATACCAAATAAATATATGACTAATGTATCCTCTACCCAACTTTCGATGTGTTAGCAGGCATAAATTTTCTTTGGATTCAGTTTTACGGTTCACCACACAAAAGTTTCGGATTTGGTTGTTGTTGCCCAATTTTAAAGTCTTTATAATTAGTTGTTTTCCTTTGTTCCAACCTCCTTAAATGGTCAGAGTTTGCTGAAGGATAAGCTAGTGGATACTGCCTATCAATTCCATAGTTCAGGCCGAAGACAAAGAAGCATCCTTACTTTGTAGCATTTCAAAGCCATAAAAGGATTTTAAAATAGATCTGACATAATCATTCCTAAACCCGATAAAGTGTCAGCTGTGGTCCTGAGGAACAAGTGTGATTACGAAAACAAGATGATGTCCACTCTTAGTGATGAAAATAAATTTATGGCTGATGTTCCATTGTAGGACCTGGCAGAATTAGAGTCCGAAGTAACATCTAGTCTGGAAAACTCTTGAAAATCAATGTCATCTGCAAGAAAGAATTCACTTCCCTCAAACTAGTGGGGTCTGAGCTACCTAATCTGTATGGATTACCCAAAATTCATAAAACTAATAATCCTTTGCATCCTATACTGTTCACATTCCCTTCACCTGCACATACATTGTCGAAATGGTTAGCAAACTTCAATTCCTATTCAAAATGAGTTAAGTAAGTTTTCTTCAAAAGATAGTTTTGAACTTGTTGATTATCTTAGAGATATTAATATCAAAGATAAAAGGTTGTATTCCTTTGATTCCAACTCCTTACTTACTAATGTACCCCCAACTAAAACTACTGAAACTCTTTGTAACTATATATCTTCCATTGATCCTTCTTTCCCTATCCCTTCAAAGTGTTAAGAAGAACTATTACTACTGTGTACTGATAAAGTTCATTTCACATTTGAAGGTGAACATTTTCGACAAATGGATAGTGTGGCCATGAGAAGTCCCCTGGGATCATTGCTAGCTGATGTTTAAATGTTACACATTGAAGACTTGACCTGCCATCTCATCAGTAAAGTTACTTTCTATAGGAGATATGTCGATGATATAATCGTGATATGGGACAAGCATGAATATGCGACATGTATGTTAGAAAGGCCTGAAATCGTACAAAACAACATATGCGTTACATGTGGAGAAAAGGAAAAAAACTGTCTGAAGTTCTTGGATATACTCTGAAGTCGTAGAAATGATGGTTCAATAAAGCGGCTGATTTACAAGAAACCCACTTGGACAGGTCAGTACTTAAGTTTCCACGGTTTTGTTCAGCCCAATGCAAGTGAGGTTCGGTAACTTGCCTATTTAAAAGGATCCAGCGTATTTTTACGGAAGACTCCATGGATGATGACATCAAAATACTAAAGAGGAACATCAGTGGAAAATGGATATCTATTAAAGTTCATAAACAGCTGCAGAAATCAGTCAGGATCGAAACCTAATCTGTACTCTATTTCAAAGAAATGAGCTTACATCACGTTACCATACAGAGGATAATAAAATAGCATAATATTAAAAAGAAAGTTGAGGTCTACTGTTAGCAAAACATACTATGTAGCTAAGTTTATCGTAGTTGAGAAGAACAAACACCTGCTGCAATATAGACCTTCACGCTGTATAAATGATTGCATCACATCCCACTGCGTTTATAATTTTACACGTGTGTGGAAAACATCTATAGGGAGGACTAATCGTGATATTCAGCGAAGAAAATTTTCTTTTTCGACGATGTCATTTACTATAGCTGTCTTAAATTATTATGCAACTAATTTACATTCTTGATTCCGGTTTTTTAGCACTTGGTTAATGATGCAATTATACCCTATTGTTTTACAGTAGACTGTTATATGTTTATGATATATATATATATATATATATATATATATATATATATATATATATATATGTATATACGATTGTACAACTATAGAAAGTGATATCGTCGAAAAAGAAAATTTTCTTCGCTGAATTATCTCTTCTCTATTCGTGATATGTACTTGAAGGTAAGGGAACATATGCTATAACGGCTACAAAAGCAGCCAGATTCACAAACATCGGTAAGTGCGGGTTGCAGACAAACACCAACCTCCTCTGCAAAACATATCATTGATAAAGGTCACACGATTGATATTAAAACAGGCTTTACAATTTTGTTAGAAACTGTCAGGGACGTATACTTAGTGTTGTTGAAGTGCTAGCCACAAAAAAATTCAATCTGTGACTGTGTGTGCAAGAACATGTGATTAATTTGAAGTTGAAATGGCTTTTGATAACCATCAAACTATTCAAAAGGAATTTTTCACGCATTCAAAATGATACTGCATCACCGGGGTAAAGAAAGGGTTGGTTTGGTGTTCCTTTACCTACAGTGACAGTGGTTGTAAAGTGTGTTTGTGAGCGCTGCAACGTGACACTGCAGACTCGAAAATCTTTGTTTTTTCAGTTTGCTGGAGCACTGTGACATATCAATGCGATGTTTGTCTTTCCCATATTCTTGCTTATGCATCTGCTTCGAGAAGTACGAATAAACTGGTATTTGGGACTAGAGTCGATGTGTGCTGGTTATAAGTTACCAAGAATGCAGTTTTGCCAGTTGATATCGTCTAGCAGACGTGAAACTCCTTCTTAGTCTGCCTCTTTTCCGTCCAAATAAGTTTTATGTTATTTCATCTCTACTGAATAGAGAATGAGTAAGAACTGGCTTTTCTAATTAATTTAATGCTTAAACTTTCATTTTCCATGTGTAATAATAAAGTTATGGAGTGACTCTGCTGCACAAGAATATTCTTAACAGTGGGTAATATAAAGTATAGGATGTGCATAGTTTAAACTACTGCTATAAGCTGTGCAACGTAGTTGTTGCTCAATATCAGTCCATTAGCCCTGACGCTAGACCCTGATAAGGAATCAAAATTAGTGGTTCTCTTTCTTAATAGGATTCCAAAGAGGCACAGCAAAGAATTACTTTACCTAGAATCAATTTGGAACAGATAAATAACTAATACTTATTCTTAGTTGCCTGTCAGGTAGAAAATCTTATCCATTTTTTCGCCAACTGATGTGAAATATTTGTATTAAAACAAAATTATCTTTTCATCTTATTTAATTCCACGAAAATGTCGTTTCAGCCATTGCATTGATAAAATTTCAATAAAAGACAAAGTTAAACAGGTCACTAAGTACCATGTTAGATTGTTTATTTGAAACAGGGTTATTTACAGAATGACATCTTGAGAAGAATTTATTGGTCATATTCATATCATATCTCCCCAAAATGTCGTTCAGTAAATGTTTTGTCTCCATTTAGTATTTGGAATAGAAAATCTAGCAACAAATTATACTCTACTACACTGTGAAAGGTTTACTTTTGTTGTCACTCAGTAAAAACACCCTCTTCATTCATTTAGAGTTCAAAAGTGATGAGGTATCAAGCATATTTAAGAATCTTTTTTTAGGTCACTTAACATTTTTCTCCGACAAACGTTTATTTCACCCTTCACAGGAGCAAATTAATCTCAGTGTAAGTTAGAGATAAGCTGTCTTGTTTCGTTGCCCGTCATTGTCAAAGCCCATTATATATATATATATATATATATATATATATATATATCGTAAGCGGTTTACGGTTTAAATAAATTTTCTTACCATTTAAAATGTAACGTCTTATCATATGGGTCCTTAGATCGATTTACTTCCATAACTGATGAAGTTACCGTGAATTCTATCACTTAGATATGAAGCCTAAGCTGTTAATCGAAACCTCATCTCTAAAGATCTTAACAGTTATTGTTGGTTTTGCCAACAATTTCTTTCAATCAAAAGTATTCTGAGTGGATGTTATAATTTTAATATCAATATTTATGAAGTTCTAAGTTTCCACCACAGTTTTGTGTGTCTTACTTAGGCCATCACGTTTTTTATGAAAAATTTGGAAACGATATTTGTTCAGTACAAGGTCAATTCCACATGGAATAAAATTACATGGACTATTAAATCTGTATCTATTTAACGCAAATTCTATAAGATTCCAGGTCATTTCAAGTCATATTCTGGAATCACTGGTGTATTACTTACTTCAATTATCCTAACATAATTTGGTTTTATTTATTGTTGCCATATTTCAGCATGCTTTTAGCAAATTGATCAAATTACCTCCAAAGTATTTTCAAGAAAGTAAAACCACAAAAGAAATATTATTTTCTTATAAATGATGTAATATTTGCGGCTGTTCGAAAAGAAGTTGAACTGGTTTAGTCTTTCATTTTGTATATTTAGTGTCCAAAATATGATTCTAAAACATATACTTCTGAAAATTCTAGTCCACTGCTTCAAGGAATGTAAAAGTTTTTCCATAAATATTTTCCAAATTCCATACCTGAAAATCATTATTTAAGAATCAAATTTGTCTGAAAAAAAAATGCTGTCACTAAATCTGTCTATCTAAAACATCGCTAAAAACAAGAAACCGTTCACTGGTTGCTCTTCTCATCAGTTATGACTACTTCTAGTTTCTTCGGGGACCTAAGCCTTTGCAAGAACTGGACAGGAATCATGCTGCTGTCCACACCAAGCAAAATATTATGCCGCATCATCCTGGAGAGACTAAAGGATGCACTGGATTCAAAACTACGACCGGAACAGGCTGGCTGACTGGCTTCCATAAGAACAAATTATGTGCGGATCAAACTGCATCACCACTCTACGCATCATCATAGAAGAGAGTATAGAATCGTAGTCAACTCTACACCTCAGCTTCATCGATTTTTAAAAGGCCCTTGACAGCATCAACCGACTGCTTCAACACTATAGCTTTAGTGCCACAAACCTTCATCAGTCTCATTCAACAACTATAGATGACACCACATACCAAGTAATTCACAATGGAAGCTCAGTGATACCTTTGAAGTGAAGACCGGAAGGAGTAAAACAAGGCTGTCTACTATCACAAATGATATTCCTAATTGTAGTGGACTGGATCGTGTAACAGACAACTGTGAGGAGTGTGAAGAGGGGGATACGCTGGCTGGATCCATGAAAAGAGCCTAGAGGATTTGGATTCCGCCACCGATGATGATTTGTGTCTAATGTCTTGTCGCAGAAAATTGAAGATCTACAGACGAAAACCAGCAAGTTGACAGAAGAGGCAGTGAAGACGGGACTTCAAGTGAATGTAGATAAGACAGAGGTGATGAAGACACCCAGCCAACCAACAAGAACAGCATCAACAACAAGAGGCACCAATCACCATTAACGGGAGAAATCTTAAGGAAGTAGCCTCTTTCACCTAACTGTCTAAGCAGCCTCGTTTCAACTACAGGCGGCGGTGGCACAGACGAGGATATCAAAACCATGATCAAAAAACAGCAAGACAGTTTTTCACTAATCCGAAATCGGTGTGGAGATCTTCTGCACTCAGCATACGGAACATGATCCAGATTTTCAACACCAACGTCAGACGTGGCGCGTTACGAAAGGGATTTCCAACAAACAACAGACATTCATCAACAGTTGCTGCCTACGCTGGCTCGATACTGAAGATCAGATGACCAGAATGGTAAGAATGAGGAACAAGGAACTCTGGTGTGGCGACGAACTAACCAAGAACCTATTACTGAACGAATGTGCAGAAGAAGGTCGAGATGGATTGGCATACACTGAGAAGGTCGACTGGGGACATCATACACCAGAGCAGGCCCTCTTGTGGAACCCAGATGGGAAACGACGATTTTGGCGTCCGAGACGAGGGTGACATGGAAGAGATTATGTCAGGAAGGAATGAAAGCTTGTGGGTATTTGTGGATCGAGGTTGAAAAGACTGCAGAGGAGAGAGTGCAAAGGAGACGTGCTACTGAAGCCCTTTGTTCCCTTAGGAACCCAAGGGAAAATAATAATAATGATTTTGTAATTAATTGATTAGATGGATATGTTTAGAAACGTGGCAGTTGCTGTCAAAAACTCAATACAAAGGGAAGCCAAGAGGAAGAAAACTTACAATAAACATCTATTTTTAAGTAAAATGAGAACAGTAACATGAAGACTAGAGGAAGAAATATATTGTACCTACGACTCACTAACGTCAGTAGCCAAAAACTAATAGGAAGGGTTAACAGCGAAACCTAGAAGGTCATATAATATATGGAAATAGTGCTGTAATTTCTGAGTCAGTAGAATATTTCATGCAGTTTACATGCATATTTTCAACTTATTGACCGAAAAAAAATTCGTAGTGTGATGATTTTGAAGAGTTCAGACGCCAACAGGATTTACAACTCATTTTACGCCAGGTGTTCTGTACACTGACAATCTGTAGACCTAAAACGGGTAACTTTTTGGTATTCTCTATAACTTTACAGTTCATTAGTATACACTTCTTGGCCAAAAATGGCTTTATATTGCAACTGGAGGATCTTTAAACTTTAAGATATTTGAGTAGAAAAACAATGATTTTTCCAATGACTTCTCCGGGTTCTACATTTATTTGCCTACGTTGTTTAATTTTGGGCTCCCAACAGTAAGACTGCTTGTAATAAAGAGTTAAGAATATTATGTGAAATTGGAATTCACTTTAGAAATGTCCAGTGTGAAAGGTAATGTCAAAGTAAATTATTACTAAGCTTCAGTTAAAAATACTGTATTATATAAAAAATGATGAGGTTTATGTAACATCTTTTTGGTGGTAAAATTTATTTAAGTCAAATCTGTCACAAATCGAGGTGAATGAAAGATGGTAGAGTGTAAAAATAAGTAAATATAGTCTAATTAAAGCAGTAGATGGGTATATATGAAAGTAGGATGCGAAAAGCAAAGGTAATCAGGTATTGTTTGAAAGCCTGGTATTATTGATGTTGCTTGATGATTGAAGGTGAAATAAACATCTGGGTTGTGGCCGGATTCAAACTGGTAACCTCCATGTTACCGACCAGGTACTCCACCAACTGAGCGACTAGAGCCAACTGCGGACCAAATCTTAACTTTCCTTCAACTATCAAGTGTTATGCCCAATTAATTTAGGAATTCGTGATGCGTAAATGATAATTCATCGTATTCGCACTGGCTGCCCAACCAGGACTTCTTATCTCAATCCAGATCAAGCCGAATTATGCTGATTATCGTTTTGATTATGTCATATTGATTATTTGAAGAATGCTAGTTTAAGCAGGTGTTACTTATGTAGGGGAACAAAATAGATGGAGGGAATACGACAAAATCATTTCGTCATATTATGCAGATGAGAGGATGTCAACAGTATGGAAGTTGAAAATTGAGTCACATGGTGTAGGACGCTTAACAGTTTGTTAATCTTAAATGAGGTCAAGGTTGTGAAGCAGCAGTTGTCGATCACAAGCAAAAATAAAATTTTAAAGCGAGAAAAATATCTTCAAATTCAAACATAAGGAGTGATATTCAGGATGGCTGTAAATAATGACGGTCAATCTACCAGAAAAATCTCTTCTTAACGTTACTGTGGATGGAAATGTGATATTATTTTAGTGAAAAGAGGTTCGAAAATTCAGTTAGTAGAGAACTAAGAAATAGGGTAATCAATCAGGCATCTACTTGTTATCCAGTGCATTGTGAATCATGTCTGTGAATATTGATCAATGCATATTTTTTGAAGTTATGCTGTACATAATGCCTAGACTGTATGCAGTAATGTTCATCATCTAAGAGTCAAGGACTCAATCTTAGCTGGAGTTCATACTGACAGAAGTTGTAATTTTTCTTTTAAAAGGAGAGGATTCTAAAGCTTCATAGGTTAAAATCCGATTTTAACTTATATTTAGTACTTCTGTAAATATCTGCACTATGTTAATCGTAAAAAGTATGAAAATGAATGCTGATTGCAAGTAATAAACTGAAACAGTAGTGAAACAAAATGTTGTACACATCCAATTCGGTGAAGTTCCACACTTATATATGGAAATGTTATAAAATGGGAGTCCTATGGGTGTATTGTCGAATAAGTCTATTCAGTGTTTCATTTTCGAAAAGTCATTCTGCCTACGGTGGTGAGAGGTGTTAGTCAGCAGTATTTCCGAAACTGATATTTATCTCTTCTTGCCAAACCAAATGTGAACTGGTAGGTTTTGTATCTGTCATTCAGTATTGTGAAGTCAGGTGATATTCATCATGTAACTACATGGATAAGAGAAACACTGAAAGCCTAGGAGCACTGGAAGGTTTTTTCGTCCAACTACGGGACTCCTCAGTAATGGGACCCAATGATCCTATCATGGACCGAAGTCGGGTCATTCAATTTTCGCATCAAATACGTCATCAGTGAACCACAAGGTTAGAACTCAATTGACGTCTGTGAATTAGTAATAGGGAGTAACCCAGTGGCTCAATGCAAACGTGCTTGCTGCGAAAACGGAAGGCCCTGGGTTAGATGCCTGGAAAGGTCATGAAGGCACACTGCTGAGGAATCCCATGTTAGGACAAAACGGCTGTACACTTATTCAAGATTCTTAGTTGTTATTCGGCTGATGTCAGTCAAAGATAAATGCCAACTTGAGACTAATAAATCCCAACAGACCTCTAAATTGAAGTAAACTCTACTCATAAATCATTGTGCAATTAGCATTTTAAGAAATAAGCCAATACAAAGTCATATAAATTTCCCTTTTGACTTACATTAACCGAAAAATATGAAGAGGTCCTAATAAATAATAGTTAAAAATAACGTAAGTTAAAAAATGAATTATAAAAGGAACCATATTTGTGTAACTATGCTTTCAATAAACTTCAGGTAAAGTAACTAAAAGTACTTCGTTTTGTATGACAGCCTTATTGAAAAATATAAAATATTTACATTAATTTCTGCTCTATTTTCTCTGTTTAATTGATGGTCAGTTTATAGTTAGTTTCCTACTATTCCCAGGGTCTATACAAAGATTCAGTTAACGCTTGAGAAGCATTAAAATGGATAAATGACTTTCATTCGTGACTGTTAATTCATTTATCGGTTTAAGTGAATTGGTATTTGTTATCAAACTTTTCATTTAGGCTTTTTTGTTAAGTAAGTAAATTCCAAAATAATTTATTATTCTGCTCAGTGTTTCATGCAGCTGCTAAGGTCTAATTAAGATTAGTTTAACTTTTGAGCATTTTTAACCAATAATTGAACATGTCAACGTAGTTTTCATCATGAACTGATATTACTTGGAGCATTAGTGGAAATACAATGTCCTAGATCTTTGGTTTGCCTGGTTTTGAACTTCTTCACACTGTGCAGTTACGATACAGAGAAGGAACCACCCGTAGACCTGCTGTCGATTTTCGATACATCACGTTGTCACCCAGCTTCATCGGTGTGTTTCTACTTCACTATCTTTTTGATTGACTGCATTCATCAAAAACTCTCACTAAAACTTGCAGATATTCATCAGAAGACACACTACTAATATGTCCTAGAAATGTAAAGCAAGTTGGTGTTTTTATGGGCAATTTTCATCACACAGAAAGTCAACCAGTTCAGGATTCAGATGAGTATTCAAGAATTTTATTTTGATGATAGTCACTCTAGATCATGAATTGGCAGGAGTGGAGAAATTGGACCACTGAATTGAATCCAGCAACTGAGTAGTCATGAACTTAACACCAGAGCTGCGAGGGATCGGGAGTCTATACTGCTGAGGATTTGTAAGTCACCACGAAACAACTGTTCAGTGTTCCCAAGTTTTCACTTTTTCTCCAACTGATGACATCCCGTGACAAAAACAACCTTGAAAGAAAATTTCCCCGGAACAAACTTATGGACAGGATGGACATTAATATGTAAAGAATTTTATTCAGCGGCTGAAATCACCTGAATTTCTGAAGCTGATTAGACTGCAAGGAAATCGTTTAACTTTTTTCAGCTGATTTTCTCAGTCGTTATTCTTTGGAGACTCAAATGAAAGAATTGAAATCGTTCATATGATGTATATCCAATCATCCGTCCCAGGCATACAGTTAGGATAAGCAAAACGTTAACAGACAGTTTGTACACAATATCGTCCTCAATTACCTTTGAATTTTCATGTCATAGACAAGATGTGAAAAGTATTTGTACTCAAGTGTAGCCTTTGATAACATTAGATGTCATATAGAGATGTGACCAAACAACGAACTGCATTCCTGGTAAGCGTCATATGTGCTTTGGTCGAAATTCATTTAGATAATAACAAGGGCTGATAAAAACTATGCAATTCTTAAATATTTTGGTAGGTTTTTCGAATAATTATCCGTAGAAAATAAAGGCTATAAATCTTTAAAATTTACAGATCATACTGCACAATATTCCCTTCCAACCCATTCTTCTTAGAAACGATTCAGTATTCTTGCAATACCACCATATTCTAAAGCTTGGTTACTACAAGCAAAAACTAAAGTTCCCTAACTGATGTCAGTCCATGATGAATGCTACGTCTAAATTAAAAATCCCCACTCATCTCAAAAAAACTAAAGCGTTAATTTAAGAAAAACATTGAATCCATAGGTGTAAACAGTCGTCACCAAATTTGATCAATTCGTTAGTTCACTATTTCTTCAGATACTCCAGGTATTTTGTGAGAGTAAGGTTACTTACTGGTTACCCATTCCTATGATTATTTATCTAAATTTGTCTTCAATTAAAGTACTTTGAAAATCATCCACTTACTTATCCGTCGTAAAAAGGTAAAAACCTTGACTACCACTTTAGTCATTAGTCAATACCACTTTGAAATTTTTTTAAGACTAGGCAGTGCCCGCAATCAGTTTCATTTTCATTTGAGATATATTCACAGTGAAGTTTATTACTTATTTTTCAGTGGAACCTTGTAACGGAGGGTTTTATTGGATAACTTAGATCAAACATAAGTCAAAAGCATTTAAGTACTGTTCTAAAACTAAATTTATGTCTATGAGTTAGTGAGTGATTAGTGCATAAAGCGAAAAACTGCCTAGTAGATCTTAGCTTTGTGATAAATTTAAACACCTATGAAAGCTTCAACCTTTGCAGTTCTTAAAAATAACGCTACTATTTTCTTTAGCCCATTATTATCTGATCAAGAGATAAACCGCAAAACCAAATCCGAATTTCCTTCTGTAACAGTATGTATGTCTGTGAGGAAAATAACTTCATTTGGTGATACAATCACTAAGACTTTACTTCTTTATGGAAAAATTAAATACAATCACATTTGCAGTTTATTCGACCAGCTGGGAAAGAAAGCCATCAAAGATGACAGATATACTATACTTTTACACATAAAGTGCTGGCCTTCGCAAATATTATTACTGAAATTGTTCCTCGGAATCTGTGGCCTCCTTTTAATTGAGCTTTTGTTGAGATAAGAATTTCAGCTTTCAGCTCAAAATTTCTGAGCATCAAAGTGATGGTTCAAAGTAAGATAGCTAAAAACAGGGGGATAAGTTTGCAAATGATTTAAGAATTGCACGGTCCACTTTGAAATTTCCCATAGATAATTAGTTTTTTCACTGACCAACTGTGGTGTGAACGAGTTTCCTGCTGGAAAACACTCAGTCAAGATCATGAGGATTGAGGTCTGACACATAGATATTATATACTAGCAAAGGATTTTACGACTGAACAACTTGAGTTGGTAGAAACCACTAAGACTGATCTGTATTATTTCACCAACCACATCAGAATGATCTTAACACCGGATGGCTTCTTCGCTCAATTGGGGTCAAGTTCATCACAGATTTTCCTGGCAAAATTATACTCGTGGATTTGAATCAGTTCAGACTACCTGGATTTCATGTCTGTCTTTTAATAATTTTTCATAGGGGTCGGTGGAAAACATTGATTGATGAATAAAAGTTTTAGGAGCCGCTTTCAGTTTTCTAAATATGATGTTTGTCACTAGTTAATGTTTTTGATGTCTTTTAAGTTCTTCACTTCTATCCAGCCAATCATTATTATTATTATTGGAAGAAAACATCCTTCTAAAGGTTCCTCGAAAATTTAAGTGACGATTAGGTTCATTATTGCAGGATACTCTTCAGAAATTATTTTTATAGACTTGGTAGCTGGTTGATAAGATGGTAGTTTAACGCCCTTTGAATCTGTTAGTACTCATAGACTAAAAAAAATCCTTGCAGTACCATGTGGTTTCCATTGGATTAGCAGCTGATCACAGTAGATGTTGGTAAGCAGTTTATACCTTCGGAGTCTGTTTCATTTTATGTGTAAGGCATATCACACCTCTGGGTTAAAAATACACAGCATCAGTTTCATTTAAAAGACTTGAAAATGCATTCCGACTGAAAACATATGCATCTGAGGTGAGCATAATTTACTAGATGACTGGAAGTGTTTGGTTAGAGAAGCATTGAAGTAACTGTGATAATTCTGGTTGTATGAACTCCTAATAAAATATTTGGTTGAGTTTAGAGCTGATAAACCTAGAAGCAGTGAATAAACATGCAGGCAGTCATTCCGATCTGTTCTAAAACTTTCAGTTGAAAGGCTTGTGAGTAGGCCTTGCAAATCTTAAAAATGCCCAGCACAATGAATCTATTACTTTGGGAACTTTCCAACTTTCATATAATGTAAAAATAAGGTATTTAGAGTGCCAAATTATGTCAGATATTTCCAAGTTCGTTGTACGTCCTAAACTCCTACTTGTATGATTTTCATCGTTATTACAGCACACTGACTGTTTAGTTTGACTGACCTGCTTAAATAGTTCAATAGTTACTAGCCTGTCCTAAGCCTGGATAAAGAGGGAATGTCTGGCATACGGCTAGCAACCATACCCGGAAAACAAATCCAAACGCTGAAGAAACTTCATAGTGCAAACAAAATATAAAAAATGAAAACAAAATTATTCCTCACTGGAATCGGAGAAACGAAATGACGCCGGTTGGTGGAAGCTTTCGGGAAGTCAATTGGCCGATGTATCTTCTCGCGATGAAAGCGAAAGTAAACGTGGGCATATGGAATGTCCGCACTATATTTGAACCCACCAAGGCTGCCCAGAATGCAAAGGAGATGAGAAGGTATAGCATTGAAGTGCTAGGAATCTGCGAGAGCAGATGGAATGGAAGTACACTCTCCAAAGTGTTAACTGGAGGGTCAATAATCTACTCCAATATTAGAACCTGGACGATAACCACGAGCACACTGAGATTTCGAGTGACAATCACGATATCCCCAAGAGCACTGAAGACTGTCATGCAGTGGGAACCAATCTCCTATTTCAGGGCCATGACAGTATGATTCAACTCAAAAGGAAGGAAAGTCACAATCATAGAGTGCTATGCTGCGCACCAACAAATAATGCAGATGAAGAGAAGAAAAAGGAATTTTACAGGAAACTGCAATCAACACTGGACAAGACCTCAGTTGGCGACATTATAATTATAATGGGCGACAACAAAATTCTAATGGGTGGGGGTGACATGAATGCTAAACTGAGAGCGGAAAACATAGGAAGAGAACTAACCATGGGTCGAGAAGCGCTCGGTGAGGTGATGGACGAGAATAGAGAATTGTTTGCAGAATTCTGTGCATTCAACGATTTGGCGACTGGAGGCACTGTGTTCAAGCACAAGGATATCCACACAGTGAAATGGATTTCACCAGATAGACACACTACACTAAAAATCAGATCGACTTTATCTCGATGTGAAGAAAGCGGAGACGCAGCCTACTGGACATAAGTTGAAGAAGAAGTGGAGCAGATATAGCTTCAGACCACTATCTGGTGCAAGGAACCTTCCAAATCAAGTTGAGTGCCTTCAATCTAAGGAAGTTGGTAATTGACCACAGTTGAAGTTCAACACCAAGGACAGAAATCTATTGATGGACGATACTACAAAGAAAATCTTCACGTCAACCATCAAGACAAAATGCGAGATATCGAGCAACATCCGTGAAGAAACCTGTGTGGAATAACACTGGAAGTCTTTGAAAGAGATGTGGAAAGAAACCTGCACAGCCCTATTACAAGGGAAGAAGAAAGAAGATAAGGAATGGATATCGATGGACACCTGGAAGCTGATAGAGCAGGGAGAGGAGGATGGTGAAGCAGAAGACAAACCAGTACAGTGTAAGGATGCATAACGAGAAGAGGAAGTGAGTACAATGTATAAAACACTACACTGGACAAAGAAGTGAAGAAGAGTGCGCGCAAAGACAAGAGACACTTCTACGACACACTGGCAAGTGAAGCAGAACAGGCTGTAGGTGGGAGAGATAGAGACCTGACAACATTATATCAAATAACCAGCTCACTATCTGGGAGGGAAGAGATCAACACAGATGAAACCAATAAAAGATGATGAAGGAAATCTAATGAGGAGAAAAGAGAAACAAAGGAAGCGATGGGCTAACCACTTCAAGAAGCTCTTGAATCAACCACCAGCACCACCTGCACTTCGTTCAGAAATACCACCTGCAGCCCAGCCACAGAACTACAAGTGAACACAAACCCTCCGACGAAAGTCGGAGTCTTGAAGGTCACAAAGCTACTGAAATGTGGGAAGGCAGCAGGACCAGATGGGATCCCGCCAGAAGCACTGAGAACAGATGCAGAGACAACAGCGTGCATGCTCACACCACTCCTTCAGAAGGTGTGGAAGGGAGGGAAGGTACCTGCCCACTGACTGGAAGAAGGGATACCTTGTCAAACTGCCGAAGAATGGAGACCTCAGTGTTTGCAAGAGCTGGCGCGGAATCACGCTCCTGTCCACTCAAGGCGAGCAAAATCTTAAGCCGCATCATCCTGGAGAGACTAAAGGATGCACTGGATTCAAAACTACGACCGGAACAGGCTGGCTAGCTGAATTCAGGAAGTGTAAATCATGTGTGGACCAAATTGCAACGCTTTGCATCATCATAGAACAGAGTATAGAATGGTGCTCAACTAGATCTTCACCTCAGCTTCATCGGCTTTGAGAAGGCCTTTGACAGCATCAACCGACTGCTTCAACACTACAGCTTTAGTGCCACAAACCTTCATCAGTCTCATTCAACAACTATAGATGACACCACATACCAAGTAATTCACAATGGGAAGCTCAGTGATACCTTTGAAGTGAAGACCGGAAGGAGTAAAACAAGGCTGTCTACTATCACAAATGATATTCCTAATTGTAGTGGACTGGATCTTGCAACAGACAACTGTGAGGAGTGTGAAGAGGGGGATACGCTGGCTGGATCCATGAAAAGAGCCTAGAGGATTTGGATTTCGCCACCGATGATGATTTGTGTCTAAGATGTACAACCATTTTAATGCTGCAATAGCTTTTTCAATGTGTGAGGTATTTTTAGTGAAATATTTCCAAATCCTATGTGTTATAAACTTACCTTTTTATTTTCTTACGTATATCGCTCTTTTACATTTCAACAAATTGATAAGTGAGATTGTGAAACGACTTGTAACATCCTAAATACAAATGATCTGAGGTTTGACTTGTCACGGTCCAGAAGACTAAACGAAAGCCTTCATTTATACACAAAGGGATTTAGGATCCTTAGTTTTTATCAGGATATAAAAATTATGGTCAGTACAGAAATGATTGAAAGCATTCATCGAATCGAACTCAACGAAATGGTCCGAATCAGAGCAAGTGTGTCAAGCAAACACTATCTTAGTAATATACTTAATATTCAAGTGTCTCGAAATATATTTAAGGCTATGTGAAATACTCAGCAAATAAGCAAGCACGAAATTATACACCACCATAATGCCCCAATGCTACTCTTTTATTAACTGAAGGCTAATGGTTTAGTTTTTCATTTCATCTTCAAACATCGCCCAGAATGAATGCAAGTCTGACAAAGCACGGTTATCTCAAATTGTCAAAGTTGATAAGAATAGTTAAACTACTGAACGAATGTGATGTGATTTCATTTGAAAGTAGTCAAATAATAATAATAGCGTAAAGATAAAAGAGAATAATGAAATATGGATTAGATCAGATTGTATAAGAGTAAAACTTGTGCACTGTGGTAGAATGCAATTCATTTTTATTGATTTATTAGATTTATCACACAGTGTAACAGTATTGTTTAGTGGGTTATGTTTCGGACATAATTTGTTTTCCATAGTCATATCAAGATAACCACACTACATTGAGATATCCATTATATAGTCCTAATTTTCTCGTCTCTTAGTGAGATGGGTAGTAAGATTTTCCATATGTCCGGAACAGGTGCTGAGTCATTCGTGTTGCATGTGTTAGGTGTTGATTCGATGAACAAAGATTCAGTTATCAATCTCTCCCTCCACCCTCCTGTGTTAGTTTTTAAGAATTTGACCCTATCCCATCCTATTGTATGGTTGTGTAACCGCATGCATATCTATGACTGAGCTTTTTCTAAATTCCTTACCTTACTAGGATCTACCAATTTCGACCTAGCTAGGTTTCCGTGCTCGGAAAGCCTAATCTGCTTTGATCTATGTATTTGACTTCGCAATCCTACGCAGTGTTTCTGAGGTGCCTTCTTTTTATTCTCAACAAAGGCAGCATTAGATTGGCATTGAAACCTACAAACTCACTTCGAAATAGGCTTTGTAGGTTAAAAGATCCTATTGACCTAATTAAGCAGAATAACTTAATTTACCAAATACCTTGCAACGATTGCGAGGTCAAATACATAGGTCAAAGTAGTTTCTTTAAAAGGAGATTGACATGCTCTCCATAAGAACACAAAGCTTCTTGTACGTTGAATCAGTTAAGGACAGATTTTATGTAGATCAGAAGCAAGTTAAATGAGTTCTATACTACATTAGTTAATTTGATTTGTAATATACAGTGATACGGTATTATTTACTTGATGACTTTTCGAGCATAAATTATTGCTCATAATCATATCAGTGTAATTACTCCACTTTCAACATGCGATTTTTATAGTCCTGTCACCTCATATGATTTGATTTTATCAGCAGTAAACTTTTCCATATCCTTGATATGGGTGTTGCGTCCTTCCTATTACATTTGTTGGGTGTTGACTCGATAAACAAAGATTCAGTGATCAAGTTCTCTCTTCACCTAATTACATTGGACTTAATTACAGTAGTTTTATCCCACCCTATTATGTGGTTGTGTGTTGATACATGCATTGCAACAGCTGAGTGTTTTTCTAGATTATTGATCTTACTGGGGTCTGTCATTCCATATTCACCTAAACTCTTATGTTGCACCAATCTAACTGACCCCTATCGACTAGTTTGACCAGTGTACTGGACTTCGGAGTCATTACATGGAATTTCATAGTGTAGATCATTTTGCTCAGTTGGTTCTTTCGGGTCCTCAAGCCGACAAAACTCATCTCCGAGTGAGTTTGTAGGTTTAAATGCCGCCCTTAGTCCAGCTTTGTTGAGAGTCGTACGTAAAGTTTCTGATGTGCCTTCCTCACTGGGTAATATAATAGAGGCTGTGAACTCCGTTCTACTCATGTTTTTGTCATTAACGATACTCGTGTAATTTACTATTTCGGTTCTTATGTGTTGTTAGGAATTTCCTAATAAATGGTAGGGGATAATTATTAATTATTAGTGCTTCTTTTATCTGTTTCAGTTCCTTGTTTAGGTCCTTGCTCTGACTAGTCAGTTTTATACCCCTGTCATTTAGACATTTGACTAAACCTGCCTTAACTGACATTGGATGAGATAACTTGAAGTCTAGACACTTGTTAGAATATGTCGGTTTTCGGTAGACGGTATTATCCAAACCGCGAGCTATCCTTCGTTTTATCCTGCAATCTTACATAGGTAATTCTTCTTGTTCATTTTCTACCTCGCAGGTGGATTGGATTGCGTCTCCTACTGAATTTATGTGTGAGGAAATTGTCTATATGTTCCGATCTCAACACAGTAGATGTGTCATCCACATATCGCCACCATGTCTTTGGTGTAGAATTAAACATTTGTAGAGCCAAGCTTTCCCAACTATCCATAAATAGATCTACAATAGTTGTCTATGTATTTTATCCTGAAACTTGAAGACTGTAGGGGACAGGTACAACTGTTCGCTTGATGTGATATCTTAATTCCGTAAGTAAGCTCTTAGTCAATATTTGGTTGATTTCTGACTGCTTCCAGTGCCATAATGAATGGTATTTTAGTATAAAGACTTGTTACGCCGAAACTACCCTTTTTTCCCTCCTCTTCTATATGACAGTCATTAGGCCTTAGCTTTAACTAGTAAGAGTTTACTAGTCTGGAATTTGAGAGGTTCCTAATAGAACACAATGTCGAGGCTAAGTACTTTGCTAGTTCATATGTTGGGGTATTTCTGAAGTCAGCTATGAGTCTAAATGGATAGTCTGGTTCATGAACCTTAATAGTACCATAATCTCCGCTAGGATTATTAATTTTAAGCATTAAATTGAACCATCTAGACTCACACAGAGATGTCTTTAGTCGACGCATCAGATAGGCTGTAGATTTCTTAATCTTATTCATAACCGTGTCTAAACGTTTCTTCATTTTTTCATATGGTCCTGTTTGGATATATTTGTTAATTTCGTTGGAATGACCTTATTTGTCAATAACTTCCTTTCAATTATCTTTATCAGACATAGCAAGTAATATGTTAATGTCATTTCGAAGATTATTCAGAGTTAAATTTCCAAGTTATTTAAGTTCCGTTGCCTCTTCTTTCTTTTTTTCAGTGTTAACACACACTGGGCTTTTACTTGTCCATCAGTTACTGTATCTACCGAGTTTAATGTTACTTCTATGCTAGGTGTGACACCTGTTTTTAGATGAACTATTGTCACGTTGAAGTCTAGACCTTTTCAAATACTAGCTGAGCTTGAGATTCTCGAGCAAAGATTGACCATCAATGTTTGATGATGCTTCATTTATAATTTGATTATGTTCCAAGGGATATTTTTCTTGCATTAATCTGTTGGGCTTTTTGATTTGACTGTTTCTAGATTTTTTGAGATCAGATGATCTTGCTTTATGTGATGTTTTTATAAAAAATTCATACTCTCTGTTGTTTACTGTCTTCATAAGTGTACATCGTAGTTGTTCACTTTTATTTTGGGTAGTACTTAACTTCCAGATAATCCTGTGAATTTCTTCCTTAAGACAGAGTTTGTTGATATGTTCTATTGCCCTTTTGATTTCGTCAGCAGATATTGGAATATGTAGACGAAGATACCTAGGAATGGTTGATTTTTCATGATAAGGAATGACAGACCCCAGTAAGATCAATAATCTAGAAAAACACTCAGCTGTTGCAATGCATGTATCAACACACAACCACATAATAGGGTGGGATAAAACTACTGTAATTAAGTCCAATGTAATTAGGTGAAGAGAGAACTTGATCACTGAATCTTTGTTTATCGAGTCAACACCCAACAAATGTAATAGGAAGGACGCAACACCCATATCAAGGATATGGAAAAGTTTACTGCTGATAAAATCAAATCATATGAGGTGACAGGACTATAAAAATCGCATGTTGAAAGTGGAGTAATTACACTGATATGATTATGAGCAATAATTTATGCTCGAAAAGTCATCAAGTAAATAATACCGTATCACTGTGTTATAAGTTGAGTCAATAAATCTAATATGGAATTACATTCTACCACAGCGCACACGTTTCAGACTGATATAACGTTCAATGATTTTCGCAAAAGGATGCGATTTTGTTGGTATTATCAAATATATAGTTGGAAATATAAGCTGAACTCAGATTTTCAGTTTTCAACCTTTCGCCAGTTCATTGCAGTTTATTTATGGTTTTGTAATGAGAAGAAAGATAGGATTTCCTATTCATAATGCAATATAGTTATTTCACCTGCTGTCTGCTAGGATTCTATGCTTCTATGTACGGACTACTTAACACTAGAGTTCGGAGATTTGAACAATCAGTACTGAGGATCTTACAGTGTTTTCTGAGTAATATATGTTGTTTCTTAACAACGTCTAAACGTTAAACTAATGATTTAGATGAAATATTGTTTGAAGACATAGAGGAACATTCACAGCCTTCGATATACAACCTAGGCTTGCATTTCTGTCAAACGAAGTGAAAATACATCATGAATTTTGAGTTCATCTGGACTCACAAATTTAAATTTTTGCTTCTGTTAGGTTCAAGTTTGCGCCAGTAGTATGCATAATAATTCGAAAATGAGATTCGCTTCCCATGCAGCTCAATAAGAGCATTATTTGATAACCTTATTTAATTAAACTTCTTGAATCTACCAACAGTTTTATGTTCAGATGAATGATTTGTCAATAAAAAATTAATGTAGAGATATAGAGATCCTAGCCAACTAAATGAAAGAAAAAGTGGAACCTGAAGATCTTGCTCGTTTTTTGCTGTAATTTTATGGTTGCTTAGTACCGAAACTTTCTGAACCTAGGACTAAGCGACTGCTACAACTTCCCAGTTGTCAATTTATCTTCGCGCTGAAGACCACTTCGAGGTAGTATTATTATTGTCGCTACAATGAGTTGTTTTAGTCTCATAAACCTACTCATTATTGTCAGCTACCCGTTTATCTGACATTATAATATAATTCAACTGTAAGGAGGAGTAATTCCACCGCGGAACTACGTTTACGTTGTAAATGTGTTTTCGCGTATTCACATCCAATCTGAGCCTGCCAAATTTATCCTACCTTGATATGATGCTTTGCATTTCATTGTATAAAGACTTTTATTCTATCTTCTTGAGACTAATACAGTGATATAGCTGAAAGCAGACAGTTTTAATTCAAAAGGAAGCAGCTGTTGACAGATTTTACACTTCATTATCACACGTTTTTGTTGGTGCCATATTTTGACGGTATTCCTCAGCACTCAGCTATTTGTATTCTCTGTATTTCGTTCTGAACCACGGCCAAAGTGCTTGATAACCTACCAGTTTATGTAACCTGTTGGTCAATATTCAAATGCTTTCTTTTTTATCTATCCATATAAGTTATTTGTGAGAATGCATGATGCATTCAGCTGTGTATACAAAAAATTTGCTTGGTATTCGACGTAATCAGTACGCTAAAAGTCTTTGATCAGAAACTAATATCTAGTGGTACTTTTCAGGAATAGTCATTTGAAATATTGATGAAAATCCTTTGCTTTAAGGGATTAAAATCTATTTGACTTATTGCTGAGGACAGGTATTCTGCTGGTTGGTTGTTTGGAAAATCTTGCTATGTCTTATCAACCTAGATCTTATTTACGGGGTGCTTCAATAAACTAAACCAATAAGAGTTTACCTGAGCCATTAGACGACTTCCAGTAAGTGAACTGAACTACAGTGTCGGTCCACTGAAATTTTACTCAAAAACATTACAGACAGCTGGTTTTAACCTGATGAAATGAAATGAATCCAGTTTACTTTTTTCAAACTACTACTTTACTTTCCTTCACTCTGTAAATGAAATATGTGGGGGTGAAATCCCTGTGTGTTTTGCATATTTGCAGCGGTCCTATGCTTGTGATTTTGGGAAGAATAATGATAAATGTTCTACGATTTTAAACATCCAAATCTTAGAACTCTTCTGTACCAGATGATAACTTTTATTGTGAGGTTGGTTGTTAAATAATATACTTTGCTGCTTTAGAAAGCGTTCCGCCTATTACGCCCTTGGAGTATTATGTTGTGCTATGTCAGTCTGCACCATCATTAGTCCAACTTTAAGATTATTACAATATCTTCAACTAATTCTAGTTGCTAATTTGTGCCTCATGACTTTTGTTAAACTCTTCAGTCTCATCACTGCTTTATTAGTAATAACAATAAGTTTGTAGCAAATGTATTAGGTTTTTTTCCCTCAAATTTCTTCCTATCTTTTTGGGTTACCCTACTGTCATGGTGATCAGTTCAGGGACGTCGGATTCCCCTATCTACCCAGTCCATGCTTTTTCAAGTTGTCGGTTATTGTTTCTTACCATTCTTTTTTATTTCTACCGCTTTGCTTTTACCTGAAACTATTGAGGAAAACAGATTCTGTACTGTATAGGATATTGAAAGATTTCAGGCTGGTTATTAGTACATCTGTGAGCTTACAAGTGAACTTGGTAATATATAGGAGTTCCAGTTCTAAACAATTAACTGCAGTGTTTTATCAGCTAGTGAACATTTTCTTTTATACCAACCTACTCCTTGTTTACTGCCAGAAATTGTAAGGATAATGTTCTTAGTATTTTGTGAGTGCGTATTCTTTCTCTGTTTCTATAATTTCCTTACTATCAACTATATTTTTTAACATTTAAGCCAATAATACTTAGTTAAGAGAATATTTTACAGGAGGTAAGTTTGTGTGATGATATATGCTAAGAAATTTGTAGTTTGTTTCATAAACTGTACCAGAAGTGAAGTAGTCAATACCATCGTTATTCAGCGAATAAAATGAGTCTTCACATTTTGATGCTCATAGTTTTCACTAGAGGTAGAAGATACAGTCACTTACTGTTTAGAAATTCATATGAAATCCTTCAAAGTTAAGAAAACTCTTTTACTCCCTGTATTTTCATACAACACATTACTTTTATATCTGCTGAACTTTATTCAGAGGTAGTTATGCAGAGTTTTACTAACAAGTCGTAACTTGTGGGGTCAGTAAAGTTGGGTGTAGGGACAAATAATAACCGATAGCATTGGATGATGGTCGAATGATATCACTTTTAGAAAAAAAGTAGGAAAATGTGGACTGTAAATTCCAGTCCAGCAGCTCAATAGTAGCTTACTCGCCACAAGGTCTGAAGAATCTCAGCACGGTCACGCAAATGGTTGTTGTTGTGTATCACTTAGTGCTTCCAATCTAGTATGAAATAACTATCCAATGGCTCCAGGTTTCCAAAATTTCCGCAACTGATGTCATTTGGTGGGGAGAACGACCTTGAAACTTAACAATCCCCAACACCATGCATGAAATTTGTTTCATTAGGACAATTTATATATTTAATATTCTTACTATAAAATTATAGTATCAAAAAGTTAACTTCAATAGGAATGATCTGTTTAAATCTCAAGATTAGTTTCGGTTGGCATAAGCATAAAAAGAAAAAATGGACAGAGAGAGAGGGATAGTATTCGCAGAATATAAGTGACAGGAGAATTTTGTCTCGAATACTAAAAATTAACTTTGCTTTTTCCGATTGCATACTACAGTCTCAATGATTGGTATTATAAGTAGTGAAAACAAAAATTATTTAGTGAAGAACAAATGAATGACATTAACTTTGGTGAGAATAAGCTGGTAAATATAATATCATCAAAATGCTGTTAAACTTTTCGTCATAGATTTCAAGTATAGCGAAATGCAAATTCTGGCTCATATTGCACAAAAGTTTTAAAAAGGAAAATGTATACATGAAAGCGAACTCTAACAACGCTGTATCCCTTTACTGGATGAGGACATTCAGTAGGCAAGGTTTGTAAACTAAAGCATACTCAATGAAATCTATCTTACAAATGAGTAATGATGATCACAGTAGTATTTACATTGTTGACATTTTACAGTAGTATATTTATTTTAATCGTCAAAAATAGTTTAGACTCAATGAGTTCAATTCAATGAATATATGCTGCGTAAATCCTATCCATCGGTTAATACATACATTGTCATGTTAAGAACAAAAACTGGTTGCAACTAGATGATCACTTTTGTGTTTCTTGAGACCAAACGTAACTATAAAACATGAAAAACGTTTATGGTGAATTATAACGCATGGTTTATCTGTACTTCATGTGCATAACTGTAGTCGCTTACACTATCCCTTACTCACAGTCACTTTCTATTGATTTTCAATCAAAGTAATGGTAACATCACCAAAGTCAACATTGACTGGACAAGTTTTCAGTATTGTGCATACATACAGTAAAGGTAATCATCTTACCAAGATAAAATAATCGCTTTTAATGATCACACAGAAAGCAGAAATATTGAACAGTGTCATTGGCTCATGTACTATTATCTTCCATGTTTCATATTGCATTTTTAACGATGGTTTAGATGGAAGCACTTTATATGGTTAACCGACAGCTATCCAAAGGCATTCAAGTCACTGAAGGAAGAATGTGTGCTCGGAAAATACAATGGAAAATAAAATGGCTATTTAAACATTGATACTCTGGGCAGTAGTAATATTTAATACTCTCATATTATTTGCTTGTTGAATGGTTTTGTTCTCCGTCTGATGAATGGCCGTTTTATTCATTCTGGAACAGAGCTAAGGAAAACAAAATTGAAGCGAGTAGTCATTTAAAATATTTAAAAATTCCCGTAGTAATATGAAAAGTAAACTGAACAAAGAATATTATTTTCAATAAATCCTCATCAAGGTAAATATGGATAGTGGCTAGCAGTGGAGTTCAGGTATATCAAGGCATCCGCACAGGAGTTCATATGCCAATAGAGACGGATCAGTTTGGTCCAATTAACGACGGTATAATACAAGCAATAACATTAAATCCATATCAGGTTCTGTAATTATAGAATGTATTTGTACAGCGTAAAATCAAGCCAACTTAGGGGCAGTTATATCTTCAAAATATAATTAAATTTATGGACTGACCCAGTCGTCTGAGAATTAAAAAATGTATTTATGCACATTGAGTATCTTGGCGAATACACCATTACTGGTGACATTAAATGAGACAGCCATAGACTGAGTTATATCCTAAAGTGAGATTAGAATCTAAAAGAAAAAGTTGACTAACCAGGTAGCAAGGCTCAAACCAGAGGTCTCTCATAAGTCACTACTTTCCGATGGGCCTTAGCGTCTTCGGTTTCACTTGCGATTGATTTTGAATGCACTGAACAACCCATGAATGTTCTGTTATGACGAACCTCAAAAATATGGGAGATTAATTTTACTTCATTCTAACCAGTCATTTCATTTTTCATTCAGACAATTTACCCGAAAGGCTGTATGCTTGATAATTTTGTGCATTATGAAGATAATCAGTTTGTCATGAATATGTTCACAAGCTTACTAAAGATGCATTGACTATCTTTTCCCACTGCTTCATTGAAAAACTATAGTCAATTAAGCGTTAACCATCTCCATCATTTTTTGGCTAAACAATAATGTTGCGTTGTTATTATAGATTTTTCTTTGTAAACGTGCCATTTGACTGTATAAACGCGTTACATATGCTAATCTAATCGAAGGGGAAGGACATCTACCAGTTTAAAAGTCGCAAATATCTCATATTGTGTTCAGTCTAGTTGGCGTTACTCGTTGATGCCGAAAAATCGTGGACAAGCTCGAAAAAAAAGCAGATATTGAGATATGTATGAGATGAGAAACAAGTGACAAAAGCAGAACTAAACTTCACACTCATCAGCCCAGGCATGGTATTCAAGTTAAGCCAGTTTATTTACCGTTATAAGTTAACCCGGTAGAAAATGAATCTAGTTTGAAGTCGGTACAACTTCATCAAAGACTATTCAGTTTTTACTTGGTGATAAATGGTGTAATTTGAAAGATTTTGTCATCCTATAAGAGACACATAGTTACTCAAGCAAAAAATAAGCATAAAAGTCAAGGTTTCATCCTATTTAAAAATGCCACAAACTTTTCAGCTTTCACGTCAGCAACAAGTCTGTCCACAGAACCTTAAAATCAACAGTCGTCTGTTACAACAATGACGTTTATGTTTCAGTGTTACTATTGGGAATAACTTCAGAATTACGACTACATTTGTTTGACCTATTCTGAATAACAACCAGATTATCTGTTATGTTTAAAACACTTTTCTTCAATCCTTGAAATGAACCGTAAGCAAAACTGGGCAAATGTTAAATTATCAGTTAGACTAAAATGTGAATTTGTGAAGCGTTACTCTCACCTGATATTACTCACACTGGCTATCTATTGTAACGTTTCTTTGACTATTTCTATACACTTACTTCTTGTTAATATTTTGTATATTTACTGTTTGCAATAAAATAGTGAACTGTGGATTCATATTCCCCAAATTTTTCCCGTGATTTCCTTTACAATACTTGACGAATATTAGGGAATATCCGTAGCTCAGCTCATTGATCTTGTTGGCATTGCTTTTTTTAAGATGAGTTGTTTAATCATGGAGCTTGCATCATTTTTCTAGACGATATCACCAACACTAACGCTTTCACGAAGTGATGTGCCAATATCTCTGCGTGAGTAACTCAGTAGCTTGCTCTGATGTAGTGATTTGTAACTAGTTGCTTCCTTTAACTATTATATCATTGACTGAATAGATTTTCTTGATGATTCAGCTTGACCTGTGACCCTTTTGTCGTTTGTCAATTTTTCTTTTGACTGATAGATTGGGCCTATTTCTGTTCATCTATTGATTTCTGACTAGCCCCAATGTCAAACTTTTTGAAATTCTCTGATATTCTTTGTGTTTCCTCTACATTGTCGAAGTTGAATTCATATCCATAGCTATCCACGTGCACTGAAATGAGCGATGAAATGTCGTGAGGTTTAATAGCTACATGCAAACGAAGGCGAAGAAGGTGACCACTTCGTCCAACCTAGTGTTGATCACAAATATTGTAGCTGATTTTTCAAATGATATTTGGTTTGTCTTCTTCGGCTGTTGCGTAGTTTGGTCTGCAGAATATGGTTTTAAGGGAATTTGTTGGTATATGAGCCACACTAATTTCAAGCGGTCCCAGCAATTTTAACGTGATCTACGTCATATTCTTTATGTACGGTAGAATGATTTATACCTTGATTTCTGCCAGTGACTTTGTAGTTGTTGGTGCATAGGAAAGGAATCTTCCGATAAAGTTTTGTGGGTATTAGGCACTCAGGTTAACATGCAGGTTTGATAAAGATGGCAACCTATTTGATCGTCCCATTGTAAAAAAGGTTTTGTCTTTCATACATTTTGACACATCCTTCAGGCGAGCACAGTTCCAAATATCATTACACTGTTCGTTCGTATGGACGACAGTGAGTTATAGGTCTCTTCTGAAATACTCATGTAACTTGGTAATAAATCGCTTTACATTTGTATACTACTTAGGCACATCAAAGTAGGTGATATTGCTTCTATTAAATTTCACAACCATATTACTTTAAAAGGTATTAACAAACATTTCAGACAATTTTATCTCTACTGGGCGATGACTGAAGGTGAGACGAAAATTCGGATCACGGCCGGATTCGAACCAGCGACCATCGGGTTTCCGACTCGATGCTGTACTAACTGAGCTACGAAGTTGGTAGAGCACCAGACCGGGAACCCAATGGTAGCTGGTTGGAATCCGGCCGTGATCCAAATTTTCGTTTCACCTTCAGTCATCACCCAGTAGCGCGACTAGTCTACCAAACCACGGCTATCTCAGGAAGTCAAGTGATAATGTTATCTCCGTCAAAATAACAATCAAGTGACTATGAATTAAAAATTCACTGTACGCTCGAAAACTACTACGCACTAATTCAGTGTTAAGCGCTAGTGTTAGCTTTTGTTGTTGTTGTTAGCCTGTTTTATAGTTTGTTTTTACTATTTCCCCAGCTCCTTAGTTTCAAAATGACATCTAAGCACATTTCTACCAGACTGTACACGTTTTACTTTTTCTAGCTTCATTAATCGGTACAGAAGATATCTGCTTTGAATGGAAACGTTCTTGATTTGTTTCCACCATACAATAGTTATCTAGTGCCGGAAACTGTAATCGTTTTAACAGACATTTTCATTATGGTATTCCACTTGGTTGTGGCTACCAGAGGAATCCAGGACGCTCGCCTTGCCTTATTTGTGACTCGTCAGCTGAATGTACCTGCACCCCAGTGAGTGTTGTTGTTCTCACTGAGACTCAGACCGCGTACCTATCTCTTCAAATGCCAAATATTCAGATAATATTGAGGCATTCTCACATAAGCTCATATGCCAATAGAGGTTGAACGATTCGATCCAGTAAAACAACGGATAATTACATGTCAACAGAAGTAGCATCCAGTCCATTGGTGGTCAGGATATATTCAAACTGAACAATTAAACTGAAATTTGCTTTAGTTTCCGTCTTAGACACAAAGCTGCATCATAGTTCGTAGTGTTTAGAATAATTACAATCAATTCTCTAAATTACTCAGGTTAATTTCAATACAAAATGTGTTGGCGTAGAAAAATGTTGTTAGGGGACCTAAGAGTAATATGTTTCGTTGAAATTATTTTCTATGATGTCATTCATACTGAATGACTTTATTTTAGTTGTTCGGCAAAAAGAGCAGGATCTTATAGCATTTTTGTTTTTGGTTATGCATAGTTTACTTGGAATGCTTCCTTCGACCTTCCATACAATATCAGAATCATTGCATAAAAGGAATTGGCCTGGGAGACATTTATAGAAGTCTCAAGATGATGTGTTCTGATAACAGCAAGTATGATAAAATTCTTCTGTGTGGCTATTTTCTAATAAGGTTGTCATAGTTTGCAATTGATTTTCCTGGCAATTCGCCTTGTGATTACGTGACTAGTTAAATGATCCTATCTGTTAATTGATCATAAATATCCCATTAAGCCATTGGGATATTGGTGGGTCAGAATATGAGATTCTTAGAACTCCTGGTACATTAACGAAGTTTCTCTAAACCCGTTTTGGTTTATTTTATGTGTCAACTTATAATTGTAATTTTTAACATGCATTGAAATTATGGATAATGTGATATGATGTCAAGTTGGCAACCCACTTATGAGGCATAGTTAAAGATAACTTTTATCTACTGTGAACAACACACTAGCAGGCATTATAAACGCTTTTGTGACTTATGGAGAGAATCAGTTTATCACAAATATATTTGAATGGAATATTTACACTCAAGAGTAAGCTATTATTGATGTTGTCACCTTTAAATATTCATTTTTATTTGAGGTGAACTGATTAGTAAATATTGGGATTTGGGTTCCTATGAGGATGCCTCTAGACAGCCGGTATTCTCAGATTTGACATAACCGATTAATGGTTTCTAGCAATGGAATTCAGGACACGTGCTTCACTCTACTTAAGGCTCCTCACTTGGATGTTTCTGCCTCATATTCAGTGATGTTATCAGCACTAAGACTCGAACCCGGGACTAGTCGCTTTAATGGCTAGAGCCTTACCAGTTAGGTCAGTGAGTTACCTTGGCCAGGTAGGACAAAACACGCGACCTGGTTTTTACTGATAACTACTATCCATCAACAATATCAATGTTCAGTTATTTATTGTTGAGCGAAACCACTATATGTGATTACACTTCTAATTGAAATTATTTATTCACACGTTTACAGATAGACGTCATACATATGGTGTTCTCACTTTTCAAGTTTGTCCGTTTTTATCCAGCACTAAGTCTCATGTTGCTGACAGTTAAGAGTGTATTTTGGTGTAGCTTTAGGTGTGACATATATGAATGTGGATTTAGTCATTAAAAGTTTCTTTCCGTTTGTTCATTTGGGCTTCAAATGCATGCACTGTACCAATCAGTATCTCATTTTTCACTCCATTCATGAGCTGCTGTTCATGAACACTTTTCAGAAGTTGTATATTCTTGTGTCTCTGTGGGCTGACCATCAGTTAGTCGTCGATTTTCATTCGATCTGAATTTTACTGATTTTGACTTTTGACCAATATATTTAATTAGATAGTCAGCACGAGATATTTTATGCGCGAAGTTGTTTTTGTCGATTTTCTTATTAGAGATACTAGCTGGTTTAATTAAATTCTAATTTTATTGAGGTACATTGGTTTAGATATCTTTCAAACACTTTCTCTTCTACGATTTCTGCGTACTGTCTTGGATATGCCTTTCCTATATCATAGTATTCAACTTTCTTACCGCTCTCAGCTTTTGTTCTGCATGTTTTCTTTTTCTTGATATTATACTTTGTGAGTAATCTGCTTAGTTTCTTACCTGACGTTTTCTTTTCTCCACTGTGTAACCTCTGTTATGATGTCAAATTGTTCTTTCTGTGGTATTGTTGCTACCATTACTTTGACTAACTTTTTGTCATTCCTTTCCAAAACGATTTACCTGTCACTATGTTTAAGTACTACTTACAAATACATTTATAATAAAGTATTAACACTCCCTCCATCTAGATGTAAAACATTAACCATCATTAAATAAAATAATAAATTGTGTTCCATCGGTCTGAATCATTTCTTGACGAACATCTAAATCAGAGTAGTTATTCACTTGAAAATGTTGGATTGTTACCTCTTACAGACAGCAGTGAAAAAGTTTTGAGTAATTTCATTAAAACTAATGTCTACCATGGGGCGTATCTTACAGCTATCAGTAAAATTTTGAACTCCATTTCGTAAACTTATCAGTATTGACCTAAAATTCCAATGCACTGGTGAACTGACTTGCCTGAGATAAAATACTTGGTCATGATTATTGATAAGCAAAATTAGTATTCATGGGTACTAATCAATTGCACAATGTTACATTTGATCAACAGGTCAACGTTCGTTTAAGTAGATTCTTTTCAAGATAGTAAAGCATCTGCTATCAATGCTTCAAATACTACTTTTGGGAAGTATGATAGTTTTGTATGAAGTAAGACATGGTGTACATTTTCATTTCTGTCTTAGATTAAACTATATTGGAAAATAAGAAACAGTTAGTTTGATGTGGTTTGCAAAGTGAATATTTACATGACTTTATATACTTTTTTAACTTTCTCTGTTGGTTGTTTGCACTTAGGCATCCAGTAGGCATATTTCTGGTCAAAAAATAAAAACGGTTCACCTACTGGAAAAAGAAAAATTCGAAATTAATCCTCAAATTCCCTCAGGCTACATATAATCTAATTGGCGTTCATTCAGACGTTATTTTCAGCTAAAATACAGATTTTTTTCAATCTCCCCGTTCCATTACAGAGCAGACAGAACAGTGAAACTGGTGTATTATAAAAATCTGAAATATACACTCATATTTTAGAGCCTAAAAACATTTTTGCTGGAATTTCGTTGGAAAAAATAGGGAAACATGCTGATTGCGTTATATATATAAGGAAAGGAAGATTGAATGCTTAGAGATAATAAGAAAAAAGGCGAGGCCAAAAATTCATCTACATATGATGTAATACCGGTCAAGAGAGTAAAAATGCAGATATGAAGGCATTATAATTAAATTACCAAAATAATGAGATAAAAAATACTTAATAAAAACAAACATTTATTTCTGGTGACCTTATTGTTGTATTTACTGCAAATACTGATACTCATACTTTTTAGGGATTATTCTGAATGTATTTATGAAGTCTCCCTTATACCCGCATTTTATGCAATCACTATCGTCCGACAGCAGCAGACAGGCACCTTTTTAGTCTGCTCTACCCGTCCTCTTCAGTATGTAATACGAAGTAATTATATCTCTGATAAATATCATCAGTTACTCTTAGCAGACAGTGGAATGTGAAAACAATTGGTTTCATCTACATAATCACCTATTAAAGAGTCTTTTAAATATCAAGTATAGCTCATTAAAAAAATATAAAATGCTGCACACAAAAGCCGAAACTCACCACGAATATACAATGAATATGCAGGCAGTTTCGAGGCATCCTTACGAGAACCCATCCATCAATACAGTTTGAGCAGTTTGAACCAATATAATAATGGGGAATTACAAGCAATAATAATTAACTTATTACCTGTTGCACAAGAGGTGGCTTTTGCGCCTCAGTGGATAATGCTTTGGTATTTTAAGTGACGAGTACTGGGTTTGAGTCTTAATGGGAGCGTTGTTACTCACTGGGGTACAGACATATCTGGTGGATTGGTCCTAAATAGGACGGAGCGTGCATCCTGGATTTCATCGCTATCTACCAAGTAAAGTATAACCTAATAAGAAATCACTTTTTCCTCCGACAATGAGAACTGCCGTATCGATTACAATTTTGTCAGGTTTCAGATTACTGTACCACTGAGATTCATTCGTGGTAACCTAACTAAGCAAGATTGTGTATGTCAACAATGAAGATATTTTTCTGCAAACCAAAATATCTTCTCACTGTAAGAAAACTGGAATGATGTCTCTGGCATTTGCATATTTATTCACTTTCTGAATATTGATTGACTGTCATCAGATTTTTCAGTTCTCTGCGTTTACCTCCTGTTTTAACTCTCCTTTTTGTTTTTCTACACTTGTGAATTATTTTATCCTAATTTACGACAAGTAAAGAGTCAGGAAATCTTAATCTTTTATTTGTTCCTTTATTTCTGTATGCATGTAGGCAATTGATCCGAGTGGAGTTTTTCTTCACCCCTAGTCACTGTATATTTTCTGAAATTCATCCAAGTTTATTGAAGTAAAACACCTCTTTTCAAAATGTTGGTTTCTTATTGAAATAGCAAATTAATATTGGGCATGTTGTTAAATTTCTTATAAATCAGTTTTGTAAGTGTTGATGACTAAATCCGAAGAAAAATATCACTTCTGAGAATTTCATGTTCTCTAAAGTCTCAAAATCTAGTACTTATTCGAGTTTCACGGTTTAAATCTTTGTCAGTGAGTTGTCCAGGGTATAATCCTGCCACCAAACCATTACTCTGTGCACACAACTCCTCTGTGTACTAGCAAGAGGGGTTTTAAAATCAGTTTTCAATCTACCCTATCCTGTTTGACTGACTTGGCTCTAACAGGAACGAAAGAAATTGCATTACAATGTTTCTGCGTCAATGGTGAAACTGAAGCTGTTTTCCATTGTAAGTGATGAAATTTGTGGGATTGCTTTTTCTTTGGTTATACTTACAAATATCGGTAATACGCATCACGTTTTATCATTTATCATTTATCAGTAGAGACTAGGAAAACTGGTTAGTTTAAAGCGTATTATTTAAAAATAGTCACCTTCAGACAGTGTATTATGCGTAACGTACTATTAGCTAGTATGTTCACAAAAGTAGTCTTTATTTTATGCATATAGATAAAGTCAAGACTATAACTCGGCAAAAAGATATGTGAAACAATATTAAGGTACGAGTAGAGCTGCTTGCCTCACAAAATTCGAAGTATCATCATTTAAAG
Organism: Heterobilharzia americana; assembly: GCA_944470555.2. Classification (NCBI taxonomy): domain Eukaryota; kingdom Metazoa; phylum Platyhelminthes; class Trematoda; order Strigeidida; family Schistosomatidae; genus Heterobilharzia; species Heterobilharzia americana. Next base: position 51,577,252 of record OX104129.1, on the reverse strand, counting down.
TTGCAACCTCAATCATTAAAAGGCGAAGTCTCAGGTTTTAGTCACTTTCATGTTTGTAGATGAATTCTTGTGGTCTACTTGGTTTTTAGGAATGGAATCCAAGACACAGGTTTCCTCCTATTTAGGATTCGTCAGCCTAATGTACTTACCTCCCAGTGAGCGATGTTTTATCCGTTGAGACTCGAACCCAGTAGCCTTCATTTCAGACGCCAAACTGATATCCATTGGGACTCTGGGTCACGAGTAGTAGTACCATGACATCCGCATAGCAACTCATTTACCAACAGAGGTCAAGCAATGAGACTCAGTGAAGTCATGTGGATGAATCTGAGTGTGACATCTTACTTTCATAGAAAGGTAGTTCAAAGTATCGAGTAAGATGACCTATAATTTCCCTACGAAGTTGAAAAACCACTCCACCATATTACCTCAGATTTTTATCTTAAAAGCTCACCAAATGATGAAAAATCATAAATTCTTCTTAAATCTTCTTTCTGACTGCAATGGTTCATTTTGAAGGTAAGTGTAGTTGTCATCAGATGAGCCTCCACCTCGATAATGCACACTACGTGATATATTTGTATTTAAAGAAGGCTGGTTTTGAAGATTTACAGCCAGTTGAGCAGTTGATGCAGGATACCGTTTGTCAGCATTTCTTTGTGATCGTGATGGAATCGGTGGAGCTCCATTGGAACTTTCAGAAACTGGTAGCATTTGTCTACCAACCCCAAGTCTTTGCTGTTCATTCAGTGTATTGGATCTGTAAGATGCATCAACAGGTGAGGTATCAGCCACTTCAAATTGATTTTCATAATATGCTGGTTCAGGTCGTTCTATTGAAGCAATCCAACTTGCTGCTGTATCATAGTTAATAACTGAAGTTTTCGGTGTTAATGAGGTATTTTGATTTACTGGTCGATAGGGTAGGAGTAGTCTGTTGAGTTCACGTTCCAGTTTATGCCTGAAGGTGTAGGGGAAGAAATAATTAACATAGATTTAGTGCATTGGATATTCGATCAACATTAGAAAATAGGAAGTGATAATTAGATTCTATGTAACGGTAATTGTAATAAGACTGATTAGTAAGGAAAATTGTCAGAGGTAGGAAAATCCGAACCCGTTGGATTCCGGCCCAAAGGCTGAATATCATTGTGGCCACCGTGCCACCCATTGGTCCTAGGCTTCATCCTTCACATGGCAATGAGTGTGTGCCTCTGAGTAGCCCCAAACTAAGACGAAACAGTTATTTAGTGCTTTCAAGTTTTCAGTGGGTCAGTTAGTGATGAATACTGCCTTAAAGCTAATCAATCTTGATACGATAACAAATGAATTAAGGAGAACGCCTTGAGTAAAACAGATACATTTAGGCGTCAATATACCAAGGAAAAACTGAATTTTATGCTATAGTGTGATCACGCTTCAAATTCTTTAAACAATGTCTATCTTCACTGATAGTATTCTTTGATCTACAAGTTATGACTTATTGCAGGCTCTTCATATTCAGATTATATCCGTATCACTATTAAGAGATTGGTATCTTTGGTAACCTAATAACTAAAGCACTAGCTGGTGTATGAAAATCAGAAGTTTCCTAACCAGGCTAGTCTACGTTGTTAGTTTGTTGAGCCCACATATAAGAAGAAAAACCTTCATGTGATACACACAGAGGAATTGATTTAGCAACCAACATAGTGTTTAAAATCTGGGAGCTGGAGAAAACAAACTTCAGAAAGCCAAGAAAATTTCTAACACCACTGAGGGTAAATCTTTCATCTTCCTCCTTGTATAGGATTCTGAACACAGGTTTGTCCATCAGAAGCAACTGCCAAATCTTTTGACCTGAATGATCTATTCAACTCCGTCGACAAAGGCATGCTGCTTTAGTGTCTGGCTTTGAAGAGAATACGGAGTCTTTTTATCGTTGGAACCAAGACTTTTCACTTAAACTTTCGCAGTCGTGTTGAGGGGAAATGTGAGCTGTTATCAGATGAGAACTTTCTGACTTCTTTTAGGGATCGACTGACTGTCCTGAGATTATCTAACGAACCTCACGTGTGCAATTAAACCTGAAGTAATTCAGGGTTGGACTAGACTGTTTCGTGGTTGAAGTTCATTACCAGTGAAGAATCTTTGGATCTTGTTCGAAGGTCTACTACATCTCTCAGCTTTCCAGGTAATCACAGTCAAGGGATCATAAGGCCTTAAAATGAAGCATGAGCCTAAGACTGGTCTAAGTGATCCGTACTATAGAGAAAACAGGTAAATTTCGTAAGCGAAGGTTTTGGAACCCGGTCTATTAGTTTTGCACAATACCTCATAACTGCAGTTTAACATAACGAAGAAGTTCCTATTCCTGCCTTGAAAATTTCACAGGATTTATCTCTTTTCATGTCAAGTTCACCTACAAGATGGTTTCAATGGTTGTTGCCTCTTTTCCTAGACGATAGTTTTAACAGATAACCATGATCTTCAGTTGTCGTCACTGCTTGTCAGTACATTTAAAAATTGGTGAAAATGTGAGGAAAAAGGAAACTGAATCTCTCATTGTATATTATTACCTTCTGCGTAATCACTTCAACAGTTATACTCGCAATGCTTAAATATGCATGTTTATAAGTATTCAATGTTAGGCAGTGAAAGATTGATTATTGAAAACTACGCTTCCGGGTTTCGCTCTCGTTGGGACTCACCTACAAGGCCTGTTTGCCATCCCGAGAGAATCCTTATCATCTTGAATATACAAATTCATAACACCACAGGATTGTAAGTATGTCTTACTGATGAGTGGCAGTAGGCATCGACTTGTAGCTCGGTGGTTCAAGGAGTGGAATTCCAACCAGTGGGCTATGGGTTCGAGCACTGTCCCACCTGTCATGGTTCGGGAAGCTAGGTGGTATTATTAACCCTCACACAGAAGTTATGGTCCCTTACCTACCTCATAATTGTGCGCAAGGTTGTTGTGTGTACTTCAATTTGATTCGACAAATGACAGTGGTTCACTGAAGAAAGCTTATCATTCTTCATGAATATGATTTTAACCTGATGAACAATGATTGTGCATTGTAACTTGGAACAAAGTAAGAAAGAAAGTAGGTTTAAAGGCTACGAAAAATAGGAGATACAGTAAGTCCTGATGGGATGAACAAACTCACATGACATATTCGCATCTGTGATTGAAGTTAGACAGGGATTTCAAATCGCAGTTATATACAAAACCTTAACTGACGATGTTCAGTGTTCTGAGAAAAGACTAGGCGAATTCTCGAGATAGGACCTGTCTCTTACTTGTGACGCCAGGGAGACAAGTGGACCAATATTAATTCAAAAGATTTATCGGAACCAACAATAACGATGCTGCTTGTCTTAACAGCAACACATTTATCAGTTAATAATCAGAATCGTATGAACAATAAGAGTGACCCTGTTATCTGTTTTCAAGTGATCTTGTACTGCGGTAAAGCACCTAACAGACATTGTGATAATTTGTTGGGTGTTTTATTGTTACCTAATAAGATAGTAAAAGGAAGGGTTAATCATCACCGATCCCATAGTCATCAAGATGTTGTTAGCTTTATTATTGTAACCTACCTCATTTGTGCATCTGAATTTGGTATTTGTAAGATCAAAGCAAGTGAATTTGCATCGAAATCAGGATCTAATGCCATCAAAGCACCATGTACACCGGAATCAATTAGATTTTTTGCATATTCATTGAAACCTATACTCCGAAGCCATGTGATAACCTGCTCATTACTCCATACAAGTAAGTCTAAAATTTACAAGGAAAAGTATACCAGTTTAAGATATGTTTGTACGCTTTAACACTTTAGTTAGCCAAATTGAAGTGGGAAAGTTAAAATTACCAAATATCCTGAGTATTTTCAACAATTATTCTAGACTGGTAGGTGGAAGTATCGACTGAGATATTTTGGAATTGTTCGAATATTCCTTCCTACATTATTATGACTGTGTTGGTTTCAGAGTAGGAAGCTTTATATCATTAAATGCCACCACAGTTATCTACTTCCTTCCTAAATTTACTAAGTGCTTGATAATATCTAAAATGTAGAGTAAGATTTGGAGGTTTGTGGGGATTATTTGATCTCAAGTTAGTATTCACCACGAACTAACTTCAGTTGGAGAAGCTTTGGAAAGCTTTGTGAGCTGAGCAGTTGCACTGTACTAATATGAATTTTCTCCATAGCATGTACCCATGACTTCACAAGGTATCAAACGTAAGGTCTTCAGGTTCGATGGAGAGCATACTGCATTAAGCGCTGGGTCGGAGTCCAGTCGTCCACGTTTTCCTTCATCTGTAGAGCGGCGCGATCTGCATCTCATGCTATCGTGGAATACCGGGCCTTACGTCCGATTTGGTTTGCCCCGCTGGTCATGACCTTGTTAGACTCTAGGGGGAATGTCACCTAAAAACAAGTCGCTAACGTGTGCTTGGTAATAATTCAACTTATATGTTTGTGGGGATTTATTGATTTCAAGTTGGTATTCATCCCAGACTGACATGTTGCTTTCGAAAGCACGAACCTTCTTCACCACTTTTGAAAACATCAGTAGTAAAGCTTAGGGGATTTTTGAGATTTCGGACCGGTAACTGGCAGTTTATAGTCATTGACGAAGTGAGGAAAACCATATTAGTTTTCTTTGCAGCTGTAGTAGAGATAAGTGACTGACTTAGTCTTTAAGATTAAAACGTTCAAAAATTATCGTCTTTTAATGGGAATATCTGATATGGTTATGGCTTGGTAGACCTGCGTTATTGATAGCTGATGATAGTAGAAGTTGAATGAGGACCTGAGTCGTAACACGATTCAAACCAATGGTGCCTATTTTACAGTTAGGGGCTCTACCAACATAGCTACGAAACCCAGCTGTTAGAGGTTAATCAACTTCACTTCAATCACCTAGGGTTTTGCCCAACTACTACAGGAATTTATGGTACATGACTGTTTATTCGCCCATATCACACATTCTGACAACTGAGTCTTTTACTCCAGTAGAAATCGAGCCGAATTATAGAGCGAAGCTGATATCGATTATCAATGGGACTTTAGTAGTCTAGTTGACTGTTGCTTTTTAATGCTAAAAGATAATTAAAGATTGAATGAAGTGAAAATTATCTAGATATTATGAAGAAGCATGCCATGAGCAACATCTGAAAACATGTTTGCAAATCATTTTTTCATCAATTAACGGAAAATTGTCCTCTTAACCAGCCAATGTTTGCAATTTGTTTTTTCAAGCTTGGAAGACAGAAAATACCATTTCCACTTCACACCATTTCATGTCTACCGACCCATGTATTCGTGCAAAACGGCAGTTTATCGGACTAACTCAACACTACATCTGAGAACTTATTCATAAATGCCATAGAACCTATTCAACAGGAGTTGTAGAAAACAACAAACAGAAGCTGATTTTCACACATTCTTCACCCTCAATTAAGATCAAATTTATAATTGTGTTTTCTCCTAACTCCAGCCTGTGGTGACTATTTTGAGCTTTCGAACAAGAATATTTTTTACCACGGTTTAAAGACATATTTGATTTTCTCAGAAAATCCTCATTGTCTTCAGTATATGAATGCAGATTTGACCTGAAATAATGTTGAGTTTATGGCATAACCACTCAATGGTAAAATATGAAGGGAAGAATTTTTAGACAGGTTATCACAATCAAGTTAAGACTTTTTTACTCATACCTTGTTAGAATAAGGTGATCTTGATAAAATATCTTTTTTTAATAGTTAGTAACTGTCTTATAAGAAAGGCATCGGAGCAGAAGGAAATTCAAGAAAATTTTTAAACTTAAATTATAATTTGAAAGCTAATCAGAGATACTGAAGGCACAGTGTTTAACTTCAGTCATGATATTAATGATGGATAGTCACTAGGAATGAAATCTAAGATGCACGTCCCATCCTGTTTAGAATTCGTTTTCCGGATGTACCTGCCTCCCTGTGAGTGATCATTCCTGATAAAACACGAAACCTGAACCAACTGCTTCGAAAGCCAGGGATTTATACACCAGGTCACTGAGTTATGACGGCCACTCTTCGTGTGACTGTTATCGTTTAGTCTTTTTATGCTATATTCTATGAATCTCCGCCACTGACCGATCAATTTGGTTCAGTCAGTGACGAAAATTTACAAGCTATGACGCCAAATAATATGTATAACTTCACTTGTGTTCCTGAATGGATGTACAGTTGTTTTTGGGAAGCTTATCAATCTATACAACTGATATAAGCTTTTGGATTTGTCTGCTGCCTTGATGCAAGACATGGTAGTTAGGTTCTTATTGTAATACCGAACAACGTAGTACACTTTTGATTATCCTGCTTGACGTAGACTGAACATTGGAAGCCCCAAAAATTCATTCAAACTGTCGACAAATTTTATTTCGTAAAAGTTCACTGTATCCGTTATATCACAAAAATTCAAAACCACTTAGGAAATAACTCAGTAGTCAACGTAGAAAATAATGTTTACTGAAACCAAAATTCCTAAGTTACTCACTTAACCTCTTACCATCTAAAGTATTTTGACATGCTTCACGACGGCGTTCAATTTCAGCACGATCATAATCCAAACGTTTAAGACACATTATCCCATAGTATAAACTTAGACGATGAAATTGATCCACCATTTTTAAGTGAAGCCTCAGATCACGCTTAGTTAGATGACTTAACATGCGGGCATCGACGAGACACTCCATAAATGCTGACCTATATCTGGCTAAACCGAGACTTGGTAACCAGATATTCCCAATCCATTCATGATTCAATTCACCCTGTTATTTTTAAAAGAAGAAAAATGGTTATAGAGCATTATTTAGCGAATTTGTCATGACGAATCGCTATCCATTAGGTAACTGCTAATCTCTTTGTCTGTGGAAGGACTCTGAAGCGTTGTACTCTTAATCCAATTAATTTTACAAATTTGTATTTTGTATGGAAAATATTACAGAGAAATTCTATGCAGTCAATGATCTAGCTGAGCACTGAAGACATGAGTTTTTGGAATATGCAGGTAAGGTCAGGGAGAAATACAAAGGAGATAAACGTATTAAATTGATCAAACTTCTGGAAAATCAAACTCTAGAGATGTGGTTTCTGTCAAATTCAGGTCAGTATGTACAAAGTTTCTCCAGTCTTGGTTGTAAAGCCATGCATTTCGAACTAATGCCCTGTAGTACTAACTTCTGTTATAGTAACAATATGGTTCATAAAATGAATCTATAAGTACAGTCTGAAAACCTTGATATACAGACAGAATGACTGGTATCATCCTTCAGTGAAGAAGTTGAGGAACTGCTGTTGACTGCTGTTAAAAGTTTGTAAGCATTAGATACAAGACGAAAAGCACTCTGATGTTTATTATTATTATTTGTCCTTTGGGTTCCTAGTGAAACATAGGGCTTCATTAGCACGTCACCATTTTAATCTCTTCTCTCCAGTCTTTTCAACCTGGTTCCACGACAGCCCACAAGCTCTCATTTCTTCCTCACATGGTATCCTCCATGTCACCGCCTCGGACGCCAAACTCGTTGCTTCCCATCTGCGTTCCACTCGAGGGCCTGGCCTGATGCGTGATGTCCCCAGTCGGCATTCTCAGTGTTTGCCCAATCCATTTCCACTTCCTTCTGCATATTTGTTCAGCAATAGCTACTTCGCTGATTTGTTGACAGCCAGCCAGAGTTCCTTGTTGCTTATTCCTATTATTCTGCCCATCTGAGCTTCAGTATCGAACCACCGTAGGCAGTTGGTAATGAATGTCTGTAGTTTGTTGGAAATGTTTTCGTAACCTGCCAAATCTCTGAACCATACAGAAGCACTGACTTGACGTTGGTGTTGAAAATCCGAATTTGTTCCACACACTGATTTCAGGCTGATGAACGCCTGTCATGCCGTCTTTCCGATCCTGGCTTTGACATCCTCGTCTGTGAGGCCCCCTGTAGTTGAAAGAGTGCTGCCTAGATAGGTAAAAGAGGCTATTTCCTTTACGTTTCTCCCGTTGATGGTGATTGGAGCTTTATGGTGTTGTTGGTGGTGTTGGTTGGGTATCCTCATCACCTCTGACGTCTCTACATTCACTTCAAGTCCCGTCTTCACTGCCTCTTCTGTCAACTTGTTAGTTTCTGCCTGTAGATCTTCGGGTTTGTGTGACATCAGACACAAGTCATCGTCGAAATACAAATCTTCTATGATATTTTTCCCGATCCAGCGTAAAGCCTCTTCTCGCGCCTCACTGTTCATTGCATGATCCAATCCACTACAATCAAGATTGTCATGGGTGATAGTTGACAGCCTTATCTAACTCTTACGTGTCTTCACTTCAAAGGTATCACTGAGCTTCCCATTGTGAATTACCTGGCATGTGCGATCTTCATATAGTTGTTGAATGAGATTGATAAAGGTTTGTGGTATTCCGTAGTGCTGAAGTAACTGCCAAATTACTTCTCGTTCGACGCTGTCAAAGGCCTTCTCAAAGCCGATAAAGTTGAGGTGAAGATCTAGTTGAGCACCATTCTATACTCTGTTCTATGATGATGCAAAGCGTTGCAATTTGGTCCACACATGATTTACACTTCCTGAATCCAGCTAGCCAGCCTGTTCCGGTCGTAGTTTTGAATCCAGTGCATCCTTTAGTCTCTCCAGGATGATGCGGCTTAAGATTTTGCTTGCCTTGGGTGGACAGGAGTGGAGCGTGATTCCACGCCAGCTCTTGCAAACACTGAGGTCTCCATTCTTCCGCAGTTTGACAAGGTATCCCTTCTTCCAGTCAGTGGGCAGGTACCTTCCCTCCCTTCCACACCTTCTGAAGGAGTGGTGTGAGCATGCACACCGTTGTCTCTGTGTCTGTTCTCAGTGCTTTTGACGGGATCCCATCTGGTCCTGCTGCCTTCCCACATTTCAGTAGCTTTGTGGCCTTCAAGACTCCGACTTTCGTCGGAGGGTTTGTGTTCACTTGTAGTTCTGTGGCTGGGCTGCAGGTGGTATTTCTGAACGAAGTGCAGGTGGTGCTGGTGGTTGATTCAAGAGCTTCTTGAAGTGGTCAGCCCATCGCTTCCTTTGTTTCTCTTTTCTCCTAACTAGACTTCCTTCATCGTCTTTTATTGGTTTCATCTGTGTTGATCTCTTCCCTCCCAGATAGTGAGCTGGTTATTTGATATAATGTTGTCAGGTCTCTATCTCTCCCACCTACAGCCTGTTCTGCTTCACTTGCCAGTGTGTCGTAGAAGTGTCTCTTGTCTTTGCGCGCACTCTTCTTCACTTCTTTGTCCAGTGTAGTATTTTATACATTGTACTCACTTCCTCTTCTCGTTATGCATCCTTACACTGTACTGGTTTGTCTTCTGCTTCACCATCCTCCTCTCCCTGCTCTATCAGCTTCCAGGTGTCCATCGAGATCCATTCCTTATCTTTTTTCTTCTTCCTTCCTAATACGGCTGTGTAGGTTTCTTTCCGCATAGCTTTCAAAGACTTCCAGTGTTCTTCCACACAGGTTTCTTCAGGGATGTTGCTCAATATCTCGCATTTTGTCTTGATGGTTGACGTGAAGATTTTCTTTGTAGTATCGTCCATCATTAAATTTCTGTTCTGGGTGTTGAACTTCAACTGTGGTCTATCATCAACTTCCTTGAAGGCTTTTAACTTGATTTGGAGTGTTCCTTGCACTAGTTAGTGAGTGGTCGGAGCCTACATCTGTTCCCCTCCTTGATCTTGTTTCAAGTAGGCTGCGTCTCCACTTTCTTCATACTGAGATTAAGTCGATTTGATTTTTAGTGTAGTGTGTCTATCTGGTGAAATCTATGTCACTTTGTGGATATCCTTGTGCTTGAACACACTACCTCCAATTACCAATTCGTTGAATGCGCAGAATTCTGCAAACAATTCTCCATTCTCGTTCAACACCTCACCGAGCACTTCTCGACCCATGGTTATTTCTCTTCCTGTGTTGTCCACTCCCAGTTTGGCATTCATGTTACTCCACCCATTAGAATTTTGTTGTCGCCCATTATAATTATGATGTCATCAACTGAGGTCTTGTCCAGTGTTGATTGCAATTATCTGCAAAATTCCTCCTTCTTTTCTTGATCTGCATTATTTGAAGGTGAGTAGTGTAGCATGTACGATTGTGACTTTCCTTCCTTTTGAGTTGAACCTTGCTCTTATGATCCTGGTTCCCACTTCATGACAGCCTGAGATGCTCGTGGGAGCATCATGATAGCCAATTCCTCCGTGTGCTCGTGGTTGTCGTCTGGGTGACAATATCGGAGTAGATTATTGATCCTCCAGTTGACAGTTTGGAGAGTCCACTTCCATTCCACCTGCTTTTGCAAATTCCTAACACTTTGCTGCGATAACTTGTCATCTCGTTTGCAATCTGGTCAGCCTTGCTAGGTTCAAATATAGTGCGGACATTTTATGTCCCCACGTTTACTTTCGCTTTCATCGCGAGAAGATACATCGGCCAATTGACTTCCCGAAGGCTTTTATAAACCAGCGTCATTTCGTCTCTCCGATTTCAGCGAGGAATAATATTGTTTTCATTTTTTATATTTTGTTTGTGCTTTGAAGTTTGTTCAGCGGTTAGATAGTGAAATCGTTAACCAGGCGACAACACAGAAAGAAGGTTAGCAGAAGTAAGTTTTGATTTCAGAAGGTATGTACTGAGGACTTAGAACTACAGGGACTGCCTTACCTTAACCTTATGATTTGTGGAAAATACACAAAAATGGATTGCTTCATGGACCATTTCCTAATATGTCTTGTTGACCATACTGTGTAACAGAAATTACTACTAGAACTCCTGAAGCCACTTTACAAACAAGTTGTAAGGTACAGTTTAAGGGATGATTTGAAATTAGTTGAAAGTATTAAAGACTTTGGGGAAAATAATGTATTCATGATATCACATCATGTTTTATTTCTCTTTACTTATGGTCCGTAAATTTCATGTGCGGTGAAACGTCTGAGTTTCACGTGAAAGTTGAACTTCTTATCTCTTCTCTAAAGTAGCTTCTTCTGAGATGAACGATGAGTTTCAACACTTTCTGTAATAACGAGTTCTAAAAGCAGTGTGATGGTATGGCCGTGGGATCACCACTAGGTCCGATCATGACTGAATTTTTCCTGGTCAGACTGTAAAAGGAGATCCTTGAAGAAGCAATCGTTTTTCTGCAATTTTATGGCTGCTACATGGGTGATACGTTCATCATTCTCGAAGATGACACTGATGACAATACTGTCACTGATACATTTAACAACGGTCATCTGGCTACCCCTTTTGAAAATATGAGAAGAATGAGATGACTGCATATCCTTTCTCGATGTCTTATTAAGAATACCAGATGAATTGGCATAACGGAGGATATACAGAAAACTAACGTCAACGGGCTAGAGCAACAAAGTTCGTAGATCTATACCCTTGAGGCATAAACCAAACCCAATGAAGTGCTTGGGTCAACGCGCAAAGCACATATACCTTAATTATATGTTGGAGTCCATTGACATCATTATTATTTTCATTTGAATCGAAGCAGATCACTTATGAGTAATTCATACTGGAGGTTTATGGTGATTTATTGATTTCAGATTGGTATTTGTTTTGGACTACTACCAAATGGTGAACCATTGAAAACCTGGGAGCATTCAGATTCTTTTGTTTTAAGGTGATTATCAAAACCTCTTCAGACTTTACAGCTGAATCTCAGCATAAATTTCTGTTGCATGATCGAAGATTCAAGATTCATTGGCGGTGAAACAGTTTGTTTAAAACTCAAGTTTTCTTTCCAAACCGATCATAATAATCTCCATTTATAAGTTAACAGGTACATCTAAGGCCAAGAATTCAAGATCCACTTTCTTAGCTTGCATAAAATGGAAATGAATGTTGGTATAAGCCATGGTAACAAACATTTCTTATTACTCAAGGCATGAATAGCTGCCCGCTTCTCACAAGCAGTTACCGTCGTGACTCCGTGACCTAGTACATAAGGTTGAGGTGTTTGAATCTATCAGTCTCGGAATCGAGACATAATGAGGACAATATTACCCACCGAAGTCAAGGTACATCTGGCTGGTGAGTGTCAAACAGGACGAAATGCGCGTCCTGGATTCTACTGGCAGCTCTTCCATAGCTAATATCCGTCATTACCACCCAATTGAAACTACAGGCAGCATCGAGGTACATGCGCAAGAGCCCACATTTCAACGCAATTCGGTCAGATTGGTCCAATCAGCTGCGGGTAATTACAAACAACAATACATTTAACCAAAGTTGAAAACTAATGGCATTAGGAACATTCTAATCCATACCAGATGCGTGGTGTGGTTTTGTTGTTAATACAGTTGCTGTTCTGAAACCGGAATATATCTGGGGATTAGTAACACACAAACCCGATATCAGGTTCAGTTTAATTTACTTATCATCGAGAAAATTAAGATTAGGAACTATCTCTGTTGGATTACAAGAACTGTGGGGCAGAAAATGGTGGTCGAAGTACCAATGTTTACAGGGAACTATCACACTCAAGAAATAATTTGGATTTTACATCGTCTCAGTCTATATCTGTCAAGGTGGGTTTGATAAAATATCTCAATAACTGAGTGAGAAACCTGACTGTTAGATCAGGAAATTATATTGATTGGCTCAAACTTACCGAAAGAGATACTTCGACCGGATGATCACCTTCTGGAGTTAATCAGGATGTTTTAAGGGTTTATGAAAGAAAGTAATAACATTAGTGGCAGTCACGACATGATTAGAGAAAATTCTAATAGTCGGTAGCACTGTAGTATAAAAAAATGAACTCCGGAATGTTTATGCAAGATTTTCAATAATACTGGAATCGGGGTGGCATTTAAACACATAAATTCATGAAGAAATTGGTTAGGCTAATAGGTCCACTGGACCCAACTACGCAAAATAACCTCATCTATCAAATATCATGTAGTGATGATGAGGTCATGGACACAAGTATAAGTTACCAGTCAGTCAGGACAAAGAAAGAGAGAACCTTTTGAGATAAATGACACACAGAAAAACGCGTCTGTCATCATGCCAGTACTGATTCAGCTCGATAGAGGCAAAGACTGATTATTAATATCTGCATACTTCTGAATAGTTTGTCATCCTCCGTCGTATTATTTAGTTTTTTATACTTATCCTTCTTGTCTCTTTAAATATCATTCCATTTCCATCCACTTACTCTTTCTACGCTGTTGTGGATTGTGGCACTTTGAATTGGTGCACTCCTGTGCAATATTATGTGTTTGTCGCTGTGCGCGTTTTAAATGACTAATTCCAGGCACTTAACAGACAAGTAGCTCTAATGAACGGTCTAAAGTGTTGAATATGAAAGTTTAGTTAGCAATTTTTTGTCTTTATTCTATACATCAAGAATGAAGAATGTAGAACCGTGGAGTATTGATAATTACTATATTCAAGAAGGGGTATTCCAGTTTTATCAAAAAGTGTCATTACATTAGCCTCCTTACTCAAGTCAAATTTCGCAGTGTATACTTTTTAAGTGACAGTGGTGTTGACGCTAATTTTCGGCGTTTATAAAATAAAATTCCGGTCAGCAGTCGCACCTCGTAGCTTAGTTGTAAGAGCATCGGGCCGGTAACGCGGTGGCTGCTGGTTCGAATCCGGCCGTGGTACAGATGTTCATTTCACCTTCAATTATCACCCAGCACAAGTACTAGTCTACCAAATACGGTTATGTCAGACAGTCAAGTTATAAAGAAAATAATAATGAGGATTCTTTTCATAACTGTTTTAACTACATAGTGGTCATTTTCTGAGTCACATGATTTCCCGCTCTGTTTACAAAGCCGACTGAGCATATGTGATTAATTCTACATACAAGACAAATAGGAGAATGCACAGGTATTGATTTCAATTAACATGTGGTTATTTCACCACCGTGAATATTCAGAAAGTGTTTGGGGATTTAGTAAAATGTTGTTAAGTCAAGTTATACAAGTACACTATAAATTTATCTGAAGTATAATGTCTTTAAAATTAATAAACTAGTACATCTGATAGCACCTGTCTCTTTGTTTCTGTGTGCAGTTTGATTGTTCAGATGCTTTAAAGACTTCAAGTACTTAATCACGAAATTCCTGGGATATCCTAGGATATTTTCTACGATTTTACAGATGTTCTCGAATTCATTTTCAATCTGTTTGTTTAAGCATTATAAGGTTGCTCTTAATACCAATGTCTTCACTGGATTTCTTTAAAATGAAACAGAATGGAGGCTTTCACAGTGAAGATATTACCGATCGGTTATTTTTCGTCGAATCAAATTGTACTCGCTTCTGCAAGTTTCATTGCAGCTAATGAATTAGTTACGTCATAAAAGCGGTCCCAAGTTGTATTTTCATCAAAATTGGATTGTGTATTTCTGAAAAGACTTGACTGTGATTAAGTTTATCGACTGGCTCTAGTAAATTACTCGATATTTAGGTCTGATAAATCATGTTGCTAATCTTGAGAGTAGGCAAATGATCACTGAAGAAGTCATTCATGGAAGCTGATAAAGAGCCCCACACTAGGACGAAAGGGCTATCCGGTGTTCTTAGGTTTTTCAGTGGTTTTCCAATTTGTATCTACCCGTTATGGATATCAACCCGAAACCAACAAATCCTCAAAAACCTCCAGCTTGAATTATTGTCTAGTGTGCACTACTGACTTCCTGTGAGGTGACATCGGCCGAAGTCCTAATGAGAAGTCATGACTGGTGGGGCAAACAAAGTCAGGAGTGAGGATAGATTCCTAGCGATGGCACTGGATGAAGGTGAAACTATATGGTGAATAGCAGGAACTAAGATTATTTGGACCATCGAGTTTCAACCCAGCGGCTGAATAGAATGGAGCTGTCCCTAATGAATATGAAATCAAAAGAAAACCGGATTTTTCGCATGCTACAATGCTGGCAGGTTTAAATAAACTTGCTGAGAAAAGTGTGTTAAGTTTTTAACCTACTGGTTTAAAACATATCTCTATTTTCGCTTCATCACAGGCTGTTCAGTAGCTGTTGTTTCTTTTGTTAAGGCAGGTTGACATAAAACTGAAAATGATTCTGAAGTTATACTAGTTGATTTCAGTATGAAATGATGGTTTTCCTGTGTAATATTAGACTAAAACGGATAGACTAAGGACGAAAATTACGCAAGTCCATTGAAACATGAACTCAACCAGGTGATGAATTTTGCTGAATAAATAAACATGAATAATCATTAAGGTTAAATATTCATTCACTAATCCAAACTATCATTGTTAACAAGCAATGTAGTTCAAGGTTCCTGAAAAGAGAAGTAGGGTTACTTCAGTGAATTCATCGGTTCCAAATTTGTTTTAATGGATATACGACTTCGGTTCGGGTGAATATATGCACAGTCAAGACTTTGAACTTTTAAAAGAAGCAAAATTAATAAACAGTTAGAAGTTTGAAGTGTGACATTAGGATTATTCAAACTGGTAACAAATCAATAGGATTTTTATTTCAATGAAGGGTTGTCACAAATTTCAAGTTTAAACAAAATGGCGTATTTAAACTTTTAGCCATTCATCAGTGAAATCATTGAAAATTGAAGACATCCATTTCTTTCAAAAGTTGTCTAATTCTTTTTTTCTGAAATACAGTTGTTAGATAAATTTATTTCGCTTTCAAAAAGGTGAGGATACATTTTTAAAAAATGAAATACTGATTAGATTTTCCTACAGAATGAAAAGTAATGTAATTTTTTGTTTAAGACCAGACAAGAAAACGTTCATGAAATTCTAAATTTTTAATTGTACCACAATTAGAAGGGAATCAGCTTGCATAACTGACAAATAGAGAAAAAAAGACAGAAAGTGTTTGTCTTAATTATTCACCAAACAACTAAATGTGCAAATATCAATTTAAAATGAAGGAAATAACAACCTACAGTTCGCTTGCTTTTTGTTCACACACAGCTGTCTGAACCTGACAAAAATTAAGAGATTGCTTCCATATCACCAGTCATCTATTTAGTACAAATGCAATAACTTGAAAACAGCTTAACCACTGTGAATAAAACAGTTAACAGCTTAGAAAGCATCGATTCGAACTTCGTGCCGTTGTTTACATTGGGGTTATTCATAATCCTTTAGTCGCACTCCTAAGTCTGCGTTGAAAGGGGATGAAGAGATGTGTTCTGAGATGATTATTAGCAAGAAAATCACTGTCTTTAAGATTTTCCAACAGCGATTGCTGACTATACTACTGAAGTAAGCATTTTGAAACAGTTGAATAGTTTTAGCTGCAAATGGATTTCCTGAAGTATGAATATTTCTTTCATTTCAAGATAAAAAATGTATTCTTTAGCACTAATCAGAAATCCAGATTTGAGTTTAATGTTTCTTATGCTTCTAATAAAATACGAGTGAATGCAAATCATCAAGCATGTGCACATTTTTCGGTACCAGGTGATTTACTAAACATGATGCATGAAGGTTGATGGCAAAACCTGTGTGCTCAAGTCTCGATGGGATGAGTGGGATTCAAACTCATTACCCAATGGATGAAAGTTAACTGCTTAACTATGGAGTCACAGCTCTGGTAGCTTCATACATCTAACTGGAAAGAAAGTAAGTATCATCTAGACCTTAGAAGCACTGCATTACACTAAAAATTTGTAGATTTCAAGAAGCAACAAACTTCAGTAAATATGATCCTGTATTGATAAACTCCACAGCTGGAGGTGCCTAACCGAAAAAATGAAGGAAATGTTACGGATATTTCCGATAATACTGATTGAACAGACGTTAAGTATAAATTTATTTCCTGATGAGTTCACAATCCCTTGAACCGAAGTGAGTCACAACATTTTAGGACTTGCGAAATTACATTATTTAAGAAGTTTCGAAATCCTATGGACTTCCTTATCCCCCATAGCATGCTCATTTTATATTTTTATCTTCAAACAAAGGTCATGTGGTCTAAAAACGACGGTGACTGGCAAATGATGGCAGTTTCTTTCCTTTATTGAGAATAGGCGATACTATGGTCTTTGCGTGCCTAAAGACCCTAAGAGTTGGTGATAAATGATTTTGGTCATGCCTCAAAGTAGCTCAACATGGAAGTCCTTCACTAGTGAGATAATAAAACCAATATAAAGCCAAGTTAAGATGAGTAAAATAATCACAACTCCCTCCAATTTTAATCACGTCCCAGTGCTCACAAATGAGTTGCTTCGAGATGGATCTTCCAGTCAATATAACGGTGTAACTTGGCTTCACCGCTTTACACTTCACGTCGTTAAATAAAAAAATTAAGGTAGATGAATCAAGATGTAACATGCAGAAATAACGAAGAAAGTAATAATAAGTAGTACAAGTCACAAGAAAAAAGAGATATAGAGGGCAAATAAAATAACAAAATCTAACATAAAAACTGTGAGGAAGGCAATTTGTGGATGCATTTGTTTTAGTAAAATTGATTCTGGATCGTATGATCAAGAGTTTCCAACTGCCGATTAAGGTTACCACATAAACCCCATGCAGTTGGTGTACGTTTCTTTACAGGGTTCAGATACACAGCTAGGAACTTTGCAGATAAGTGTCACTTTTAGTCCGACCTTGTCTGATATCAAACTATGAGGTAGACAATGACTAGGCATGAGTAACATTTGTCCTAGCCATCTGAGTTGATACATGCCTACAAACTAATTAACTGAATTATCCATTCTCCTTAGGGTCCTACATGTAACTTCTGTGTTACAAATTTGTTAGTTCCACGACACACAATTAATGATAAGAAGTCAATGGTTGTCCGACACCCAAAGCCTCGTAATATACTTATTTTACAGCCATATAGTAGGAGAGAGAGTGAACTACTGCGCAGTATACTTGGCCGTAATAGATCATATAGTTTAGGAGTGAAACCAACAACCAAAGGGGAAAAAGTGGATGACGTTTATGCTATGTTGCGAATTTGTAGAAGGCGGAAGATTCGGAGAATCTATTGTGACCCAGTAGCTGAATAGTAACTCACTGGACGTGACACCTGGTGGTACTTGGCTCGATTTCACGCGAACTCTTAGTCTTTACTTTCTAGAAAACTAGTAAGAATGAAACAGCTGTTCAGTTCTTTCATGTATTCACTAATTCTACAATCGAACTTAATCGAAAATGTAAGATACTTCCAAACATAGCACCATGTGAGTCATAACTGAGTCGAAGATAATGGTGTCATCATAGATAGAACGCATGAAGCATGCAAGCATGCCTGCAAACACAACTTTCTAACTAAATACTAGTGAATTTGATTCTTTATGATCATTCTGACTGAGCAATTTAAAAATAATTACGTTAACTTGCAACTAACTGTGCTCATCTAATACAGATTTACTGTTCAATTCGTACATTTGAAGAAAGTCAGTATAAAGTGAACAAAAACTGAAACTGACGTGAATGTACTCTGCCATAGTTTAGTGAAGTGTGTCCGAAAATAACAACAAGACCATTAAAGTTCGTATTTCATGATTTGATTCTTATGAGTTATGGAGTTTTCTGCGAACTGCGTGAAGAGTTGGTGATATCCAAGATAATACTGAGTACCGTCAAAACTTCTTATTTTTGTATTACCTTGAAGTGATCTATTCGACAACCACTGATGGATTGTTAAATAAAGACAGAAACAAACGGATATCGGTTTCAGGCATGTAGCCATGTGAGGTTAATGTGGTACTATAGATTATAAACGTTGCAGTAAATGAGAAGATTAATTGATATTACCCTCAAAACTACTCATTTCACACACTTTTTCAAAGGAATAGTGAGCATTAATGTCAGTCACAATACATAAAGCTTATATGGCAACTTGCCGGCAAACGTCCGTGCTATGAGACCAAGTAAAGAGTTTAGACTAGCCGACCAAGGTCAGTTAGATTACTGGAACAGGAATTTAACCAGATATGAAGGGACGGAACCCAACGGAATCAGTAATCTACCAAAAGCCCTGGCTGTCGCAATGCACGCATTGACGCACGACCACATAATAGGATGAGATAAAACCGCTGTAATTAGGTGGAGAGAAAGAGAGGTTGATTACTGAATCTTTGTCCATCTAGTCAACACTCAACACATAATAGGAATGGTGCAACATCTATCCCAGAAATATGGAAATTTTTACTACTGATACAAGCAAATAATATGAGGTGACAGAATTGTAAAAATCAGCTGTTGAAAGTGGCATGATCCTATTGATAAGATTATGAGCAATAATTTATTCTCGGAAAGTTATCAGGTAAATAATACTGTATCACCGTGTGCTACATCAAATAGAAAATAAAAAATGGAATGAATGCTGTAATGCTAGGCCACTATTGATGAGAAACAGACATTTTGGGGAAACATGACCATATATTTTAGGCTGCCAAGTCACCAAAACATCAAATTTATTTCATCCTAGAACTTTGAATAAGGCCATGTGCTACAGCTTGTGAAATTTTATTTATGAATCTGTCATCTTTGTGTATATGAACTGGCTGGTAAATGGAAATCTTTCCGGTTATTTGAACCTCCAGTCCTAATCAGTCACTATCCACTATCCGTTGTATGCTAACGGAAATGTGTACCATATGTAGCATACCACACTACATTCAGTGTCACATATTTAAAACTATTCAA
Source organism: Heterobilharzia americana (assembly GCA_944470555.2). Taxonomy (NCBI): domain Eukaryota; kingdom Metazoa; phylum Platyhelminthes; class Trematoda; order Strigeidida; family Schistosomatidae; genus Heterobilharzia; species Heterobilharzia americana. Next base: position 51,557,567 of record OX104129.1, on the reverse strand, counting down.
GAAGTGATTGAGCTAGTAAAAAGAAGTTTCTTTGCAATGACTATTTTCATAGAAATTAAAAAGTAAAACACCTGGTTACAACTGAAGATGATTAACATAAAGGTATGCGAGGCTACTTTATTTATTATTTGTTGTGCAACATCTTCAGGAGATACAATATCCGTATAGCTGATGAGGAAATTATCAATAATTGTCTAGTCGTAGACAATAAATTCAAGTGATCAATAAGAGTTGTTTACATGAGTGAGATAAATAAACGGTGACGAATAAAATAAGACGAAAAAAGATTGAAACATAGTGAAATAAACAAGAAAATAAGAAAACTATTTATACAAGTCGAAATGCAGTCATAGCAACACATTTCAAATAACAACTAACCCAAATCATTGAACCACCTACTTTTCTTTCATGCGTACTCAAAACACTATGTTGCCGTTTGTTTTGATTGGTTGTTGTAAACTAGCCAATAAGATTGTAAGTTGGATGATTTTGATTCCGTGAGTTGTTAAGATGTCCGTTATTTTTATTGAACAAGGAACATTTCTACTATCAGTTAAAAAACTATTATTATGATTATCAGTCCCATCTGCTATATGAAGACATGCGAAATTGTCATTTGAAGAGGATAAAAATATTTCCTACTTACTTACTGTATTAGTAAAGGCAATTTGTAATTCTCAATTTCGCTGAGATGTTTGTTTATTTTCGAGAAATACTTATACCTGATAGTGGTATCTCCTCCATAAGTCAAATGGATGTCATAAGTGAACGATGAGTTAATGAACAACGTTTCAACCTTTTAAACCAATGAATTGAAATGTATTCAGTGCTGAATTTGTCAAGAAAACAACATGCCAAACCAGATTACAGTATTAGAAGAGCCGATATTCAAAAACGTTATTGGTGTTTTCTCAGTTAACTGAAGCGTATAAAGTTGAAAAATAAGACCATTTAAATCAGTTTGTAGCCTTCAAATTGAATTGGATTTTGAACATATCCCGTAGCCAAGACTAAAGACGATCCCATTTATCAACTAGTGTGGTCGCATTCGACTGTTTGCGTGGTTAACTTTCCCGTGGATTGAACAGTGTTTACATCAGAACACAAGTTTTTTACCGGGTTCTAGAAAATGGACAAAAGCTGAATATTTGCTAAATTTCTTGACTTGAATGTGACATTTAACACCGTTAACCAAGGGTTGCTGTGGCAGTGTCTGGTTTTTAGGGAAGTACCTAGTTAGTTTATAATACTAATAAAGGCTCTTCACTGGAATTCACCTACAGATATACTTCATCACCATTCTTTTCAGTTTTACATACTAATACCAGTAATTTAGCTTACATTAGACTTTTCGGGAACTGATCTTGAACTAATAGTTAATGTAGTTAATCTGTGTTAAGCAGGTGATACAGATCATTTTGGAAAATTGCCAACAAATTGACTTACATAAATCGATGTAATAGTATGTTTAGCATGCATTTAGAATCACTTCGACGTTAGACGAAGGGCGAACACTCTAATTTCAATGCCGGGCGTTGAAGTGGGTGAGAATAATGAGCTTCCGCCTTGTATGCAAGTTTCATCATCCAATTATTAGATATGATCATCCAAATTGATAGACAATCAGATGAAGCTTTTTCACCAAATCTATCTGCAAAATATTCCTGAAGTATAGTTATACCGTAAAGTGAGTAGTATTACTGTTAGGCACGTAGTGTTAATTAAAAAAGGTAAGTCAACCAATACTGTTGTGAGCTCACATCGACTGACTTGGCTAAGGTATACATCACATGAATACTGTCATGTTCCATTAGGAAGAGTGATGTCATTTGGAATAGAACTGGATTCAACGAAAGTCAATGAGTCATACGGGCAAAAGCTACCTACAAAGTCACTAGCTGGTGATTGAAAGTTGACGGTTGGAACATCTTGGTATCATGACTCAAAACTGATGACAATCAAGAAGTTGGATTTCTTTTTATCAGTCAAAAAATAATCTAAGACGAAATCCCATTCATGATTTATCAGCACTGAATTCGTGAGATGTGTCAACACACATTTAGTCCCAAGAAAGTAAAGAAGTCGTAACGGGATAACCATTAGCTACAACTAATATAGAGGCTAAATCTTAATAACACTTCTCGGTAACCCCAGTAGCTTAAAATAAACATGTTAATTTTAAAGGATGTGTTTAGAAATAGCTGTCTGCACCACTCAATTTATTATATGCAATGGCCGCCGGTTCAAAACTCTAATGTCACATAACTGGAGATCTAATCCAGTTATTTTACGTCTTTAAATTGCAGTGCTACATAATATAGTCAAGAACAATTGGAGAGCATGATTAGATGTTCTGTACAAATACCTTAAATGTCAGCAGAAACTGATACGTTCAGTCCTATAAATGAGAAGTATGAGGATTTTAACTTCCACTACCATAAAATGACTTCATCTCTTACTACTAGCTGGTGAGGGATAATCTGGAAGTCACATTCTTATTTAGTCGAAAGCGTTAGTTTTAATTGAACTGCATGTTGATGCAGCAGAGAATGAATTACTTACTCCTTGTCAAGGAAAATGATATCAAGTAGCTGCCCAAACCTCTAATGGTGGAGCGATGACGGACCCACTGGTTGAAATTCAACTGCCTAGGTCAAAAAGTCACAGAAGCACATCCGAGTTTGACAGTTTTGTGCGCTACATATATATGTTTATGGATTAAGACTTCGATTATCCTAATGAAAGAGAAATTCAAGTCTGTTAAGAATGACAGTGCTCTGGTGTCCAACTTAGTCAGTTAATGTATAGGCTGAATAAATTATGAATGAATGGAAACACATGGATCTACTCCTTACCTAAAACACATTATTATAAGTTATGAGGCACATCTGAAATCCTAACTTGAGTAGAAACCAGATCTACCTAATGGTGGTTTTCAGTGAAATTCATGATGCACATCTTGTTGTATTCAATATTCATCAGCTCAATGTACGTCCATTCCAGTTTGTTGTTCAGATAGAGACTTAGGCTCGGTAACGATTACTTAAAAATACTCGATTTCGCTGTCAGTCACCATCGAAAACAATTAAATGGTACTGAAACGATGCAGCATCAAGGGATCCGTTCGAAGAGGATAAATGCCAATGTAAAAGAGAAATTACAATTGTCAATAAGTGGAAAGCGTAATTTCACGAAAGAGATCAGTACTAAAGCTAAGCATTCCCAATTTTCACGACTACCTCGTGAATATTAAAAATGAAGTTGTTGCCTAATGTTAGGAGTTCACCGTATCGACTTGTCTGTTATTAATTTTATCTGAGCACTGAAAACCCTAAAGAAAACGAACTCCCATCAAATGAATTTGTTGCGATGTCTTAAACTAGAAATCTGCAGGAAAGCACTTCTACTCAAGAGAAACGCCTGCATGTCAGTATTAGTGTGCTACAAAAGGAAATATCTGAGAGTACACAGAGGAAGGAGATATAACCTATGAATATTTTTGACACACACCTTTTGGGAGATATCAACAATGAAGTTTAATTTAAGTGAATTTCGAAGCTTCCTGATTTTATCAGATGAAAGTGTTCACCACTTATTTACTCCACAATGAAGCACCAAACTTTATGTATATATGTAAAAGAATAATCCATTTAAGACTATTTAAAAATGCAAGTTCAGACTATTCTTATACTTCGATTAACTGGTTCCTTTTTAACCTTAAAATAGTTGAACTTTGTCTATATGGTTTGTACAGTGCAAAATATATTCATGAAAATGGGTTAGTAATTACATGATTTTTTCCGTTTTGTGTGCCGTCCAGAATAAAAGGCACAAAATCTAGGCAATGTGATAGAATAATGTTGCAAGTAAGTTCTGTTTGCAGATTTATTAGGTGATGAAACATTTATACTTACTGAATGGGGTTAAGTAGTAAATTAAACTATTCTGTGGTGCAATGTGAACTAAAAATTACTTATGATAAAGGTATACCGCTAATTACCAAATTGAAAAGGCTTCGAAATTTGACAATTATTTCGGCGAATCAGGTCATGAAAATTTATTCTGTGTGGAATCAGGTAAAACAGTTACCTTGCACTAAAATAAGACTATTTAATTCGTTAAATGTTTTTGTAAGATATCTGAATTTTCAAGTATCACAATAAACTAAGCAAGTAAAAGTCAAACTTCATAATGATAAATTTTTTTTTCAAGTTTTCGATCCCATACTTTAGCTCTTTTTTCTCACTGGATTACATCTACCAGGTAGTGGAGTTCGGTGAATTTGATTAATTAAATGATATAGGTATCAACTGGGTTTAATGTGTATATTTAAAATCAGCCGGCTAGATATAAGTGAGTGGCACAACTAGACCACTTTATTTATCGTCTTGGTTAAGTACCTGTGTCATGAATCATAAACGCAGCATTCACGTCAGACAATATTCAAGTGCTTATAAGTCAATCTATCCTCCTTCCAATGACTGTAATAAATTCCTAGACTAGAAAACTTTAAACAAAGAAGGGTTAAAACAGTACATTTGTTTTATTTACTGCCAGTATCTAGAAAATACTCTCTTTCAAAATATATGTTTGGAGATCAATTGAACCTCGAGTGAAAGTGTAGTAAAAAAACAGTTTTAAGTGTATTATCAAAAAAAAAATGATTGCACTGCCGTCAATCCATAAGTGACACGTTATTTTCCAGCGCACAACTGAAGATTCAGATGCAATTTATCTTTACCAAATTTTTTTTGTTTATTTTCAATTCCACTTGGTGACAGCAGTTTCTGATAGCTTGAATATGATATATTTTCGAGAATGCACTGATTAGAAGTTGCTTTTTGATATACAGGATACTTTATTAATGAGAGGATTAGTACTTTTATTCCGTGTACGTTGTGGCACAATTAGCGTTATTAACTCAGTATTTTTTTTCTAATTACAGCAGTAATCGAACCACTTCACCTGAAGAACATCTGTTTTACTCTTCAGCAATTAGAAGCTATTCTTGAATGATAAATAAACCTACAGGCAGCTAGTCAATAGTATCTACTGTTTAAATTCCTCGGGATTATGGCCTACTTTTAGTGCCTACCAACCTTCATACTTATAACAGATAGTTTACTGTTCGAAGGTTCAAAGGCAACTACCCACATTTATCACACTACTATCGATCAGTATCTTTCTAAACTAACTGAGGACTTCTCCAAGTTATTCTCGTTTTTGTCACTTCTTGAATTAAGATATTATTAGAAATGTACATGCAATCGGTAAGCTTGCAGTTTGGTCTTTTAGTTCCATTCACTTTAGTCGGTCATCAGGCTAATGCACAGCCAAGACATAAATTTAGTTAAATTACACTCAGCAGGTTAAGCTACCATTACAATAACTTAGTGAATCAAGACAACCAGACAGAAAATAAAACTCACACAACGGATTTTAAAGCTTCTTCATTTGAGGCTGTCAAATAGAAAGCCAATGAACGAAACAGGTAGATAAAATAGACTAGAATAATAGAAGGAAGAGAACAAGCAGGTAGAGGATAGCGATGAAGTCAGAATTCTGATGATAGTGAAGAGTAATTGAATTTTCGTCCCTCTCATTGATTTTATGTGGTAACCAAAGGTTTTCAGCAATTTGTTATTATCGTTCAAAGAACCTTTGATACTAACGATATAATTTCCTACACTATTCATAGCAACCGCCAGAAAATTAATGGACTATTATTGTGTTTTGAATCGACTGATTTTAGCTGTTCTCCGGACTGATTTGATTCCATCTAAAGCTAACCTTTATGCTAAGCTATGGTTTTACATAGACCTCAAAGACTTCACTTGTTTTAGATTCGTAATCTTATTGACTATCTGATAATATATTTTCGGAATTATGCTTTTGACGTTTCTACTACTCACTGCAATTTCACTAAGAGCACTTCATGTGTAACGAATCTTCAGTTAAAAGTGTCGGGTAACTTTGTTGTATAAATCGCCAATTTTCAAAGCTAACTGCCTATAAAGAGATCAGTATCATATTTTCAATACAAAAGACATATTATGTTGTGCTTGATGGAACAGCCAAAGACTGCAGGTTCAAAATCCGAAAGCAGATAAACTTGATGACTTTGCGATATCAGCACTCATTCGCTGTATGATGCATCCAGTTAGGTAACTGTAATGAAATGAAACGCGACCAGAATGTCTCATTTTTTTCTTATACCAATTCGACCCTGACCCTTATCATGAGAAGTGTTGATGTGGCTGGAGGTATTTAATCGACTAAATGCTTCAACCGCATGAATCACAGAATGCTATTTCAGCCTAGGTTCTCAGTTACTGGAGCTTGTATAATAACTCTTCACCGCATTTATACTTAGGATACATAAATCAGAACCTCTTTAGAAAACATATATTTTACAGAGTACATCATAGCAACTTAATGGCATGATCGAATTTACGATCTGAACTATGTAACATGTTTTCAGAATGCAAAAAATGGTTACTGCAGTTTTGAAAACGGTCATGAGTCAAGTAAAAATATATTTCGGTTTAACAATCAATCAAAAACTAAGTAAATGAAGGATTACTGCGTAATCACTGATGGCGACCCATTCTAGTATGAAGCTCTTAATAAAATATTAGAATAATCATTAGACTGATGCTTATGCTTTTTAACATTTTAAAGGACCTTTCAAATAAGAAGCATCAGCACCACAAATAGTTTGACGAAATGCTATGATTGAGTCAAGCTCTGGAGCACAGCTGATGAACATTTATATGATGTTATGTGAACTATTGGTGGACTGGTGATTACGTCCAGCATGACATCTAGACGTCCACTGAACGCAATCCCAGCTTAGAGATTTTTAACAACCACATTTCGAGCCACATTATTCTTAATTTGAAGATACTTGTTGTAAATAACTGAGATTAGTTGAAAATCCAAAGTGATTATTTATTCATTATGATAGAGATTTAGTTACTCTGTAGAAATCTTACCTAGTTTTGGAATGATAATCTCTTCAGTGGGGTAATGATAACTGAGTGTAAATGATGAAATCAGATTTTTTTGAATATTATTTGACAGCTTTAATTCAATAAACAGCTATGAAGCGAAATTCTCAGAGACCGATGATTTTTACTTCGACTGTTTTAATTTAGTGGGATCTGAAGATATTATTACTTTTAAGGGCATTAACTTGAAATCGTGTATTCAAAAGATACTTTTTGTTAACCTATAACTTTCATAATAGCAAATGGTTTCGTTTTTTAATTAAGTGTAAAAATTTTAAATATCTTTATTAGTTTGATAGTTGGTGGTACTCACAGGATGACTAGAAGGTTGTTGTTTGAATCTCTTTTATAACTGATTTCCTACAGTTAGAGACAACTCAACTCATAACCAAAAAGCGAATTGCATTGCTTTTGTTTACGATTTTCCGTCGTTAATTAGGCGAAATTGATTGGTCTTTCTTAGCGTTTGTTTTCCTTCACGGATGTCTCTAAATTGCCTCAAGTTTTCGTTTGATGCAAATGATGAAAAGTGGTTAGCAGCGGAATCAACTATGAGGAATTAAAATCAACAACATGAGAACCTGAGGCACAAGCAGTGATTTACCTGATTTCGCGACCTAGTGGATAAAGCTCTAGCATTTGAAGCCACCGGCTCCGAGTTTGACTCCTCATTGAGAAAACATCCCTCACTGGGAGGCGAGCACATTCAGCTAACCAGTCCTGAATGCGGTGAATAATGAGTCCTGCATTACACTGCTAGCCAATGTCCATCAATACTTTTGAAAGAATGATTAGTTAGGGAATAGCAACATAAAGAAATCTTCGATCGTATGTCCTTATCATGTAATTGGCCTTGCGAATGGTTGGGAAAAGAAGAATCTAGACGCTTTGAAACCTAGTGCTTTTACGCTTTGCGACAAAACTGTGAAGCTTAGATTTATTTGATCAGCCGACTAAGGTAAAAATGAACACGAGAAATCGTGCTTATTTGCATGAGTATATACTTCAATGCTTCCGTATTGAACATAGATTTTTACATGTTATCAGATTCTTCAAAAGGAAAAAGTATTTTAAGGGGTTGTTATTCAGTATCTAGACTGATTTACCTGTCCTTCTGGTGTTAGAATAACAAACAATTTGGTACCCAGTGCAGATGATCAGATAAATGAGGTATGAATCCATTGTATTACGTGCATTGTTAATTATACCTGATGTTGTTAATGAGAGAAACAGTCAAGAAGGTTTTATGATCTGTCAGCATAAGCTGCACTATGGAAATTGATACTTTCTTCGAGATTTTAAAAAGAAGAGGCTAGTTTCTAGTGGAAATGCATTAAATTCCAGGATGAGTACATAAACGTATCGAACTCAAATTACAGCAGAGTCAAGAATTCAAATTTTATTTTGTCTAAGATCAGGCAGTGAGATCACTTCAGCTAAGCCTTGTAGAACTTTTTCATTTACAATTCAGAATAGTAAGACAGTAAGAATCTGGCTGTTGTGTTATCTACCTTAAAGAATATTTCAGTAGTACATCAAACATTTCTTTCGTTAAATTAAGATGTTAGCAGTCAATTCATTTGCAAAAGGGTTTTAATGGCTTGTTTAACTGGTTTCTTGGTTTCAGTATCACAGCAAAATTTGCTGATACTGACAAAGAAATATGAATCTAATATTAGGGGTTCCATTTTAAATATAGGTTATCCACTAGCTTCAATGAGGCAATATACACACCAATGCTATGAAAATATCTCAGTTTTTCTAGGATTTTAGCATTTAACGAAATCGAAACTTTTATATATAAATGTATATGTGCATGTATTAAAAAGCAGGACTAACTTGTAACATTTACCTTTATTAATGGGGATGCAAGATGTAGTTGTTTCATAGAGGTAGATGTTTCATCATCTTTGATTGGATTCGACGATGAACTTGTCAGTGATGCGGTGAACGCGAGCATTTCATGTACAGCCAAACGAAGTTTTAATCGATGTAAGGGATTACGTATGCCTAATTCTCTTTGAATGTCTTGTTCAGATAAGGAGGCAAGCATAGCACCAGACTTGATATTGGCTTCGCAGGCTGCAACATACCATGCCGGCATACCGACCCACAACTATATTCACATTGAAAAATACATTAGTATGCCTTATTAATATACTTGTCACTGCAGATTATATTTCATTGGATTCATAAAAACAATAGCATGAAAACCTACCAGACGTTCTAAGAATCAATCTTCAGTCATTAAGAAGTAACAACAAAAGCGAATAACAAAATACTCGGATTTTGATCAAACTGTTATATCTCAATTCAAATCGACAACAAAAGTCACCGATGACTCCTTCTACTGGTATACTATACGGAAGCCATATGTTCATATCGTCAACCTATAGTCTTTTTACATGGAATGGTTACAGTAATTCAGTGGCTATCAATACGTTTTACTCACTTGATGACTGTCATATTGCTGGAAAAGTGCATTTTATATCCTACTGCTTATCTGTTACCATCGATAATCAATGGGCAACTAATAACCGTTTTTTTCAAATGGTTTAACTGGTTTGAAATAAACAACTATGTTGTCATTAACATTTTGGCTATCTGAAAGGCCGTGGTCTGGTGGTCGCTGGTTCAAATCCCCCCGTGGTCCAAATTTTCATTTGATCTTCAATCAGCACCCAGTATATACACTGCCATTCCCGAAAAATGATTTGTACAGTTTGACTGGTGTATTGCATTCCGTTTTAAGTTCTGCTGGAAATTTGTTGATTTCAGAGAGTTTTATTCAGGAATCGATATGACCTAGAGAACCGTAGGAAACTAGTATGCTTAGTGAGAACTCCTTGAAAAGCAACCACTTTTCTGCTAACCTTCCTACCAAATTTCATCAAACTCTCTAAAGTGACTTGTTTGAGTGGAACCCTCTGGATTTCTTCTGGTATTTCATGAGCTATGAAACTAATAAGGTTAGCTCTGAGGTGGAATATTTGCCGACAACTAATTGCGATGAAGCAATAAAGTCAAATAAATTGGTAGTCTGATAGTGTGTTTACCAAAGGATTTTAGGTTTTTAATCTTATTACTGCATGGGATTGAACGTGCACACTACACAGGATCTTCAAACCTGAATTAACCAACTGTCCAGTGTTCTACTATTTTCAGTGGTTCTGTTATTCACAACAATTATCGATGAAAGCCCAAGAAAAATGGTAAACGTCAAGAAAATCAGTTACTGGATGATTCCTACTTACAAAACATAAAACGATCGATACTGATCTCACATACTGCTGAAGTTTTGTTTTTCTTGTGAAAGACTTACGTTCATTAAGCTCATTATTGGTGTTTAAAGAGCAAATCCCAGGAAACGGATGATTTTTGTCCAGCATTTGATGTTAATATCAAAGGAAACCTAGAAATTCACTTTGAATTTACAGTGTGTTTGGTTTAGGTCGAAATTCATAAATCATCACATCAATCCATTTCAGCAGTGACTAATAACTAACAGATTCAGATTATGTATATCAGTCTCGGATAGGAAGTTGTTACTCTTTATGACTGAAATATGATAGAAATTTATAGGCTACATTAGATAGTGGGACTTGAAATTCACGCCATTCTATGTTTTATTGTTTTTCTAATGATGTGTTGCTAATCCTTTCAAAAACTCATCTATTCTTGACCTGAAATGTTAGGTTTTTATTACTCTGTTAGCGCTATTAAAACTGCTTCTGGTAGTTGCAAGGGGCTTCCTATCACCATAAGCAAAGCATGTCTGCAAAATTGATGGAAGCGGTGTCCCGGAGGAGATTAAAATGCTCTTCAACCAATACTGCAGTTAGAGGTGTTACCATTGCGCTATTCAAGTCGCGAATGACCTACTATATGACAGTTGCATTAGATTTATTTATTGGTCATTGAAGGGTAACCAGCTTCACATTGTCTGGGCCTAAGAGCTGACTGAATTCTATCCGTCATTTTACAATTTAACCATCGGGCTGAGACTCATCATCACGATTCAATGAGATCAATGGTAGTTGGATGAAGGCAATCGGCATGTAGCTCTGGATATAAGTTTCGTGAAAATTAATCTATATAATTTGCTCAACAAAAAGGTCTACAAAACTATAAAGTATATGACCAATTTATTTAGAAATTGTATCTTCATATATGTGTCATTAAATGTAAGTGGATTGTCATACTTTGTAAGCAGTTATAGATATAAAAGGAAAGAGTGAATTTCTCATCATCGTCTTCTGAGATTAAGATAAATCTAAAGTTGTCAGAATATCTGCTTTCAGTGTAACCAGTAAGTGATAAACCCGAAATGAAAGCACTAAATAATTATTACATAGCTCATCAGCGTTTGTAAAATGTTTGACAACACGTTCAAATATACTGATGTTAATAAACTGAACATTTTAATGAGGTAAATTTTCATGTGATCTATTTTTTTCCGTTTTGTTCTGATCCTCAGTTCGAATAACCTCTACTCAATGTTAGTTACCAACTTCATGTTTTGATAATATTATCGCATTTATTTCACTAGTTTTTTATGCTACTATTTCCTATTAGGGAACACAATGAATATGATCCATCGTTCTCCTATTATAATCTAACTGGCTACTTAATTCTACAGAACATACACTTTTTAAACTAATTAAAGTATCAGTAAAACTATAGCAAAGATGTTACCTCTTGTGTTAATGATATCAAAACTGTTTTATCTGATTAAAAATTTTATATTACACACCTTTTTTTCAAATATTACTGTGCTACCAGCTCCGTTTACTAACTTTCTAGATGTGATATTGTCCCTATATGGATTTTCTAGGCGTTTCGGCATTTCCAAAGAGATTTTCTCTGATATATTTTTGTTCTAAATTGTGATAGACATCACTGGCTTACATATGTGCCTTCTTGGAATAATAATATTCCATTTAATGCAAATTGACAACCAGGAAAGATTTGAAATAAATAAATATTTCATAAAACAAATTTTCACATTTTGTTTATAGAATTCAATTTTCTGAAAAACATGCAATTATTTTCCTCATAGCATGCAACTCAATTGTATTGTACAAGCTTTCGCAATAAGCCATGATGAGTATTTACTGCGTCACGATTCATGGTCCCTTTTGGTTTCTCACACCAAATTTCATGCAGCATAATTCAAAACCCTGCCCGAGTATCACAAAGAAAAGGTGTCACGGCCCAATACAAATGACAGTGGGTGGTAAAATGTATTCAGAAAAATTATCTTCGGGATTTTCCCTCATAAATCAATTTGATACTGACAAGCGTATTACCACACTCGAAGATGTTTTCGTTATTGAGTATGAAATAGCCGTGAGAAGTTATGAAAGTAAACAGTTGCACATAACTAGACCATAACCAAATAATAAATTTTACTGCGAAATTTAAAATAATTGTAAGTTATAGTTCACTCAGAGGTTAAATGCTACCATCACAAAGACACACAATGCTGTTAGGGTCCAAATGATGTGAAATAACAAGCTCTTATAGCCTTCTCAGCTTTGAAGACGTGTCACTGTTGTTACTACTACACGATGTCATACTTTCAGCTGTAGGATTCGTCAAACCCTGCAAGTTGAAGCACCAAAGTGAAACTGTAATTGGCTGATAAAATAGACAAAACTATCTGACTCCATTAATGCTGAAAATAAATGTCCAGCCTCTTCAATTTTGAGGTCTAGCGTCAAAACAGGCCACTAAATGAATACTATCACGTTTTTTAGGCTCATTAAGAATATATGATGAAAATATAAACGTAAAAGCTGCACATTGTGATGGAATGTAGTCCCATATTAGATTTGTTTAGTTCATACAGAATACAATAATTCAGTGTTATTTACCTAGTGATGCTTCAAGCATAAATTATTAGTCAAAATCATATCAAAACAATCACACTGCTTTCGAAATTTGATTTTTATAGTCAGGTAACTTTGTATTCTTTGTTTTTACTGGCACGTATCCGGTAAGGGTGTTGTATCATTTATATTACATGTACTGGGTGTCCATCACGCGAGTGAACACTCGGTAATCGACCTCTCTTTCCACCTAACCATATTAGATCCAAGCACAGTTAACATATCTCATCCTATTGTATGGTTATATGTCAGTGCATATATTGCATTATTCTACCTTTTTTCCAGATTATTGATCATATTCAGGTCTATTATTTTACATTTGGCGAAATTCTCATGCTCAGAGAATGTAACTGAAATCGACCACCTAGTATGACCATTCCATTTGACCTCAAAATCACCGCATAGTATTTAGTAGATCAAGTGACTTTATTTGATTCGGTAAGCGGTATCGCTATAATAACAGTGTTTATTTCTGATTGAGTTTGTGGAGTTATGTTCTACCTACACATCAGTCTAACTATATAAGGAAGGAATATCCGAAACATTAGGTAGAATTTTCAAAAAGGTTGCAATTAAGATGAATATCAAGCCTATAAACCAACTCAGAGATAAACATTGCTAGCTTAAGGATTCAGTTCACATAAATAAAATTTTACTTCCACTTAAAGCAAGGAATACAAGGTGATAGGACTATAAAAATCAGATTTTCAAAGTTGTATGATTACTTTTATGAGCTATAATTTTAGCTCAAATTGTCATCAGGTAAATTATATTGTATCACTGTATGCTATTTCAAATGAATCTGATATGAAAATACTGGTTAAGAACGCCTTCTCGAATATTTTGACACTAGGTAGTATAAAGCTTTACCTGCCTAATTATCACATTAAAATTTTATTACTGTTTTAACCTTAAATTTCACTTTCACATTTGACCTTTCCTAGATTTCAAAAAGATTTATTTTATCTTTCATATAAATACTAAATTCAAGTAAATGTTTCATCCGATTTTTGGAAATATGTAGTACAAACACATGACACTTTCTACACAAATTACATATTATTGTTTTATAGAATTTTTACACAGTTTATGATGGAGCCAAATGTATGCAGAAATCTTTTTAACACTGTATTTTGGAGGAATTATACCAGACTGAAAATTAACTTTTCCAGGTACAGATGTATTCATTTAATTTCAACAGCTATTGTATATAAAAGCTGTTGCTTAAACTAAATGATCTTGTACTCAACAGGTAATACAGTGCTGTTTAGTTCATTAAAAATACCACTATACTTGTAATAGTATATTCATGTTCGAAAATATTCACTTACCTTTAGCCAAGCAACTAATATAGGGCTACTCCAAGAGGTGAATGGTAAATTACTACGAATAGCATCTTCAAGTAACATTTTCCTATTTAAAGTGTAACAAGAATTAAATTAGTGCTAAAAACAGCAAATGAACAAACTAATCTGAGAGTGATCAATATAAAAATTATGTCTCCACAAATAAATCAGGTATTGAAATCTCAGAGGTATTCACTAAACAAAATACGCTTTATCTCTGAGTTATACCAACCAAGTAACTCGTACGGCTACTTCTGTCTCCTGGCAGAACATAGGCTGTTCGATGTCTTAATAGCTGTGCTTTAGGTTATAGGGATAAAGTTAACTGACTCATGTCGTTTGTTCAGAACCATTTACCTCTCTAACACATCCATGGCGGGTTCATCTGAGCTATCATTTAGAACATCTGAGTAGCCGAATTCTTCACATTCCTTATTGGTCAGTTAGTTAAAAGTAGGACTCAAATCGTCCAGACAATAGCAACTGACTGAATGTCTCATTTTTCAATAAAAGTTGGTATTCCTATAAAAAATCGAAGTTTCAGAGACACGCAAGTTACAGTGTTAATGTTAAGGACTTTCGATAAACTATCATGAGACTCGATGTTAACATATTTATTTTACTCCGTAATTCGATCCTGCCTATGTTTGATGAAATAATTTAGCCTTTTTCAAATACGAAGTTGGGAAAAAGTAGTTGTAACTATTCGATTTTGTTTGTATGGGTCACCTATCTTCTTCAACCGACTAGGTCTTTGTGACTTGTTCAAGCTGATCCCAGTGAAATTTAATAATGATATTTTCGGAAGGTGGCCTTACTCAGTGCCTTTTTTACGAAGCTATAAAGACTGAGCCACAAAACTACAGTTATAAGGTTAGAAATTCCGCCCACCGTCCAAAAATATCAGAGCTTAGCACTTTACATGTTTTTCGCTCATCGTAGGTGAACATGTATATAAATTTTCTTTCGTCTATAAATGTTTCTTATTTGATATATAAGTAATCCTTTGCTTTACAGAATCATCAAGCGGAAATTTTGTTTACTGTGTCACCATGAGTAAAGAAGAGGTTTCTCATCTAATTTGATATCAGATATTTTTTATTTAATCGACTGACACCTTGAACGATGAATTTATACTACTTTGATCTACAAAACAAGTATGTTTGTCACGTAACAAGTGCTTTGTAGTAATATATGATCCTCGAGGAAAAAAATTAATATTCTTTTTGATCTTCAGAATTCTGATCGAGTACTCTATCTAGGTAAATAAGTGTTCCTAAGGAATTTTTGAACAGAACGATGGGATGTTTGCTTTTATTTGCAGTTTTGCTATTGTGAATATGAAACTATTCAGAGCTGCATCTTCATCAGAGGTATACGATTCGTTAAAAGTTAGTAAAACAAGTGAGCTACGAGGTGGTGAACGACAGAATAAATTCCGGTTGGTTGGAAAATGAAAAAATCTTCAATCCAAATAGACGTTTAACGAAACCTTAGCCAACAAGTACGGTACACAAATGCCTCCGAAGTAACAGACATTATTGTCGAGGCATTTTATTGAACTATCTGCCAAACCAAACACTCTTAGACCATTTCAGTTAGCCAAAATTAGAAAAAATCAACTCATAAAGCAATATGAGTTGACCGGTGTTTCATGTGACTCACTAATTGAACCGTGTGCATCACTCAATCATCAAAAAGTGAGACTTACAGACTGTGGGAGTGCTTTCATTTTAGCCCTTTTAGAATTTATACCCAGTTTTTTCATTCAAGCTATGTTTTTGTTATGTCTAATGACTTTGTTCAACCTTACCTAAACACCTAGTGAGTGAAAATGTCGGCTATGAGAGAACATCTTTCATCGATAAACTGGTCATTTAATATGACTTAGCAGTTTGTGGTATGTGGATCTAGTTTATATTTCCTATGTTTCCTTAAACACATTTGTCAGACCTCCACAGACATACTAACTGGCTTACGTGGACAACTAAACAGTATAAAAAAGTACTTCATCGGAGAAAATGTTGTTAAGCTTCTTCGTTACAACTAGTCTTGATTTGTTTGGACTAAGGTTTTGTGGGGTCAGAAATTCTTGTAAGAGATTGATTATGTTGACTGAGTTACGAGAAGTAGCTGGTTTAGTATTCCCATTACTATCTTAGTAGTTTATAAGAAATTCAGAGGGCAGCTAAGAGGATCAAAGACATACCAGCCCTTATGCTGCATGAAGATTTAATCAGGTAGCTGACGATACTATGACTGAGACTGAGGTATTATTATAATACTTCGGTTAAGTACTAGTTGAAGTCTTTATTCAGAGTTCAGAAACTTTTTTGATTCACAAGATCTCATGGATGGAACTACCGCTAACTGAGATGTTCATCCTGAGGCGATTCCAGTACATCAAACCAAGAAATCTTACATGAGCTAGATTCGTGGATATTAGAGTAACTAGAGGATTTCATCACTGAACCACTATGTTGGCTGTTTAAGATGTCATTGAATCAGTCCAAATTACGCAGTGATTTGAAGGATAGTGGGGAGAAGTGACCTAAATGGAAATAAACATTTTTAGTCATCTAATAAGGCGGAAGTTTTTTGTTTCGATTTCTGTTTCAACTAGCCCTGTGATCAAAGAAAGTTCTGTTGTGCTATTTATCCTACGGCTGACCAACCAAAATAAGTTATTCAACATGTGACCATGTGAAGTTAAACCTTCATAAAAACTGTATATCAGTTAAGTATTTTCTTCGAAGAGTATTTTCCTTGCAGAAACAGTTTAGTCGTCTGTGTTAGTTCCTTCACTTGGTGAAATATAATGCACTGGGAAGAACACTTGCTATTCCTACCCATACAGTGTCTCATCACCTTAGTATCGCTCATGTATTTCTTTCATTCACTGAATCACTTCAAATGCCATTAGCAATTCTTTCTTTATAACTTTTCGTAGAAATTCAGTGGCTAATTGGCATCCGGTTACTCTAACTAGCTTAGTTGTTGTGCCTTCGGAAAAGATCACAGAAAGTGTCATTGTGTTGCACTTCGAGGGGAATAAGCTCTTAGCTATGGGGCAACATAAATTTATGACTGACTACTGACGTCTAAAAAACTTCACCACTACAAGAAAGGATAGCGTGTGGTATGAATTTTCTAGGTGATGTGATATTCAGAAAATCTTTTAATAAGATCTCAAAAAAAGCTGCACAGCTTTGGGATTTTTACCACATAATGAAGAACTAAGTTGACGATTTTCCACGTGACAAAAAAGCAGAGAGTAAAAGAAACAGAATGCTATCTTCATGGATTCAGTAAAGATTGGAGTATCTCAAGCTACCGTCTTAGGTTCACTTCATCTACTGCCTTATGTGGATGAATTGCCGATGTTTACTATACCTTGCATTCTCATATTTACGGACAGAGTCAAATTATGCAAACCAGTTCACAGTGATGAGGATAAACCTCTCCTACAGAACGACCTAAATACTTTAGTGGTTTTATCCGTTAAATGGTCTCTTGAAAATTATACCCCCAAGTGTAGTCATTTAAATTTATCACGATCATTCATATGACTACTCGATTAATGACCTGTTTCTGCTTACACTAACCGTATGTAAGGAGCTAGGTATCACGGTCGGCCACGACTGTAAAGCATTAGCTAACCACAGAGTGGTACCTATCCAAGCCTTTGTTATCTCTTTGTACTTCTAAAAAACCTTTCGGAGCTTTGATGAGAACACGTTTCACATCGTATACCTGACAAATGTGGTACATATTCGGATTTTGTGATTAAAATGACCAGTTGATGTTTCAAAATGGAGCTGACATATTAAAGTGCATTCAAAAAGTAGGAACCAAGATAATTAAAGGAATCTCTGACTTCTCTTATTCAGAAAGACTGGATCGATTTGACATTTTTCCGCTGTCTCATTATAGGTTGAGGAGCAATCTGTTTTCAATATCTTGAATAATGACCAATATTCTAGATAATCATACATATTTCTTAAGTCCAGAACTCTTCACACCAGAAGATATCATAAAAAGTGAGAAAACCACAGTTAAATCGTCTACGTCTGGAAATATGCGGATCACATAGCGTAATTGATAGGTAAAACCTTATCCGATTGCACAGTGCCTAAACCCTGCAATGATACCTTCAAAGCGAGGTTGAATCTCCACAGTACTGTCACTGGCAAGGATTAAAGTAGATCAGCCATCTTTGTTCCTGAAGTCTGAATACTAACCTTCTCTTAAAACGGATGTTAAACATATCTCGATCTTTGCGAAGCCCACTCTAGATTTCGCATTAAATGTTGTAGTTTTTGTAGTGATTTGCCAGATCGTTTTCACGTATATATGATTGGCTTTAAAAGTTTAGTTTAAAGGTATACTACACATGTTTAGAACACTTGATAGTATCTTTATATTACCATGAAACTAATTATTATGTTGAAGGACTATTAGCAATAATACAGAAAAATGTGAATCTGTGTCCACAGGGTAATATGGATTTGGACGTATTACTGTTGTTTTATAATCATTAGACAGCGAAAAAGCTTATTTAGTATTGAATACTTGGAAAACGATTTAGACCTTTTAACTAACGTCTTTTGTTCATAACTGTTGATTATTAGGATAGCCATTCTAGTGCTTTTCTCATGAAAAGAAGATTTGGCTATTCATGAAAGGTTAACAGAATAAGATTTAGACTGCTATTAAAAGAAACGCGATTAAAAATTCCCATGATGACACTACTCATTTGGTTTGTTGACAGAGTTAATACAAGAAGCACTAGATCACTCATTATTCATAATTTTCTTGTTGTCAGCCACCCAATGAAAACTCACAACATTTGGTAGACTAAATGAGCAATACCGATGATAAGATGACAGATTTTTACGTTCGGATTCTTGACTCACTACTACCATAAAATTAATTTCTTCACTCAAAAGCGAATAATTCTGTCAGTGACCTGAGTATGATTTCCCAGTAAGAAGGACACAACTATGAGAAAACGTTCCTAAGGATTTGAGAAAATCCCTTTTAAGTTGGTTAGTCACCAGTATCAACATCGATAGACATGGAAACTAAGTGAAAGAAGTTTCGTGATTATCATTAAATGACAGTCATAAAAAGACACATGTTTATTCGCCATTCTATACTTACTGAGATCTCTGTTTGTCTTCTTGAGTCTGTTTTGGACCGTGTGTACTCGCTAAAGTGAAATTGTTTAAAAAAATAAGTACATATCACGAAAACAAAATTAAATTTAGTATGTGTGTAAATAATACAGATAGTCTTGTTGCAAATGACTGAGTTTGAAATACTCAGATCATCAGTGTGATAAATTACTGATCTAGTGCTGTAATGACTGTGTTGACAGACTTATTTTTTTTTATCTAGATACCATGTTTTCCGTAAAAGCAGCTTTCTGTCTAGCTGCCATGAACATGAGAGGTAAAAATCACACTCGTGAAAGACTAAAGTCTTCTTATTCTACTAGAAACTTCGATGAACAAACAAAGTGAAAGGGAATATCCAGATATAGACAAGACTGCCTGAGACAGTATTTGTTGTTAGATAATGTATACGTGTAATTAAAACTCATTACTGAAAGTAGCTAGTAACTTAAATTTCATATGACTGCTCTACACGGCTATAGAATTAATGTTAACCTATGTATATATAACGAATAATCAGTCTGTGAGTTATTCACAAACTGCTTGGTCCTCATTGACATTTGAGTGATTTTGTTGACTACTAAGCTTTAGTGTACTAAAGAACTGATAGACTACAAATATCTTTCGATATCTGTGCTATCATCCTGGTAAATGTGAACTGTTCAATTCCAAGTTACCATATATCAGTTAAATGTCTTAACAGACTCAGCAAATAATTACTCATGAATTAATTATTCAGACCTATGCAACCACTTTTTGAAGCAAACCTTCATGATATATTTTCCACATACATAAATACTGTTTTTTTAATTTAACTGACCTTGAGTGTTTGTCCCATTACTACTGGTATGAGATACTGCAGGCACATGACTTGTGCTTTGCTCCTGATTGATATGCATTTCTGAAGAATACATGCCAGACCGTGGCTTCCCGAAGTAGCTATGATGTGATGGAGGTCGTGGACTATATCTGCATGAAACTTCTTGTACATGATACTGGGAGTAAGAGCTAGGATTTACCGACCGATTAAAATGTGACACATTAGGGAATCCTGAATCTTGATGCGAATATGGTATGTTGAACAATCGATTTCGTTCATCTGCTTGATAAACAGATTGTGAATGAGGAACATTATGTACATAGTAATGGCGAGTAGGTTGCATTAGTTGACTGGAATGCATGGGTAATGCTGATGAAGATTGTTGAAAATGGGGTGTAAGTGGTTTTGCGCTATTGTCAGCCTGACTAAGAGAACTGGGTATATTTACAGTGTTCGGCTTTTTAAACATGCGGCCTAGTGTACCAAATATGGACCGTTTTCTTTCATTTTCTTTTTGACAGCTGTCTGAATTATCAGTATTCTCCAAGTCATCTCGAGTCATCTGATTGTGATGAATGTTCGTCGGTAAATCGGTCTGTGTACGCCTTCTTTATATGAAGAATGAAAGTAAGGGACAATTGTAAACAACATACTAACATTTACAGTACAATTATCATAGTCGACATTTGTTTCACAAAACAAGATTTCAGTTAGTCTTTGGGAAATCGAACATTATTAAGCAAGCTATACAGGACGATCCCCAGTTGTCTGAGATGCTTCGTTAAAAGTAAGTAAATATAAAAACTTTACTCTGAATCAATTCAAAATAGGTTGTATTTCATCAAACGGTATTCTGTATAACCACGACGTAACAGATAACCGCTTAGCAAATGTGGTTAATAACCAATTAATGTTGCCTGATGATCAGGTGACAGCCCAGAACTATTCAACAGCTATTCTGGACTACTGTTTTGATAAAGTTAAAATTGACATCCTTCAAGACCAAATATGGGACGTTAGAAGTTATTGAGACAATTTCTGGAGATCTGACAAGTGAAGCTTCCAGGCTATAGTCAAGCGCTAAACAAGTACTCACAGTTGCATATTTTGCCTGGTTAGGGTAAACCCTCAGTTGTGAATAGATTAGTTGCACAGTTTAATAGGCTTCAGGTAGGATTTCAACAAATGCTTCTTGGTGTAGGTTTCGAAGAGAATTACTATTCAGTTATCCATTACAGTAAATTCGCCTTAGAATTGTTAGATGCTGGGAGTTAATCAGCATGAAGCCGTGGTCGACTAGGTTTTCGAGCTTGTCCGCAAACAACAGATTGATGTGTCTGCAACCATGAAGAAACCAGTGTAACCTCAGTGATTTGAAACTGCATCACTAAGTATTAAATTCACAGCCAGGAGTCATAATCGATGACCTATAATTGATGTTTGCTACGATAACTGGAGTTCGTGGGATGGAATTTGACAGATATTAAAGAAATATCTGACCTCATTGTTTTTCTTTTTTTTCACATTTGTTAGCTTTGTGAGATAAAAAAATTCTAAATGACTGCTTCTTTGAAACCAGTGAGATTCTGACTAAGAAATGGTTAACTAATTGTCCATGGTTGTATCCCCATTGCAACAGACTTTAATTTTAAAACATATGGTTTCTTTACATAAGACCTTTTGTTTTTGTTGAAAAGAGGAGTATGGTGGCTTTCAGAGTGAGATAATACTCCTCTTCTAATTTAATCTAAACATGCAGCAAAATTAATGGTTCTTATTCTCTCTCTTTTAGCTCTACTAGCACAGATATGCATCAAATAAAAATTATTACACTGCATTTGTAAATTAGTCAACATTTGACTAAACTAGAGCAACTGAATAATGGATTATCTATCCTCAGCATTTTCTAGACGTCACGTCCGAAATTAAAACTAAATTTTCTACTTGACTGAGTCAGTTAGGCTCATATCTCACAACGATAGATGAGTATACTATTAAAGCTGTAAAGAATATCTAGTGTTGTAATCTAATAACTATATATTCCTGATGTCCAACGAAACTTCTGTAATATGGAAGACTTGAAGCTCAAGATGAGGATTTTAAATGTTCAGCACTGTCCAAGCTTTGATATTTTTTCTTGGACGTTTTATTTAGAAGTAAGTTTTGATGAAGTCCTGTAGGAATGCATGATAATAAATGTAAAAGCATAGAGAGCACAGACTAACTATCACACAATAGCTTTTCATATACCACTCAACTGAGTCAGAGTTATTGAAGCAGATGGCAGCGGAACTATTTCAGTTTACTTATTCTAGCATATTTTGGTTGCAAGTTCGATTTACGTGTGACTTTTCTCTTCTTTCTGAAAATCTCTTTGCTTAACTCTAAGGCCTGAAACATTGTGACAATGCTGAATGCAAACTTGACTAATCTAGTAAAAGCATACAAAACGACATTTTGCCAACAAATATACTGATC
This sequence comes from Heterobilharzia americana, assembly GCA_944470555.2. Taxonomy (NCBI): domain Eukaryota; kingdom Metazoa; phylum Platyhelminthes; class Trematoda; order Strigeidida; family Schistosomatidae; genus Heterobilharzia; species Heterobilharzia americana. The sequence continues at coordinate 51,534,845 of OX104129.1, read as the reverse complement.
TAGTCACAGGACTGACATGTTATACAATGCAGAAAATATGAAACAAAGTAGTATTTTTTCTCTCAAAGAAGGTTCAACATCATTAAACAATGCTTGTGAAACACGGTTACCTTATTGCATCCAAATCACGATTATGATCCACAGGAGGATTTGATAAAGCTGGTAAGTGAGCACTACCTGTTGAAAATACTACATTATTGGACCCAGAATATCTTACATTGGGAATAATTAACCCCATAGAGTTTTGGTTGGTTGATCTAATATTAACTGGCAGTGAATTCATCATTGGAGCACGTAATCGTGTATCATAACAGTAGTATGATGGATGTGTAGATAGTGAATAGGTGGTTGAGAATTTTGGTGGATAACCAGATGACTGACTGTGGTAAATCTCTAAGTTTACTTGAGAATTCGCTGTTGATATGCTTGTCGTTGGTTTTGTGTTGAAACCGCTCAGAGAAGTTATAGCAATGGGTTCAGATGACTGTTTTAAGTAAGAGAAACACAATTAAATATTTAGCTGGTGGATATGAAAACAATGACGGCTGATACTTTATCAGAAAGATATTAGTTGAATCTGACATCATTTAGCTGCAACCAAATACTGTAGTGCTATTTCAGTAATCCACAGAAGGCAATTACTTCGATTTGAAAAAAAGGGTTCAGTGCATTTCTTTAGTTCTACCTCTTGCAGTTAGAGTCAGCTGGAAAAGTGTGACTTAATTTTTAAAAGAGGAGAGAACTAGTTCATTATTAGTACATCACTCCATATTAGAATGTATTTATACTCTGAATGGTTTTATTACATAAATTGGTCAACAAATGATGAAATGTACCAGTTTTCTTTTCTGCCTACTGACCGCAGAAGATTATCTAGGGTAGGCTGCTTGATAGATTAGATAGTTGGCTTTAAGTCTATCCTTGAATGTTTTCCCTTCCAATCGGTTCGGTGAATCTTTAAGTGATAAAAAATTTGCAAATATTAATCACTCCTAGCCTAAAGAAAGAATAGATGCATACATTATAGATTATAGTTTGAAGGCAGCCCAGCAAGTGTGTCACGATTTTCAAAGGTTGGTCAAAAGTTAAGATATACAGTGCTCCACAAAATATACTGAAAAATTTATTTCCAATCAGCTGTGAACGTATAAGTTGCAAAACTATAAGATTAAATAGCGTTCATACCAAATTGAATTGTCACTATATTGCCAGTAAGCTTTATGTAACCTACATTGAAAATGTGTTTCATTATTTTGGTATTTGTATTTCCCACTGAGTGCAAAACAAAATAAATTTGTTTCAACTGACATTCCACTATTTAATGATGTTAGCTTTATCAAAGTTACAGCAAACCGGAATTTACAATATCCATGCTTAAATATGATGAACTGATGTATTCTTCTGCAAGAATGATTTTGCGTTGTCATATTGTTTAACAAAGATGAAATGCATAATTTATATATTATAAGTGAAAAGTGTGTGAATTACAGATTGAGATTCATATTTACACATGTGCTGATAATCCTTAAGGCATGTGTGTTGGTTATTTCATTGTGTGGGGATTGGTTGGGACCAGATAAAGTCACGTCTTATAATCTCATTCTTATTTGGACAACTTTGATTCCACTTTGTATTTCGGAGATTCTAGTCTTTCTGAATAATTTGAATATTGTGGAGATTGAGCTTATGACCTAAAGTTATACGGTGTGCAGCTTTGGCTGAAGTGTTTTCGAGCTTCTTCAGCTCTACTGAATTTCTAGGGATTGGATGAAAGTCATTTTGTGTTCATTTTTTCTAATTTAGATTTTAGATGAAGTTTGTCACATGTATACTGCATCACAGTCTGAGCATTTTCATTTTATAAACACAATTAGATTGTGAACCCAGAGAAATATCGTCCTTCAAACGAACCAAGGTGCTGTGCAATGAGTTTGATATTATGTGGAACACTCTGATATTGCACTTATAAGGCAAACTCCTAATATTATTGAAGGTCTGTGATCTGTATATGACAACCACTACTGAGTACCCATTGTTTAGGAGAAATTTTTGGATTTAACTTAGTGTTATTTCCTGCTTTGCGAATGAATTTCACCTCAGAAATATTCATTTCAAGTATCGTGATCACATATTCCAGTTCTCCAACTCTTTTGTTTTTATCCATTTTTAGAGTATAACCTCGCCTGGTTAACTAGTTCACTAGTTACTAGCCGGTCCTAAACCCGGGTAAAGAGGGAAGGTTGGGCATACGGCTAGCAACCCTACCCCGGAAAACAAATCTAACCGCTGAACAAACTTCAAAGCACAAACAAAATATAAAAAATAAAAACAAAATTATTCCTCACTGGAATTGGAGAGGCGAAATGACGCCGGTTGGTGGAAGCTTTCGGGAAGTCAATTGGCCGATATGTCTTCTAATGTCTCGATGAAAGCGAAAATAAACGTGGGGACATGGAATATCCGCACCAGTTATGAGCCTACCAACGGTGCTCAGATTGCAAAAGAGATGAGAAGGTATAGGATAGAAGTGCTAGGAGTCTGTGAAAACAGATGGAATGGAAATGGACTCTCCAAACTGTTAATTGGAGGGTCAATAATCTACTCCACTGCTGTCCCCCAGACCAAGACCACTAGCACACAGAGTTTTGGAGTGGCTGTCATGGTATCCCCACCAGCATCGAAGGCTCTCTCTCTCATGCGGCGGGAACCAATCTCCTCCTGCACGATCATGACAGCAGGATTCAACTCAAAAGGAAGGAAAGTCACAATCGTAAAAAGCTATTCTATGTACCTACAAATAATTCAGATGAAGAGAAGAAGGAGGAATTCTACAGAAAACTGCAATCACTACTGGACAAGAGCCCAACCTAGATGGTGATATCAAAATTCTAATGGATGGAGAGTGGATAACACAGGAAGAGAACTCTTCATGGGTCAAGAAGCACTCGGTGAAATGGTGAGTGAGAATAAAGAGCTGTTTGCAGATTTCTGCGCATTTAATGGTTTTGTGATTAGAGGAAGTGTGTACAAACACAATAATATTCACAAAGTAACATGAGTTTCACCAGACACACTAAAAGTCAGATCGACATCGTCTCAATTTGAAGAAAGTGGAGATGCAGCGTACTGGACACAAGATCAGATCAAGAAGGTGAGAAGATGTAGGTGGTTCACATCACTCAGTATCTAGTGCAAGGAATCTTCCACATCAAGTTGAAAGCCTTCAAAGAAGTTGGTGGTAGATCACAGTTCAACCCTTGGAAACTGAAGGACAAAACTACAGAGGACATCTTCACGCCAGCCATTAGGAAAAAATGGAGAACTTTTAGCAACATCCCTGAAGAAACCTGTGTGGAAGAACACTGGAACTCTTTGGAAGGGATGTGGAACAAAACCTGCGTAACCATGCTGGGAAGAAAGAATTGGCAAGGCTACGAATTGTTCTCGAAGGACATAAAAGCTGATAAAGCAGAGAGAAGATGGTGATAGTGAAGCAGAAGATGAACCAGTGCATTGGCAAATGAAGCAGAAGAGGCTGCTGGTAGGAGAAACCTGATAACACTATATCAAATAACCAGGTTACTGTCTAGGAGGGAAGAGATCAACACAGATGAAACCAATAAAAGATGATACAGGGAATTTAATTACCAAAGAACAGAAACAAAGGAAACAATGGTCTGACCACTTCAAAAGGCTCTTGAATCGACCACCACCTATACTTCGTCCAGAAATACCGCCAGCAGCCACAGAACTACCACTGAACACAAGCACACCGACAAAAGCAGAAGTCCTGATCGCCATGAAAGTACTGAAACCCGAAAAAGTAGCAGGATCAGATGAAATTCCTCCGGAAGCACTGAAAAAAGATGCAGTGACAACAGCGTACATGCTCACATCACAATTGCAGGTCTGAAAGGGAAGGTACTACCGATTGGAAGGAGGACAATCCCGACAAACCCCGAAACAAGGGAGACCTAAGTTTTTCAAGAACAAGAACTGGCGCGGAATCACGCTGCTGTCCACCCCAAGCAAAATCTTAAGCCACATCATCCTAAAGAGACGAAAAGATGCGCTGAATTCAAAATTACGACCTGAACGGGCTGTATTCACGAACTACAAATCATATACGGACCAAGTTGCAGCGCCATGGATCATCACAGAACAGAGCATAGAATGACAGTCAACTGGATATCTACCTGAAATTCATTGACTTTGGAAAGGCCTTTGACAACGTCGCATGAGATGCAATTTAACAGGCAGCTGGTTCAACACTACAGAATACCAAAAACCTTTATCAACCTCATTCAACAGCTATATGAAGATGCCACATGTCAAGTGATTCATAATGGAAAGCTCAATGAAGATAGAAGTAAGACGAGGTTGTTTAATATCGCCGATCATCTTCCTGATTGTAGTTGACTGGACTGGGTCATGGAGCGAACCAAGAGGAGCCAGAAAAGGAGCATACGCTGGCTGAACCGCTGAAAAGACATAGGAAGACTTGGATTTAACCGATGATTTGTGTCTAATACCGCACAAACTCAAACACCTACAGGCGAAAACTAACAAGTTGGCAGAAGAGGCGAGGCAGCGAAGGAAGACGGGACTTCCTTCAGGTGAACGTAGAGAAGACGGAGGTGATGAAAATGCCTAACCAACAACAACAAGCGCCAATCACCACCAACGGGAGAAACCAACTAGGCAGCATCGTTTCAACCACAGGTGGCACAGGCACAGATGAGGATGTCAAAGCCAGGATCAAAAAGACAGCAAGACAGGCCTTCATTAGTCTGAAATCAGTGTGGAGATCTACTGCACTCAGCACAAAGCGTGAACAAGATCCAAATTTTCAACACCAACGTCAAGTTAGTGCTTTTATATGGTTCAGAAACTTGGCGCGTCAAGAAAAGCATTTCCAACAGACTACAGATATTCATCGACAGCTGCCACCTACTCTCACTCGACGCTGAAGATCAGATGACCAGAATAACAAGAATAAGTAACAAGGAACTCTGGCAACGAACCAACCAACAACCTGTAGCCCAACAAATATGCAGTAGAAAGTGGAGATGGATCGGGCATATACTGGGAAAGCCGACTGGGGACATCATGCGCCAGTCCAAGCCCTTGAGTGGAACCCAAAGGGAAAACGACGAGTTGAGCGTTCGAGGCGACGGTGACATGGAGGATACCATGTGAGGAAGAAATGAGAGCTTGTGGGCATTCGTGGAACCAGGTTGAAAAGACTGGAGAGAAGAAAGTGAAATGGTGACTTGCTACTGAAGCCTTATGTTCCACTAGGAACACAAGGGGAAAATAATGATAATAAAGAGAGTATCTGCTCTTCTTAAAAGACTGTAGGCGATAGATTACAGGGTGTAATGAATCGAAATCTGGATATTTGTTTTAATTGTTTGCTCTTCTGAAAGTGGTCAAACCCGTGACACATAAATTAAATACGTCATCTTTGTTTAACAATTTGACAACGCTAAATCATCCATCCAGTAGGAGACTTATGAAGTTATTATACGTAATCTTGGATATTGTAAATTGCGGTTGGCTATAACTACTATCATTAAATAGAGAAATGTCAGTTTAGAAAAATTATATTGAGTGAACAGAAAATATTCTTTTCAGTAACTTATGTGGATCCTACAGTTGCATGTAAATATTTTGAAATTATGCGTCAGGAAATGCAAATACCAAAATAACTAATATCATTTATCCAATGTCCAATTTTCTTCAAACCATAAATTCTGAAATGGGTTTTGATATCCATAAAGAGAATATGTGAAATGAAAGCTAATTAATTACTGCAATTGCATTGTACCCATTCTTTTAAGGGCCTCTTTGGGCCCTTCCTTTCTAGCATATTTGTTTTAATTTATTTGTTACTAGTACTTTTGTGTTCTAAAAAATGGGTCAAGCATCCAGGTTCTAGGTGGAACACCAGTTTACTGCATACAGGTTTCTCAGACCAATTTAATGATACATATCCTTGGTTCTGCTAATTACTGCGGAACATAAACACGTTACTACATAAAATTAATGTGAGAATACTCCATTGAATAGAAAATTATTCATGTCTAAAATTGGGTGAAGAGTAAGTCTATTTTTTCGCTTGATGTTGACCATACAACTTTAGTGTCCTACTCCATGTTCATTGAAATGAGTCGTACGTGGGCTTACAGATTACCCCGCATTTCTTTTTTCTCTGGTAATTATTCCGAAGCCTATTTTCCTCTGATTACCTAGGTAATGTTCACAAACGAATGTTATGAATCATATATGATGTTAAGACTCCTTTTTTTCACCTGCTTGAAACTGTAGGAGTTCAAGCTTATTAATTTAAAAGTTTTGTTCCGAAACATTTGTATATCTTTTATGTCGATCCCGACCAAGAAAGTCCTAATAAACAAATTTACTGGTAAAATTATTTTTACTTTCATCTTGATATTTACCCACTTGTGATTAACCGTTAATATTCGATCAGTTTTTTAATGTGCACTTCTTCGTCTTTTTGTTTTTTTCAAGTCTTTGACCTAATCTGATTATATAAGTCTTTATATTCATATGCTATTCAAACGTTCTTATCACCACTTGTTTTATGACTGCTTTCGTATTAGCTCTCTCTGATTATTAGCATTATTATTAGTATTATCATAAAATGTCGAGACAAAGTCATTCACAACTAAACTGCAAACGACCATGAATGGTTCACGGTTTTATCTGTGTAAAGCTGCATATATATTATGGTAAAACATGATACGCATTTAGCTGAAAACAGTATTCTCCACACAAAAGCCGTTTTCTGATATTCATCTTTTTTAGGATATTTGTTTTTATTGATATGGGATATCTATTCTGTATTTCGCTAGGGTTGTTCTTGCATATTATTCGCATGATTTAGCCTACTTTCAAACAAACAGGCTAATTATTTTTTGCTTTGCACTTTGTTTTGACTTTGCAATGATGCATTAGTAGCATCATCAGTTCAAGCAAGAACGTGTGCTTACAAAAGCAAAAATAAGTACACATATTATCTACCTAATTCGTAGTCTGTGAGGATCGTGTGATTTCTAATTTGTTTTATTCATGAGCTCAAGTCGTTTTTAAAACTAGTGAAAACTTAGAACCGTTTGGAAGTCGTTTCGTTCCAATCTGGGACTTACCAGTATGGTGTGGCCATGACGCAGGGACAGATTATGTGGTAGACCATAGCTTCTCACAGACACACAACTTGAATACCTACCCAGTACTCACTAGTTAATTGCTTTGTAATATATTTTTCGACATTCTATAGAGAAGCCTTAACTTATTTGGTTAGTCAAGTCACAAGACAGATGTGACACTGAACAGTGGCCTTGATATATCACCAACCGACAAAATCTGAAGGTAGCTCAGTACTTTACTGTAACCCAATAACATGGTAATGAACCACTGACCGTGAGATGTGATGGTTTTTCGTTGTAGTATTCATGGGGTAGTAGGCCTACACTACCAAGGAGTTATAAATCAGTATGAAACAGTTATACATTTCTTCTCAATGTTTAATGGTCTTCAGGCCCATGTCAACACCAGATCGAAACCATTTTATTTACCTAAGTTTTTCTGCTTTATTTAGTTACCCCGAAAACGTTTATAAATACTGTTATCTGAAATCACTTAAGTACCTAACATTCTTAACTGGGTTAATTTCAATAAAGATCTAGTATACAAGCTTATTCAGTTAAAAATCCATGAGTGACTGAATACTTGTTCTTCTCTTCTGGATAGGTGATGAGGTTCATCAATTTTTCTCACTGATTTTAAACAATAAAATTTAAGTATTAATGACGGACAGTGGTTAGCAGCGGAATTCAGGACCGATCAATGCGGTCTAAGCAACGACGCGATAATACAAGCGACAACATTAATACAAGTTAAAGTACATGTAGAACATTCCATTGACTTCTATGCATTAAGAGAAACAAATAAATGGGGAATGCCTTTTGACATGAAGACATTTCAGGACGACACCTTTCTTTACTTCGGCCGTACTACTTTACAACTTAGGAGGGAAAATGTATTTTGAAAAAGATTGAAGTAAGCCTTTGAAATATTCCAAGTAGAACGTCATTTATGTTGTAGCAGAAATCTTATCTTTATTGTGTACAAACAGGCATTCGTTAACTTGCTTGGATTTTGGCATAGACAGAGTACGAACAATAGGCCTTTCACTGAATTAATAACTTTATAGATATGGAATTATTCTAGAATATGGATTAACGAGATTTTCGGGCATCATAACAGTCAGACTTTCATTAATATTAGTGATATTGTGAGACATCGACTCCAAATTGTTACTGTTACAAGTGGGTATTCAATGGAACCGAACGAATTCACAATTTACACATCTGCAACACTAGTTAACTAACTAATACTAATGCCGATGCTGCTATAGCTATTAGGAATACTACTGTTAGTTATTCTACTTATCTTAGGCCTGCAGCACAGTTTAAAATATCTAAAAAGAAGCAGGATTTTGTGAATTTTTGATTTTAATCAGAAAATGGTGGTCTGATACTCTGCAGAATTTCAGTCTTCAACTCGTTGAAGAGTGCATCTCAGTCTGAATATATCTAAAGAAGCAAATAAATAAGTTTTACGTAAACGATTCTACATCCCATATGATTCAGCTTTCATCTAAATGGTTGGGGAGCATAGAAATGAAAGTGTTACAAAGCTGCATTATGAGATATTGAATAGATTATGCGACTGATAGTAGTCCCATCAAGTTACTTTATCATATTCCGCGGAATGCCGAACAGCAAATTACTTACAATTCGAGGAGATTGAGTAGTTAGATTTATTATTATAAACTTATTTGCACTTTAGCAAATAGTATACATTTGAAATCTCCCAAACGTATTTGCAAGATGCTATAACACTCACTCTTACTTATCTATTTTCTTCGGAATAATACTATTATTGCACTTCATGCTGTAACTCATTCAAACACCTTCATTATTATTACTTTAACAGTTACAATTTAAACGTTTACTCGTGACAGAATACTCTTGTTACTATACACACTATAACTGTGACTTTTATGCTTTTACTAGCCCTTCTTATGTGGATGCCGCAGTTTTTCTTTGATCTGTTCAGTCTTTGTCGAGAATCTGAACATTCCCGCTAAACCATTTCACATATTCATTTAGTTTTCCAGAAACTGTTCACCTCTATGATGCTACGTCCCAATCGATTCCTCACTTTGTATTATATGTGTATGTATTAGTGTACTATATCATGGTTTAATCTCTCACATGAAATAATCTACTATCTTTGTATGATGTTTGCAATGAATAATCGATTTTGGAAGCTCAGTTTTCTTTTGCTACATCCATTACCAGTTCCTAACTCGTAGATTAAATTCTGGTGAACAAAATAAAAATCGTAGTCTTTCATTACTTTATTCATTCTAAATAAGGAGGCAATAATACTTTTACCTCCTTCATCTGTCGTTAAGAACTTTTATGTACGGGAACTGGGATGAGCAACTTGAAAATGGTGAATAGGATGGCACACGCTTATTACCAACAAGTAACTTTCCCATAGAGTTGATGTATGACTAAATGAAGACAAAAACACTGTACTTAGAATACTAGAATTCGAGGTCAAATCGATTTTCAAATTACGCATCATTAACTGTAATCTTGTATTTAACTCATCAGAAGTGAGATTTTCCGCAGTCATTAGATGAGTCAGATTATCAGTTATGCTGTTCTCTCTAACTTTAGCTACAAATTCATGAGCTGCATTGTGATTGCATCATAGAAATACTCAAGAAACTCAGTGCTCCATTGCTATGACTTATTCCATTGAATATTACTGACAAAGTGTAACTATAACTGGATAAAAAGTTCGCTTCTTTGAAAAACAGGCTTCATGTCTTCAGCTGAAATCGACACATTTTAATTCACCACCTGCGGAATTAAACCGAAATTCCCGTTGTCGATTTTGTGTCGCAAAACACTAACTAGAAAGTGCTACTCCCAGAAATTGATACTAATACTATAATTAACACTCAGGTAACTATTATTTAGTAATTGCCTGGATGTCTGAATATAGCTGCACTAGTCAATGTTTACATGCCAGTTAGTCAACAATTTAAGCAACCACACTATGCAAAAATTGAAAACCCTTTGGTTGCAGTTCATTAGAATTTGAGTGACTCTGAAGGCCATGTTCCATTTTATCTGGGACTTGTCAACGGGATGCACTTGTATTCCAGTGAAAGACTGTTTTCTCAATGAAACGAGAACCCAGCATTCATGGCTTTAAACGAGGAAGCGCCTCTTAATAGACTAATATAGCCTCCATAGCTGCAATGGTCACTCCTTGTGCAACAAGTGCAGTATTATATTAGGACTAGTTATTTTTCGAACTGATCGGCCATTAAAGTTTTTACAATATCTACCTTATGACTAGTTTTGAGTGGTCATAAAATATACGTGGTCAAGTTTCATATAATCTTTTCTTTGACTCATTAAAGCGATTGCATATATGACCAAGCACATAGTATAGACAACTAACGAGTTCTGTTGTGACTTACCAACTTGTTTAACTCATCACTTTTCAATGACATATTATTTTGAATTTACAACGGTAAAAAAAATATAATAGTAAATGAAATATATTTGTAAAATCTTCATTGAGATTTAAAAAATAAATTTCATTGATAGTCCATCTACCCGATGACCAACTTATTCAACTTTATCAGGTCAAATTTTGATCCCGAAGTTTATCAATCATTACTTACCGTATCAGGTAAAAACATGCTTCAAAAGTAAAATTTATCATTGTGATAGAATATATAACTACAAATTAATTTTTCTTTCCTCCTTTTGCAAAACTGTTATTCATCTTAGTAGACGTGTGAAAAATATTACTTGCCATGATCATATAAATGTTAGCTGCCACCACAAAAGTAGGTTATAAGAAAGTGTCGTGTACTTATTAGGAAAAAGGAAGGTTAGTTTGGTATTCTGACGGCCATTATTCCCTGTTTGCGATTTGATTTTCCCAGAAATGTCTAATCATCGATACATTTTACATCATGTTAAGTGCTTTCAAGGATCACTTTTGATTCCTTTATGACTACTGAAGATTGAATGTACTGCACAGCGGTTCTCTGTGTCCTACTGTCTGGTGGCGATGTAAATGGTCACTTAATAAAGAAAATATGGAAAAACTTTAGATGTTCGCCCACTACTGTCTTCATAGCATTGGTCATGTCGTGCAAACAGCAAGTTATGGACTTGTAAGTCAGGCATAGATTCTTGACAAAATAAGAGATTCATTTAATAATGCCGCAAACCCTCATCAACTCAGGTAAGTATCACATGCATTACATAAACCCAGTTACCGTCTGCCTGGTGAAGCAGTTTTGGCTGAAGTTGGATTGTATGAAAAACCTCAAGGGTCTTAAATGTCTGCTTAGTATGAACTAGAATTTTGTGTATTATGTTTAATCTACCAACAAAACACAATTTGTATAATGTAGTGTTTCAGAATTTAGTACATATAAAGGTTATCCTTTTTAAGACTATGGAGAAGAAATATGAAGGCCGAAATCATTTAGCCACTCATTTTGATAGTGATTTCAATCACGTGTTCATGTATTGTTAAAATAATAACGAGGATTTCAATTATTCTGGAACTGTGTCAATTTTCAGCTATATGAAGTCTAGATGTTCAGCTGATGCCTAAGCATTAATAATTTTGCAAACACTGTGTGCGACAATGTTTAGGTAATGGTGTATTCACCCAAACAACATATGTCATAGCCTGTTTCATTTTTTTATCGACACATGTTTGCTAGGAATTACTTACAGACAAATCATATTCTGTAATGTAAATCTTATCTGTGTAATAACATAAACACATAAAAGTCAGGATAGTTACATATTTTTTTGATTTACACTAGAAAGCCACTTATTTTATTGGGCCTCTTTTTCCATCGATTTATCAAAATGATCTTCCCATTTTGCCCACATTTTTGGAGCTGAGACTTTTTAAATGTCAATAAAGAAACAGAAATAGGATAGTTGAACATTTGACACTATTTTCATCAATCGCCATTGTTAAGGTGATTTTAATAGTAAAAACATAACGATTCATCAGCACAGTGGTGTGTTTAAATGATACTGAATTGCGCTATCACGGTCAGACTGCATTATTTATCCGTCACGGTATACCCGCGACCGGGGATCAGCCCATCAGAATATCCCACAATATTTATGTATAAGATAGATATAATCTCTACATACATATGTGCATTTCGCTCTAACAAGCACAAGCGCAACAAATTTCAGTTACTAACTATCAAAATGGAAATAATGAAGGAAAGATGAAAATATGTTCCACACCTGAGTAGAATGCAGAATAAACAAACCAAGGCATATAAGAGTAATTCATGCTGTATTTCCATGAAACTGTCTTGTGAATGACACAGTTTTAAAATAAGTTACAGTGATAGCTGTTTGTTACCTGCTTGTCGAAACATCAGATTCATGAACAAGTTAGAGGTTTAAACAGTCAAAATATCTTATAACAGAGGTTATCAAATGTTATGCGAACCCTGGTTTATAGAGACGTTCAGCCGGTTAGCACTTGTAACTTGTCATCCTACATAGCAATTATATGGCATTTATTTACAAAGACTGTTAGCATGCAATAAAGTACCAGCTTCCTCTTCACTTCATAACAACCTCCACAAACCATGCGGCTAACTGGAACCACTTTGTGAATTTAAGCAGAATGAGGAGAAGCAATAAATGTACATGCCATGCTACAGTCAACGTTAAGATACTACTACTAATATTAGTAACAAGATTAGTTATTACAGGTATGCCTACCAGTAAATCATATAGCGTAGGCTAAGAAGGGAAACAGAAGATATATAAACAATGGCAAACAGGTAATTATCATGAAGATGATTACTTCGTGGTCAAGAAGATAACTATAAACTCTTTTTCTGTCGGTAATATATTGTTGTTTGGATTTTTGTTAACGTCACTGTACTCAATCAGAAAGGTGACATGATTAAAATAAATTACAAAATGTCATTCTGTCAGCTTCTGTTTACCTCTTATCTGTACTGAACTCTTTTATCTGCATTGAACTTTTGTCAACAAAGGAGATATCCTATAAATAGCTTTAGAACCAAAAGTAGACTTATTTGACTGAATTAAAAGCTGTGTTCACAGCATCCATACAGTATGTACCATAGCTTTTTTAGTAGAAAGAAAACCTGACCATTTGAAGATATCGAAGATGGATGTAAACATGTATGTTACATGCAAGTGGACAAATAGCATGTTGACCTAAACTACCAGTATTAAAGATATCTCTGTTAAGTGAAGTTCAAGAAACGAAGAAGACACGAGGTGGAGAATTCACAAGAATAAGCATGTGCGAGCTGTGCTGTGCACAAACACTTTATAACACAGGGGAATGATTCTGTGTATGCAAGTTAACTAGCGTTAACTCATAGAATTCAAAAGACTTGGTATTTTTGTAAAAGAGGAAAAATGCAATAAAAATTCCTACATCATTTGAGATGAACAGAAAAATATGGTAAAACTGATCCACCCTTGCTCCTTTAAAATAAAAATAATAAGCTGGTTATATAAAGTTGCTTTACGTATACAAACTTAATGAATCCAACCAATGATATTTGAAGAAATCAAATTCAACTAAAGCAATTAAATGGGATATGAACACCATAACAGTTCAGAAGCCAGTGGTCAAATGCTGTATATTTAAATCCACAAAATTAATGCTGCACAGTATATCAGTACAACTAAATAAGTGAAAGGGAGTAAATACATCACTGGTACTTATGAGTATTTCAGGGTTAGGAGTCAGAGTGCAAGAATCCCCACCTGACGTAGGTTTCGTGGGTGGTAGCACTCATTGGCAAAGGTTATCGAAAGCTATGAAGAAACTAGTGCCTGTTGGATGATTTCAAATAGCCTTGCTAATTGTCAGAGATGCAGAATTTACCAGTGACCTATCTTGATCATGAGGAACTTTCTATACTGGCGAATATTACTTAAGAAGCGGTCAGTGCTGAGAACCAGCGAGTTAACAACTATATCGACAACTCAATAGTGACCACAAAGTGTTTTGATGAGTCAGAGCCTTTAGATTATTATCTGGTAAATGCGAACCAGTTGACTGCTTAACAGTATGTCACCAACAAGCTCCGTTGAATAACTGCTTCCTGAATCTCTTTGTGAAAGCTTTTTTTTGTTTTTACCATCAGTTGAATAACTATCTCAAAACATGAAAATGCAGATACGCCAATGTTGACATTCTAAAGAGAAACACTGTTAGTTTTTGCTTCATTTTGATGCTCTGAGGTAAAGGGAATTCCGAAGAACCTGTAGCATTCAAACATCATTTATTCTGGCAATTAAAATATAGACTAGTTAGGAGTTTTTTTAGTCTGCGACAAACTGACACTTATTTGGAAAACAAAACCTAGTGATACAGATTGTTGGACATTCGTTAAGTGGCAAGAAATGAATGTTAGTTGTTTAAAGGCAACCGACAAGAAGCCCCAGACCTAGGTTTTAGACCAAGTAGAATCGAAAGTAATACTCTCCTAATAATAGTGAACCCTGGGGATTAGTCCTTACCAGTGTTTGTTTGAGTTAGTACTTCTATTAAGGACCAGTAATCCTGAAGTCGACTGGTTGCATGAAATCACAAATACATTACACTTTGATAATAAGTTGTATTTTTTTGACTTCATGTACAACTTCTGCAGAAATATCTAGTAATTTACTGCAATTATATGTGTAGTCATACGTTTTATATGCTGTATGTGAAAAGTTTGCAACATTTGGGAAAGTAAAGTCATGCAAAAGGATATGGATAATAACCGATTTATTATCAATAATGTATATTTAGTTGTATTCCTGTCTGGTTCTTGCTACACCAGTCATTTATCGATAGCCATCTACGGTTGCTGATAGATAGACAGACACATCTAAGTGTTAAGTGAAGAAGGTGATTCCATAGAATCTGAGTGATCTGTTTCGTCGGCTTTGGCCACAGTCAACTTATTTGCATATCATTTAAACATCGATGACACTGACTTTATGCATAGCATAATAAAAAGATAATAAAACATTTTTCAAGTAGTATGGAAGAGTCAAACAGTGTTAGTTAGCAAACAGAAAAATATTGACATTAGCAGTTTATCAAAACATTTCCAAATATCAGAAATTTCATATCTCTTCACTGGAATCCCAAACCCACATACATGCCGTGAAGTATACTTACATCCGATTAAATTATTCGGACAAGGAAACTGCACTCCAATGAATGATGCTTTGACTGAATCTTTAGGATGACGTCACATTAAAATGATTATTTCTTTCATCCTCTTCAGTTTCTCCCTAGACAATCCTCAATAAGTTGTTTGGATGTGGCTAGTACAGGAATCCAGGACACGCGTTTCGGTCCATTTGGGACTCGTCAGCCGGATGTACCAGCAGCCCAGTGAGTGATGCTGTTCCCACTGAGACTAGAACCTTGTAGTCATCGCCTCAAACGCCAAGGCGTTATCCAATATGTCACGGAGGAACGGAGGCATTGAGGTCCACCCAGCTGACGAGTCCCAAATAGGACGGAGCGTGCGTCCTGGATTACTCTGCTAGCCATAATCGACCGAACTGCCATAATTAATATTCAGGCAATATTGAGGCATCCGCACAGAAGCCATATGTCAACAGAGGTCAAACAACTCTATCCAGTAAAAAAGCGGAAAATTACAAGTATGTCAGTAAGAAGTAACTCCTGATTAAAGTTTAATCTTATCAGTCACTGTATGCCCTATCCACTCATTTTTGCCTCACTTGAGTGCAAATGTCAAAGAAATATTTGTGAACACTTGCATGGCTATATTTTGTTGTTACCTTGTCATCATGTCAACAGAAAATGAAATCAAAGTTTAGAGGACCCACTTCTTCCTGAAGTTATCTCTGGTGACTTCACAAAGCCTGAAACGTCCATAATTAAACATCAAAGGTAAAAGAATACTGAATCATATCAGTGTATCCTTTCCTCTATCATTATTAAAGCAGCAGTGAGGTAGATTATGTTTCAACTTTCGTTAGTTTATAAAGTATATCGTATGGTGAAGCTTTATTACATACTAGATTATGTTTAGAGCACAATTTATTCATTATAATCACACCAGGGCAACCCAATAAACTTCTGGTCTTACTTCTTTAGTTCAGCTTTTTTTTATTTCCCGGTTGGATTTGTGATTGCATTTTTCAAATATCTGCAATTAGTATTACGTCGTTCCCAGAACATGTGTTAAATGTCGAATCGAAGAACGAAGCTGCAGTTATTAATCTATCTTCATCTACCAAAGTCACTGCATTCCATGCGTAATTGAGAATGAGAGTATACAAATTAAGGCTGAGTTACTTCTTAGATTGATTGTCTTATCATGGCCAACCATTTTATATTTAGCTAGGCTTCAAAGTTATGCTTATCTGGTTGGTTCCAGTCAGTTTGTTTGACCTTTACATTTAACTTCATAATCATTGAGTAGAACTTCCCAGATCGGTTTGTTTTGTTTGGTTGGTAAGTTCTTTTACTGACGAATTTTTTCGCTGAGTCACTTTGTAAGCTAAACCTTCACTGTAACCCAACTGAGATTTCTGCTTAAAGCCTCTGATGTCCCTTCTTTATACGGTAACCTCGGAGAAGTTTTCACACCCTTCCATGTAATCTTATCATCATACTTCTTATGTTTGTAAGTTTACCGATAGAGTTATTATTCTTTCTACCCCTATTCATGCTTTCGGATGAACTCACACAGATAGTTGTTGAGCTATAATAATTGCAGTCTGTTAATTTTCTCCAGTTTAACTTTTGAAACAGTGGAAAATCCATTTTCACTGAAGTTAAAACACTGAACACAATAAAGAGAAACTTTTATTCCCTTACTATTTCTGTGGCAATAATATTTTCAACTCAAGCGTCAGCTGAAATTGTAGGTTAAAACAAAAACAACCGTTTTAAGGCAGACAGTATTACGTTACTCAGCGAAACTGATGATATACGATTATGATTAAAAATCTTTATGTTGGTCAAACAGAAGGGTCTTAGAAGGCTGTACGATGATAACTAATGATTAAGCACCCTGCTTAAACCATGGGCTACCCAAAAACATTTCCACCAACAATATTTCACTAAATTCTTCCCTGTTTGTTTTAATCATTTAGGTATATCTACCTAATGTATCATGCACTCTTGCACTGTTTTAAAATGTTTTCAAACTCTAGTTTCCCAAGCAAGGAACCAAGATTAGTTAAAATGTTCCACCGGATGGAAATGGATATACAAATTCTTCAAAAGACAATCTTTGTACCGGCTAAGTGAACCATCAGTACCATGATTTTGTGTTCATTCACAAGTTTTGAATAAACACTAACGTAACACCTGCTACTCGTTTCAAGTTAGTGCTTTTATTTCATTATTATAAACACTATTCAGATGTAAAACTTATTTCTTTTAAAAATATTGTACAGGGAAAGTATCTGTGAAAAAATTGACTGCTGAAAATTCCATAATGTTTCATATATATTGTTTGGAAGAAAGCGACTATTATTAGGATGATGATATACATGATATTTGTAGACAAGTCCAGATACACACCTAAACCGAACCGAAATATTTTAAAAAATGAGACAGATTTTCGCTTGTTTTGAATCATTACAGTGCTGCCGCAAATTTTGTCAGGTAGATCATGCAGTGTAGTGTGAATAACGTTTCCAAATGAAACTTTGGGGAAACTTAACATCTGAACTCATCTTCTTGTTTCATTCTTATTTAGAAGTGTTTAATTTACTGAACTCTGG
Source organism: Heterobilharzia americana (assembly GCA_944470555.2). Taxonomy (NCBI): domain Eukaryota; kingdom Metazoa; phylum Platyhelminthes; class Trematoda; order Strigeidida; family Schistosomatidae; genus Heterobilharzia; species Heterobilharzia americana. Next base: position 51,516,915 of record OX104129.1, on the reverse strand, counting down.
TTTATAATCAGTTCAGTTCCTGTTAATTAATGAAAAGCATTCATATTTCAACTTATGCACCATTAGTCTTCTAAAGACGAGTCTTGCAAGTACTTGATTAGACGTAATCAGTCGACCAAAACTAGTCTAATAACTCAGTGGATTGCATATTAATGTGCCGTGTCTATACATTGTCTTCAAGTACTACTCAGACAGAAAAGAAGAGCTATTTTTCAGCTTTCATTTGCCAAATTAATTTCACACATGACCTGTGGAAATGATCCAACACCTGTATCAGATATTTCGAATGTCGTATTGCATAACAGGAAAAGATAAAAGGTAAGAGCACTAGAAGCTGATTGAGCACTATCTTGCGTTTGAAATCCTATGTGATAAACAGAAACGTGTAACTGTATTCTGTGTATAGATATGATAAGCTATAAGCTATATCTACGCTCTACTTTTCAGGGCAACAAAGGGGCTTAAAAACTTTTAGTAACACATACTTAAAGGCTGTAGACAATAAAATAAAATGAAAATGCTATGTAAAGTAGTCAAATGTATGAAAATGCTTACCACATGTCTTCCTGAGTTTGCAGTATGATCATTTAAAGAATAATGGATTGCAGGTGTCGCTTGTTTGTGTGTGGAGCTAACGCCGTCAACAAAACTACCACCACTCCTAATTGCATCCTGTTGAACATTATCTTCATTCACTACGTAATCATCTATAGTTTGACTTCTAGTTTTTACCTGACGGCTTGCATTATCCACATTTATATCTAGTGTACCGAATCGTCCTTGTAATTCTTCGGCTAGCATTTCTGTAGTAACTTTTTCATTCTGGAAAGAAAGATCAAACTTTGACTGGACATTTTTTCAGTGATTCCATTAGTTTACTTAAACAAACGCAACAATTTATCAAGGTTTAGTATTAGACTCATTAAAAATCTTGCGGCGTAGACTTTTGATAGCATTTTGTAGGAGGCGTGTAGTGAGACCGACTTTGCACACACTGTTTCACTACAAAATTCTACTTTATTAAAATTTTCATTTGAAAACAGGATTGTTCAGTTTGGTTTTAAAAAATGTAGCTATGAAATAAGTGCTCGCTTCACTACTATGGATTTTGATAACGTATACTACTGCAGTTCATCCTGAACAGAAAGTTTATGAGGTGTATTTGGTAAAATTTCCTATACAATGATTATATTCCCTGACAAAAGACCAGGTTACTTTAGATTTTCGAATTTCAATTTCTACAAAAAACTTTCAGTACTGTTTACAAGTCATTTTCGAATTGTTAAAATGTTTTCATGTTACAACAGATTTATTCGTAGATGTGGTAAAGGATATTTTAAGCTAGAGATATGGACGTTAAGAGTAATTTCGTAAGTGGGATTTCGGGCGAAAAAGTGTGTCATATTGAACATCGTTATCATCAAAACCCTGACTTGGAGAACAACTTTGTTAGAAGACTCAGTCTTACCACTATGTTGATTTCTAATTCTCAGCAAACATCTATGACGTTGTAGGAAATATTTATCACACTTGATATAAATATTAAGTTGGATGGGGGAAAAAATCGGCCGTCCCTAAGTTCAAACGAAGTGAAATTTTGTGTCATTACCTAATAAAGATTTAATTTGAATAGGAATCGTGATAGTTCTCGATGTCAGTCAAATAGCTGAACGTCTATTCTTGAATGTTTTCCTACTGAAATTGAGTCTATATCAGCTTCATCACCATTGTGTTCGAAAGAGAAATCATTACGTTTCATGACGATTTAGGACGCTTCAATTTTATTTAACCTTGTCTTTGTGGTATTCGAGTTTCCCAGAGAACTCGTCATCATTAGGTCATTGCGTTGTAACAAGAAAAGAACAATTTAAAACTCTGTTCATTTCTCTGTACTGTATGGTTATCTGTCACATCTATAGGTAAGTGCTCATTCTGGTGTGTTTATTGGTGTTTTTACATGGTTTACTAAGGAACAAAGCACATACCATTATAAAAAGAGTCAAAAAGATAAAAACGGTGGTCTGCATCTTTTTGACTCACAACTAAAATTTATATTTTGTTTACTTTAGTTGTGAAAATTAGATTTGAGGATATCCAGTAATTCCTTTCAATAACGAAGAATGAATCATCACTTGAGAAATTCTCATTCTTGACACCTATCTTATACTGGGTGATGACTGAAGGTGAAATGGAAATCTGAACCGTGGATCAGCGACCTCTAAGTTTCCGGCCCGATGCCTTAGTAACTGAGCTTAAACGTCCAGCTGCAGATCAGACATAAAATTCAGTTCAGTCGCCAAGGGTGATCTGAAAAGTGAATTTTATGTCATTCATCTTCGCAGTCAGACAAAACCAGTAGTGATTCGATCATGCTGTGCAGCTGTATTATAATTTTCACCTTTTTTAATTTTTAGGCAGTAAATCGAAATTAGTGAATATTTCATCAAGAATAGCCATGACAGGCACGCCGATAAGGTTGTTCTTTGGCAGATGTAGGACTGACGAACTCATTATCAGTACCTCTGCACAGAGAAACATGACTTTCGCAAACCAAAAGTGGGAAAGCGTAAATTCTTTCTTCTAAGAATGTGTATATCCACCTGGCTTTTGAGAGCATAAATTGCACTCGGAAACGAGGCCGTTTGGTTTCTTTGCTATTGTTATGTAAGGTATTTTCATAAACCAACAAGAATGTTTCGATTGAGATAGAAAGTAACAAAGATTTAGGCTGAACGAGATTGGAGAAGTTATCAAGATAACTCAAAGGTTGATTATTTAAACAGTGATAGAATGATCATTCTAGAGAAGTCAACAATACATATGTATATATGCATGCAGAAGGAGGGAGGGGGGCGTTGTGTACAGTTTGTTCTAGAATTGATAAAATTGACATCATGGCCGATTAGGTGTAATAGATCAACAGGTTTTCATTATGTCGAGTAATTACAAGAACTCAACTCAAAAAATAGAGTAAGTTTTGAAATAGATAGAAAAGTAAGGGAGAAAATTAGGTTTCTGGAATTCCGTATTTAAAAATTAAGGCGAGTCTAGAACAGACGGAACTAAAATACGCAATCGGCCAAAGGGCATTTTACTTAAGTTACGTTTACGATGCATTTATTATATGCAGAAATGGTTAACATGCCCCTCATTTATTGAGTATTTTTAAAGAATTCCACTCTAATTTATTACTCAAAAAAGAAACTGAACGAAACAGCTGATTTCAAATTCTAGACCTCGGCCTAAAGCGTCAAATAGAGTTGTAGGAACATTCGTCGGAAAGACACGCGGAATGAGCCTGACATAAACTTCAATAGCTTTTGCCTAACCTGCCAGGAAAAATTTCTAGTATGGACACTATTCAACTGTGCCCATAAGCTCTGCTCAGAAGAGAAGACTGGGGAGGAACAAACCTTTATCACAGCGTCTACGACTATGGTTATCCAAAAAGTTCATTAATACGAAAGACAGGACAGAAACAAGTGGAATAAAGTGCAGCACAGTTAACAGGAAGCTCGTTTGTCTACCCCTAACCTTCAAAGGAGATGAATTAGCCACACAGATGAGTCACCGACTGAGCGCTGTAATAAGAAGAACATATACAACCTTCAATGGCGTCAGTGTGTATCAGACCAAATGTATTGTTAACTTCTCTAGAATAATCATTCTATCACTGTTTAAATAATCAACCTTTGAGTTATCTTGATAACTTCTCCAATCTCGTTCAGCCTAAATCTTTGTTACTTTCTATTTCAATCAAAACATTCTTGTCGATTTATTAAAAAATGCACAATATGTTTTTTATCACAAACATTGTATTCTGTATTCTATATATGCATGCAAATTCCGCTGCTATTGTTCTTATGGCCTTTTTCAATTTCTGAGAATGCATGAGTTATATGAAATAGCTCCTTTTTCGATTACAGGAAAATGACCTAATTGGAAAATTCTTCAAACCAGTTAATTATCGCAAAGCTTTTGAATACGTCGAAAAATGCTTGTAGGATAAAAAATGATGAAAACATTTCAAATGGGGTGATTCCCGGTTTGAGCATCTGGTGTTGATAGTTATAAAGGAATTCAAGGTATCCAATAGGAAGTTCAAATTTCTTACTATTCATTTCCCACACACTTCCATTAACGATTACGACATTACTAGCAATAATTTGATCCCAACTAATTAGTGCAGACATTAGATAAAGAATTGTATTTGTGTAAATCACAGCAGGTTTGAAATCAAATAATTCCAACGTTTCTCACGGAAGCCTGGTCCGAGCTTCTTCAGGGAAATAATCAAAATTAAAATATCAAGGATATATAAGTGAATTCAAAAAACGTATATTTAATCTCCTCGTCCAATCCTCTTCATGTAGTCATTGTCTTCCTAAATTATGATAACTAATCATTCAGTGTGAACTTGTATATCTTCTGTTGCACGGCGTATGTATGTATGTACTCCAATTCATATTCGTCTTGATTGTAAGTATCAGGCAAAAGGGCCATTGGTAACATTTATATTTGCCATACCATACGATCAAATCTTGATCATAGTTTATGTAATTAGTGCAGGTTTAGATAATTTGACAGATTCTTCTGAAATCCTCGTATTGGTGATCATACTAAATGCTTTTTGAAGATGTTAGTAATGGTCATAAAAAGTGACAATTCATCTGTGCACAATCGTGAAATTAGGAATCACTGAGCATCGTTAATAATCTTTGTTACCGAGCAAACGTGTAGTAAACACTACACTTGGTCACATGAAGGTAATCGATGTGACTATTCAGTGGTTTACCCTGAACTCCAATCGAAGTTTATCAATCAGAGTGACTATGCAGTCACCAAGGTAGGCGAAATAGCTTCTCAGTACTATGCGTTTTGGCTATGGATTTTTGGAGTTAACTGAACCTAAGTTTCATAGTTGTTGACGTATCTGCAACTAAGAGGAAACTTGTTCAATCAAGGCAGAGAACTAACAAACTGACAAATACACCTGGTGCGCATTGCTGACACTCTTGTGTACACAGTTCTGTTCTTCAAAGTCTTGGTCAAAATTCTCAAGGGTTAGAAACATGTTGAAATGATTCCGTCAAATGTAAGTTATCTAGGCTTTTTTCAACTAAAAAGCTGACCAGAATTAATGATAAAGAGATTTTCCGGAACTACTTTACATTCCTATTTTTCAAGGATATTGTTAAGTCAAATATAAATATATATGTAGTAAAACCAGATGCCCTAGACTATTTTGCTCACTTGAATCAATTGAATCTCATTGTTGATAGCATCCAGTTGATTTTCAGCATGTACGCTAATGACTGAGGATTAGCTGTTGAGTCAGATTCACCCCCTTGGGTATTATATCGTAATGTAGTACTAGGCACTTGCTGTTTCATGTTGATCAGATTGATAATCTCGTTTATTGATAGTTGATTGTTACCATCTGAGTTTATTTGTGAGGATGCAGCATTGTAATTAGCTAGATTTTGTTGAAGTAGCATTTCTTGCAGATCATTAGGTTGATGGAATTCATCTAAATTATTATTATTGCCATTTGCAGCATTAATAGCCGTATTTACAAATGTTGAAGTGTTCATATCAACTTGAGGATTGATTTCCAATGATTGTTCCTATAAATCACACGGTTAGAAAAATTTGGAAAATATTGTGTGACAGTTTCATTAAAGCATTTTTACTAAGTATGATATATATGTACATTCGTTTGTGGGATTTTAAAAAAATCACTATACTTTTACTGTGAAAGATAATCTAAGACATATCACTATGAAAATTTATTTCAAAACAAAGGATCAAAATTCTGAGTACGTTATTGCTCATCTGTTGGTCTTACATTCCACCTTAAAAAGCATCACTTCCTAAATTTTAACAGTATAATCTGAAAGAGACTGATATGCATAAATTTACAAATTATTGTTAAAAATAACGTTACCTTCTTTAATCTCTCTCAACAATACCGAATGGTTTACTTTTGCACATGAAAATGAGCCAAAGATGTAATGCTTACATTTTTGTTGACAGCGTATCTAATAATGTTTTTGGTGCGATTCGCTTACTTTTAAATGCAATGGTTAGCTAACTTTAATGTTCTTTATGCTAATTATATCACAGTACATTCTGAAATACGTATGGACGTAATGAGTAAATTTTTTCTTGTCAGATTTATGAGACAACTCACTTCTTATTCAAACAAGTCTCAAGTGAAGCATCTACAGTAGAAATAAGCCTTATAAAAGATTATTGGTTCAACTGCTCATCTACAACTAGGACATTTTCGTGTAAAAGCACAGCTTCCTTCTTTTGCCAGACATCACATATGCTACTCGATTGAAGGCGATACACTGCTTTGTACCATTTCACAACAACCTCTTCAAAGTTTCGTCGTGAACGAAGCGCTTAAGTTTCTAAATACATTTTGCTCATTCACAGTGAACATTCAATAATATCGCATCGACACACTTTAAAAAGAAATATATGTATCTCAAGTGACTTATTATCATTCATTTGTGTTATTTCAGTTAAGTGTTTTGATCACAACCTCTTAACTAGTAGGCTGGAACTATCGCCTGCACAAGATGGAAATTTCTTCATACGTGTCACCACATTCTTCATTTCACATCAAAGTATAGAGATATCTACGGAAAGAAGCAAAAACTTACTGCTTCTAAGTTTTTCGCTGGTAATGCTGTCCAACACAATAATGAGACCTTAAAATGAAACCGTGATAATTTTTAATACGAATGATTTACATTTAAAAGCTATTCGATAAATAAAAATTCACCTTCGTTTGCAGGCGACTAAACTTGATCAGTTTCAGATTTGCCTTTTCAAGATAGCTGATGATCACTAAACGATTTTTCCCAGTAGCCTTAATGGTAAGTTTTTTTTTTACTAAGCTTCTCAGTTTCTACTTATAGTTCTTCATCAAGGTTTGAAGTACTAGTCTTTTTCTACTAAGTGAATTACTTCTCAAATTGATATTTGCAGGTGGCATTCCCACTTGCTACTATTGCACAGGTTCAAAGTTTAGGCAAATCAACAGAAGAATCTGGACTTAGGTTGTGCATCTTTAGCCACTCATCAGACAGATGTATCTGCAACCATGTGGAAGCTAATTATGCCTTGGCGACTCAAACACGAGCCCTCAGTGTTAAAGTCACGACGTTACCTCTGAGCTACTTGGACCACCACCGACCTCCTGTACGACTGGAATAGTTACCTTGATCGATCACTGGAAAATAACCGGTTACTTGCTTCTGGATCCTGAGTACTAAGTGTTTTTGACCATTTGACAATACAGTTGCTAAACCAGGAGAGCCAGTACTATGGTCTGCTTTGACTGATTTCAGAGGATGGAAACAATCTGCAGGGAGTTCAAGACCTAGATTTCATGCTTATTCCTACCCGTCAGCAAGTTCATTCACAGACTATCACTTTATCCTTTTATGATGGATAAAATGTCATAAAAATGCAGGCCCTTATTCTGTAAATTTCTAATTGTAGACTTCCATCCTACCTTTCTTAAGTTCGTAATGTTAACTTATAGCATTGATATTGGTACAGAAATTTGTCTCTGATAACTGACATTACTGTTATCAGATTATTTTGAGAAACCAACTTAACCTTTAGATTTTATGACTGAAATAAGTCTACCATGATATATAATTCTCATGCTTTCACTTTTTTAGTTAATATGTTACAAATTACATCCAATACACTTACGTGTGGCTATGTTATAGCGTTAACATCAAAACTATACTATATGTGTCGCACAATGAGTGGTTACCCTGAATCAATGGGCTTATGGACAGCACTCTGGCGTTTTGAATGATTGATCTTGGGTTCGAGTCTTAGTGTGAACAATATCCCTCACTTGGAAGCAGGTTTATTCAATTGAAGTGTCCCAAGTGGGAATGAACGCTCATCCTGGATTCCACAGTCACCCGCTATCCTTCATTATTATCACATACGTATACTGTTATAACTTCTCGTCAGCATATCTTTGGAAAGTAATTTGAAGATCTAAATTTCTATGAAGTATAGCTCTGCATGCTCATCGAATGGCATACAGGTTGAGTGGTTGTGATGCTTTACAGAGGTTTAGACACTAGTTTCAAATCTCTTTGACGGAACTGGTACATCTTGAGCTTTGAAAGAGCAAAGTATAAACTACTGTTATTTTTATTCAAACAATTCCTCATTGTCATCCAAAATCTCTGAGTACAAAAGGTATAACATCATTTGGATGCTTTCGATAAAAATGATTTTCCCAAGTTAGTAGGCATGCTTTAGTGAAAAAGGCAAGCGTTCGTGAAATTGTGTCTGAAAGCTGAATTCCGACTACTTCTTAATTACTCTGGTAGCATAATAGATTATGTAAAGTTTGACTTACAGTATTATTGAGCTGCGAAGGGATCCATGTATTTGTTATCAACCTTGAAATTAAATCCACTGGATTGCTTTGTTCAGTACTGTATTGTTCTCTTATACCTGCAGAACAAATCGTAATAACATTTAAGAGTAATAACAGTTAGATTAAAAACTGAAGTAAGTATGAAGAATGGCAACCATACAGATACTTTGAATACAGATATGTTACCATAACTATAATTAGGTGTACATGAATTTACTTCTTAGAAAAGCATCGTTTTATGGGAAACTTTTACGCAAGGAGTTCATTGAATGATAAAATCAATAAATTTTCCCGTAACTTCTTTAAATAAAATTTAACTAACTTTTGTGTAATTCAGAAAACAAAGTGAAGCCTATAAGTTAGGGAATTCACCTTCAGTATCTCTCTGCATTCGAATGTGCTCGGTTCAGTGCATATAAAGGAAACAAGATGAGTAATCCTTTGTTATTAAGGAAGTGTTATGAACATGAAAACAACCTAATTTGTGAATGACATACCTACACCTAAGTATTAGTAAATAATAAAATCTTTTAAGTCCTTTACTGGTCTCTGAGTTGAGCTAATAACCTCATTCATTATTTTGTAAGTTAAGATACCATCCGATTGCCTAATCAACAATAAGTGGCTTAAGTAGTGAGCTTTAGATCAACAGCTTCACACTTAACATTACTGACACCAATCTCAAAATAAAAGCAAAGTATGTAGATCATTTTGATGGTCATGTCTAAAGTTAGGCTGCTTATTCATTCACTAACATTCATTGCAGTCGTATGTAGCTAAATGACCTTCGTATTCTGTTTTATTTTCAATTACCTCGATAGAATTACTTGATACAACACAGTTGTGGATTGCGTTCATCCTCCAAATGTTACATCCATGTTTCTTTTTTTTCTAGTACTCACCTGTGAAATTATTCTAATGACTGATATGTCATTTTCAAACTGATATTTTTATCAATAATTGCAGATAGAAATGTAGATCACTTTAGATTCTTTGAGTTTTGTTTGATAATCTCAGCTTACCTTAGATCAGGATGAAACATTATTATGAGTATTTATCAACCATTCGTGATAAGAATGAACTCAAAAATTATCTACCCAATAAGAAAAACGTGTTACATGTTTACTCGTTTGATCAACGTGAAATCTATTTTTCAATTTTAAGCAATAATTTGAAATTTGATATCTCAAACATGTTCAATTCGTCAAAAGGCATTAAAAACTGATATTCTGTTTTATTTATACTTTCAAATATTTCAAACACAACCGCATGGATGATTATCGTGCCCTTAAACACCACTGCCCAAGTCAACATCTAGCCCTCATTACTAAAACATTTAGATTATATTCCTAGAAGTTGAACTGAATACTGCAGTGTAATAGGTAAAATAAATCTTAGGAAAGAGAACCAACTCATTGTTGAAACTGTCTGGTCCATCTTTCATGAACATACTTCAGAATTAGAATGATGACAAACCGAAATTTTAACCGACCACCAGTGATCAGACATTCGCTAAAGTAACTAACGACTCAGTATTTGATGCAAAACATAAATGTTCCTAAAATTACTACTAAAGTGGAAACATAAACTGAATGGCCTTCAAGCGCTCCTGAGCTTAAGATACCACTTTACTTTTGGAAATAGTGGAGAATATGGTGGAGTATGAAATAATGAAGTTAGTGCTGATGGTATTGTCTACAAAGACGATACAAACTCCACGATCAAACAACTCACCTCAGAAAACACGATAAAACTAAGATACCACTCTACTTTGATGTCACTTCTATAAAACTGTAGTTATATTGTGACGTACCTGAGCTTTGAATAGAAATATCCGCATTTTGTTGCTGAAGTCTTTCCATACTGGCTTTTTCAGCCGATGCTCTGACTACTGCCATAATTGCAGCTTGTGCCGCTGACGCTGATGTGTGAGCAGCTGCAAGTTGAGCTTGTGAATGACGAAAAGCTGCTGCCAATTCAGATAATTGCTGTCTACACAAAACTGATTCAGTTATATTCGCTTCGCGTTCTCTGATAGCAGAATCTAAAGCTCTCCTTGTCTGTTCAATCTGATTGGTTAAATATTGTTTCTGCTCTAGCGCTGACATACGCTCTTGTAAGTGATTTTGCAGACGCTCATTTGATTCTTGTAGTAGTTTATCAACCTTGAGAAGAAAGGAAAACTTTTTGTTTGTTATCTCTTCTTAGTTAGCAACAATAATAGAATTTTCATCTGATGGAATTGCCATGATTAAATCGAACTTTATGTTATGAAAAAAATTACTCCCAAAGTATCTGATTCGGTATTCAAGATACAGATCTTTACTCAGAATGTCAGCTCCAAGGTTGACCCTCATATTTTATATTGTTTACTTCGAAAACATTTTGAATTCCTAATATTTCTTACAATATTAGTCATTTTTCCCTACCAGTTAAGCTTAGAGCGTGAATGGGCCGCTTATTTATCTTATATCAAGGACAATAGGCATAATAATAAACATATGTTATACCATTTTGTCTTTTCAGGTTAAGGTGAATAGATTTCAGTTGAAAACTTTATTCTGCCATGAACAACTACCTTGAAGTCTTGTCCATCAACCACATTTGCTCCGGTATGACATTCTTGCTTGGAGAATACATATTTCGTAGACAGCGTACTAGAACTAAAAGTTAGTCTGAACATTTTAAAAAGTTATGTCTCAGTCAAGTTAATAAATTTCTTTATTCAGATATGAAGAGTATTTGTGATAAGAATGTCTCTAAATTATCAACACAGAAGACCACCTAGGTGCTTATCACCTGCACAATTACTGTTGAAACTACCTCGTTCTCAATTTGACACACCCAAACTTACAATTTGGCATGATAATTGAGGGTGAAATGAATATTTCTGGGTTATGGCATGTATTAAGGTGGTAGTTTATGACATGTCCAGGGGCTGCTTTTACATTATGGCGTTTTTATAAAACACTATGGAAATTACCTAAAGGTACACTACGCGAATTTCAGAAATGAAAAATTGCGGAGACAAATATTTCATTTAGTGTCACCCGAATTAGTTTTTTATTTACTGGTGTTTTTATGTGCCAAATATTATAATGAGCAGTGTTAGGCCAGAATATCTGACTGGATACCTGTGACTTAACCAGTACTACTACCCCTGCAAATGAATGTACTAAAAAAAGACAATATGTCATTCTTCATCGTGAAAAGAAGTCCACTGCATATCATACCAGCAGCTACAACATTTCATTAGGGTGGGTCATCCACTGTTCAATAATACTAGAAATTTGTCAACAGACAACTAATGTACCGAATATGTACACGTTTTTATAACGCATGGTGAACAACGTCCATTTTGCAATGGCTTCCGAATAACAGTGAGTAGATTTATTACTCGAATCGGAAGTAAAGCCAGGTAATTTAAGCAAACAATCTTCCTGTTAACTATTCACATTGAAACAGTTCCAAACCACTGACACTGCAAATTTTGCAGAAAACTCAGCTGCTTTTAGTTATATTTCCTTTCCCTGTTACCCTTATCTAGTTCACCTTGCTTTCATACATTTATACACAATTACACTTACACAAGAAAAAAAAATGTTTGCTGGGAAAATAAACTCTTAAACAGGTATATCTATTAATACTGCCTATTTTTCCTAACAAAAAACACAAGAATAAATAATAATTACTGTTTCAGTCTATTTACTTTGTAAGCGATTTTATTTACTCTTCAGCATCTTTGATTGAAAATTCACTTTGCTTCAATCACCTAGGGAATCTTTTATAAGCTTCTCTATGATATGAGAAAATACATCGATCATTCATCTATATTCAAATATGATCTAGGAAGATACAGGTTTTGCTCAATTATTTAATCTCTAAACCTTTATTAAATACTTTTAGGGCAGATTACAAAATGACATCGGACAATGAAATAATGAATGCAAATGAAGATTTTGTACTCTGAAGGTAAGACATTGTGGCTTACCAGTCTGCCAATTTAAAGGGAATAAAAAGTTTTAGCTAGCTGATTGAGGGAAATATGATGACACTGAAGGATGAATTTTTCCTATTCTTATCTAAGTTGGTCAGGTGTGACAGTTAATTTAGGAATTGATACTTTAAGGTTAAGAAGAAATTCACTCGGTAACTTATGTAAAAATATTTTATTTCTCTTCATTATTCGACATTTTACAATATCTCTATCCAACAAGCTCGACATATCTGATATGAAATATCTAACGTCTATCTTTTTAATCAGTATCAGTTCACAACTTCTCTCAGTGACCAGCACTACGAATAAGATAGCTAGGGGGGTTACCCATGGCTGACAAATCTGTGTATAAAATCCAGACTTACAGGTGGTCACATGTGGTCTGAGTGGCTTAGCAATAAGGTAGTTCACTTTGGAGTTTTGTGACGATTTTACAGACTTCAGTTCTATATTCATCACGCATTAACCTAAGTTGGAGAACCATTGGAAATCTGCAGTCACTTCCAGACTAAACTGATGTCCAGTCCTTATAGATGTTTGCTCTGAGATTAGATTTCATGAATTTCTGATGAGACGTCGTGACTGGTGGGCCGAACCGCGTTGTTCTTGGGGATAAATTCGCATCAGTGGTGTAAAATGGAGGTCACGCTACTTCGTTAATTTTCAGAAGTAGGAAAATGTAAACCAATGGATTTTGACTAAGTGGCTCAACGGTAACGTCATGGTTGTGAAACCTGAAAGTCCTGTGCCCGATTACCAATAGGATCGTGAGTGTGGGCAGCTGAGAATTCTCATACCAGAAAGAAACATCTGTCCAAAGCTTTCAAATTACCACTGATTCTTTGACTGGTCAGTGGCAAATAACGTGGCTCCAACGATTCGCAAAGCAATTTCAAACCATCAACGGAACATCAGTTTCTTCATGGTTCCAAGTACGCCTTGTTAATGTTTCAACCGTAGCCAAACCTGGTTCAAGAGAACTCTGCTGGTTGTCTCGAAACCTCTTTGCAATTTGTTTACTCTACATCCACTCAATATTACTTGGCTATTATGACTACTTCACAAAGATCGGAGTTGAACAGAATCACTCTGCTCAGCAAATATGTATCAGAAACTAACCAGAATGATTATAGTGTACATCTCGGTAGGACGTCCCTGGTTTTTATTAGTGTAAGCAACTAATTAATGTAAACTTCTACACGGCTGTGCGAATAAAAGAAGGTTGGAGAAAGAGTGCTATCGAAACAAGGAACATAAGTTTACTTACTCACTTTCTTTGTCCTTAACCTTGATGAAAACCTAACAATCACAGGATTTTCATCCAGATGATAAACGCATAAGAGATTTAGTGACTAGGGAGAATTCAAAACCTAATAAATCATTTGTGACAAACTCACATGTTAAAGCATACTTACTGAAATATAAAAATAAGCCATCTGAATTTAGTTTTGAACCAGTATAAGTTTAATTCAAACCCAACCGTTCAAAAGGCGTTTACCTAGATACAATAATCACCACTCTATGCAGTAGTGTTGATCAGTCGGTAACCTTCTTAAAGCTCTTGAAGGCAAATGGAATCCTGCATATTTTATGCTGGAACTCATCATATAAACTAAACCTTTTCTAGCAGACCTTCTTGAAGTAAAATGTTGTAAAAAGGAGAAGAGGTACGTATTGAGAAATTATTGATAAAGTATATATGATATGCAAACCTACCGTGCCGGATAGACGTGTTATATGCTCTTCATTAATAATCTCTCTTTCCTTAGCACGAGCTAACTCCTGTCGAACTTCTTCAATTTCATCTGTGAGTTCTTTTATTCTGTCTTCATATGAATTCCAGTCTTGTTGGGAGATGCACCTTGAACGATTGATCAATCTCAAGGAAGACTCGTTCGGTTTCCTTTTCTTTGCATGTTTATTTTCATGGACAATAACTGAATCATTCTCTAATTCTACCTCACCATCTGATGCTTGTTTATTCATTAACTCAGGATTACTTTCATCAGAACAAAAATGTTCTTCACTCTCTTCGATTCCGTCATCATCTTCATTAATATATTTGCTTCTTGACGACGTATTCAGTAGATGATTTGAAATCGATCTGCTCTGCAATAAATCATCTTCGACAGCATCAAGCTTGATCTGCAACATTCGGACTTTCTCCTCTTGCTAAACAGAAACAGAAATGAAGGAATATTAGGTGTACTATAGGAATTACTTGAACACTTAGCATCAAAATCACTTACTTCAGTGATAATTCATCACCTAAATTTAATGACCATAAAGCAGAAAAGTTTTGACATGTAACTCAAAAACGAGTTGGAAAAGACAAAGACCACAGATGATACCGAAATATAAAGTGAACCAGAAAGACCCAAGTACCATTATTTAATCTCACTGTCCATTTAAAGGCATACCCACGACTACGAGAATACGAGCCATGATCCAACCAGAAATGAAGCAAAAAGTTTAAAGGTATCAACAAATCATAAATCTAAAACAATACCCGTCTACTTTTAGTTAATTTTTAGCACTTCATTGACTGATATTGGTACATTGTAAAGGTCTTCATGAATTGAAGAACATCTTTAAGCAAAAAACATTTATGGCGAAAGCATTATAAGCATTTTATTCTGTAAAATTTAAATGTTTTATGAAGTAAAGAAATTGTTTACATTATGCCAACTCCGTTTTAAGTGGATATGTGAAGACTATCAGCGGAGGAAAGATTTATAGCATAAATTAAGTAATCTATATGTCTAAGAAAATAAACAGACTTCGTATTAACATGTATGTATTTTATTAGTTTAGTATGTGACACAGATTAGTTTCTGTTGGCCATTTTTCAGAACCAGGATTATTATAAATCATCAATATATAAGGCTTAGGCAGTCATTTGTATCGTTGCAATGATAACTCTATAGTTCAAAGAAAAGTAGTTATCCATCTATCTTAGTGTTATCAGCTCCTTGTTCTTCAAACCGATATGTAAGTATATCTTTTATTGGGTTTCAATTATTACTTCTGTTGCAGCATTTCTCAATCTGAACCGGCTGTAAAACATTAACATGAAGCGTAATATGCACCATATTCTAACCATAATCTATACTGCTACGAATATGAAACAATAGGTCAGTACACTAGCCGTCTTAAAAATTGTAATAACAATTGTGACCACATAGTTTGAAAGTGTTTATCGGCTATTGGTTGGGAAAAGTACGATTTCAAAAGTTGTGTGATCACTCCGACAACATTTTGACCTATAATTCCAGTTCAAGCTTTCATCAAGTAAATTATACTGTATCACTGTATGCTATTTTTAAGGAATGCGAATACTAGTTGAGAACTCTTCCTCAAATAGTTGGACACTAGGTACTATAAAACTGAAACTGCCTAACCATTAAATTAAACCTTAATTACTGTTCTGACCTTGGAACTATGCGTTTCGATTTCAACGTGATAAGTGTCTCGCCAAAATATCATCACCATTTCTTGTAATTTTGATTAAATTTTTTTAAGGTAATTTATCTTCAGCTACCCGTAAATATATCTGCTAAGATTGGGCTTATCAGTGATCTCATCGCTACTGCTAGTCGATATATTTTTTGAAGAAACGTGAAGACAATGGAGGTCAGACACAACAGTACTCTCAGTGTGATCTCATTAACCAACACCTTAGTTCTGTTTTGCAATTTGTGAGTTGATATTTAACTGACTTATGCTTGCCACTAAAGTCATATTTATTGGTATCTTAGCATAAAGGCTTGTTACATGGGACAAACCAACCTTTTATCCCTTTCTATATGTGGGTCATTCAGTCTTCCTCAGTCTTCCTCATAACAGCTGACTAGCCCAGAATTCGTATTATTTCTGATATGACAGTATCGATGCTAGGCACCGGAATATTTTTATAATTGAGTATTTCTTCAGTCACCTATCGGTCTGATGTCATAGCTCGCTCTAATAAATCAATAGTACCATCAATCCTACTAAAATGTTAGTTCTAGTCGTTGAATTGAACTATTCAGTCTCACCTAGAGAGGGGTTCAGTCGGAATGTCAATTCAGATGCAGATAACGTTTATATAGACTTATTTGGATATGTCCTTTAATCTTCTTGAAATAATCAAATTCACCCATTACTACTGCCAAATTTTTATGTTGAAATCATAAGATATCGATGGTTTTTTCACACATATAAATCAAATAGTAATTCCAATATAGCTTGCTAATATCTAATAGAAGATTCATCGAGGTTGTTATTACTGCTTTCTGTCTCTTGTTGTCGGTAATTTGTCTAAGTGGATAACGCTCTGGCATCCGAAGCGATAGATGTTGTGTTCGAATTGTAGGGGAACAGCAGCACATTGGGAATGCAGGTCTATTCAGCTGAAGAAACCCAAACAGGAGAGAACACACCCTAGATTCCACTGCTAGCCATGATTGACCACTATGATACGCAAGGTTTTTAAATGTTCCTTACATTAAGATATATATATATATATATATATGTATATATATATATTGTTTTAGAATCTTACACAGGGTGCCTTAGTTCAGGCTGCAACACTTAGCAACGTCACTGGGAGAATAACCGGACAAAAACAAATTAAATTAAAAATGAGACGCAGGGACATAAGAGGGGAACGAACTGAGACATGGAAGTTTACAGGATAGAGTGCGCATATGCATACGACAATTTCAGCCATTCTCAACCAGCTGACTAAAGACTTCAAGGCAATGATTCCTAACATCTTAAAGACACCATCTGGAAACCTTTAACTCACCTTCACAACTCAAACCTGTGGTTTTGGAATAGGGAGTTATTGAGGTTTCTTAGGTTAGTTACAGTTATCCTTCCTACGACATAATCATATTGCAGCTGTTATCGTCTTTACGAAAATACACTGAGCTGACATGAGTAACACATAACCCAGTTTCTTCATATAATGCCAGTGACAGTCTTACTTTCTTCACCGAGTGTTCTATATCTGAATTCAATATTCACTTAGGCTGTCTGAAATGAGGTTCGATTAGCTTCAGTTTCA
The DNA here is from genome assembly GCA_944470555.2 of Heterobilharzia americana. Lineage (NCBI taxonomy): Eukaryota > Metazoa > Platyhelminthes > Trematoda > Strigeidida > Schistosomatidae > Heterobilharzia > Heterobilharzia americana. The sequence goes on along the minus strand of OX104129.1, from coordinate 51,499,440 downwards.
GCTGTCAAGTATAATCAGGACCGAACGAATTCAATATAAAATATATTTTCATGACAGTAATGTATTTTTGATGCATTAATGTGGGGTTCTTTTATCAAGCATCTGTGAATATGAAGTTCATATTGATGAAAGTACTCCCGTTTCCAAACCCTAGTTCACAGCTAAAACGTATTATATATTCTTTGCAACTATTTAATATTATGTCGTCATATGTATATCGTTAATATTCTTCTGAATTTAATTTTATTACGTCAGTGTTTCTACACCTTTTAGAATGTTAATTACAACCAACTGCATGAGCAACATAAATCCACTGCTTAAACAGCTGTCACAGAAATTCAGTGGCTTTGTGGATAGCTCTGAGATCATCAAATTAATAATTGCTGAAACGTGAACAGTGATGACGAAAATATTCATTGAGAATCCTTTTGGTAGTCACTTTCAAATGTCATCATGATATCATCGAGGAAAACGAAGTGAATATTCCAGTGGAGTTTAATTAGCTCATTCCTCATAATTTAGTGAGGTGGGGCTTAAAAGTCATTCTTAATAATAGTTACATTTAAAGACATACGAGTTTGAATTCCACTTATTCATCCCATATATTGGTTTATCAATGTAGAACTTAGCTAAGATCCTCATTCGTTTACTGCGAATATTCAATGGACTCAAGGATAACTCATTCAAGTACTCATAAGCTATTGGAACGATGACCTAAAAGATGGTTTTGCCACTAATTTTTTATCTGGGGGTCCACTTTTTGCCAACCATGTACCCAAACACTTTCAACCTGTAGTTATTTCAGTAGCCAGCAGTAGTGAAATGTAGAAGATGACTTACTTGCCATTTGTAACTAATCAGCTGGGTTTGTGACTTTAAGAGGTATTACAGGGTGGTGCTGAATTTCACTATATGTGTTACAAATAGCTTACCCGCAAAATCCTCTGTCCCTTATCCTAACTAATTCATCATAAAAGGACGTAATTCGATCGCCATCAGAACTTCGGGTCTTCCTGGATGATGATATTCAAAAGCACATTCAGTAAAATTTGTTGCATCGCTTGTACGGACGCTTTGATATTATCCATAATCACATTCAGATTATGTGGGTGAATACATAATGCAAACTCTAATTTTTTAAGATCCATCAGCAGGACTTCCCTGCACCATGATAAAGATTCTTCTAATGAGATTCAAACCCAGAACCTACCACTTGACAGACTGAAGAGTTAAGCGTTGAGCCACCAAGTCGTAGTTGCGTCTCCTTCAGAGAGTATCAGTTTGTCACTAAAAACCCTTGATGTATGTGGTTGGTTATATATTGTTTCTCACCAATTAATAAACCGTCACTATATTTATAATGTCTTCATAAGTAACAAATGAAAAAATCTCCAAAAGTGTAGGGACACGGTCAAATATTTTCATAGCAGTTAACGATGTAACGTACTTTTGCATTAAGTCAATTTACTGTAATACACTGAAAAGAATTTAGACATAGTTCTTTAATTTATGAATATTTTATCTTATTTAAGTCAGGTAGTGTGTCATCACTTACTACACAGGTCAAAGCTCGGCATCTTATGTTACGCAAGTAATCTTGCTGATTACAGCAAACTAAAGTTTTTAACCGATGTAACTTTTTTGAATGAAAGATATACTTATTCTGTGTCAACAAATTTTAAAACAGCGGAAAATATTTGAAAATTATGAATTAGTAAGGAACTAAGTGATCTATCAAATGTATTGGATCGAATTGAGATTTTTATCACAGAACTTGATAAACACCCCATTGCTGATCTTTCTATGGTTATTTTTTCTGTTAACTTTGAGGGAAGAGATTACATCTTTGATGCATAACAACATGTGCACATCATAAAAATGACAGCCGTTAGCATAAGTAATTGCAACTTGCTGTTTTATCTTGTTTTGACTATTCATTTATAGACTAAAAGCGATTGGTAGGCTGCAAAAGCATTAGATATACATTCATACATCTGTATACTGCATTAATGGAATTTCACTTCTCTTTTTTTGTTCATCGAAAAATACTGTCTAGTCTTCATTAACCATCGCAATGCACGTGGTTAAGACTGGAATATTGATTATCTGTAACATGAATAGAATAGTGCAGAACATCAAGGTAAATAAGGCTCACTTCGGAACCTTTTTTCCAATTGACTAGTCTTTTTTGACTCATAAATGATTTGGATACTTTTATGATTATAATTTCCATGTCTGGAAATTGTTATTTTGTGGAATATGTTAAAAAAAGGAACTTTTACTTATTTTCTCCGTTTGATGTGTAGAACAGTAAGATGCTTTGCAATATGTATTATTATTACTGTAGATAGAATTCAGACAAGGAGTTTATTATTTGGTACCGAATGCTTTTCTTAGCCTTCAAAAAACTAACACTTTGAAGTTATTTCCCGTTATCGATAGGTAATTATCAGTAAATTAGGCAACTCTGTGTTATATCCGCTAAAGCCAAATTATGCATGCTGAATAATTTATCAGTTTTGGGGTGAGAAAAGATAAATATGTGTATGTCGACCGATGACATTATTTTCTTCATTGGATATTTGTTAACTGTGAGAACGGAAACCCATTTCTGAAACTGGATTACGATCAATCCGTATAGTAAGCTAGTTTCCTTAAAAGTTTTACGCCATTAATTTTAATACAGAAGCTGTCGTAAAATCCTTAGTGCGAGACATCAATGCACTGGGCTTAGCTCATTTTGGTATCGATGGAGTACGTTACTCAAAAGTCTAAATCCAGAGGAAGATAACCTTGTATTGCCTCCTAGTCATTTTACAGTCTCTACATGGCACTGTCCTGTAATAAAAAATGATTCGATTTCTTCTTACTGGAATATTTTTTCTAATCCGATAACATAGTATCTTATGAATGCAAAATACACATTCACCGTATACGATCTCACACAAAATGTCATTGGTTCAAGTCACCGGACGTTTGACAGAGTAGAAAGTGAGACCAAACAGAGATACAGTATTATAAGATCAGCAGTTTTGTTAAGGAATAAAATTATGTTTTCCAGTGATTAAAGTTATTCAAAGGTAAACAGTGTTCTGGAAGAGTCAGTATTACACTTCAGGGGTAAATATTTATATCTCAATCTAGGTTTACTGGTAAACAAATGCAGGAAATAATCACTAGCTGATACCTGCACTTAATGTAGGCAATGATACAACCCATATACACAGGAGATATATCATTTACGAATGCTTTTCATGACAGTTTAAGCCATCTGTGAAGATTCCCTGCCTTACGTTAATATCTTTTCTTTCAGATATTCTGTAAAGTATGGATTGGGCTCTTTTTCAACCTTGACTACTTTTAGAAAACGCTAAACCACCAAACAATACATTTTGTGTAATTTATTGCTTATAATTGTATTTGAAATTCTTGTTCATACTACTTGTCAACGGGTATCAACACTGAGCGTTGGAAGTGTCTTCATGCTACTAACAATACTCCGCAGGTGAGTTAAATCATTCAAGTAACTGTTGGTCTAGAATGTTACGTGATAAGGATACTGAGTACTGTGAAACTACGATCCGCTGTCATTATTGCTATTCATCTTAATTAAAGATGTGAGAAAAAGAAAGGGTACTTAAGAGGTGTCCCTCGTGCCTTGCGTAGTAGTACAGTGGATCATGCTTTCGTGTTTGAAGCGGAGGACGTTGGGTTCGAGTTTCAGCCAGAACACCAGCACCTGATGTTATGCATATTAGTAATCCCAAATAAAACTAGACACTAGTCTTGGATCTCACCGCTAGCCACCATAAATCAAATAATATTAGTACTATTTTTAAAATAAATAAGAAGGGATTATAAACCTCTGTTTTGATGCTTTTCAAAAACTGAAGCAGGAAAATCTTACATGGAATTTTTCACAATGCTGGCGAAAAAGGCAGTTAGACCTGCAAACTTTGTGCTTCGAAACGCCCTGCAGATTTAATTAGGCATGAAAATCTAGTCCTTCAGTCACTAGTTAATGACTTGAAGGTCAAATTGGTAGGTCAAATTGACCGACTAGAGTAAGATAAGATATGAGCGAGCGAAATGTTTGAAAAATATAGAACAAAAGACCCTGCTAAGTAATCTAAAAAGCTCGTCTATTGCTCTGGTTGCACTGGTTCCTCATCACGCATGCAAACGGGTGATTTGCCACACGTTGCAGATATATGTAAATTTTAATTATTATTACCAATACTGAAAATGAAGAACGAAAACCTTGCGGACCATAAAATATGGTTAAAATCTGTTGGATTACTGTGATACGATTGGAAGAAATCAAATAGTACCCAAAACATCGTTCAGCAAGTATATGATTTCGTATCACTGTAAGCTGTAGTCAACAGTCTAATCTAAAACCGAATCTCACAACGTGTTTTAGGGAATGCATTATCAGCACGAAAGTATCATCTTGTTTAAAGGGTTTGAAATTTATCGATTTCAAGATGGTATATACCACAGACTGACATCAGCTGGAAGACCACTGAAAACCTGGGAGCACTGGACAGAATTTTCTTCCTATGACTGGTCGCAGCAGCGCTCACCTATACAAATTCTCTGGATATCTGCACTTTGTGATAAATCATTCTTGTTACATGTATTAGGTGTTGATTGAATGAACAAAAATTCTGTGATCAATCACTCCTTCCACCTAGCTATATTGGAGGTGGAGGGGAGACTGATCACAGAATCTTTGTTCATTCAATCAACACCTAATACATGTAACAGGAGTGATTAATCACACAGTGTGGATAACCAAAAAGTTTGTACTACTTTTTAGATAAGAGAACGAAGAACCTTTGGACTATATAACGGAAGTTAGGACGTCATACTATTACTTTTATATAAACATGTGCGACGAATTGTGCTTGAAATGTCATCCATCAAATTGTACTGTGTCCCTTCATGCTATGTTAAATAAACAATCTAATCTGGAATTTTCAGAAACACTTTAAGCAGAGAAGTTAGACGATGCGTACTATTAATGGTAGTGAGCAACTGGAAATCATACATATCGGTCGAATCCATCCACAAACTGGAATCAGCTGATATGAATACAAAATCAATATCTCACTTCTTTGGGCTCATGTTCATCACTGATAGTTCATCTCAAAGAGGCGAATTAACCGATCTGCCCTTCTAAGGGCTAGATACAAATTTTCATGGTATTTACTAAGGAAGGAAGCAGGTTTCTGCATAATGATCACTCCGATGTCAAAGTGGCATAGCTAAACGCTGAATCAGATGGAATTATGGTGACCTGGATGATGAAAGTATTTTATCTGAACCTATTCAGGAAGTCAGTTTTCAAATGTTGTTCCTATTTGACATGACTTTTAATACTTCTATTCTAAAAGAGAAGAAGAATGCCAATAATCCAGTGGAGGTAGGTTTGCACTTTTCAATACCGTTATTCTACTTTAATCAGTTTAGTTGTTCCAAGATATTTCTAAGCATGATTTCCACAATTCTAAATCAACCTTATAATCTTATTAAAAGAAGATTCGTTTTGCTGCGGAAAGGAATATAACTAATTAACCTTTTTATTATCTTTTTGTTGGATAAAAATTCGCGTTGACTGGATTGCATTTTCTCATAATTAAACATGTAGTCTGTCAAATACATATGTATATATTTACTTTGTAACATTCACCTTTCGTGATTACAGTGAACGTTAGTGCCGTTTTTGCAAATTAACTGTCTGGAACCTGTCAAATCGACTATGGTCGAATAATGCTACATATACCACGCGCTGGCACCCCTAAGACAGTAGCTGTATTATCTACAGCAAGCACGACAGCGGCTTCTCATAGCAGTAAATGCAGATAATTTTGTAAAAGGTGAACAGCAATTGTATGGCAAGTAAACTGCGCTTCAAAAGCTGCATGCATTTACCGCAGGCCAACCAAGTTATGATGTTCTAGGATAAATGGTAAACTTCCTTCTGTACAATATAATTTCTACGATACCTCTACGAATTGTTTCCCCTCTTACTGCCAAAAAACTTGAAAGAAGGGTATGGGTTCTCAGTTAGATCATGAAACAACATAGTTTAGATAACATCATATGGTCAAGCCAGTCATGTTAGGCAGAAATAATCCCAAACAATAGACAATATAAATGGCATAAAAATTTACTTGTTTAAGCTGCGTTGATTTGAAAGCGAGCTCAGCTCTTAGCTTATCAGTCATATCCTGGGCAGCATTAAGTTCACGTTGAGCTATTAAATATCTTTGTTCTAAACTTGTAGCTAACGACTCTTGATCGGATCTTCTTTGTTCAGCTTCACGCAACTCACGTGACAGTCTTTCAATCTGTTCAAAATATGAAAGTAAATTGGGCTTTTTTAAGTCTCTTTCAAAAATTATGTTTCGTCACTAATTTAAAAGATCGAATAATGTTTTGCATCGTGGCATTTACATTTCCATGTGCATATAAGCATATAGAATAGAATCAGTATAAGGTACTTCTTCATTTCCTTATGAGAAAAAAACAGATGATCCTTGGACTTCTGAAAATCAACTGTGTTCAGTGGTTGCTCTCAATTTCGTTTTTGGTTGTAAATGATGTCATGTAAAAACAATTGTACTATCATCTACTCTGTTAGCATAGATTTTCACTCTGAAGTCTTTACTATTCAGTCACCGTAACCGTCAGCAAAGTTACGGTAATAGCATTTCTTATCGAGCCGACTTTCATTTACATCCATGGTTCCTAACAACAGGTCTTAGTATATTTTATTACTGTTAATTTTAGCACAAAATGCATGAACTTGTCCTGTAATAATACTCTATAGCATAGCGTTCTCTTAGATTGTTTCTCAAAGTTCAGAAACGGTCATCCTTGAAACTCACCAATAGATATTTTCCTCACATTTGTTTTGATAGTTCAGGGACTAACTTCAATTTACTAGTAATCAAATAATTCACACTCGTCGGAGTTTTCCTTAGGTTGCTAGCCTTATCCAAGATCAATGGTTTCCTTAAAACTGCTATCAGAAAACACACACCCAGGTTTCAGCGCACTGATTATCAAATCAGCTTTATTCATATTAGGTGGGGTAACTACCGGATAGGTAAAAACAGCAGCAGTAAAATATCTGACGTTAGTTCTCGAGGTGAAAAATAAGCACAATGACCAGTAGTCCCGTTCGAACAAAATAAACTGGAATTGACTTTCCTAATAAAACTAGCCATACCTAATCACTGTTCATCTTTCTGTATATTTTATTCATCTTCTTTTATGAGTTTGAATACTTTTACTCCAGTTCACTTTACTTTTATACAGCTGATTCTGAGGTTTTTCTGTTTAATTAAAGGGCTATAAGTGGTGCATACCATTATTTCTCTGGATAAAGTTGTTAGATTCCCCGGCAGTTTATCACCACGCTTAATTATCAGCTTTCTCCATATCGTCTTATGCCTAACCTGTTCCTAACAGAGTTTCCAGTATCCCTACCAAGACCTTTTGGTCTTGGACGTGCATCAGCTCTACGACAACTTCAAAGTTCTTCGAAAGACCTTTGTATTTCCTATGTCAAATGGCTAACACCACAACATCGTCTAGTGACACTAAATCCAGAACAAGTCACTGATGAAGACTACTAGAGCTAATTATTAAAAAACTAAGCTGAATACTGCTGAAATATTGAAACTTTAAGTTTAACGAAGTTTCTGCAAAATCGTAATTGCATTTGACTACTGGTTTACTAATTTCTGTTGTTTCTTTGCTTTTCTGCATTTGCTTCCACTGTTTCTCATTACTTCTTCCAGAATCTCCGCTGAATAAATATTTATCCTAATTACTTTTCTTATAGATGTCGAATCATATGCTATCTAGATGCATTCTCATAAGTAATAGTGATACTATTTCCGTACTTTTGGTGTTCGTCTTGCTTAGTTTTTATCATTGCTGTTATATTACATTTGGCAACTTGAATGGATAGCGAGTTGTGTGTCTACTTAGCTGTACATGGAGACGAATAATTTCAACACTATACTCTTTTCTGCGTAATCTTAAAACTAACATCTGTTAACAAAATGTTTTAAATTATAGAAAATAGGAGTAGATGCAGAATAATTTGTTGTCAAAGTTTCTCATTTATGACTAATAGTGTGGGACTGTTCACTATTTGCTACTAATTAATTACTATAAATTTTTACGAAACTATGTGAAAGAACTCTTCGGTGGGTAAGTTTCTAGGGCTTCTATCACCAATATAGGGTTATACTATTTGATAACACATAACAAAGTGGCTTTTGTCTTATTATTATTAAGTTTGAACGCTGGTGATGTGTTCACTTGCCAGAAGAAATCATTGGTATTTGTTCTACATCATATTCAAAGTGGGAAACCTGCTTAAAAGTTCCCGAAAACCTGAGTGATTTCAGTATCTTTCCTCTTTGATTCTATTTTGAATAGATCACTTTTTCATAAGCTTCTCGTTTAACTTACCATGGGAAACAACTAAATGTCTACAAACATTTGCTCATACCTTTAATACTAAATAGGGAAATGAGACGTTAGGGCCCAGTGAGTATCATATAGCTAAAGAGAATCGATTACTAATCAGAAGTAGAACGTGAATAACTTGCCGGAAAAGTAGCAATCAATATAAAGTTGTTTGCTGCTCATTAGTGAGCAGGAAAATGATAACATCCACTCAGTAAGAGTTTTGTAAGTAAAATCTACAATTCATTGAGAACTTTACTAACTTGAGGTAAATGATTTAAAATTGCATTTACTACAGATAAAAGAGAAAATTAACCATCAGCTAAAGAAAGATAACCCAATCAATCAGCTTCTTATAAGACGTAAGTACAATCCAACAGCTTTCTATCTCTTAAGAAAACCATCTACCGATGTGATCTGTTCTGTTGTGAAGGCTTCTTGACTCTTTAAAATCATGCCCGACCTCAATTACGCTTTTAAAAGCTACGTCAGTGTGTCATTACCTCATATTCATTGTCCTTAAATGCAATAGTAACATACAAATTTCATAGTTATGAGTACAGAATCAAAATATTTGCAGTAATACATGTACACATTGAACACAGATATCAGCAAATATAACTTACGTTTATGACTTTCTTTTAAGAAACTTCAAATGTTTTATACCATAATTAATTGCACTTACAAATCAGTTTGCTAAAATACCTTGGAAAGCGAAGACCCACATCACAGCACACACCTTATAAACTGTCATTTGAAATAATCAAATCCCAAAAACAGTAAGATTTACCATGGCTTACTTAACCTACCTGATCATTGGCACGATTTAATTCACTTCGTGCAAGACTAAGAGAATTGGCACTTTCTCTCGATCGGCTTGTTAACTCGATAACTTGTCTTCTAGCAGCAAGTAACTCAGATGCCTGAAAACAAGCAGAAGATGAATCCATTTGGAAACAAATATACAACTTTGAAAACAAACTAATACAATGAAGAGTCTTATAGTGACACTCATGTTAGAGAATCTTTCTAGTTTTTTTAAGAAGACGTATGACTTTCAGACTTTATTCTTTTTCCAGTTGAAGATCATCCATATGTATGGAGAATTCACACATGTTTGGCATTATGACTATCAAGAAAATATGAGCTTGGAAAACTTTATACACAGGCAAGGTGAAATCTTTGTAGATAGAAGTGTATCGATTGTCAGCTCAACCAATCCACTTTATGTGCTCTGAGCAGATATTAGGATGCATGATAATTTTTTTGAAATACAGTGTCATGAGACTGTTCTCGACATTTTTTCTTTAAAATATGTATCTCAAATATATTCTCTATCTTAGACAAAAAATACATTTAAGTTCTGCTCTTTGAGCAACGTTCCATCACTTAGACTAAGCTCTAACAATCTATATCACTACTTGAATTGAAGTAATCAACAATAAAATGATGCCTTTCAAGTGTGTCCTTCTAAACCCTACCTGGATACAGACTGAATTTATATATATATATATATATATATATATATATATATTGCAACTCAATAACCGGTTAAATGTTAGTACCATGAATAATGATCTGTGTGTATTATTAGACAATAGCCCAAACCTCAGTTGGTGAAGTAAAAGTTCAAACCCTAAAATTACTAGTTGGAAGTTGAATGTCTGAGCCAGTCAACTGAAGCTGATCAGTCTAATGCAAACGAATATTTGTTCTGTAGTGAAACACATCTGTACTTTATCACGGAATCAAAACATGAATAAGCTGTTGAAATGCAGACATGCTATATGAAGTCTAATAAGCATGAATTGTGGTCTGTCCTCCACTTGTCTGGTCACGTTAGGAACTCCTTATAAGTTTCATAAAACCTTTATGAATTTTTCACGTATTTGCGGTCACCACTTTGGTATAAACCGTTTACATCATGTTGAGCATTTCGTTTTTTCTATTTTTAAAGGCTACCTGTTCATTGTTAAATGTGAAGTTTGGTTCATCTTATGAAGTGCGAAAATCATGTTTTGAATTGTTTCTATCTCTCGCGGAAACAGTAAAACATCTCGCTGAAAACCTGTACCATTCCATGAACAGCACAAAACTATTAAGCATGCTGAATACATAAAATGGATGGCATTTTTAGTAGCGATTTTCCTAAATTTCACAAACTAGGGAGAAAAGACTTAAGACATGTTTGACTGGCCTATTCCATGAATGACAGTGGTCACTACCAAAAATAATTCAGTAGTCCTTATCAAGAGGTCAAAATCACTCCATGAAGATAGACAAGAGTTATGCCTGAATGTAAGTTGGTAAAAAGTCATAATATTGCTCTTTACATCTGTCTGTACTCATAGGACAGAAACAACTCCGACATTGTGGGAACAGGTCATTCAGTTTATGATTCAGATAAATGTAACTCTGTTTTACACTTTAAGACAATAACAACTGAATAAACATTTCAAGTTCATAAAACGTTTATTCGCACTTTTTCCCTTAGTGTGGTTACAATCCTATTTTATGAGAGAAAAATTCTGATGAATACTTCATGGTATAGCACCATAATGTTTTCCGGTTGTCTACTGAGTGCTGTACAGGCTCAAATTATACAAGAAAAGATATAAACAACATTACACTACTTTGTCCCCTAAGTTCATGTCTCAACTGATTATACATTGTTTCGTAATGGCTACGTTAATCAACAAATTTACTGCAATTTTCTAACAGTAGGACTTACACGTTGTTCAAGATTCTGCTGCAGTTCTTTTATTCTATTTGCTGCTTCAATAGCAGCAGCTGATGCTGAACCAGAAAACAAATTCGATAAAGAAACACTTGAAACAGGCGACGAAGTTAACGGTTCTGAACTTTTACTCCCCACCATTGTTCCTTGTGGTAGTTTTGTTGTTTCTAAATCGAAGTGGAACAGAGGATGCAACAAATTCATACAATTTATATTTTTAACACTATACGCAATAAGTATCTTAGTTTACATATCGATAGAACTTAATGGTACAAATCTTAGCGAATTCAAAAACGTTTAACAACCTAAACTAGTGATTTAATTTCTAGCCCAATCCAGATGAGGAGACACAAACCTGCAGGCAAACTGAATAGTTGTAGTGCAAGTTTTTTTCACTATTCGAAGCTTATAATTAAGAACCAAAAGATTAGTCTCCTGACTTTAGATTTATTTACAAAAAAATAACAAGACCGAATGCATGAAGTAGCAGAATGTGACTTGGTTAACATAACGATAAAACTGCAATAAATTGATCACCGATTCAATACCACTCTTATCCATCTGACTGCTGAAATGTTGTTGTTCTCAAGAACGCTTTCTTCATAATCATTCTTCTAAAAATTGATTGACTGTATTTTGTTGGCTGACTGCTTTTTACTTTATTTATAAATGTTACATTTGATGTCTAGATAATAAAACAAGATATCTTTGACAGAAAAAAATAAACTACTTGCTATCATCTCTGGGGTAAATATTTACTTTCCTCCTAATATCTTATTCCGTGTACAAACATCATATTTGTGTTTTCTTTTTAGGAACAAGATATCATCAAACCTAAAACGATAGTCCACGATTACCGGCGAATGAAATATTTCTGTCTACAAAACTGTGTTCTTCCTACATATTAAGGATACATTATATATGTAGCAGAAGTCTTTCAGTCAATGGCTAAATTTTCAAGAGGGAAATTAATTTGATAAGAGGGTCAAATCAGTGGCAATCTGATATAGAAGACGACTTGGTTTTATGAGTAAAGTTATGCATGAGAACAGAAACATAACTGTCTGAGGGGTGGTTGCAGTGAAGTGATTGTCTTTTTGACGACTCATTTTCAAAGTCTTATTCTCGTCAATAAATAATCCAAAAGATACAGCGTTCCAGTGGAATTAACTGTCAAAAGTTAAAGTTATTGGAACACTAAAGATACGTTTGGAAAAGAAGTGTAAGGAAGTTACGGTAAAAAACATTCCATAAAGTTGGCAAGTAAAAATGCAAAAAGTAAGCAAAGTAATGAGCACTACCTAATACCAAGTTTGATTCTTTTTGTGTGAAAGTACAGGGTGAGTAAGAAACAAAAGTTAATCTGTAACAATTTTAAGACTACGGTAAAATAGGTCACTATACATATTTCTTTTTAAAACATATTTAAGCAATGTATTTATAGAATTGTATTTTCACACTTTACCGATTTGAAAAGGACTCATCAAAAAGGCGATTATCTTCTCTATAACTTCCTTAATGTTTTTTGTCTGGATAAAGAGAGGTATTTCGCAACAACTTCTTGGAGAATTCGATAAATATACATGGACAACATATGTTTTAAAATTCACGACCAAGGATGAGTTCCTACATCTAATCACCATTGATTAAAAGACGCTTTCCTAAGTACTAACTAAAATTAAACCTACAAACGATCGGCAAAGGTGGTATGTCCAGACGGTAGAAATGTTGAACAGTATTCAATGAGCCAGAAGAAGTAACCCAGTGTGTATTGATTCTACCAAAAATAAGAAATATTCAGGAAGACAATATCAAGTTAGGGTTTGTTTTAGCTTGAAGAGCGAGTAAGCGTTAGATATATGCCTACCTTAAAGTTTGATGTTTAGAAATATGATGATTAACAACTTAATTATAGACAGATACTTCCAGAGCTTCTGTTTCCGGTCGTACTGCTAACAGTGCTGTCGGATACTCTTAAAAAAACTAACCAACGACTGATTCTATCATTATTCAAACCAGTCACCCTGACACTGTTTTATGACCATCAAGTACGATTCAATCCTATGATATTTGCAGCTACAGTTACTTGAATATTCAGATATAAATAAATGAACTTGACATATCTTTTGAAAACTATGCTACTCTTAAATAAAAAGTATCGTATACCATATAATGTAAATAAAATTCAAAGATTACTAAATGACCCATACACTAGGTGTCCAAAATTATAGTTCAAAACAATCATTGTATTTACTGATGAAGTAGTCAGCTAATAAAAAAGTTGAAGAGAAATATTTCAAATACTTCTGAAAGCTTTAAGTTAAATAGAAATGACAGTACTGTAATATACCGACTGAAAGTAAGACAAGTCCATAAAATAAACCATTCAAATAATCACTGCAATAAACGTCTTTGCCTTTCTTCACTCACCTCCAATAGAAAATCGTTTCAATTGATCTTGATTGACTTTAGAATTTGTCTCATCAGATTCCATTAAATCATTGTCAACTTGTGTTTGAGTAGATATCAAGGTTTGGTTTATATTGTTGTTACTTGGTGTGGTTGCAACTACAGTACTTAACGTAGATCGTTTTATTTCCGATAATTCATTCTCTAATTCCGTAACTTTATTTTGTGAAACTCTTAGTCTGTTGTGCACCTTTTCATCCAAAACCTTATGATGTTCAAATAAAGATTTCAAAGCTTTTAAAACCTCAACTTCAGAACCTAATCCTGTCATTGAAGGACTAATTGATCCCGTTGCTGTATTCAATGCATAATTAGAGGAAGGATTTAAAATATCCATTTCTGAGCAAACTGGTTCATTATCGGTTATTGATCCACTTGGAACTAAGGAATTAGTACTGGTGCTCATAGCTGTGGATGTATGGCGTTTAACAACAGTCATTCTGAGCGATCTCTCATGCCGTGCTACAAGATTTTCCAAATGTTCCAAAAGAATCTGCAATTCAGAAAAATATAGAAGGAGAATGATAGGTTATGGTTCATCTGAGACATTCAGTATCATTTTCATATCAACTTTCTGATACTTTTTGTTTTTTGAGTGGGTTATACAAGGACTAGGATTGTAGGTTATCCTACTTGACAATTCTTTAGATTTGAAGACTGTTGGAAATTTAGTGTAAAGTAACTATGGGAGTTAAAAAACTCTTGGACATAACAGGAAGAAATGGCAACTCTTGTTTCATTTTTAGTCAATCAAAACAGCATCAACTGTGGTAACGAAATTTTAAAAATACCTGCCATTTGTTGAATCGAATTTGCCCTGTCACAGATGATGTTTGCCTCAGTAAAAGCTCATGTACATATAAAGTGATAATTTTGAAAAAGGTTTAATATGGACTGCTACTCGAAAACTTGGAAAATGAGCAGTTTAGTTAGCAAAGAATTATTTCCTTTGCGTGTTACAACCATAATACTAGGATGAAAAAGGTCCTGTGATTCACTATTTGGAAAATTCATTCAGACAACAGTCATACGAACCCTCAATAGATGAGATGCAGTTGAGACGAATCCAGCATTATCTTCGAGCCTAGTCTTTACAGCATTAATGTAACAACTCGTTCGTCATTAGATGGAATTCAGGACTTATAGGTATCATCCGCAACCCGCTAAGACTGGATAACCTTAAAGTGGGTTGATTGCAACTGAAACGATGGATGCTACTACTGATTACCAGCTATTCAACAACTTAAACATGCATGATTTCTCCCTTACAAGCCTCCTAAGCATACATTTGACGCACAGGGGTAGACTTAGGATGGATGGTTCCAAATCGAATTAAAATTTCTAACTGAATATGTCGCAGTACTGAATTCTGTCTAGAACTCTTTGTATGGTTAATATGAAATAACCAATGTATTAAATAACGTATGTCATTTTATTTTATTGCATAACATTTTCGACACCACAGGAGATAAAACAAATAAGGAACGAAGATATCTTGGCCTTAAAGAGAGTTTGGTGCAATAAAAGAAGTCAGTGAGAGTCAGGACACCTGATAGTTAGCCTAAAAAAGTTCCCTAACGTTCAGCATTATATTGGATGTAAAACCGCATTGTAGTATAAATCATGAAATACTAGCAAGCATGGTTTGGATATTAATAATCCTGTGTTGGGAATTGTTGGGAATTAGTTAGAAGCTGTTTTTTCTGTATTGGTAACAATGATGAAAGTGGTATATGTAAAGGAGGCAAACATCTATATTTTATTCAGTATCTACCACAGCAGCGTCAGGTCTTACAGCACGCACTCTACCATTATTTCACTGGCTTGCAATCCAATGACCCACATTTCCCTATTTCTTTTAACTTGTCGAATAACATAACCATAATCCAGTGGTATTGCCAGGTAATTGTCTTCACACCACACATAGTTGACCTTCAAGGCTATGACTTCTCATTGAAACCTCAAGAAATCCATTTCTAAGTTATTGAATACTGGGCCTTGTACAGTAATTCAGTTAACTATGTCCGGAGATTTTTGATTAAATTCATGGTAGTGTTCACAATGAGATGACGTTAAAACTTCTGTTTACTCACGGTATATAGAAATATAAGCAGCACAATATGGTTCACTAAATTCAAACCTCTTGGTTGGGTGATAACATGTTTATCGTAATGGCGGATGATATTCAGCTAGATCATTTGCGGAGTCATGGGTGTCTTCAGCTGAAGAGTTCCACACCAGAATAAAGCCCGTGCCTAGTAATTCTAGGTCCTCATTGGTTCTTACAATGATATCATTTCATAATTAACACTAATTCGAACTTAACGGACATGTCTATTTTGTGTTGAATACTTTCTGTACAATCAGTGGTTCACTCGGTGGATAAAACGATTTTCGTTTCATGTGTTCCGTGGGTTTCTTATCACTTGTAGTGGTTACTTAGTCTTCCCATATTCATTTAGTCATAATTCTAGTTTAACCGTTTCGTTTAAATGTATCATATCATCTTTCAGATAAGAATAAACTACAATTAGCAGTCATAACTGTTTCATCGTCACATGAGTAACAGTATACATAACCATGTATGTAAGAATAGAACCGCCTATATGTTTTTCGTACACGTGGTAACAGTTTCATATAAATAATCATATACTTATTTGAAAAACGGAGCAAAATAACACTTTATATCACTCACTATTCAAAAAAGAAGCTGAAGTTGTAGGACAGGTAAACAAACTAAGTAGCCATTCAAGTGTTGACCATTTTATCCCAATGTGGACGTACATAATGTATAGGTGTAAAACTTGGGCATTGTGGTAGCAATTAATTCCATATTAGATTTGTTTATTTGATTCATAACACACAGTGATCTAGTATTATATACTTGATGACGTTTCGAGCATAAATTATTGCTAATAATCATATCAATATGTTTTACACGAACTGTTAGCCAGTCTGTTCGTGAATGATCAGGACACTCCTCCTTTGTTGAAATGATGAGTATGCATGTTAACACAAATAAACCTTCAAAATAAGTCTCGTCAGTGTTCGATTGCATTTAGAATCCATCCCGGTATCAAGCATAAGTTCACAAACTTCAGAGATGAGCCCTGTTTCACATATAACATAGGGCACAGGAATTTATCAAATAGCACTTTCTTGATTTTAATAGACCACTCGGTAACCAGTGCACTTTTATTAACATGCTGTGCACAAGGATTAATTGCTGTATTGTGCACCACAGGTTTTTGTTTTATAAGTCTAACCAGTTCACCGGAAGGTTTCCAGTAGGAAACTAGATAAGGTAGGCATCATAACGTTTATTTTAAAACTTTAGAGTGGTGGCCTGGTGTAGTTAACAAATCCTTACACATCTAGATATATTGGCATCTAGTTTCGTTAGCTTATGTGATCTTTACATTTTGTCTAAATGTTACGTCATATGATAGATGCTTGGATAAACGAGAATTTTTACAACAGTATTATCTAAATCGAGCCGTTTAATGAATACACACTATCATGTTGCAAATTACTATCAATCACAGAACAAAATGTTATTTATATAAAAAGACGGTGGAAATAATCACTGTGTAAAATTGAAAGCTCAATTGTCAGTAACTTTAACCAAGCGTATAGATGCATTTGTGCATCTGCATAAGTGTACATCTTGCTCCAATTATTGAAAAAGATTCCATGTTCGTTATTGCTTAGCAGCAATTAAAAAGTTAAAATAAAATAACCCACATATCATCTATAATTAATCTAGTCATCTCTGAAATGAGTGCTTTGTTTATTAGCTAGAATCTAAACAAATCCTCAGTGATCATGCTATTCAGCTCAGATGAAAACAAAGCCATAATAACAAAAAGTTCCTATTACGGGGTTTGCAAGAATTTAATTTATAACATTGTATTCGTCACGGACTGATTTTATTAGGAGAACCACTGAAAACCTGAGAGTACTGAACACCAGTCTCATTCTAGTATGAAACTTTACAACAGATGCTCCCACGACCTCACTAGGGATTGAATTCAGGATATTTAGGTTTTACCATTTAGTCACTGGATTGAAGTTTTATGGTCTACAGTCTCCTACAGTTTTCGACTATCTATCAAAGCCTTCAGTCGACATCCGCTTCATTCCCAACTGATTCCCATAATAGTCACTGCGTACTGCTGAGGCGTCCCATACTAAGATGAAATGGTTGTCCCGTGCTCCCAGATTTCAGTGGTTCTAAAACTCATGAATACAACTTTAAATTTTCTTCAATCTTAATTTTGATTCTCACACATTCAACCGTTGCAGTTAGGATTACTTAACATCACCCTTTTGATTTTCAGTTAATAGCACTGGTAAAAGACAAATGTTCATGAGTCAATGACGGGATGACTGCTCAAGTAATGCTTTCCTCCACTGAAGTGATTAAAATCTAACAATCATAAAGTTTCAGAGATGAAGCCTTCGTGTTAGATCTCATGACTAAATTAGGAAAAGTGGTCTTAAAATTTGTGTTTTAGCCCACTCAAATAATACAGCACTAAAACAACATCACTTTTCTTAGCGCTACGTATGAAGAACTTAAAAATCTCATGTCCAACCACTGACAAGTTTTTCCAGTGAATCTATGAGATTGGAATGACTCTGAAGCAAAATAATACCAGGTTGTTACCTAGAGCGTAATAACATCAAAAGCGATATAACTTTTGGTCGATGGTGACCTTAACATAAAAACTGAGATGACAGATGTTAGCATTGTTATGTCAACTCGATATATCATCAATAATTACAAGTGGGGCGACCTTGGAGATGTTAATAGTTCAGCTGCTGAAAAGCAGTATCTTTGAAAACCTTATACAGATACACTAAGAAATAAACATAAGGATTGTAGCGAATCAACTTTGAATTTATTTTTCTGAATGTGATTCTAAGGGGTGACATTAAATTTTATAAATTCGCAGATATTAAGCATCTGTTAGTGAAGAATTAACAAAAAGTAACCTATTTCTATTAAGATACTGGAAAGAAGATAAGTTATCTAGCCTTGAACTAACATAACTGAACAGTAAACGTTTCTGCCCAATATATGACAACATTCCTTCTTCGAGAAGACATTCATGAAACACTTCTCGTCAACTGTCAATAACTTTTCAGTAGTGCATTCAGTAACCCACTCATAACACTGAGTATTGTTTATTTCATATCCAAGTATTCTAGAAACTGTGCCTAAATGCGTAGTTTTGAGTAGATTGATATGCTTGCTTGTTCATACAATATTGAGTTGAATAATTTCCACAAGGTTTTTTGACAACGGTGATTCTCATGACTCAGTAGCCTAGTGTATAGGAACTCAACTTGCAAAACAGTGAACACTACGTTTCAGTTTTTCTGTGAACGCTTTTACTCACAGAACTGCTGCTGTATTAAGTTCATGGTTCTTGAATAGAATAAATGGTGCTTACTGGGTTGCACTGCTAGCCATCTTCAAGAAAATCTCATCAAATTACTTGTTTCACAAAAAAGTACACATAAATTCATGCAACAGACAAGATAAACTAAACTTGACTGAAGAATAATATTCATATTGCTAATGCGTAGGTAATATTCATTTCATGGTGAATAATAGATCTAATGTTTTTTGTTTTATTTAGTTTCTATGTAAAGGTTCATATCACAGTTAAAAGCGAATGAAAATATTAGTATTATTCAAATGTAATCGTTATTATGGATTACGCTTGCACTGTTTATATCTATGTTCACATGTAGTAGAAATGGTATGATAATCAGCATGAAAATGTTTTCATGACTATTGCTGGATAAAAATTCCTCCTCTGTGAGATACTGAAATTAGGTCAACTTTCATCTTATCTCTCCGCCTACTGGCTCAATGATAACATGCTGGCCACGGAACCAGAAAGTCATGGGTTCGATCCTTGGTAGGATCATGGATATGCGCTCCTAAGAAGTCCCGTACTAAGACGAAACGACTGTCATGTGCTCCCAGTTTTCCGATGTTTATAAACTAATGTCAGCCCATGATGAATACCAACTTCAAATCAATAAATAAATTTCCGCAAACCTCCAAATTGAACCGCATTTTTTTATGTGCTACAAAAAGAGCTACATTTCGATCACCGTAGACAAGAATAGTACTGAAATTGTAAAAAGGAAGTGAAGGTAAACTCAAACGTGTAGACACAGTTTTAGAATCCTTATACTACTTTTGAAACTTCTTTCACCGTAAGTCAAGTAAATTAGATTCTTTCGATAAAGGCATGTTTATGGTGTGACTATCACTGGAAGTGTTAGATACAGTAATATAAAATATTTATTTATTCTAGTCTTATGCTAAAATTTATTTGTAGGCACTAGAAGTAACCTTAGGTATGCTGCGTAACGGTTCAAGTGGCCACATATCACATCAGTACCTTAAAAGCCATATGACTAAGAACAGATGTTAGGCATTATAAACAGTCACATAAATGATATAATCAAGCAGCTGTATACCGATGTGCAATGTGGTGAAGTGACAAAGCTTTGAACCAAATCAATCCTATGTGAGAACCTACTTTTGAATTAGTGGTACTGTAAACCAAGTCATAAACAACCATTGATTCTTGCTATTTCGGAAACTATTAGCGAAACAACTTGTTTTTACTTTTTAATTCTTCACCCACTCTCACAAAGACAATAATCCAACAGTAACTGTCCTTCACAAATTATTCCTTGTCGGACTTCGAAAATACTGTACAACGAATAAATTTATTGAAATATTACATACTGAGAATTGTAAGCCGTATCATACATATCATCTGGATAAAGTGAGGATTGTTACTGAGAGATTTCCTAGCATGTATGTATTTCTCATGGTTTAGAAACAGTTGTGAAACCACTAGGGAAAAAACAACTGTCTTCTGAAGTATTCCAGTGTAGAATGCACCAGAGATTTGTAATGAGAGTCCAAGATCCAAAGAGTTTTCTGAAAACTAAATACCCTGATTTAACAGCCCTCTCACACTAGTTCGTGTCTATTATTCTTTTGAATTTATTTATTTCATGTCAACGAAAACATCCACACATTATTCAAAAGGGTCTGTAAAACTATTGTAAAAGATATCGGCATACTGCTACTAAATCAAGAAGTGATAGCCTGGAATTATATTTTCACTTTAATCATGAAGTTACTTCTGTAGAACTGATTGGATACACAAATCTGTAAAAGTGCTTATAGTCAATCCGGCCATATTCATGAGATACATTATATTCCACTTATCATTAACTCGTTTTTTATTTTAGCGTGAAACCTTATGTTGCTTTACTAATGTATAAACTGATCAATAGTGTGCAATCAGTTCTCTGTACTCGGTGCGGATCAAAGCCTACAGATGGAATTTGCAATGTGGTCACTAAGGAACTTGATGTGACACTGTAGTGCACCGCATTTTGGTGTCATACGTTGAAGGTCAATGTATAAAAAGTAGTGCTCAACCCAAAATTTCCTGTTTGTTAACGTTCATCAGCCAGATAAATCCGCAAAGATGAGGAGGTTTGTTGTTCGCTTAGTTGTTCAAACCTACGTCACTAAGGGTTGAACTTAGAAACGCTATGACTAAGCTATTCAGATCACTTGATTCACTCCTAAAGATCAGTAATAGCCTTAAAGCTTAGTTATTAAGTCTCCAACACGAACATTAAATGAAGTAGGTTTAAATCCCTAACGGAGTACCTGTTTCTCACGGATGCAGGCAAGCGTTGCTGATGAGCCTTAACAAACACAAAACCTTGACTGAGCAGGGCTTCCTTCTATTTAATTTAAAAATCTAAAACTTCATTGATAGATAAACATATATTCAACCTACAACTGTGGCTTATTAGTCTAGATGGTCGACTTCAAGCCAGTTTGTCAAGAAACAAACTCTACTTCAACTGCCACGGTTTTGGCAACTAAGTAGAGTCATTGGCAAATTGTATTACTTAGTGCATGAAGCTGAATATAGTTGATTAGTTGCTTAAGTAAGCTAAGCAATGTCCATCATTAGTATCTATTTAGAGTTAATCTGTGCATAGCACACAAACTTCTAGCTGACATGTATCATTCGCAAATTCAATCGATAATAAGAAACCATGGTAATTCATGAATATACCACATACAACTATTTTATGTAAAAGTGGCAAATTATTCAGTTTATGGAATCTCTTTCAACAACTTTGAGTTGATTTTCATCAGAAAAAGCATCAGATATGATTCAATAAGGCAACACATGAATATCCTAGTATGACCATTAAATATCACTACAGTGAATCATCCTGTAGGTTTCTCTTTTTCTAAAATATAACCTAAGTTATAAGATATTTCAAAATACCTCAAGTGGTAACCTCAAGCCATTATAACCACCATTATTTACCCACCAATAGCTCACTCGAAAAATATTGCTTCCTGTTGTATAGAGGTCATACATTAGTACTGACGAGAATCTTCATGAATATGACAGGTATAAAATCGTTACTTTTGAGAATTATACTTTGAAATCCTGAAGATTCTAACTGATCAGGAGAAATAAATAAAAATCGATTTCAGTGTCTGAGTTTTCTAATTTCATTTTTTCCATTGTAAGTCATGAAAAGAATTTTATATTTGACTTTTTTATTTAGAAAAAACCCAACCTTCAAAGTGCAGTTGGTGCAAACTCAATTCATAGAAGCATGAAATCCCTAATTACTTAATGCTACAGTCAAAATGAATGGTTCGGAAAAATGGGAATATCTTTGTATATGGGTGTTTTATTATTTTGTCATATCTGCAATGCTTCCTAACAATGCATGGCAGCAAAATCTACGACAGGCAATTCTTAATGATTAGGGTTCATTAAATGAGTATACCTATGCAATAGTGAATGTAATTATTCTAAAACGAAAGTCAACTAACAACTCGTTACCTCAACTGTCACAGATTTTTACTTACGACAGCCACCTAAAGTTGATTTTTAAAATTCTCCGGTAGCAGTAAGTGAATATTATGTGTTCAATATTAACTTAGCTGTTTTTAGAAATATATATGATATGGTTTTGAGATAACTCCTGCTAGGGAAAAACTCTAACAAAACACAGAATTATGAGGAAACTGAACGTTTTGGATTGTCATTGGTTTTGAACGAGAAAATGAGCAGTATTGACGCGAACTCAAGAGACCGAAGTGACAATTATTTAGCATCTCAGTCAACACTTTTTGTACGCTTAAACATTACATTAAAATAAACTTGTGGAAACTGTGATGTAATCTGAACAGAAATAGCATTTTTCACAAAGGTTTTAGGATCCCCAAACTACATTTACTGAGTGGTTATCGGTTTTCATCTCATGGATAAACATGCATGTATCGACTAAAATGTTACTCTAAAGTTATTTAACTTCATGCCCCCTGTCAAGTACGTGATGTGCATTTAAACTTTCGATCTAATCTAGTCCTCAAAAACAAAAGTATTTTTATATATTTGTTTAAGAAAATAAGTTGCAACCCTTCTATTTACCTTTTTAATCTGCTAGAGGTTGTAGAGAACAATTAAAACAATCAATTATTTCCCTAGTTAGCATTTGCTTGCGTTTTTCATTAGTTTATCTAATACCACAGAATAATTTTCCCCATTGGATGTATGCTGTTAATTGAAATCTTCAGTTGTGCATAAAAAGGCAGTCATTATCTGGTTTCCTTCGACTGCCAGTTGAATAAACGGTGTTTTCTGTTGTTTACTAGTAACAGTTTTGGATTAGTTTCCAATTCCTAACTTTTCATGAGTATTTCAGAGCAACTATTCTTCTGAAAAAACCTACTACTCAAAACGAACTTACCCTCTAATTCCTCCCCCAAATACAGCCTCCTTGCCTTATTGTGTAGTGTTCTCTGATATCAAAAAAGCACAGTTATAAAATAGATCATATGAATAACAAATACTGGCCTAGAGAAATTCAGTGTTCTTCCTGTTCCAAATACCTGACATTCACCGATTTCATAATCGTTTATTCTGTATCCACAATTTACCCCTTGATTTATTTTTTTAGTTTCATTAAAATACATCCGTTTTCAGATAATTGTTTCAGAGGCTTCAGATTGTTCGTCTGTATCAATATGTCAGGTTATACTCTACTCCAATCATTTATATAGTCAGTCATGAGATAATAATGGAAAGGAAGAACGCAAGGTATGCAAGTATTTCCTAATATCTGAAAAATTATGATTTCATGAACAACTTCGGTAATATAGACTGTTCAATAATGATTGATTCTAAGGTCTGCTTCCTGTAAGCTGCAGCGAAAATTGTTCAGACTGAAAGTAAGAGTTGACATTTGACTGTTGAATCGGATATTCGTAGTAAGTATGCAGAATTTTTAATATAGTGATCATTAGATTCTAACCTTTTGTATGAAAAGAAAGATGTTTCTGTGGGAAAAAATATCTGGAGTTCGGTTTAGTGTGGTAATCCTGCCGAAGTTTTCTCAATCTGGTTTTAAATGCTTCTGACGTCTGTGAAGAGAACTATTTCTTCAAATTAGGAGGATCGGTATCTTATTTAATTAAAAATTATAGTGGATAACTGACCGAATGCTCCACTGAATACATCTGAAGAAGCACCTAACGTAGCAGAACCTAAAAGCTTTCAATGTGGTATCCTCTGTTGTTGACAATGTTAGAAATTTAGAATACCAAACAAAACTAGTATGTAACAATGTACCAATGTTAAAATACTCCTGTTAAATAACAAGTGTAGTTGCTTCATAAATGGATTGTATAAATACAAAAATCTAATACTCATTGTTGCTTTTTCGAAGTAAAAGACTTCAGTCAATACTCACTTCATATGTTTAGAGGAAGTTCATGTGTGAGCAAGTAGTAGCGACGAAAACAAAACCGCAACCAAATCACAAGTCTCTGATAACACTGAAAAAATCCTCGCTTTTACTCTAGTAATGGCATCAATGTCACTATCTGTGAAGTTTTGAGAAGCACACAAAGTCTAATTGCTACGATTATTTCACTCATTAGTGCAATGAACAGAAAAAATCAAGGGTTTTCTTTCTTTTCTATATCGTAGGAAAATAGAGAGCTATAGTTTTGTTTCAAATAAATATTCATTCATTGCTTAGGGGATCTCTCAAAAGGTTTCTTTAAGCTAGCTTGAGTCCTCGGCAAATAAATTGAGATGGTTAGTATAAAAGTATGCGCGTATTTTTTGTGTTTAACGCCTTACACTAGCATTAATAATTTGCTCATAAAGTCCAATCTAAGTGGTAATCACTACAGTTTATAAAAATATTTTCACTCAGGTTGGAGGTTTGCGATGATTTATGGGGATCAAGTTGGAGTTTATCATGGACTCACATCACTTGCTGGACCACTGAAAAACTGGAAGCGCTGGACAGCTGTTCCGTCATAGTGTGGGACTCCACAGCATTGCCCATCGATGATACCACGAAGGATAACCGCAAAACTCGTAAGTCATGTGTTCAGTTTCAGGAAGCGCCATGGTTACATATTCCTGAGTAGTCCCATACTATAACGAAACAAATGTCCAGTGCCCCTAGGTTCTAAGTAGTTTTCCAACTAATTTCAGTCTGTGATGAACATCAACATATTCTCATTCAAATAAATTATTATTATTATTTTATTATTATTATTATTATTTGAAAATCGCATATTTATGTATTACAAGAGCAGTTAGTGACTGTTTAAGTTATAACTTCATTGCCTTAGACAACATTCTGTAGGATTTGGTATCATAAAAGGAGTAGCTATTTAGGTTAAAACGGAGAACTTAAACTCAACCAAGTTATGGAGAAAATATCATGCCAGCGCTGTGTTAATTGAGCTATGAACCCTGACATTTCTAATTTGGTTTCAGTATCTCGCTTATTGCGCATTGCATCTGTTCGTCCAAGAAAACAAAAGCTTCTATCCTTTTTTAACTGATTTTGCTATACGAGATTTTGTTTTGGACGAAATCAGCTAACACGTGTTAACTTTCTAACGGTTACTGGAAGATAATGAATGAACTACGAAAGAAATCTTGAGCTGTGACTGAACTGAACTTTTTAGTCTTTTGATTACCATTTGGGTACTCTATAAAATTGTTAAAAAACTGAGTGGCAAATTTCTGTTCCACATGACCTTCTAGATAACTTATAATGATGACTTTCCATATAATTATTCCCGCATTTAATGACTACTTTTTAATCTTATTCACAATGACTTTATAAGACACAACTTGTATGTATTTAAGAATATGTTTACCCTTTGAAGTAATTTTTTCTACTTTTCAGTTTCACAACATACATCATTTCTTGTGCCAAATGGTCTTTGGGCAATGGCAGTTATGACATCCACACATATTTAGACGTATCAAAATCTTTACCCGTAAAAGAAGTATGTTTCCATTATTCTAAGCGATGCTATTTTCAATCACATTTTAAAAGAACCCCAACATTGCTGCTATAGTTTGAAACTTTCTGAGAAAATCAGACAAAAACAACTTAAATTTACTGATTGACTTTGATGAGAAACTATGAAATTATTTGGACTAATTAAACTCATGTATGTGTTTAGTTTGATGTGTTTGAATCCGAACTGTAATTAAATATTTTAGAAGTTGATTTTCATAGAATGAAATCACTTCGAGAATTTGTGAAAACTGTAGACTATTGGGCCAACTTTTCATCCACACTTCTAACTTATCTGCTGCATACATCGACAATACTTGTAAATGCGTGAAGCAACCTATTGGGAATAAATGTTAAATTCTGTCTGTTAATCTCAAGTTAACACTGACAACTCTGCGTAGTTTGTAATACTCAAGTGAATTTTAGTCATTACATCTAGTATTTTCTTTGCGAGGTCAATTCACGAAAGATGAACCAAGAAAATTTAGAAAAACACTAACAGATATTTTCGATAATGTTGAATAAAAGTTGAAAAGTCTTCCAACTAACCCTTGGGCATTACATAAGGAAATTATACAAATGGTGGCAGGAGGTAAAACTGATCAACCAGAGAACGTAAATTTTAGCCAATACTGGATAAACTGAGAAACATTTCTTCATCCGTTCAGATTTGATCAACGAGTTTTCATCATAACCCATAATAAGATTTGAACGATTCACAGATAAACTGATAAACCACTAAGTATTAGATAGATTATAGTATTTTAGTTGTTTTTCACTATCGAAGAG
The DNA here is from genome assembly GCA_944470555.2 of Heterobilharzia americana. Classification (NCBI taxonomy): domain Eukaryota; kingdom Metazoa; phylum Platyhelminthes; class Trematoda; order Strigeidida; family Schistosomatidae; genus Heterobilharzia; species Heterobilharzia americana. Next base: position 51,472,526 of record OX104129.1, on the reverse strand, counting down.
TGGCAAGAGCACATACTTACTACACGAAAGTTATCAAATAGAAATCTAGGAGTGCAATCAATTTTTCATTGAAGCGTCCACTGAAATATTCAAAATCGAAATACACTCAGAAATCACACCAATGTTAATTTAGTCGATGATTGGTCACACTTTTGCTAGAAATACCGACGTCGAGTTGTCGCTCAAACCTTCACAGGTGAATATTTTATCATTATTTTATTTGTCCTTTGGGTTCCTAATGGAACATAGGGCTTCAGTAGCACGTCTCCAGTAAACTCTATTCTCTGAAATCTTTTGAACCTGGCTCCACAACAGCCCACAAGCTCTTATTTACTCTTCGTACGATCTCCTCCATTTCACCCTCAAACGCCCAACTCGTCGCTTCCCATCGGGGTTCCACTTGAGGGCCTGGCACGTCATGTCCCCAGTCGGCCTTCTCCATAGGTGAAGCAGGGTTAAAAAGCACGACCCACTGACTAAAGTCGAGTGTTTAAACCAGTAAGCTTCAGCTCCACTATGCAACTATCGAGTAATTAATAACAACACTATAATAGAATGTCTATCCTGACTATTGTCGTAATTCTCTCGTTTAATATGATTGCGACCAATCTACAAATGCTTATGAAATTCACTGGCAGAAATCTTTTTTAAAAAGCAAACCAAGCGACAAATACATATTGAATAGTTTCTACTCACTTTCATGTTGTTACGTTCAGCCTTCAAATCAGCGATTTCATCACATCTTTCAACCAACTGTTCCTCAACTTCGGTTAATCTTTTCGACAATTCAACCACATCCTGGATGAGCAGTTAAAAAAAAGAATATCATAAAACAACGTGAAAATGACTGCTATTTATTGCTGTGAACAGATATTTTGATAGTTCACTAGCATTTCACTATTTCAGAAGACTTTAGCGTCAGTAATATGCAGAAATGAAAATAATTTTTGAGAACTTTTTTTATACTGGTAACTGATTATTTTTGAGACCAGTTTCGAAATTTTGATAAGCGACAGACATAAATCCATTGCATTGATAGGAAGTGAAATGTTGTCACTACTAACCTCATTTCATAATTTTCTTCAAAGTTTAGGAAAGTAACGCTAAAATGACCAGATTTACGAGCTTGAATTGTGTAATAAAACGACCAACAACAGTCATACTCCGCAGACAGATTTACTGGAACAAATTAAGACTGCATTTGCTAGAAAATCCGTATCATAAATAGGTTTATACTATCATTATCTCATTTCAAATGACTCATCAATTCAGCCAAGAAACTTGATAATAACCTCCGAAATGTCCTTTAAATTAAAAAGAATACTGTTAACTGAGAAACATTTTGAATTCCATTGGGCGTTGAATTATCATAATCTATTTTACAAATCAGTCAGTCACTGTACTACTTGGGGGTTTATTTTAGTCTAGACCTAAACTGTAGGTAGCTATTAGAAAATCTAAATACTGTGGGATCGATGTAACAAAGATATCTTCCGATTCAATGAACAGGTTGCATGGCATGTAGTACCAAGACTACGATTCCAAATTCAACAATGATGCAGCCATACTACTGGCCGGATTAAATGTTTCAGCTAGGATATTCTCCAATTGTAACACTAATCTATATGTATGTGGTGCATATTTTAATTTGAAATTATTTGAGTAATGCCTGCAAACGGAATCCAGAGTTTTTTCTATCTAACTGACACTCATCAGCTGAATATATCTATCATCGTTTCAAACACTCAATATATTGACCAAGAAGTACAGTCACGACAGCCGCCTTTTCCATGAGGTAGGAGTTCTGAATGGACTTCAGAATGTATATTAATCAGTTATAGATTCTCAGTAAGTAAATTCACATAACTTTTGAGCTGTGAACTAGACTATTCTCTTAAGCTTCTACAATTTCATTACTCCTGTAGACTGTATATATCTGTTCACATTTTTAGTGGTATAGTATCATCAGTAAGGTTTGAGGATCGGAAAAATCTGCACAAATATAAAAATTAAAATGACATTTTGTTCTCAACTTTCAAAAAGCATATTAAACTACAGTAGAAAGTTTGTGTTATTATCACTGAAATTACTGAGTTTTTCCTAATAAGTAAAAAAAGATATGGACTGCGTAACAGCATTGTTTTTAAGAGTCGCATTTTCCTCACAAATATTCAGTTTTATTAGTTACAGATCAGTGTGTGTGAAGGATGAGATTGGGTCTAGTTGAAGTCAGTCAAAAAGATTGTCATAATTCTGAATGACTGAATTCATTTTCATCAAAAGATCTTGTCAATAAATAATCTTTCACTTAGAATAAAATAATTTACATAATGGCAAGCGCATTCTAAACTCAGTAGAATCGGTGTGTTACTGTGTTTGATCTTTGTATTAGTAGGAATATTTTAAAAATAATCCACAGAAAAAATTTATGCAAAAATTAATATATTCTCATTCAAAGGTTGCTTTTTTTAATCTGTATGATGTTTTTCATTGAAAATTAAGACTAACTTGTGTTTCTTTTTCGAATTTTTGCGAAATGTATATCTTGCAAAAGAATAAGTGAAAAGATAAAACCACTGAAAATTCTCAGACAGTGAAGAGTAGCATTAAATAAACTGGCTGAAAAAAATGCATACAATATATTTTACAAATGAACTTAAGACTCATTATATATGTAAGTTTTAATATAATCCCAGCGTGTTTAGAAAATCGAAAACAAGATTTTTTCTGGACATTTCATTGTACACGTCACAGCTTCTTCAGCAGGACTTAAGACTGTTAATAATATTTAACTTTGTATCTTGAGATTACATAGGCTTGAATCCATACAACATGACCTACCCCGAAGTGAAAGCTTTATAAAAACCCTAAAAGTAGATGTTTATCATTGAAGCATTTTACGCTTTCAGAATTACATGAACTAAAGTCATCATCTGGCCTAACAAATTACAAACAGGTAGAACGTTTTACAGTTCAGCTCCAATAAACTCTGCATTGAAACAAAAGAACAATCAATGGATTGGTCTTTTAAGTTTATGCTCAATTCACTGCTCTTAGTGATAAGTAAATACTCTAAGACTAGTAAAAGATTAAACTTATTGCTATTTAACCGCTATTATTATGAATTACAGTTTACAAATATTAAAAGGGATTGTTACAGTCGATGAGAGTATCACACTACATCATCTCCTACAGTTACGTAATGAAAGATTTTAGGGTTGGAGTGCATTTGTGTTTCTCAATCCAGTCATTCGATTCATCGAAAGTAATCTCATTTTCCTTTAAAATTTGCATCTTCATACTTTTATCTTCTAAGTATAAGTGTTATTATTGCTAACGATTTAAGAATTGCATTATGGATTTTTTTCATTCTCTGAATTATTGCAATTATGTAAACCAATCTGAAGTATTTGAGAACCACCGGTGAACTAAATAAATGATTTCCTTTCAAGTCACGAATTTTTGAAAGTATTTCGAAGGAAAACAAAAATGTTATTTACTGCAGAATGAAAGTTGAAAAAGTCAATTATTTCAAACTTACTAATCTTTTCTGAAGCAAATATTCATGATGAAAGAGTTTAAAAGCTTTCTGCTATGGCATGTCAAAATACCGGTTTAGGTTTTTGAGTCAGTAGACCATTCACATTTTACTTTACAAATCTATTAGTCTAGTACCATTCGACTATGCCAACAAGACAGAATACGACAATGTTTTGCGAGTATACTTAGCACTTTGGGATAGTATTTATCATTAACTGACACCAGTTGGAGAACTATCAACTAGGAAGCAATGCATAGCTATTTTTATTCTAATATGGGAATTCTCAGCAAAGCGTAGGCACAAACATACCAGTGATCCTGCCCAACAGCGTCAAGTCTCGTGGTGAGCACGTTACCTTTCAACTACTGGATTACAATCCGATGATTCACATTTTCCTACTTCTGTCAATTAACAATATACTTGACTATCATCCATTGCTGTCAGCGAACATTTGTCTTCACATCCTAGTTTATTGGCTCCAAAGGCAATGACTCCTAATTGGGACTTCGAGAAATATGTTTCAAAAGAAGTTACTACTCAGCATTATACAGTAATTAAGTTGATAGCCTGCGCACATCGGCTAACTGGTGTTAAGGTAGTATTCATCATGGACAAGAGCTGTCCTGTGCTCCTAGTTTTTCAATGGTCCTCCAGTTGACATCCATCCCTCATGAATACTTCCTTGAAATTAACTAATATTCAAAAAACAACCAACCGAAACACTTAGCACTGGTTTTTTATTAGTTTAATTTAAGTAACGTTAAAATACTTATTAGGCGGTTTATCTTAGAATGGCTGGTTCATGTTCAATAAAATGTAGTAAATCCTGTAGTATCAAATATAACTACATCTTATTATTTTTTCAAGCTAGGTTATTAATGGAGTCATATAAATAGTCAAACCCTCCATCTAAACTCACCATTATCTATAAACGTTTTAAGAAATTTAGTAGAAATAAAGAGTAAGTTGTGGTGAGTACAGCAGTTTTTCATTAATCAGGGATTCAACCGTATGACTTCAGAGTATGATACATTGCCATTTGTGATATGAACTTAGACAGACTTTCAACCGGTTCCATGAAATTTCGACACTATTTGTTTGTACCTAGGTGCACTAATCTACGAAGTATGATCTCCGGACAGTGACTTGTCAGTCACATCTAAGTTTTCTGACGCATCTATATGCTTTAAGTGTAAACTGGTATCTTAAGAAGTGCAGGTTTCTTTATTATAGGTATAAGTGTAGTAATTTTGCCGTAATTTACTTAAACCTTTGTGTCGAATGGTAAACATCACGTACAAGTAAGTAAAAATTAATCTACCCATTCTTTCTTTGTATTACTGAAAGGAGGTTTTATTTTAAGAACACAGTTTTATAAACTTCCACTATCGGACCGATGCCCCAAAAATAAATTGTAAATTCCGGATTGCCACAGAACAACCATTTCTACAATGCCGATGCTAATGAACAGCTATCACATCTCTCACATTCACCTATGCAGCTGTGACGTGTACTGATGTAGCAATAATGAAGTTCACAATTCACAGCATAATTTTTTGCAACATTAGATTTGAATCAGCAAAAAAGTATCCTGTATGGCTGTAGTATGACGTACGCACTGATATCATACCGCTTTTTACAACACTGTAAGGAAATGAGAAAAAGTCACTCGACACTGACAAGGCGAAGTCATTCATCTATCAACTTTTTGTCATGAAAAGTATTAAGAGCTTTTCTAAAGGGAGCGACAGAGAGAATAACTGCAATTTTACCTTCATTTTGAAGGATTGCTTAGAGATTATTTTAGAAATGCTGCATGACTGAAGTTCCACTGAAGCTAAAAACACCTACATTTAATTAGTATTCGAGACTCTAAACATTGACTCAGCAATCGTTTTCTTACAGTAAGCTAAATAAGTACTGCTTTTATTCTCAACTGTCTACAAATCTGAAGATTCCAAGACCATAGCGAATTTGTTATCTTCATTTCTTTAATTATCTGTAGTCTGCAGTCATTTAAAAAACTTAATTCCCGCTCCCATTCATATATTTTGAGTCAATGCTAAATCAATCAGTTTCAGTGCTGATATTCTCCGAGAGAAAAACATATCTAGATTGAACAAAAACATGAGGTTTTATCATATGAAACAGGAATCTAATGTCAGCATTCTTGTTTACTCAGTTGTTTGTAAAAGATAAAATATTCTATGCAGTCAAATTTTTATCAGGACATATTTGGCAGAATGATGTTTCAAAGAAATGTTTCACTTATTTCCCTAAAAAACTTTTTGTGACAAAATGTGAACGGAACTTGTGGCCATTCATTAGATCTTGGCAAATATTAATGACAGCAGTTAGGTCGTTTGAGACAAGTTAAATGAAGTCTGCACTTCACAATATTGCATCTTATAATAAAAATATTCTAGAAACTTTGATTCATGGTTGTTCAATTTTGAGGTTTGTGGGGATTTTTATTAACTTCAAGTTGGTACTCATCATGGACTAATATCAATTGTAAAAACACTGGAAACCCGGGAGCACCGGATAGTTATTTCATCCTAATATGGGACTCTTTAGCAGCCCACACCCGTGAACTCACTAGGAGTCGGACCCTGGACCTTAAGGTCCCGTGGCCAGCATATTGCCATTCAGACGCTAAATCAGAATCCAGTGGTACATATTTCTTACTTCTGTCAGTTCACGATGTGGCGCTACCTCCATCTACTGCCGTCGATGGTTTAATGTCCTCATTATCTGACCATTACCTTGAAACGTTTAGCCCTCTCATCTATCTGTGTGCTACTGAACATTCAGTAAATTTTGACATATTTCTAATAATTTACCGTATCCAGGAAGATTGCTCAATAAGACCACCTGGAGGATGTTCTATGACTAACATCCTAAAGTCTCATCTACTTTTGGTTATAACTTAAAAAACACTGTCATTTCCACACTTATCCATGTTTTCCTCGACATTTAATCTACACTTTCAGATCTTGAAACTAAGGTGTTTCTATTCATTAAGGATCATACTGTGTTGCGGTCCATTTATCTGTGTATTACAAATAAATGAAACAACGCAGTGTATGTCTGTGAATAGTCTATATGTTGCACATGTGAAACGAAATTCACATCCTCATGCTTATTTTACCTATGATACCTGTTGTGATTAGAGGCAAAACGTCGCACTTACTGTTGAACTTCGAGCTAATACGAGGATGTTGAGAACTTTAAAATCTTCTAGTAAGTGAGTAGCACTCCTAGTCAATTGGTATTACCATTTTTAGAAATCAGTCGATGGAGGTTGAACACTTAGACTTACTTAAGTAAAACAGAATGTGCTAACAAACTTTGGTTATTGCGTGTTTATCTGATTGCTAATCAAGAGTTATAAGTAGTGGTTGTTCCCTTAAATGGAGCAAAAGTGGTTTCAAATGTCATTTCAAGGAAGAATGTTTTGAGAACCGATGCTTTCATTAGTAGTCTTTCACACTGAGACTAGGCAATTTTGAGGATCGTTGATTTTACACTTAAATCTAAGAAGCCTCACATAAAAATAAGTCCCAAATGAAAAGTGGATTACATAACGACATTTTACTTTGTCTTTATTGTATAAAATTTTCATTTCAGGTATTCAGTATGATCATTCTTATATCTTCACATAAAATGAATCATGAGTAAACTTAAATCCTTCTCCATCCTTTAAAAGTATTTTTCCTCTAGAATTAAAAATGAAGACGACTCTTAACTGAGTATTTCTATTTTGGTACATTCAGCTCAATTTCTAACTCTGATCCTATCTAAATATGATTAATCATTCTTATCAAAAAAAGTCTTAAACTAGTTTTGAATAAATAAAGTGATTCATATTCATTGCCAAAACACACCAGGAAGTTTTTTCTTTTCCTACTACTTTCAATGGAATAAAATAACTCAATATATGCGTAGGTTTGGAATATATTCAATGTTCAATATTCACCTATTCTGTTCAAACAAAGACACAAGCAGAAAAGAAAATACTACGGTATGACGTTCAACAATACAACTGACTGCTCAACTATTCCAGTTTTGTGGAACTGCATTCACCGTTGACAAAAATGTGTCAGCCAATGATAGGTAAAATTCTGTCTAATAGCTTTTTTAAGTGATCTGTTTAAAACAAATGTGAACGTATATAACTGTGTCACTTTTCCGGGCATAATGTAATCCACGGGAACCTTAGAATAAAAGCCGTTCACAAAATTAGGTCAGTCACTTATTTTGTTGTCTTTTGTAGGGTTTAAAATGCATCCCACTGAGTGAGGTTGAGTATTCGAAATAACACGAAAAATAAAAACTAAGTATACAAAGCTAATTTACAGAAGCAAACTCTAAAACTGTTGGAAAACTGCCGTATTATTGAAACTATGATTCTGCAAGAATAATGAGTATGCAACTGACAGATAGTAGAAAAATTACTTTTTCATAAACCTGAACACAATCTGAAGAGTGTCAAAAATAGCATATGAAACCCACTATCTACTGTCACTGCATTTACTAAGCAAGGTGCACTTTAAATGCCCTGGCATCGAACTGTTATACTTCATATTCTGTGTCAAAAAAGTTGTACCTCTGACCAGTGACCGCCCCATACGATTCTAAGTTAATTTTAGTAACTTAAAGTATGATAATTGAAGTTAGGCATTACTTTGAGTTACTATAGAACAACCAGACTTATTACCAAGTTGGGTGTATTTTCATATAACAATAGCTGACGTCAACTTGACTTATTCATCCATAACTTGCTTTTGACTGGACTCAAAGCGTTTATCCATAAGTAAATTATTAGATATACACTGTTAATCGGCTTTTGATAACAGTAAAAAGGCAACAGCCAGTCGAAGTAAAGCTATGTTAAATTATACAAAAAAGGAATGGTAACAAACTGATAAATAGTAGTAAGTTATTTGTACATGATATAAAGATGGAATGTAGATATATTTATGTGCTGTGATGAACTCTGAGCAATATTAAACAGCCTCAACTACCTGCTCCCTTCATAAATCCCTGAAATATTTCGTCGGAACTTGACCTACCTCCAAGCTGTAAGCATGCTTCCTATTGACCGCCAACATTTTATTCTCACAAAATTCCTAATAATTAAATCCCAAAATTACAACAGAAAACAAACTCCATCTTGATAACGCGTAATACAGTTTGATAAGTGGACTTTATCCGTTACCTAATGGAGATCTGTTAGTGCTTATTTCTATGACAGTTTCTTATGTTCCCCGACACTGACCAAATTCCAATACTCTTGGTGTATACAAGAACAGGAAATAGAACGAAATCACTGTTAAGTGGTAAGCATTTCAGTGCATTGTGACTCAAAAACATTCAGGGTTTAGTTTTTTTGCTAGATGTCACACTGTCAACTTGAACATAAACAACCATTGCCAGTGAAATTTTCAAAGGTAAAAAGAAAACTTCATGGGTAAGTATATCTAATAAGTCGTTGATTTCTGAGGTTTGTTGGAATTCTGTTTATTTGAGGTGATATCTATCACTAATTTGAAGATCCTGAGTTCTACCTCTCGCAGGGTCGTGAGTGCTTACTGATGAGGAGTTTTGTAGTGGAACAAAACAGCTGTTCACTGAGCCCAGTTTTTCAATGGTTCCTCAGCCTATGTCAGTCCGTGATGAAAACTACTCCGTAATAAATCATTGTAATTCATTCTTTACAGCGTCGGAGCATCAGTTTGGTTGTTTATAACTCTAATCATACCATTGCCTTTCTTTACATTTCTCTTCATTTATAACCTTATCATACAGACACTCATCAACAGCTCCCTACGCTGGCTCGATACTAAAGATCAGATGGCCAGAATAATAAGAATAAGCAACAAGGAATTCTGGTGTGGCAACGAACCAACCAAGAACCTATCGTCCAACAAATATACAGAAGGAAGTGGAGATGGATTGAACATACACTGAGAATGCCGACTAGAGACATCACGCTCCAGGTCAGCCTCCTCCAGTGGAATCCAAAGAGGGAAACAACGAGTTGGGCGTACGAGGCGAGGGTGGCATAGAGAAGATGATATGAGGAAGAAATGAAAGCTTGTAGGCAGTCATGGTGCCAGATTCAAAATACTGCAGAGGAGAGAGTGCGATGGAGACGTGCTACTGAAGCCTTATGTTCTACTTGGAACCCAAGGGAAAAATAATGATAATAATAAATAAGAGTATCTGCTCCTCTTAAAAGGCTGTAGGCGATAGATTACAGACCACTTGACAAAGTTATAGTACATTCTAATGTACTGTATTTTGGTGCTTGATGTTAGGAGTTAATCGGTACAAAACCCCATCGGATTTAGGTCTTATGCATTCTGGCACTCGTCAGCAAGGTGTAATTAAAACCATAAGGAGATCGATGTCCACTCGAGGACTCGAACCCACAACACTCAGAACTTAAGTCACAAACTTTACCATTAAACAGGTAAGGCATCAACTGATCCCACTGGTGGTCATTTCTTTTACATAACCCAGTTCTGTAGGACGTAAGCTGTGGTTAGAACAGCTTGGTGGTAGCATCTTCGAGTTAATTAGTGAGTGGGACAAATTTGAATCCTGTGACGGACATCACTTTCCTCAGGGTTATATATATATCTTGTTGGTGACTGGGAACGAACCTGAAATCTAGGTCGAGCGGATCTTCCTGTCGATTGATTCCTATTATCTAATGCCATACGTATATTCACTGTTCACTCAAAAAGGCAGGTACAAACATTGTATGATTAGACCAAACAGACTGAAAAAAGTATTTACCTTTACAGTTTTAAAAGAGGTATTGCTGGTATCTTTTACATAACATTCCTTATTCAAGCTCATCTTTTCCACTTACTTGTGCCTGCTTACTAATAGAAATAAGAATATTAGAATGATGTTATAATGCACACTTCACGGAAAAAGCTGAACCCCTTAGCGACTGAATGAAGATTGGGATATGCGGACTACATACGTAGTAATTACAGTGGTCCTCTTGCTGTGATAAACCACTTGGATGGTGGCATCTCTCACAAGCAGATGCACAACCAGAAGAAAATTATCACAGACAGAATAACTGAATACGCTTAATCTCTTATTTTAAGTTAAATACCTATGTTCTTACATCACATTTGACCAAAGTTCATTTTGTATATTAAGTAATTTACAGACCTCAGTTTTGAATACAAGTTACTGACTAACTAAATAATTGAAGTTCTGTATACTAGTCTAATTGATAACTGTCATGACCAACTAGGCTGATTTTTCACAGCATGACAGAGTGGACGATACAATATCCTGGTTCATTGATTGTGTATCAATCATAAGTTGGATTATTTAACAAATCGATAATAAAACGAACAACATAAGTAGATCTTCGTAACTGTCTAACATATCTTCAGTGCTCTATATCGTATGGGATATTTCTACTAAATAAAATCTATGGAATCAAGGCGCTTTGTTTTAGAGTAATAGAAGAACAATTCACCGTCAGGGACTAATTTTGACACTACACACTTCAAGTCATTATCATAGAATGAATATCTAACCTGACGTTATCTGAATTAGACTGGTAGGTAGACATGAATATGCACTGATAAATGTAACATAATTAACATTGGCTTCGATAACAGTTTTTGTTAGAGACAAATCCTTATCAAATTATCTATGAAAATCTAGTGGTAAAAGAAGGATATTTCACCTTACTCCATGCATCCATAATGGTATGCCCGATACCTTCGTTTCCCTAGTATCGATGTCAGACGTTCCATGCAAACATATCTGATATTTCTTTCCAGATGAAATATAAGGGTACAGATATACCATCTGACAAAGTTGTCAAAGTTATCAGCTCCATATTTAAGTAAAATAGAGGAAACCAATTTCGCCCATAAACGCTCGGCAGAATTTGTAACTTAAATTACCACACTAATTTCTTCAATTCAAAGTGATCCGCAAAATAATGCAGGTATACAAATGAATGAATGCGCCTTACACTGTAGACATATTAACAATAAAGGAACTTTACAACCTTGAAAATAATATTCAAATCAAGAATCTGTACAGCACAGTAAAGTAAATTATACTAAACTCGACTTTCCGTTTTGTCTAACTTTTCTTGGGATTGCAGTTTTGCCATCTACCTATCTGCATTAGCAGATATCAAAGTAGTAATTAAAACTTGATTGAATTTCACAGTTTTTTTGCTGGAACAAACTTCTCAATGTGGGAACAAATAATTTGGAAACCAAAATGCATAGTTTTGTTCAGCTTAAATAAGTGAAAATAACATTTATTCGAAGTGACATTTTAAAAAGGGTGTGAAAACTTTTGGCTATATACCCAAGATCATGTCTGAAATAACGATTTATATAGTGATCCGATATTCAGATACATTTTGTTTTACTAAAGTATATCGTTTTTAGACAACAGGCGCATATTATGTGCATATTTTTAACTCCAAGAATATATCCAATTAATATAAATTTGTCTTAGAACTGTTAGTACCAGAAATTCTAATTTTCCCTTTGGGGACTAAAAAATTCTCCAAATGTGATTCACAAACTATCCACAGTATTTAAAGAAACAGTGACAAAACTCAAAAAACTAACCTGAGGCATTTTAACTGAAAGCTGAGCATGAAGTTTATCCCTTTCCCGTTCAACTTCACTGAGTCGCATTCTTGTTGCATTGACTTGCTCTTGTGATTCTCGTAGACCTTCCATTAATCTGTCCCGTTCATCTAACATGCTCAATAGCATATCTTCAACATTTGTACCATCTCCGCTGGTGAGTGAATCTCTATCACCCTGTAAATGTAATTATTTTTAATCAGATAAAAAATATGATAAGTTGGTCCACATGTTTCCTTAAATGTACCAGTCAGGAAAATTTCATGTTTCTTGTAAAGTTGTCCCAAAACCCCAATGAAAATATCAATCAAAAGAGATATAGGATCATATACTGGTATGAACTTGGCTTGTGTATTAGAGACTTCACCTGGCCTCTGTTAATCTTTAAAAGTTTATCTTGAGATATAAAAAGTAGATGGAGATTGGTACATGAGTGTCTGAAAACAGATTATGTAAAACGTGCCAACAGAAATTCAAAACTAAATTTGCTTTCAGGTAATCATATTTCCAAAGGAGTATTGCATAATCTTCGCAATCAAAAAAACATGTTCTAGGGCATTTCTGTGTGGGATTTTTATGTGAAAGCACGTGCTTTGTACCTCTGTGTCACTAATGTATATTACAAAGTGCGTGTATCTTTGTAAAGATGGGATATACACACAAGATACGCTGATTAGTCAATAAACAGTAAGTAACTTCATGTTTTCGAGTTCTAAGCACTCATCAACTTTTATTGGTCAGTTTGCAATCTGGTCATCAAGCTAGGTGACTCAAGATTGCGATGAACTTTGATTGATGTTAGCTAGTTGGAGGTGACTGCTAGGAAGCTCCGAAACTAGATATCGTGCTTATTGGCAGTTGTCAGCTAATACTCACGAAAACTAGCCCCAGGGCTTCCCGTCAGTCGCCTTCAACTGACTAACATATGCATAAAATTACTACTTCTGACATTCACTTAATTTCAGTGACGAGCAAGGTTGGGCAAACGTTGATCACTTGAGGGTAATAAATACAGCTGTTGATTTCTTGGTGCTCAGCTATTCATTTAGAGATGAAAATAAAAGTAATGATAGGAAGGTGATTGAATTTCAATAATAAACCGAGATGTGGCAGAAATCTAGCTGAAGGCCAACTAACTATTTGCCTGACACTTCAGAGACTGAGCTATGGAACCAATTTACTGTCCAAGCCTTTGTTTGAGCTTAGTTATCCGAAATTCTCTAAACTTGGACTATCCTAGGCAGTCTCATCAACAAAAACTGACTTTCAGCTGAACAACCTTTAATCTTTTCGCTCCCATGAGATTTCAACTAAAAACCACCTACATTGTCATATGTATGTACCACTTCGCGTTAACCAAGAAATGAAGATTTTCCTGTATGTTAGTTTATGCGTAAATATATCTGAACTTCAGACCATTCCGATAGTCTTATCTACTGCGATGACGTAATCAGAGTGACTTAGCTGTTTCTAGCTAAATTTCATGCTTCAATTGATTCATCCACTCATACAAAATCTTTTAAATAATAGTTTAGACTAGTGTTGCCTACATACATACTATGAAGCATATATTCATTTTTATCACAAGATAATTCATGAATGCTCATAAGTATTTTAGTGACATAGTTGAGTTAGGTAAACCGACTTGATTACGAATCGCTAGAAAATATTTTGAAAAGTAAAGCAGAAAAATCTATTCATTGGGCCACTACTATTATGACCTCATAGTTTTAACTATCCAGACTAATCAACTAACTAAGTTATTCAGTATGACCTGCGAATTAAGTTAATCAAAACTGAAGTGGTCCAATTTCAGTAAACACAGCTCGATGTATTCGGCAGTCATTAACCATGAAAACTTTTCATTAGGACTTATTTTTGCATTGACCAGTCACTAGAGAGTCACTAGTCTCATGCTGTCTAATCCCTAAGTGCTGATCAGATTTTTTCAGTCACTTACCAATAGGGTCAAAAAACTAAGAGACTCATTATCATGATGGCTATTTGATCAGTTGGTTGGAGGCAATCAGCAGGTGGCCTATAACCACCTAATAAGACATATTCACAAGCTGATGGGATGTCTTGTTTTCTCTCGTGTTAATAGCTGTTTGTGAAAATGTGTAAAGCTATCACTGATGCACCATTCAATCCCTTATGAGTGTCAAACACGATTTCTCCCAAACATGTAGAAAAAACAGTGAACTCTTCAACCCCATTTTGTATACTGTGTATAAGGAAGCAAATCAATGTTAGACTGGATAGAGGTAACGATCTTATGTCTTAATTTATTTTAATTGGCCACAATATCCAAATTCATATTCTTGTGCAATTATAAAATAACTACCATAAAAAGTGCTGTCGTTTACCAAACATGCGTTAGATTTTATTACCAACCATAAACCCTATTAGCCAATATAAGGGATCTTCACCTATGGAATCTGATTCCAAACAAGTTACAGTTGATCACTACAACTCTTTACAAGGTTATAGATGCACATTGTGGAGTCCCATACCAATACAAAACATCTATGCAGTGCTCCTTAGTTTTCATTAGTTCTCCAACTGATGTCAGTTAGTGATAAATTCCAAATTGAAATCAGTAAATTCCCACAAAACACCAAACTGTTTACTGAATTCTGTATTATAAGATGAACACTAAAATTCGATGCTTTTGTATTCAGTAGTACATTTGCTTGCAATAAATATAATTATATTTAAATTACACTTCATGAGTGCAGAAAGCTCATGCTTCATTTCACTGCTATATGAACTCTTCATCTGCCTACATGTATGATATCTAAAAAGAACAAATTGCCTGTAGTTGTGAATCAGTGTCCACATGAGCCTCTTTAAGTAAACTAAACATATAGCTCTGATATCCTGAATGAAATAATGAAATGTATTCGTCAAGTTATCTGTCTAAATTATAGTTCTGTCAACATTCAATGCAATCTGCGTCACTTTACATCCTTTATAATAACTAACATTCAAGTGTATGAGGGGTGAAAACCGCAAGAAAAGAATAAGGTAAGTGAAGTGTTGTACTAGCTTCGATAGTGATCAAAATTTTTAACTGCAAACAGTTGTCGCTTTGGGAACAAGTAAGTATGTATTTGTCAGTAGTTAACCGTATCTGCCCCACTGTTTATTTCATTCGCGGGAATGTTCAAAGTTTACTGCTGACAATTTATTTTTTTAGCTTGCTGTTCTTTTCTTAACTAAGTGAATTTGTCAAAAATTTACACACTACTGGCGTATTTTCAAATAGACTTTTTATCAGACAGTCAAAAAGGATTATCATACTGAATAGTTGAATTTTGCAGTTATTTATTTCAACGGTATTTACCGTTAGTTTCGCTACGAAGTTATTTGTTGCTGCATTTCTCATGATGTCGGACATTTCTGTAGTAATGTACTAACCAGGTCAAGCCAAATTGAAAGTCCTATTTCAGCATCTCACTTAACTAAAGCGGTCAAGAAATCGGTGATATGACCAATGTCAGAAACCTAGATACGTGAGAATCTAGTTGTATAACGGTGCTGGAACAATAAAATTCGACTTAGTGGAGACGTGGCTCTCCAGTCATTGATAGAGGCATTTGTAGATTTGGCAACACCAGTTTGCTTCTTGTGAAGTTGACAGATTGTCTCAAAATAGTATCCTGAGCCTTCGTTTTTAGCCTGATAGCCATGACTAGAATCTGAGTCATATTACAACCTTGGAGTATGTGTGTATATTTTCCAACACTGAAGAACACTTCATCACTTCTTCCATGGACACACAAAGTGTATGTGACCAACAACTTAATTACTACACTGAACATATTAGTCTTGTGACATAGTCTTATTTCTAGATATTTTGAAAGAAAGAAAAAGACTAGTGCATAAAATCAGTTATTCACGCAACCGAAGCAGCTTTATTACATGAGATTTACTCACAACGTAAAGAACAGTTGGGCATCAGGAACTTTAGGCTGTGTTTCCTAGACTGAGTGAAGTGCTTAATTTCGTTATCAAATTATGTGGTGAATTAACTAGAATCTCTAGAGACTTAAAATTTACAAGTGAAATTAAAAACAAGTTGTAATTTGGTCATCGAAGATGAGACATGTTAGGAGATTAGCTTCTGCATTAGATTGTTACATGCTCTTCTTGTAGTTGCATTGACCTCATCAAATTAATTCACAGTAGACAACGAACTCAACTATCTAAAATGAATAACTTTATAGTATAATTGCTTTTACATGATGCCGTCGTTAATTGGACTGAATTGATCGGTTTCTATTAGAATATGGGCTGTTGTACGGATGCCACGATATTGCCAGCTTTCCAATTATATTAATGATGGATCGTGGCTAGCAGTGGAATCCAGGATGCGCATTTCGTCCTATTTGGGACTCGTCATGTGGATGTACCTGCTTCCCAGTGAGTGCTGTTGTTCCCACCCGGATTCACAAGGATATCCACAAACGACATGAATTTGATTTCACTGGATAGACACACTAAAACTCAGAGCGACTTTATCTCAATCTGAAGAAAGTGGGGATGCAGCCTACTGGACAAAAGATCAGATCAAGAAGGGGAGCAGATGTAGGTTCACACCACTCACTATCTAGTGCAAGGAATCTGCCTTCAATATCAAGTTGAAAGCCTTCACAGAAGTTGGTGATAGACCACAGTTCAAGTACAATACTCGGGTATTGAAGGACGAAACTACAAATGATATCTTCACGTCAGCCATCAAGACAAAGTGGGAGATGTCGAGGAACATCGCTGAAGAAACCTATGTGAATGAGCACTGGGACTCTTTGAAACGGATGTGGAAAAAAGCCTGCACAACCGTATTAGGAAGGAAGAAGAAAGAAGATAAGGAACAGGTCTCGACGAACACATGCTAAGCTGATAGAGAAGAGGAGGATGGTGAAGCAAAAGATAAACCGGTGAAAGGATGAACGACGAGAAGAGGATCTTTGTACAGTATATGAAACACTGGACAAAGAAGTGAAGAAGAGTGCACGCGAAGACAAAAGACACTTCTACGAAACACTAGCAAGTGAAGCAGAACAAGCTGCAGGTGAAAGACCTGACAACATTGTATCAAATAACTAGGTTACTATCTGGGAAGAGACCAACACAGATGAAACCAATAAAAGATGATGACGGAAATTTAATTACGAAAGAAGAGAAATAAGGGAAGCAATGGGCCGACCACTTCAAGAAGCTCTTGAATCGATCACCATCTGCACTTCGTCCAGGAATACCACCTGCAGCCGCTGAACTACAAGTGAACGTAAATCCTCAAACAAAAATGGAAGTCTTGAACGCCATAAAGCTACTGAAATGCGGGAAAGCAGCAGGACCAGATAGGATCCCACCAGAAGCACTGAGAAGAGACTCAGAGACAACAGCGTACATCCTCACATAGCCATTGCAGAAGGTCTGGAAGGAAGGAATGAAAGGTACCTGCCTACTGGTTGGAAGAAGGGTTACCTTATCAAACTCCCGAAGAATAGAGACCAAAGTCTTTGCAAGAACTGGTGCGGAATCATGCTCCACTCCTGTCCAACCTAAGCAAAATATTACGCCACATCATCCTGGAGGGAATAAAGGATGCGTTGGATTCAAAATTACGACCGGAACAGGCTGGCTGGATTCAGAAAGTACAAGTCATGTGCGGAACAAATTCCAACCCTACGCTACACATCATCATAGAACAGAACATATGATGGCAGTCAACCCTCTACCTCAACTTCATCGACTTTGAAAAGGCCGGCCTTTGACAGCGTTGACCGAGAAGTAGTTTGGAAGTTGCTTCAATACTGCGGCTTTAGTGCCACAAGCCTTTATCAATCTCATTCAACAACTATATGCTATATGAAGACGCCACATGCCAAGTAATTCACAATGGGAAGCTCAGTGATGCCTTCGAAGTGAAGTGTACACAGGAGTAAAACAAGGCTGCCACCCACTGTCACCATTGATCTCCCTGATTGTGGTCGACTGGATTATGCAGCAAACAGTGAGGAGCGAGAAGAGGGGGAAATATTCTAGAAGATTTGGATTTCACCGATGATTCATGTTTAATGTCGCACAAACTGGAAGATCTACAGGCAAAAACTAACACGTTGACAGAAGAGGCAGTGAAGACAGGACTTCAAGTGAACGTAGAGAAGACAGAGGTGATGAAGATACTCAACCAACAACAGCATCAACAACAACCACCGATCACCATCAACAGGAGAAACCTAAAGGAAGTAGTCTCCTTTACCTACCTAGACAGCACCGTTTCAACTATAGGTGGCAGCAGAGACGAGGATGTCAAAGCCAGGATCGGAAAGACAGCAAGACAGGTGTTCATTAACCTGAAACCAGTGTGGAGATCTTCTGCTGCACTCAGCATAAAGTGTGGACAAGATCCGGATTTTCAACACCAACGTCAAGTCAGTGTTTCTATATGGTTTAGAGACTTGGTGCGTTACGAAAGCATTTCCAACAAACTACAGATATTCATCACCAACTGCCTACGCTGGCTCAATACTGAAGATCAGATGGATGGCCAGAATAACAAGAATAAGCAACAAGGAATTCTGGTGTGGCAACGAGCCAACCAAGAACCTATCACTCAATAAATCTGCAGAAGGAAGTGGAGATGGATTGGACATACACTGAGAAGGCCGAGTGGGGACATCACGCACCAGACTAGGCTAGGCCAGGCCAGGCCAGGCCCTCGAGTGGAAGCCAGATGGGAAACGACGAGTTTGGCATCTGAGCCGAGGGTGACACTGAGGAGATCGTGGGAGGAAGAAATGAGAGCTTGTGGGTTGTCGTGAAGCCAGGTTTAAAAGATTGCAGAGAAGAGAGTGCACTGGAGACGTGCTACTGAAGCCCTATGTTCCACTAGGAACCCAACGGACAAATAATATTAATAATAATTGGCAAACCCAAAGTACTTTTGTAACCTCAGAAACCGATCATATGTTGTTATCAGATAAAATTTCTTTGTGTTTGTAATAACTGAACCTACTTTATCTTCTAACCTTCAACAAGCTATTTACATTCACAGGATTTCACTCATTATATTTTACTCACTTTTAGTCACGAGTTAGACAACTAGAATCTTTTAAGGTGTAATTGTCCCTTTCCTAGCTAACCACAGGACTAGTTTAACTCAACTTCATGGGTGTTATTTATTCTCAGTAGGCCAGTGTTAGCAGAAATTATGTATTATTACAGTTCTCTTATTGAAAATGAAACAAGCGGTATACACATACACATGGATATTGAGAGAAGGATAAACAATTGATGTAATCATAACAAGGTTTTGATTACCTGAGATCCAACATCCTCTGTAATTGTCGGCATAACATCACAAATCATTTTGTACAGTTAGCCTTATAAATAAGTGAAATTATCACATCTACAATCAAAAAACAACAATAAAGTGTGAGAATTTATTAGGATTGGAAGAAAATAATCTAAGACATAGCGAACTGTACCAAAGCGTAGAATAAATACTAGAGTGAATCGATGAATATTTATGCATTCATTCATTTCACAGTGATAGGCGTAACGACTTATGAAATTCCGCATCATTCCTCTTATAGGAAATCAACCTGCTGAAATAATTCCAAGTGTTAAAATAAATTATGACCTAGTGGAAAGGGAATGTCATACTCAAACGCTAGGAATTATTTACACTCTAAACACCAATGTGCAATCAAATTAGAGATAAAACGTTAACATATGAAGGTTTTTATACTCAATTAGACAGTAATTTTTTTTCAATTCTTCAGGTCTACTTTTTTAATCAATAACAGAAGAACCAGAAGAAACTATTTTATGGCTTCCTGATTTTTGTGGAGTCCCTAGTACAAGGAATTTCACTATAAAAAATCAATTTAATCCCTTGAATTCGGGTACCAGAGAAATCTCTGCGAAAGTGAAATCCTAGCATATGTTTGAATTCTTGATCTCAACACTAACAGTTTTGTAGGGACTATAGAAAATCTTTGTAAACTAAATTCACTATCGTCTTAATGTAACCCATATATATTAGTGCTATTTCTGCTGGGGGCATTCAAAATGACAATTCAGTAGGAGACATAATGTTACTTCCCGAATTCTCTAGTCCCAACAACCAAAATCTTCTGAACATCAACTAGTACTCCAGTCGAACAAGTCGACAGCACGCCTAGGTTCGTGTATCGAAGATGACCAGTAGAAAAAGCAATATACGTACAGAAAGCAAAATCAGTACGTTACTCAGTATCTATGCTTTCGTATATATCTGTAAAATACACGAAAAATTCTTACTGAAATTGCATATTCACTATTTTTGTTTTCATCTATAATAGTCATCCTCAGTATTTCACTCAGTCACTGTAAACAAACTTCTAACAGATTTTATTTTAACCAGCTTTAAACAGTGATTGTAACACTGATCTTATTAGCCCTGGGAAACAGAATGCCGCAAATAACGTGTTGCTGCTTCTTTTATTTCAAAATGTTTCTCATTCAGTAAAGGTAAATTCTTGTATGATGAAGCTCACGACTTTTCATCATTTGGTCATTTTCAAAGTAAATAAATTCAAAGAGACTTTGAAAATTTACTACTTATATAAAATGACGGTGGTTATCATTAGCTGAAGGTAATTTAGAGTTCAAAAAAGGTATTCTGTGGTCTACAGATTAAGGATTTAAATTTAAATGTACGTCTCCTTTCACGAAAATTTATTAAAAATCCCCAACCAACAGTCAGTTGTTTTTCTTTTGTGATCACAAGTAAACTCTATGCGGTTCTCGTTTGTGGTGCCAAATTCATACAAAATCTCTACTCAGCTTTTATCCATTATTTATGAATGTAGTCAACGCACTGTGTACAGAATTAAAGCGCATATTGTGAGGAAATAAAACTTCATCTCATATAGTAGAAGTTAAAAGCAACAGCATTATAGAATCTTATTCTTAAGGTTAGCGAAAACATTATTCTAAAGATACTTAAGAGATATCATAATCATCCGAGTAATGGAACAACATATTGTATCCCTGTTCATATAACTTACAGAAAATCCACTCATTCACCGAGCATAGCATCAAAATGGGTGAATAGACTTGAAACAATAATCCTTTTCAATATCTTTATTTCTAAAGCCTCAAAATCTTGTTCAAATTCGAAATCATTAGTTATAAATACATCTTCAGTTTAACTTTAACGCAGTAGGAGAGAAATTGCTAAGTGAAGTGAAAGTGTATACTTTAAGTATAGAATAACTGATGTTGAAATCATGAAATGATACCAACAGATGGAAAACTAAAACAAAAGATGTTAAGAATTAATAGTACTGCTATCCACAAATCTCACACTTGGATCTTCGTAGTATAATTCTGAGCAACAAAAAGATCGTTAAACTCATCATGAATCAAATGTCTGTCTGTCCGACTGAAGGACAGCAAAACGTCAACTTTCGTGTCCCTTTAATTTCTGAGTTACTTAATCAGAAATGTTATTCTATGCGCGGGGGGCTAATTTGATGATAACTACTCTCTGAAGGTGATAAATACGTTTTTTCCCAAAGAGACAGAATATTAGGCACAACCTCTGACTTGACCAGGAAAGATAGCTTTTAAACTGCTGAAACATCAGTTTTAAAGGGTATGGAATAATTTCCATCCTGAACTGAAAATCATAAAGAAAAGATATTACATTGATCTGTTTGAGTTGGATGACAGTGATCGATACTCGTTTCTTAATAGTACAGCATTCCCAACGATGCTGTTTGTAGAAAGTAATCCACTGTGTTTAACATAAACATGTATGTAGCGATTCAAAAATGGGATCATATCAAAACTGTCCTCGCATACCACATCGATTGATTAAAATATCGATGGATTAATATGACGCAAAGCGGAACATTTTCTAAATGAAATGGCAGTTTGCAAGTCTTATGCCATAACTGTCTCAAGATAATATGAAAATCTAATGAATAACAATAAAACAAAATGGCTAGAAAGGTGATCGAGAAAAATTGTTCGATAAATGACTGAGAGCATCATATTTACACCTGCACTACGTACTATTTTGATGAAGTGATCGCTTTCAAACTAAATAAACAGGGTAGTGACTAGCAAAGAAACGCAGAATACACACTTCGTCTTGTTTGGGATTCGTCAGCTGGATGTACCCGCCTCCCAGTGAGTAATGTTGTTCCCACCGGGATTTCAACTTGAGACCGACCGCCTTAAACGCCAGGGCGTTATCTACTAGACCACCGACCCATAACAGTACAAGCAATAATACTAAAACTCTACCCGTCGCGCAAGAAGTGGCGTTTGAAGCGATTGCTCACCAGTCGGAATCCCGGTGTGAACATCACTCACTGGGAAGCAAGTACATCCATCTGACGAGTCCCAAATAGGACGAAGTGCGCATCCTGGATTCCTCTGCTACTCACTTTCCATCATTACTATATAATTGAAGCACAGGCAATATCGAGGCATCCGCACAGGAGTCCAATAGAGACCGATCAATTCTGTCCAACTGCAAGCATTAATGCTAGATAAACAGGTATTTTTAAAAATAGTATACTTACAAACAACTATAAAAATGGATGAAGATATAATAGGTGATTTGCTGATGTTGCTAACAACTGAATAAACTCGTACACCCAACAGTATCTATTTTTAAGATAAAGCTACAGAATGTGAAGTATCCGAACCATCTGGGTAAAAGAAATACGTTTTAATACAAAACAGCAGTCTCTGACAGTTGTTCGCAGCCTTACAACTTTATACAGGGTATAAAAATACATTTATAAATAAATGTGGTCAATAGCAACAGTGCTGAGCTTTTCACGCTGGTGGCTATTTGACGTTTAAAGTGTTTAGTGCAAAGCATGAAGTCATGCAAACCTTCTAAAGATAGAGAACCTGTTGAAATAAGCACTAGATCATCTACCAAAGAAATTTAATTACTCATACCAAAATGTATATCTTTTAGAAATCACCTAAACATTTACGTGCATGGATAAGTCACTTCAGACTCATTAACAATTGAATTATTTAATTAGGAAAGAAGTCAATACAAACAAATGTGTCCTGAAATGTCAAGTTATTTGTGGGACTTACATTGAATGGTAACTCGAAAGCAACCAGTCTCATGTTGTCTAGTCCCGAGTGCTGACCGAATTTTATTGATCATTTTTCAGTTTGGTCACCAAGTTAAGGAGACTCACCATCATGGTGAACTTTATTGGATGTTAGTTGGTTCATGAGATTGATTGAATTCCAGTGACTAATTAGTGTGAGTAATTTAGTGATACAAGAGGTCGGTCGTGCAGCAAACAACTTAATGGTAACGTCGTTGATTGTAACAATAGGTAGCACGAGTTCGAATCTGACAGGGAGCATCAGTACTCTTGAGGTTACATATACACCCTGCTGATGAGTACTAACAAGCACAAAACTCAGCATCAGAGCTTTCTGCCAACTGTTTCCAACTAAGTAACGTAGTGGGACACAGTAAATTTCCTTTTAATATGCTACTGGAACTAGGGGGATCTTATATAGGATTTTGTGTTCTGAAGAAGGATTCCGTTGTTGATATATCTAACCTGTATACTCGTTTTAGACATATTATCAGATATATAAGAGATTTTATCAGATGTGATATCACCTTCTCTACAATGTAGAAACTAGTTACTAACTTGATAGGATTATATAATCGGTAGGATAAGGTATTTGGTTTTGCACTGTATCGGAATATAATTGTGTTAAGGATATCTTACTACGTACAAGTCAAGAAATAATAACACATGGAAAACACTGAAAACATCTTTCCTTGGGAAATAAAGGTATTTAAAGATAAGTTTACTAATATGAAGTCCATTAGTGGGCAAACATCTTTGTTGCAGTAAAATTTTCTCTGGCCACTTAGATTAAAAAACTCTGAGTAGGAAACAGTTTGTCTCAGGATGGTACAGAAGCTAGTCTGTGTGAAGCATGCATACTGACAAATGGCCCAACTTAAGATATACATTTTTGAACTTGTCTGTCTGTGATTTTGACAACGGTAGACTTTAGAATAAGATTTGTGAACCTCTAATTAATTGTATACAGGCTTTCTAAAGCCAACATCATTATTTGAAAATCCCATACTTCCCAGTTTAACCTAAAAATGAAGGTGCCTGAGTGCCCCAGAAAGTTACAACGGTGCTATTCATCTGCCTTTCTTATTCAGTTTCCGTTTTTATCACTGAAGCAGTCCGTTAAACATTTATCAATGATTTCCAGTCTTATAATACTTGAATGATTGTTCAAATGCGTTCTATGCGTGCATGCAATGAAACCATGAATAACAGCCATCCCGTTGTGGTGAACAACTATTCTAACTGATCCATTGTATAAGTGTTCATTGTTATTTGGTTCCGTGAAATGTATTCACAATAATTTAGAGAATTCCCCTCAATACGAATTGAGTGCTTCTATCTACTTAGTGGCCTAGTTCGATTCCTGATAATTCCGCTACTTCTAACTAGAACACACGCACCTATTATATTTTGGCATCGCCGAGATGGATTTCAACAACTTCAAGCAGTTGTCTACCAATCATTCGCCACAAGAATCCCAAGACTACACAGAATGCCTTGAAGCATGGTGCGCATCTAAGATCCTACTTGATGCTGGTATATTTGCTCACTTTGTCACTATAACTGTTCGGTAAGTAAAACGTTTGCTACAAAGTTTCATACTTATTGATAAGGCCATTTCCAGTCATATGAAGAACTTTAAAGTTTTTTAGTGAATCGTCTTCAAGTGATTTGTTTTAAAACACGCTAGAGAGGCAGTTTTAATAAGGTTGGGTGTGCTCTAAACCAAGAAACTCATGGCTTTGTGCTCACGCCGTAACCATTTACACACTCAACTGCACGTTAGTTAAACAGCCAATATGATTATTTCAAAACCTCAGAAGGAGTTGGCTACAATGCCTTCTTGTACATTTTAAAATGCCAGAGACTTATGTGTCATTTAAAGAAATGTCAGTAATGACTATTCAACTCCATGGTCACCACAGTTTGTTGTAATGCTATCTAGGGATCATTATGCAGCTGTTAATCATAAGAAGATCCAGAAACCGCCTACATTTGATCGGTAACACAAAGAATCTCATAAACTTCTCCAACTACCTCGAAACAAAGAAGGCACTGAATTGTATAATTCGTGGGGTAAGTTCCACTTCCAAAGTTCTTGTCGTTCCCGCAACCCCAAGTGTCATAAATGTAAAAAACTCGGAAGCATAAGTACCACATGCGAAGTTCCAAAGACACTAACTATAGAGATTTTCCACGCTTATTTGGAGTGTTGGCTGTAACAGCATCTTTATGGCTTTTGATGATTTTTAGACGACCAGTCTCATTCAGTAAAAAGCTTTCAATACTGAGTTAGACAAGTTTCATTCATTTATTATTGATTCCGGAAGTGTAGAGTTCAGAACTTCTAAGAAGACCTTCCTGTTACTCTGTGATAATGTACAGATACAATCCATCACTAGTTCAAATACGGGCATAACTGGTTATAAGTTGAATACTGTTGATACAGTTGATATTCCCTTAAAGGTAAACAATGGTCATTTTTTGAGGTTCCTTTGCTTGCTAGTGGGTATGATTCATTCATTTTTCAGGTAAAGTGACTTAGGTTATTACACATCCGTGCTTTCTTGTGCAATAATTGTCTGACGAGTCCTAGCTTAAAGACCTCATCTTATTCCCCTTACAGTCTGTGGGCGGTATGACCATTCAATTCATAAATATAAAACTAAAGTGAGATCCTGCCTTGCTAAAACGTCAACTGACTATCCTGTCCCAATTAATTAAAATTAGAGGAGTTGATTGAAAGACCACACTTATACTAGTTGGGCCTCTGAATCGGGCTACTCTCAAAGAGACACCCTAAAGGTAGGTGGAAGGATAGCAAGAATATGTGATGATTATCACTTAACACATAATAATCCAATATTACAGTAAGACGGCACTACAGTAGAAAATGAGGACATCTTGTACGAATTATATGGTTCGAAAGACTTCTCCACACTAGGTCCGAAAACACGTTCATGCAAACTCCTCTTGATCATGCTGCTACCAAAGTGGCCATCATTCATACTGTATTCGGAGTGCTAACGCATAAGTGTTTACTCCTAGGATTAAAGGTATCACCTGCAGTATTTCAAATGGCCATAAATCCGATGACAGCTGAATTATATAGTGTTAAATCATGTCAAGATGATATTATAGTTTGTGATTCGAATATTTAGCCGCCTAATGTACACCTGATAAAGCTGTTCGTGTGTTTATGGGATAAAATATTGCAGTGAATCCATTGAGTTTTCAAGCCAATTTGGCACCTAAGTCATGCTCAGGATACACTGTAGGATCGAGTAGTTTTGAGAGTGATATGAGTCTTTTCACTCCCCTGACTTCAGCACGTTTGTTGATCAATGTTTTGTTTGTGAGGTCATAAACTGACACTGCAGTTCTACCTCAGATTCTTTCCTTTCTTACTCAAGTATAGTATCCACTTTTCGATATTTTTTTCAGTTGGTAATTTGCATAGTATCAACACTAAGGAAAAAGTTTACTAAATATTTTGAAATTTCTGACTGATTGAGCTTTTCTGAGAGATTTCTCATCGCAGACGCCTACACAGTGGGCAAAGACGCAGTACTATGGAAAATTGGACTACCTCTTATTTTTATTTCAATACTCCTTAATTCGGAGTAAATAGGAATCTTTCTGAAGAGCGGATGTAGAATGAAATAAAGTCCATTGCGTAAAACCATGCGGAAACAGTAATTTAAAGATGTATACAAAAAATATGTAGTTTTCTATGTAGTATCCATAAGTATATCTTTAGTATCAAGTTTTATTTTTCTACTGATCACCAAAGTTGAAACTTTGTCATCTTGATAAATCATTGGACTGTACCTTGGCTGATATGGTTCAGAAATAGAATTTAGAACTAAGTGCTCATTTATACGTGAATGAACATAGATGGGCCAAAAATATACTCTATACAAACTTCCCATTGCGTTACTCATCATTCAAATATTCTCTTACCAGCAATGACTGCTTATTAGTTCAGCCATTACCCGTTGACAAAACGCAACTTCTACAGGAGACTCAGTAGCAGTATGACGGCGTCACAAATTAAATAAGGAAGGTTCAGGACCCCCAGCACCAGCGATAACTACTAAATTTCTATAAACAGAGGGGAAATATCACCACATCAGGAAGAGTTTTTAATTTAAATACTACAATTGTTAGTCCTTCTATCTTGAGATTTGTTCCATTTTATAATCCTCATTTTACACACCTAGGAACCAAAATAATGAAATTATTAGGTCACTCAATATGCTGCAATGAAGTGGAAGAGTTGTTCTGATTGTCCTCATAAAATATCTTAAATTAATGAAATCTTAGACATGCAGCTTTCAAAACATGAAGAAGTATTCTTGCAAATTACTACGATACCTTCTTAAATTTATACTGTGCTTTCGCTGCGAGAAACTCCTATTCCAAGGAACCAGAAGCTCCGTTTACACTCCGAATACGGAATTCACAAGCACAGCGATGAGAAAAACTGTCTATTGCCAAACGCTACTCCTTCTCGTGACCACTAACAACCAAAATAATTTTACTGATAATAACTTCAATGACTGGGCTATAGATATTGATTGCCATAGTTTGTAAACAACTTAGCGTCTTTCTCAATCAAATAGGTTGGTAGAAAACTGTACGCAAACACTTAAGTGTGCCAGAGCTAGAAAAGTACCTGGATGATTCTTTACGTCTAAATCAAAAGGCGGAACACGGTTTAGCTAGACTCTTCAAATCCTAAGTTCTTCAAACAAATTTAGGGACAATGATTTCCCAAGATGTAAGTTCTTATTAAAAAAATAATTATTAGTCATCAAATGGATTTGTATCCTAGAGGACGGAAATTACGGGGTAAAGATCTGAACCCGAAACATTAATCTCTTTACAAAAGACACACATAGCAGGTAAAAATTAATTAAGTCGTTCCAATAATAATCCTAAAGATTCCGTCATTAATCTTATTAATAAAGGTAATTTTTAGATAATAACAACTAATGCCAGTAAAAATGCGAATACGTAGTTGGTAACATGATCCCATAAGCTTGAGAACAATCCTAACGTTTACTGATAACACGTAGAAGGAAATTTGACGTGTAGTAGATGTGAAGAATGACCCCATGAATGATCGTATTACATACTTACATTACATTTATAACAACACAAACAAATCCACTGATTATAAATTCAAAGCATCTATCTGTGTAACGGGATAGTTAATTCCTGATTATTTCGGTACTAGTACATACAATGTTACTACTTTTTTGACAGTCCGTTTAAAGAGTCTGTAAACTTCAGTTACTCGAATAAGTGATCGAGCACTAAATTTGTGGTGATTGAAGTGACTACTTCAGCTACACACGTCCGGCCTTCATGCTACATCTTGTGATCCTACTTATAGCCTCATCATACATTTCAGTTATAAAAACATTAACTTGTTATAGAAAAACTGTCCAAATGAACTTCATCCTAGATATTTTCCTTATATAATGTACGAAATAAAACTTGACAACGCTACCACTTGCATCAATATTCAACTAAATCAAATAGGTACGAGGGTTAAAAGTAAACTTATGGTTCTTGTCATTTGTAACGATTCACTTGATGAAGTCTAAATACTTCTATGCGTCACTTTTCAAACGCATTTATCTGCAATATCATGCTACGTCTTGAAAATAAACACTGTTAGCCCTTAAAGCAGGTGATTTATGCTAAAATTTTAATTGAAAATGCATTTTAAAACCGCTAAAATCTTTAAGACGATTACTGAAATATACTTGTTAGAATAAAAAATAAGTTTTAACGTGTTATTGACATGACATTATATTCTCTACGGAGAGTGAGTAGTATAACAGCAAACATTTCCCCTCGTTTTACCACGATAACAAGGCAGAATTAAAGCCATTTTTTATTTCCTGTAAAATTATTTCTATTTTGTGTGATATTATCTTTTAGGCTCTCCAAAAGTGATTTCTTCCTAGGCCATTAGCGAAAATTTAAGAGCTATGGCCTTTGTGTGCTGTACCATTTCCCCCACGGACTAATCAACAACGTTTTGTCGTTATAATGAAAATTTAGAGACCCATTTAGTGGATGTGTGCCAGACAAAACCGAATTTCTATGTAACTAACTAGTGTCGGAATAAACATAGGCTGCTTGGGTCATAATCCATTTCAGTAATGACGGAAGATTGTGCACAGAAGTGCTTGCAGTTACAGGCACTTTTAACGCAAAGTCCATAATATCCATAAGTTGTGTGTCTTATTATGAGACTCAAAGATCTTCATTTGAGAGTAATCTGACTTCAATTGATTTTCTATATATTACACACCTTAACAGTGGTCTTGAATTTTAATACCGTGTGGACGAAAATCAGAAGTCAAACTGTTTTCTTAGGAATAAAATAGAATAATATATTCAAATAATCCCCATGAATGAAAAAGAACATACAACCAATAATTTTGCAGTCATTTAAAAGTCCGCTATAAAGCGAAATCGACTGTCATCATACGCCGGTGAATTTAAACAATGATAGCGCTCTATCAAGTTTGCGAAGACTTCATTGGTTGTGGGAAACTTTTCCGAACACAAAGCCTAAAACTTCTCCCCCATAGCATTCTCATCTTAAATACTTCCCATGATTTAAATTTTCACTTCACAGAAGCAGGGGACCGGAAATTTCTCAAGTCCTGCTACTGTAATGCAATATTGTGGCCTTAAATATCACAAAGTGAACACTATATCCTTCTCTGTAAACCTGAAAGATTGGGGTGTGCGGCTTAAGTTTTCTAGTGGCAAACGCTTTGAAAAGACCTAGGGATGAAATATGGACTTGGCCGATAGGAGATGGGTTGAACTCACCTACAGCGGGACAGAGGTTGCAGTTACCGCTACCGGAGTCCTAGCAAAAAGTAACCGGTTAAGGAAGTCAGGATACAATAAATCACACAGGTTTAAATGAGGAAACCCAAAGATTAACCTCGCTAGTGACTGCTTTAGAATGTCCACGCTCACTTGTCACAGAATAAAGCTCAGGCTTAACGCCTGTTATTGTATCTTCGGACTTGAAAGTTCGTGTTGTAGGGTTCACAAATAGTAATCTACTGTGTTCTGAGTCCACTCCACTGGCAAGCAAGGTCAGCTGTCCCAGTGGTTCAGAGTAACCTGAAACTAGACAGTTGAATAATTAGTTGGCTCACCTCAGATAGTGAACTTTTGGTTTATTCTCTGTCTAATACAACAGTCCTTAAAGCTCCGAAGGACCTGTAGAGGTGGCATGTGGCTTGTTTGATTGATGTGACCTGCGAACTTCACGAGTTAAAAATAGCGAATAGTTCCTCTTGGGGCTCAGCTGACGTCCTGGTGCAATACGTTCTTCTTCTCTGGAATAATTATTTGCTTACCAGATTCAGAGAAGCGTGGAAGAACAGTTGAAACCGAACAACTGATCAGCTCACTACGAGTGGGGCTGCCAAATGTGGCCTTCAAGAGGATTCCTGGTTTCCAGAGTAAGGTCTGTGCATACCACCGAGCTCAAAATCTGAATACTGCCTCCTTTTGGAAGCCTGGGGAGTAGAAATCGTGTCTGCTTCTCAAGGAAAGAAGTCCCAAGATTTACATATCCTAACTGTAAACCATTTATCAGGGACCATCGTTTGTGCCAGCTGAAGCTACAAACTTATGGGATTACCTTTAAAGTGGCGTTTCTTCCGAAAGCTCAAGAAAGATCAGATAGGACTAAGAGGATAATGGGCGATGCGCAACACCGTAATGTTCCGCCATTCGACTCCTTTTTACTTGGCCAGCTGCATCTTTAGGGCAACTAAGTGATCCAAATAAGGTTTCTACCGTAGCCCAATCACTTTCTTCATGGCTCTTTTGTGGACCATTTCAAGGATGAACCTGACTTACATCACGTTTGGGAACGTAACTATTGAGTTTTCCCTTAAACGAGGGGAATATACAGTTCAAACCACACCGAAAATATCAGAGGTTAACCTACACAGAATTCGAACTAAGAAACCAGGACTTCACTGCCTTGTTGGCTGCAAGGCAGCAATTGACAGAAGCTCAAAGTGCACCAATTAGGGAAACACCTGGATAGTTTTCAACGTTTGAGTGAAAGATATCTATTTTCCCCAAGGCGTATATGCCTACAGTCATTACCCTTCACTTCTGTGTGCTTAGGATGGGGATGTTTCTACCAGTTCGATCAACTATTTTGCCAAGGTTGTCCTGCAGAACCTAGAAACCTTTGGCCCCGTGATTTTTTCCAGGTTTTCAGGTTATGAGCATGTGAAAGCAACGGAAAGTGCGGGTTTACGAACGTCGTTTACCGAAGAAATAAGCAGTAATGGAGCAAAGATTCCCACTCATCAACGGAAATTAATTGAGGTGAGAAGGAACTTAGTCTAGCTCACCGTAAATGAGCGTTAAGGTAATCCCCAACCTACATTAGCAAATTCGTGTCTATCCCACGTACGAATGTCTCGATTATAGGATGTCGCGATAGACCCAGCAAAAGGCATTGGAAGAGTCAAGTAACCCAGCATAAGTGCGCTACTTCTGCTCAACAAAGGGCGTCTAGCCAATTTACGCTATCGACAAGTTATGTTGCATGACCTGCAAGGCGAAGACCTGTAATTTTTTGTTAATTCGAGTCAATTTAAGGTGGTCCTGTCCTGTTACCTTAGGGAAGTATGTGGTAATCGTGGTTTATAGTCCACTATTTTAATTTGTAAGTATCTTGTTCAAATCAGCTCACGCCAGTTTTCAGCCTTTCAGCTTCCAGACCCTTTAGATACCACAACTTGCGCTGGAACTGAGGTCGAACACCCGTTCAATTCTGGTGGAATAAAATATACACGAATTCATGCTACTATCGGTTTTTTCGAAATGACCTCAAAAAGGAACACATACGTTTCTCCACCAATAGCCTACTATCAAAGCAACATACAAGCGCGTCGTTGTTTTACACCTTATGGCCTCTATCCAATGCCTTGCGGATTCAAATACGTGCGAATTAGGCCATTATCTCTGTTTTCAAAACATCCTGAGATGTGTATCTCCGGATGTATTTCAGATAAGCAATAAGTGTGTCGCCAGCTCAGTGTGTGATCTCTATTCACTCCCCATCTAGGGAGAGGAAATTCATACAGTTGGGGTATTTGTGTCTTCTTTCCTTTTCTTTTTGAGCTGATAGGCAGTAGTAGCTTGTAAATCTTGACTGAAAACAAGAAGTGCATTCAAGTACAGAGCGTACACTAAAATAATGAGATACAAGGGTGAAAAGGAGGAACAAAAAGGGGCGGGAAAGAGTGTTAGACACGAGTGAATCTAAAGAATTAATATGCATAATGCAAACACAAAAGAAGCGTTTGCTTGGGGGCAATTCTCAAACTCATTAGGAGCTCTCAAGTTTTCCAGATTTTTGGTGTTTATTCTTCAGCTACTTCGCCACTAACTAATGATGGTGACTTCGATTTGCATTTCGAAACAAGGATAAATTGGAGTGTGTATATGATTGGCTTCAGAAACAAACGGTAGAAAATGTAATCCCAATGGAAAAATGCGACAGGAAAGATAGTTTAAGGCACGAAACGTATATTGGACATACAAGTATTTCCTGATGGTGTAAACTGAACCAGAAGGCGCTTTAACTATGCTGAAGTTTCGTAGCTTCAGAGTACTGTTAATGTGGGCCAGTGACCGAAATAAAACAATCAGGAAGAACAGTAAGTAGGCCCAAACCTTCATTCAGCCAGAGCCCAAGTGCCTTCGATACTGAAGGGCTTGCTATCGTATACAAGGGCGTAAGTACTGGTTCCTCTCCATATAATGAACTTAATATATATACATACCGCTCTCAAAGCCACTACGATACACTACAGGAATAAAAAACTTTAAAAACCCTATAATGGAAAAACTATGCAGTTGACTCTACATATACATGAAAATGTGCGTAAGGTTCGAATAGGTCTAAAGGAACAAGGACTTCTCTCTTCTTCAGACTGGATAGGGTGGTAATTCCCTTTTCCGCATCTGCCCGTGCTTCTTCTTTCTTTTCTTATTTGCAGCAACAGTTCCACGACGACGTTTCACGCTAAATTTCAATCCAAATACATCTCAGTGGTTAATGTGGTGACTCTTGGACACAGTAAAGAGTTAACAAATCCTGAGCGCTCTAAATGTATGTATGTAGAAAATATCTTTGGTAGTAAGACTTAGCGAAGACTCTTAGATTGTTTAATATGCACATATACAGTCTTTTGAACACTTTATGGCCATATCCAACACTTAATTCCGAACATTCACCCTGGTGAGATCCAGTACAAAGTTTTTCAATGCAGTAAGATTTACAGTTTGCAGTGGTCACCTTACTTTATCTCCGGCAAGTGTTACGGGAGCTGAAATGACTTGTTGTTAGACAACTACAAACCACAGAATAGAAGAAGAATGTTGGTTGGATGGACACTGGTTCTCTCACCACATGGGGCAAACTTTCCAGTACTGCGCTCTGCCTAACTCTGAGACCACCTACCTCACATTATTAGACAGGGCTAAACCATCTAACTGTTCAAGAGTTCAACTCACGACCTTTTTTCTAACAACAGTGACATCTTAGGCCACAGTGAAGACTTTAGGCGGCCATCACTTGCCGAGATAATCGGATGCACAGGCTTTTTGGAAGTTCCAGTTGTTTAAAAATGATAAGTAGCCAAAGACCGGGTTTGGTTTCATTTCCATTTGGTACTTTTGCTAACCAGTACGTCATGTAGTAATGCTTTACACAGTTCTACAGGCTCAACTTAATAACACTTCCATTCGGTAATTCATTTTGTTTTTCTATCACCCTTAAGTTCACAGTATTTGCTAGCCGCAATACGCTTGAGCAGTAGAACATTCAGAAGGGGTTAAGAGGTTTTAGTAGCTTCACATGTGACAACTTTGGCCCTACCAACACGCCTGATTTATATCTCAGCTAACAATTGACAGTGTTCTTCTTAAAAGTAAAATATGGTTGTCAGCATGAACCTGTATCCCCTAGTAGTACCAAAATAATTGCAGTATCGTTAGAAGCGGAGTGGCAAAAACGTAGTTTTATATATTCTGTAGGCAAGGTATCGACGCTTCGTTACTTGAGGTATGTCATCCAGTTCTTCAGGGAAAATGTGTTCGGTTTCTAGCTTCTTGACATTGTTTCGGCCGTCACTGCTCCTATTACCTTGTTTTTTCTTACATGTTTCAGCTGTGAACAGTAGCTGTTAAGAGCTTACCTGATTGTTATATTGAATTAAATGGATATCATGTACCTTCTGCCAACACTTTGGGACGGCCTTCTCCGCACTTGCAGCCATAATCTTCAGCAATCCTGGACCAGCATTAGATCGCAACTAAATCTCTTTTTGGAACGCATACTATGGTGACACCCTATACCCTGAACACTAGCGGAGTAACCGAACAAAATTTGTTCTGACTATCTTCAGAGAAGACATTGGTAAACTTCGTCTACTGTCACCCACATATTCTCCGTATGACTATTGTCTGTGAAAGGGTCTTGCAGCATCCACTCCAATTCACAACCGGTCTGACTATGACAGTAAATATATATGCATGGTTTGTGACTCCTTCCCCTCTCATATTTGATTGGAATATTTTCCTGATGAGCCTACTGCTGCATCAAATCGTTTTGTCATCCCAGCTTCATATTTCATCAACACATTGTCGCAGTTCTTTTTCTTCTGGCACTGAGTTAGTTACTCCAAATCGCCAACGCTGCACCAACTTCGAAACTTCAATAGCGTAATTATGTAACCATACCAGTAAACTAGCGCGTACTTTTACTCAGAAGGATAAATTATTATTCCTTGGTCTGGCCATGCAGTCGGTTGAGAAACATAATTTCACATTTTTCTGAGCTTCCCTAGATGAGGCTGCGATAGATACTCGGTGCTTCATATTATTCACGCGTCTACTGTTATTGACTTTATCAAACGATCCTTTTGAATATGAATTTTTGAAACTAAAGGAAAGCATGAAATTTCTGAGATGCCCTTCCCTTATCAACGGGTTTTTCCCCAGCAAAACTATTTACATGGCGATCAGTGGTATCTGTGTTGCTTTTCGCTGACCCATTTGAAATAGGTATGTTAGGTATAAACTGAAGTAGCGGAAGGTGAAGCTGGTGCTGCCTTATATATTCAAGAATTCTTGTGGGGAATAGAGCTTTTGCGGCAGGTGCTGTGCAGGGTCATGTCAAACGACTCCTGCTGAAGATATAATGATGTGTTTAAATTTGCGCTGACTCGTTAACACAAGTCAGTATCCTAATTCACTATCTAAAGGAATCCCTCATACGACGCATTTTAATGAGCAATTCAATTTCCGCAAAGAACTTTATCTACAAAAGAATGGAGTAGCTATAGGGTATGGCAGCAGAAGGCTTCATTGATAATTCGGAACACATCGTACTAGGTCTAATTTTCGATGAGTTTCACTTATCTAGAAGATACATGGATAATACCTCTATCCTCTGTAACAAGAAAATTGATCTTGATGCCACTCTTCTTAAATTCCACGGCAGTTACACCATTGCAAAGTTTGCATTGGAAGTTGAGAACATCTCAGAATTTTATTTTCTGGATATCTTAGTAAAAAGAAGACAAGATGGCCACTTAAAAATGGCCAATCTATAGGAAGCCAACTTGGAATGGACAATAGACTCATTTTAACAGTTGGGTACCACTGAGCCAAAAAAGAATATTATTCATTCGCTCTGTAGGAGAACAAGATGAATCTGCACAAACGACAGAGTGGATGAAGAGTTGGAATAGCTTCGAAAAGTACTTATTCAGAGCGGCTATCCCTCAAGATTCATCACAAAAAACATGGAGTATAACAACGACAAGAGCAAGTTCTTACTATGCCGAAAAAAATTATATTCATGAATACTGAATCCAAAGGAAACGACAGAGCGAAGGTAGTGAAAAATTGTCTTTCTAAAGCATTCAACAAAACATTCCAGGCTGCAGAACTTAGAATGACTTTGCTCAGCCGATAGTTGATTGAAATAGGTGTGAAGGACAAACTGCCGCTTTGGGCTGCATCCATGTGTATCTATCAATTTACTTGCTCTTGGGGAGCTGGTCGCGTAGGCCGCAGAAAGTGCAGTCTTTGCAAACGCCTCTCTAAGCATTATTCTATTTGACTGTCCAGTGAAGAACACAAGTCAAGTAACAGTCACATTTTAGACCATTCGGTCAACCCCGATCATATCGCTTCCCCAGTCTCCTACACAAGGTCTAGCAAGGCGGCTCAAAAGGATTGCGAATTCACCAGTTATATATAGCAGAGGCGTTGGCAATCCAGTAGTTGAAGCCAGAGCTCTGAGTACGGAAGAGGCATGTCCACTCTGGCATTCTTTCGTGGTCATTATCCTTCTTTTATTGCTTCAATATTCAACTTACACTTATTCGCTGATTATTTTTACATTCCTTCCTCTTTAAATGTTAATCTCAATGTCCTTTAGGATTTGTCCTGGTGCGAACTTGACAGACGCAAAGACCAATCACTAATTATTCGAACTTGTTATATACCCACGAATACGAGACCAAGGAAGAACACGATAGCGTAGTCGGATGGAATAGTATATTTGGATGGTTATGCCAAAATACCGATGCGTTCCAACTAACTGGCTAGAGAGTCGAATACGAGCAATGCAACGTAACACGACAGCGTGCCAAATGGCGAGGATGCTTGACCGGGTGCCTTCAGCTTAGCGAGTCCAGTTAAACTATCAAGGTCAGCATCGATGTCGAAAGTCGTCAAACCCTAGGCTATTGATTTTGGGGAAGTGTATGACGCTACAGATCACTCCCCCCCTAGTGGGTTCGTGAGGACCCTAAGACGATACCAGCCGGAAGTAAAAACCCAGTGGTTTCTCCACTGGTAAAACTCTTCCGATGGGCTCACTGCGTGAGGTGGCCCCTGGTTGTCTGAACCTTATTCTAGGGTGTCGTGGCGATTAAATAAATAAAATACAATAAATGGAATTGTACGTCGGTCGCGGTCATCTGTTCCTTTCGACGTTCCGTCCAGTGCTCGTTGCACCTGGAATATAAATAAAAGTCTTTAATACCACGAAAACGTTTCGTAAAAATGGGAATTATTTATATATCAACATATCGAAAAATAAAAATTTACGCTTATCTTTACCGTTTTTTTTAAAATTTCATTACATGGTAAATAAAAATTGATATAAAAAGGCAAAGTGTACGAGGGTTTGTATTGATGTATCGGGTAGGAGTCCGGAGTTGTTTTGGCGTTGAGCCTTCGGTAATCACCGGTTGGACGCCAGTCGTTGCTATCCTTTTTGGGAACCATGTGCAATGGCGATGCCCAAGGATTGTTCGACGGTCTGATAATGCCCAGGTCGAGCATGTGGTCGAATTCATTTTTCGCCGTTTGAGCTTATCGGGGGCTAAACGGCGCGCTTTGGATGCCACAGGTGGACCTGTGGTTGTGACGTGATGCATAACATTGCTGGTTATGCACGGAAGAGTGTGCTTCGGTTGCTGTAACTCTGGATATTTCTCCAGAACTGCCTGGTAGGACGCGTCGTCTGATTGTTTAGTCCTAACGATGGCTAAACTCGGACCTACATAGGTGGTGCCGCCAATAGATAACTTTGTGCTGTTATCTATCAGTCGTCGACGGCGAGCATCTACGAGTAGATCGTAATGGTTTAGCAAATCTATGCCAATGATGGGCATAGAGACGTCTGCCAGGAGGAAAATCCAGTGGATAGGTTTGCGTAAACCTAAGTTGAGGTAGGCATACCGTCTCCCGAATGTCGCGATTGCCTTGCCGTTGGCTGCTTGAAGATTGAAGGATGGGTCAAGATGACGCTCCTTTGTCGTTGCTGGAAGAACGCTAACTTCTGCGCCGGTGTCGACGAGGTAGCGGACTTTCGTTTTAATGTCGGTGACGTAGAGCAAACGGCTTTTTCCGCCGGCTACGGTTGCCGTGAGCACGTGCCGGCGTGACCGTTTCCCGAGTTTGGGTCCTTCTTAAAACGGCATGGTTTACGACATTTTCTGGCTTCATCCCCGTAAGTGTTATGAAACCAGCACCATTCAGGGTTTTCCACCCTGTTGGGTTTCGTTTTAGGGCTACCACGCGACTTGCTGCGATGCGCCAAGGTGCGTTTCTGTGAAGTGCTACGTGATCTAGGACTTCGAGATCGTAGCAACCGTTTCACAGAGTTGCACAACTTGGTCACCTCCGAATCCTGGCGCTCTGTTTTGTCGCAGATAGAATATACGTTGGAGACGGGTCTGCTGGATATCTCCAGTATTTTATCTGCTGAGGCTGCCAGGTCGTCGAGTGGGACTGACTGGAGTGTCACCAACACGGTTTGCACCGGTTGTGGTAGTTTCGAGAGAAATAGTTCTCGGAAGAAACCATCGTCAAATGTTCGTGCACCGATTACTTCTCGCATGCGTGCGAGGACTTCAGTAGCTGAGTGGCTGCCTAGCTCGATGTTACGAAGCAATTCGTCTAGACGTTGGCGATCTGTGAGATCGCTTTTCTTCAAGAGTGCGGCCTTTAGAAGTGCATAAGGGTCACTTACTTCAGGATTAAACATGTTTGCTGTAACATACCTGTTTAATTCTCGCGGTAGTGACCGTATGACAGCAAGAAATCGAGAATGAGGATCTGAGACACCCTGTTCTCGAAAATCTGCCTCGGCATACAGAAACCATGTTTCTGCATTGTCTGGCCAATATGGCACGAGTTGGATCGTGTTCGTAGTCGGCTTAATACGAATAAGCTTGGGAGTGTGGTCGGACATGAGAAAGTGTAGTAAATGGATATATAAATGTTATCGAAATGAAAACAATAAACAAATATAAAATGGAACAGGCTCACCAATTCAATACTTGTTATTGGTCGGGATATGTGATCACGGGATATTGATCACGTCGGGCTCACCAATTTAGGATTTGTCCTGGTGCGAACTTGACAGACGCAAAGACCAATCACTAATTATTCGAACTTGTTATATACCCACGAATACGAGACCAAGGAAGAACACGATAGCGTAGTCGGATGGAATAGTATATTTGGATGGTTATGCCAAAATACCGATGCGTTCCAACTAACTGGCTAGAGAGTCGAATACGAGCAATGCAACGTAACACGACAGCGTGCCAAATGGCGAGGATGCTTGACCGGGTGCCTTCAGCTTAGCGAGTCCAGTTAAACTATCAAGGTCAGCATCAATGTCGAAAGTCGTCAAACCCTAGGCTATTGATTTTGGGGAAGTGTGTGACGCTACAGTCCCATTAAAATTCTCATCATACTCTACTCCAATTAATGATTAAATTGGTGTTGTTACTTTCTAATAATCCACTAGTTATCACCGTTGTTGACTGGGTATTTTCCTTATACAGCGTATAAATACGAAGTCCCTTACTAACTGCAGGATCGACTCACCTTTTCACCTTAGAACATACAGCTTTAATGACATAATAATAGCCCAATAGCAGATGAGAGATTTACTTGTTTTTTTTGTTTGTT
This sequence comes from Heterobilharzia americana, assembly GCA_944470555.2. Taxonomy (NCBI): domain Eukaryota; kingdom Metazoa; phylum Platyhelminthes; class Trematoda; order Strigeidida; family Schistosomatidae; genus Heterobilharzia; species Heterobilharzia americana. The sequence goes on along the minus strand of OX104129.1, from coordinate 51,432,603 downwards.
ATTACTACATAATGTACAATCGTACAGTTACTGAAAATGACTCGTCGAAAAGAAATTTTTCTTTGCTGAATACTTGTTGCATTTTAGAAATACTTTATCATTGAAAATTATTGTGATTATCCTATTTTTCTGTTTACATTGCCATTCAAATATCTTAAGTAGAGTAGGTGATTTAATTAATTCTAGTTAATGAAATATAAAGTACAAAACTTTTTGATACATGTACCATTATGCTTAGTGTAACATTTTTCACCTTTGATCCTTTTCTTTAAACGTTACTTAGAGTGACCCATGATTTTCTTTAATCTCTTTCAATGAACTCACATCACCAATATTTTGTGTGTTCAACTAATGTATCAAAATGTGCTAACGATTGCTGAAAATTAAATTTTCATGTATTAAAGTAACCAGCTACACTTTGATAGTCAGTATGCAGCAGTAAAAGAAAAATTTCCACGGTTAGCGAATTAGGAAGATTTTACTGTTCATTATCATTCATTTAGATATTGGCAGATGTCGCTTCCACTTCACAATTTTGCAGGCTAATGTAATCTACTACGAGATTCAACAGCTACTAAGTTGGTGAAGTTAATGTGAGTTTCCTTCCCTCTATAATGTTCAAACATTTTGTTTTTACTTTAGTTAAGGAAAATGTACAGAGTGCAGAAAACTGCATGAAGGAACATAATCTTCAATCTAGAAATTTATAAAAAACGTATTTATGCAGTCTCTACATTTAGTAGTCTTGTACAAAAATCTGCATTTGGTTATCGTTGTACCCCCACAAGAAATGAATAAGATCAATAACTATGCAACAGAGGTTGGACTTTCCTTCCTTATCCTCTGTTTTCATTCGCTGATATTCCAATCAGATCGCCTAAGCTTTCTAGGCCTTTATAAGCTGGAGAAGGAGAAACAGGGATTTCATATAAGTATGATTGATCGCACTATTTTCTATTTTTTTAAAGCTCTTCACCTAAAGCTTATTTTACAATATTGCCTGAATGACTTTAAAAGCCATCTTAGCAACGACTGAAACAATCAATTCATTTAAGCTGGAGTAGTATTTTAACTAAATCAAATATAGAACTGTAATTGGTTACTTCACTAGCTGGTAGAGTTGCTCGAAAACACTAGTGTACAATAAGTAACTTCAATTGACAAGTGGTTATTTCTGAACCATTCTTTGCATGGAAATTGGTGAGGGGTTAGTAAAAGTAGCTTGATCAGTCAAACTGCTTGGTTGCACGAAATCGAAAAGCACTACAAAACCGCAAATGTTCAACTTTGTTCGGTAGGTAATGAGCTACACCTATCATGCGACACTACTGGGTTACTCAAACCATAGATTGGTCGGAATTCAAACGTGGCTCATTCGTTGAAAGTCAAGTATCTTAACTAGCAAAAGCGCCATTCCTCTTTATATATCCATTTTGAAAGACGAACCTTCAACCCATGAGCACATAATAAATGTGCTACACACCCTTTTTTCTTATTTCTTTACAACTGCCGACTTCCTATCCGACTACATACTACTCAACGTTCTAAAAACCGACGGTTCAGTTTTCACCACCCATGAAAATCATAATTACAATTTCTGGATTACCATTCTACTTGACGTAGCACAAGCATCACATTTTGTTGTATTTCTGTTACAATTTGCACATGGCAACCGCAAAATTGAGTATTCTTGCTTCCCCATTGTTGAATATTCATTTCACATCTCACTATATCACGATATGGTTACTCTAATTAGTAATGACCACATAAATTAGCCTTGAACATTATATTTTTGCGCATAGAACACTTTTTTTTTATTGATGTTACCTTATAATAAATCCAAAAGAAATGGTATAAACGTACACGATATAAAAATATTGTCATTCCTATTTTACAAAGTATAGCCATCCCCATATTTACTTATTAACTAAAATAATGTTTGGAACCACGAAGTCAGTTCGTGTATTTAATTGCAATGTATAAACAAAACCTTAAGCATACTGACAAGTGGTCATCAAAACCACCTTCCTCAGAGAACAAATAGTTTTATGAGAACACGTAACAGCAATAAATTCATGAGATATCTACTCAATTTCAAAATATTCCTCGCTCTCTGAAAATATAATAACACGGTTGTTCATTATACTAAGAAATGAAGCAAACATGCAGTCATCAGTTCTTTGCTATAATGATCACTCAATTGCACATTAGGGATAGTTTCCAAATCATTCCAATCTAATTCCATATTAGATTTGTTTGTTTGATATACAGTAACACAGTGGTAGAGTATTACTTACTTGATGATGTTTTGAACATAAACTATTGCTCATCATCATATCAATGTAATCACACCACTTTCAACGACCGATCTTTATAATCCTATATGTTTATATTCTTCACTTTTATTGGTAGTAAAATTTCAATCTCTGGCGTAGGTGTTGTGTCATTCCTACTACATGTGTTGAGTAATAATTCAGTGAATAAAGATTCAGTAATCAATCTTTCTTTCCACCTAATTTACTTAAGTACAGCGGTTTTATCCGACCCTACTGTGTTAATGCTGGTACCGCAACAGTCGAGTTTTTTTCTCGATTATTGATCCTATTTGGCTGAATTCCTACATTCTATTGACCTAACTGACCCCACTCGCCTAGTCTGATCCACATACTTGACCTCAGTTATTACATGGAACTTGATAGGTTAGATTATTTTGCTTAGTTGGATCTACCGGATCCGTAAGCCAACAGAGATTATCTCTGAGTGAGTTTGTGGTTGTTGAGAATCCTACGTAAAGTTTCTGACGTTCATTCTTTACATGGTAACATAATGGAGACGGAATCAACAGCCAACACGTGTAATAAGAAGGATTCAACAAACATACCAGAGATACGGAAAATTTTACTATCCCTAAAAGCAAAAGATATGAGGTGACAGGACTATAAAACTCGGTTGTCGAAAGCAGTGTGATTACATTAATATGATCATGAGCAATAACCTCTGTTCGAAACACCATTAAGTAAATAATACAATAATACCACATCAAATGAGCAAATCTAGTATGGAATTACATTCTACCATAGTGCCCAAGTTATACACTTACAATAGTAGAGTATAATGTACACTTAAGTAGAGATCAACATCGCTTTTTCAGCAAATAAAGTCAAGAATACAAAAATGTCCAGTCAGTCTTTTTCTCAACACCTAAAAACTTCACTATACTCACCTGTAATAATGAACTATTTAAACCATTCAGTTCCCAAAGAATGTATGTAGCAAGCCATCAAATGGAAAAATGCTAAACGACAGTTACAACAGATCATCAACTCCTTACTGAACGTGTAAGGTAGTGTGTTAAGTACTGAACTCAAATATACTTTACATCATAAATGTAGATAAAGCAAATCTGTCACGATCTAGAGTTTACATAAATAGTATGACCAATAACAAACCAATACTTATTTACTCAATCGAAACCAATGCACCTAGAAAAAAATATTTTATTCAATATAATGACAGTGGTAAACATGAACACCTGGAAAACAAATGAACATTTATAAGGAACACACACAAGTACACAGTCCAGTAACAAGAAAGGTGAGGTGATATGCATGAAATTATAAAGGTAGTATACTACAATGACAATTCTAACAAATTATTACAATAGCACAACGCTACTGAAGAAAGTTCTTATGTGCGCAAGTAAAGAACTACTCATGGTTGAAATCAAATGTCCACAATAAAACATAACTGAATAATACTGTAAGACTAAAAGAAGGATTGCATATTACATAGCGACTGTCTAAATCATATTACTGTCAACAAAGAGCAATCGTAAAGAAACACAATGTACCTTGAACGCTCAAATACACTTGAATGACAAAGAGAATGAAATGAAAACAAAACCTTGCATAAACACAGTTAGTTAAATGATGGGATGGGGCCAGTGTCAGCATACGCAAGTCACAAATCACCATCCTTTCCACGCAATATTTTGAATGATCTACAGTGAAAGAAAGAAAGCAGTTTTTAAGTATTTCAATGTGTAAAACTCAAATAGTCTACTAAATAGACAAACACCATCACCAGATATCTTGACACGATTGAGATAGACAGTCCGAGCTTCAACGATTCACATTAGCAGAAGATACTGAGAGTGCAAACAAAGATACGAAAATGAAAAGGACTAAAAGATATAAAAAGTTCTAAGACAAAAAAGGGAGATAAAGAGTATTAATATATTTCACATTATGATTCGGACGATTGCAAGACATGAATGTACGCGCCAGACATTTAGAAATAAAATGAGTCAGAATTGGTTGGTTTTACACCGACTACTCTAATTTATAAATGAATGCCGAAAATGTTTATGTAGTAGGCTGTGGATAACAATTATTGTGTCCAGACTTGTCTATACTCGTTTGTTCAAACTGAAGTAGATGGAGTGGGTTTTGAAACTACATTACACTGACAGTCAACTTGCTTGAAGCAATGTATTACAACATCACTTGTAAACCCTGAGAAGAGCAGTTGTTAAGGTTACAAACGCATTTATACAACTAAAGTAAAATAAGAAACCGAATGAAAATTAAAAAGAGAATCGTTAAAAGATGAAGTCGCATCTCCAATTTTACATCAACTAAAGACTAATATAAAAGAAGTCGAAAACGTACTCAACAACCTTGTGCACGTTCGTGCAGTAGGCAATGACCCATACTTCTATTGTGTGACGGTTGATGATGCTACTTGACTGTCTAAAACCTACCTACATGGGGCAGTGTTCAAACCAGTGACCAATTGGGAAAAATGTCTAAACCAACTAGTCACATTACATGATACCATAAAAGTTTTTAAAAAGTTGAAGAATTGACACTAATTTTACCTACCATGAATAGGGATAATCACACAATGGGAATGAATGTACTTCATCTTAGTTTCGTGTATAACTGCTTGCTCCAAGTCGAGATACAATATTGATAAGAGCATAAATCATCCGAGAAATTAACACTGGACATTTCGAATGGTAGGCTACATTTTGGAGGGCGAGACGCAATTCCAGAAATGCATTACTGAGAGTAAAATAAAAATGAGGACAATAAAAATGTAAACATCCAACTTTTAAATATCGTAATCACACTTTTTGAAGGAAGACGACTGCAGATTATATCATCCAGAAACAGGTTTATTTGATCAAGTTCACAAGATTCCAGACACGTGGACTACATTTTATTGAAACAAATGCATATTCCTAGAGATTGAGTAGAAATGAACTCAAATAGTAATGTACAAGCAACTTTTCAAAACAGAATGTTGCAGGATAAGCGAATTGGTGACCGAAGGGAAATCAATGCTGCTTTTAAAAAAAGGCCCAAGTGTTTATCGAAGCTTATCAATTACGAGTAACTTGGTCGCCCGGTAAAGTGGCATAGTTTTGATGTACTGTAAGTGATGTCAGATATTTGGAGTTCACTGGTAGACAACCATACCTGCTGATACTTTTCTACAAAGCGTATCCCCAACCTCAATAACAATCAAATTTCCACTACCCAGGTATAAATGCAAAGTTTATACGACTGGACGAAGTAAAAGAATACAATTTCTTTAAAGTTGTATACGTGGTTGGTTGAATGCTATCAAGGGCGAAATGTACATCCAAGAGATCCCTACAACTGACTTTTAACATTTGTTGCAGGACTAAGAGAGAGGAATGTCCGTAAACAGCTTGATTAACATATTGTCAACTATCCTTTTCGTGTGTCAATTTGTTGCACTGTTTGAGATGCTAAAGCAGGGCAACATCTTTTATCGCTGCAAAAATGGAAAATTAACAAGGGTGTTGACCAGTGGCAGTAAGTTCACATTAATGTTCCAAATAAACCCAGTGTATATTTGTGTACTAATCTATCAATTACACCAATTTTGTGAAGAATTATGATACAACTCGGTTGCCCAGACCGATACCTATTGATTGAAAATTGAGTGCTTAAGTCAACGAGCCATATCTACATATGTGCATATGGAATTAATACAATACTGAAACATGAAACTTACCGAGTATAAGGATTGCGTCTTGAATTATAACGCATCTTTAAGAATGGATAGTATATGAAGGGTAGGACAAAAATTCTAGGTCCTGATAGAGCCATAAATATGCACACTACCATCAACATGATTTCGTTTAAAGCAATCACACGTAAAATATTTTGATCATTAGCTTTCACTTTGTCGACCAACTTTTGTAATGTTTGGTGGAAATAAGTTGAACTAGGCGGACGCACTGAGATATCTGGACCATCACTCGTTGTACCATTATTTTTCGATACAGATACCTAAAATATGGATAGAAAATAAAGTACATTACCGTATCACCACTTATATCCAAAGGATTCAAGCTTATACGTCCAAACTCCGATTCAAATAGCGAGGGCTGAGTGGTTAAGTTATATCCTTAATCTCTAAATAGTACAGGCAGTAAAAATGTAGTACCTATCTGCCAATTGTATTTAAAGATATTGTCTAAATAAACCGCGTGCAAAAGGATTTCGAAACTAGTTATTCGTTTTCCTTCCTTTGCTTCTTTCAAATTACTGATAAAAAGTGATATTTTCAAAAACCCTTGTGAAAGTTTGTACCATTACGTTTATTTTTTCCCATTGTTAGTAACTCATGACGTCGGAAACTGAAAGGGTGACGAAAGGTGTGTCGGAAAGCTATAACTGACTTTAAAGGGCGCTTTAGCAACTGCTAAGACAACCTATCAGGTCTCAGTATTCCGGTCAGAAAGGTAATTTCTCATAAAGAGCAATTGGTTATCTCAGCAGTTGCTAGTGTAGCTTTTAAAGTCCCTCTAAAGTCATATATATATATATATATATATATATATATATATATATTTAGTCGCTACAGGCCTCCGTATAGTGAACATAGAAGTCAGGCGTATAGTTTTAGGGAGGAGAGGAAAGCCAGTCAACGAGATTGTGAACCTTCATTGACCCAAGTGACGGGGATTTGTGTTAAGCATGACTAGTCACCATCCACCCCGTCGTAAAATGTTAGCTGAAGTAGGTTGAGGCCTAAAAACGGTTGAAGATGACCAAAACTAAAACAAGGCATCAGTTCATGAAATCTTTGAATGTTGGTTTGAGCCGTATAGGGAAATGTACTTTCCAATCAGGATAGGCGTGTCACTAAAAACCAGTGGTCGGTGACTCTAGGTGTATGGCTCAGAATCGATCACAGGGGCGCTTACTTACATCTTAAGCCATATCGAATTTCACCCCAACCTCATTCCTCCTTGCTTACTTTAGACGCCCTCCTATCACTTTTGTCTGTCTGCTTCTTTATATCTTTCATCCTAAAATATTCTTGTCTGTTATAGGGTGTGACAAATTCAACTGTTATGCAGTAACCCCTGATATTGTCTGCTGTCACTTTCTCCCATTTGCTGTATTCGAGCTTCGCTAAAACCTCCAATGATTACTTGATAAGGAACCTTAAATACTATGTTGTTCATACTGACTAACATTTGACCTCCATAGCGCTTAATTTCCGAAACAAATCAAAGGGGATCAAGTGTAATTCCCATAAGCTGGCTAACGTGACAGGGAGTCCCACCAGTAATGCTCGACCACAGGGTTTAGATATGACTGATACTAATTTATCTGGCTCTGCTACCCTTTATCGTTGAAGGCTACTTACAGCTTTGTCGATCGCTGCAAGAGTTAGAGGCTCTATATCAATGTTCTATTCAGAATTCGACTGGATAGCGGGCAACGGAATAGCAGTTGAAGGTCAATCGAACTGCTCCTTGAAGTACTTTGCCCATTGTCCCGGTCGCCTACCTTGCAAATGAATCACAGATCGATCCTTCGCTATAATTGTTGGGGATGTTAGATCCTCTAAAATGAAAGCTTTATACCCAAATTTCTCAAACTTACCGAATAAATAATTCAAATAATCTTTTTCGCACCTTTTCCACCTCACGCGTATCGCTCAGTTTTAATATGCTTAAGAAGGCTATTTCCCTACCGGTCAATGCTAATGCGCTAATTTGTTTGTTCTCCCCAAAGGGTGCCCACACTACTTAAACACTAGTCATGCCCCTACATTCAGACTTTCTGAGTAAAGTAGTCTCTTTTCAGTTAAGTGCTGTCTTATTCTTTGAGTTGGCTGAGGGAGTTGTGAAGCATCATATCGTTCATCCGGTATCTAGACCACACACACCCAGTTAGCCGCATTCGAAAATCTCAAGAATGGTACTAACCACTGACTTATTTGTTCCAATTTTTTGACAGGTATAAATAACCGTATAAGGCTACCTACAGAATCTTGAAACACAATACTACAGCTGACTACAAAGACTACTATTTTAAGAAGTGAATGAAATAATTTCATAGTACTGATTATAAATCAATTAAATCACCAAAATAAACAAACTCAATACAAAACAAACCATTAAATATTATTGAAAATAACTTACATTAAGGAGAATGTTGGTGAAGCTAGCCACATGCAACAAGGCGAACAGGAAGACAGGTACTAATGATACTAAATAAAAAGATTTTAAAAACCTGTTAAAACCGATAGTCATTTAACTCGAAAGCAGCTATTGAGAATAATAAACTGAGGGTAAAGTAACAACAAACTATTGGGCGAATTGAAGTCAGTTGGCGATTACAGGCATTTTACACTCCGGTTACCTGTAAGTAAACCAACGTCATTATCTAGTTGTTAATGTTGATTAAATCCTATTTACTAACTTCGCTACGTAACTACTGGTCTATGTACCTTTATGTCACAATGTAATGTTGATCGAAAAACAGTCAGTCATTAGCTAAATGGAGTCTGGTATTACAGTGTAACGGTTTTCATTACCACGCCTTATGTCAGCACATCGGTACTAGGAAACAATACGAAGGAACGAGAAATAGAAATAATGTGGCCAAAGGTCATAAAAGAGGAAGTAGGTAAAATACAAAATGTGATATCCAGGTTAAGATGAAGCTAAAATGTGCATGAATATGCAGCATTGAGATTGATTTTACTAGTTGTAGAAACCCCCAAACAAGAATGCTGAAAACAATGGTAAGAGTTCAACAGGAAACCGTGCAACATGATGTTTCACTCTTGTTGTCATGGTATATTCCCAATGTTGCAGGAACTCACACCAATCAAAAGAATGAAAACTGCACCACTGCGTCTCAAATAAACCAATTACATCTAAACTTTTACCTGTTCAGTATATCATACAAACATTTCTGTACAAAAGGAGTAAAACAAATACACTAGATTGGCATGGATTCGGAAGAGCAGTTTATTATTCAAACGAAACATCCACTGCTAGGAGACAACTAGTATTCATAAGTAGATGGGGACCAATTTGCACAAAACCATTCGAAATAACAGAATACAAACTTCAATATTGATGAACACAAATGACCTATCGTCACTTGTGACGGGTTTTGGTTAATCTGTATATGTCTGGAAAAATGTTTCCAGGTCTCTTAGGCCTACAAATGTAATTAGCAATAAAACAATATAATTGGAAGAGGAGTTAATTAGGTGGAGAAAGCATGACAGTTAAACATATAACTTCATACAACACTGAAAATACATTTCTAACGAAGACAGTGAAGAACGACTAATACTAATAATACTAATAAAAGCTCGTAAGTCTTTTTTGCAATGGAAATACTTCACAAATCATGGTTGCAGCGTGGGTAAGCGGTCGAGAAGAAAGAAATGGAATGGAAATACAAAATTATGATCTTCGGAAGTAGGAGGAAATGCAGCTGTTAACCCTCAATGTAACATTAATCCATTAGTGCGGGTAATCATATTTGCAGATAGAGCTTCCCAGTTAGGCTTATCTAAATCAATCACAGAGAAAAATCTCTGTTTAGAATCTAGACAATGAACTCAATGTGAAGAGAAGAGCAAAATTACTGTATAACACATTGGAAAGTGGTACACTATAAAATTTTAAAGAATGTTTTACAGGTCCGTCCAGTGAAAATACTACACAGAGAACGCTATTTTAGTCACTGATCTGAAAACCGTTACCGTTATAGTGTAAATTGCTACACTATGATGGGGGTCTGAGGGCGAAGTCGTACTGCTGCTAGCTGGATGGGGTGTGACAGCAGTAAGGTGTTTCCCTTGGATGACCAGCAGTGCCAAGCTGATGCTGCCTTCTCAGTGGAAGGGGGGGTTAGAAAAGGTCGGCCCCAAAAATAACACACTCCACCACGCCCCACGGTCTGCCGGGCCGGCGGTGTTGGTTCACTTGTCGTTTCCTTTCGACCATCCGGCCCCAAAAAAAAAAATTCAAAATAATCATACTCAAAAGGCTGGGTGTGACAGGCCTCAAGCAGATGTCCGATGGGCTCTGCGGTCACACAAATCTCTTTCAGGTACCTTAAGAAGAAATAGCCTTCCACGGTGTGGGCAGCCGGGAAGTGTCAACCGCCCTCACAACTCTGTCAGCACCCAAGTTTCTTCTGACTGCTATCCTCCTCCTCCATCATTACCTTCTAATCTTCCTTCACGTCTCTTAATTAATGATGCTGCATCATCTTCAATTTCTCCTACCTCTGCAGCCTTCGACAACGATCTGAGTCCACAGAACAGCATCCCTGGTCTCCTTAAACCACGCTCCAAATTACATATTGGAGCCTTCAATGTCCGCACCCTCCGTCAAATTGGCCAACAGGCTTCGTTGGCAAAGACTCTAGCAACTCGGGCATGGATGTGTGCTGTGTTTGTGAGACACGCATACAGGACCCAAGTGTGGTTATTCACCTGACCTCTCCTGACCAATCTGGTGAATCGCAAAATTCACCCTTCGAGTTTCTGGAGATTCGATAGCTAGCTCTCGTGGTCTTGCAGGTGTAGGTATAGCATTAAGCACCAGGGCAGAAAACTCACTACTAGACTGGATCCCAGTTGATAGTCGCCTCTGCGCTATGAGGCTGAACGGCACAGTGAGAACTAAAAGGAATAGTGAGACTCGCCGTTGTCTCTTTGTAATCTCTGCTTACGCACCCACTGACTGTAGTTCGGATGAAGTGAAGGACGAGTTCTACCATAAACTGTCTAACCTCCTCTCGAAAGCCAAACGTTCGGACGTAGTGGTTGTTGCAGGTGACCTCAACGCACAGGTGGGTAGACTGAGTGAGGCAGAAAGGCACTTAGGTGGCACTTTCGGAATCCCAGCTGAACGTACAGATAACGGTGATCGCCTATTACAACTATGCTCAGATAACCGCCTATTTTTAGCCAGCACAAATTTCAGACATAAAGAAAGGCACTGTCTGACCTGGCGTCCACCGAGCTCGACTCAGCGATGGACACAGATAGACCACATTGCTATTAGTCATCGCTGGAGAGGATCGGTGGAAGACTGCCGCTCCTTCTGGAGTACGTGTTTGGACAGCGATCATGCGTTGGTCCGAGCACGTATATGCCTGCGTCTCAATGGACGTAGAAAAAATTTGGCAACAAAACCACTACGAGTTCTGCTGGACAACGAAAACACCAAAGCCGTGTTCAGTGAGAAGTTGGCTAGGCAGTTATCGGAACAAAAGACTGTCACTCATCCAGAAGAAGCTTGGTGCCATCTTCAGTCTACTGTAAAAGCAGCACTGGAGACTGTAGCCGACTCCAAGATAATGGCTAAAAAGAGCCAGTGGATATCAGCAGCTTCTTCCAAACTAATGGATGCACGTGAATGCATCCCTGCAGGCTCTGAGTACAATGAAGAGCGAGCGCAACTTAAAAATAACTGACGAAAAGTCTGCGCAACGATCGTGAACAGTGGTGGGCAGCAAAGGCTAAAGAGATGGAAAAGGCAGCGGCGATCGGTAACAGTAGACAGTTATTTAGACTTATTAAGGAGACTGGGGGGAAATGGTCAACAACAGTTAGTGAGGTTATAGCGGAGAAGGACGGATCTGCGATTCACTCGCAGGGGAAGACTGGGACGATGGGCAGAACACTTTGAGGAACAGTTTAACTGGCCTCCAGCCACCATTGCGCTGCCCGCTATCCAGTCGGACCCTGAATGGGACATAGAGACAGGTCCCCCAACACTAGAAGAAGTTGAGAAAGCGGTAGGTAGCCTGAAACGGGAAGGGCAGCAGGACCAGACGGACTACCTGCTGAGGTATACAAGAATGGTGGTAGAGTTCTCTTAGTCAGGCTAACGGAAGTGTTAGCCAGTATATGGGAATCAAATACGATCCCCTCCGACTGGTCTAAGTCACTCATCATCCCAGTCTTCAAGAAAGGCGAGAAGTCCTCTTGTGATAACCACAGAGGAATCAGCCTGACAAACATAGTGTCTAAGATCCTAAGTTCTATAATTCTCCGACGCCTGAGTGGAGCTCGGGAACAGCAAGCCCGAGAAAACCAGGCAGGCTTTAGACCTGGCCGTGGATGTATCGACCAAATATTCACACTGCGCCAGGTCCTGGAACATAGGCATGCTTACAGACGCCCGACAATAGCTGTATTTCTCGACCTGAAGGCGGCATTTGACTCCGTTGATCGAGAAGTCTTATGGCAGTGTCTGTCACTGAAAGGCGTGCCTAGTAAGTACATCACCTTATTGAAAGCTCTCTACTCGAACACTTGTGGGCATGTTAGAGCCTATGGTGAGTTGTCCAGGGAGCTATACTCATCAAGTGGTGTCCGTCAAGGATGCCCACTATCCCCATTCTTATTTAATTTTATCATAGATATTCTTATGGAGGTTTCCCTCTCGTCACCTAATTACACAAACGTTGACCCGATCACAGGTGAATTTTCCTTAGATCTAGAATATGCAGATGACATAGTCCTGTTAGGTGAAGACGCTGACAAGATGCAGAGTCTTCTGAACACTTTGAGTGGGAATTTGAGAATGTTTGGGATGCGATTTTCACCACCCAAATGCAAATTTTTGCTCCAGGACTGGTCTTCAGCGGTACCGCGGTTAACAATAGAGAGTGAAGTGGTTGAGTGTGTTGACCACTTCACTTACCTGGGAAGTAGGATCAACCCGGTGGGTTAGTTGCCGATGAGATTTCTGCACGGATACAAAAGGCTCGATTGGCTTTTGCCAATTTGCGCCACCTATGGCGCCGCCGTGATATTCGTTTGTCTATTAAGGGTCGCGTGTACTGCACAGCAGTCCGCTCTGTTCTACTGTATGGCTGTGAAACATGGCCATTGAAAGTGGAAGACATGAAAGGTTCAGGTGTTTGACCACCGTTGCCTTCGTAGTATAGGACGTATTCCGTGGTGTCACCATGTGAGTAATGCAGAAGTTAGGTGTAGAGTTTTGGGAGAAGAGGTAAGTCAGTCGACGAGGTTGTGAACCTTCATCGACTGAGATGGTTGGGACACGTACTACGTATGCCTAGTCACCGATTGCCTCGTCACACAATGTTGGCTGAGGTGGGTTCAGGCTGGAAAAAGGCCCGAGGTGGCCAGACTAAAACATGGCACCAATGTATGAAGTCTCTGACTGTTGGTTTAAGCCATGTAGGACGATGCAGACTAGGTGGTTGGGGTCCACGGGACAAGAGGAACCAGTGGTTGGAGACCCTAGGTGATATGGCTCAGAACCGAAGTCAGTGGCGCAGATGTATACACACATTATCCTCATCTTAACAACGCTATACCGAATCTCACTATTTTGTCACTCCTCTTTCCTTTCTTCTCGTACTTTATATTTCTTTTGACTGCATTCACTTATCTTCATCCTTCACCTCACTACCTTTCTACTTGATGAACTGACGTGAGGTGTGGCAACTCGGACCGTCCTATGTTGATAATGATTGATTGATCTGAAAACACAATACCTTAACTTATATATATCCCCAACCGCCTCCTACTTAGTGTTACCAGGCTAAATATCCTTTCTTTTGTCAGTTGTTGCAGCAAAGTAGGCTTCAACACTACAGTTAACACCAAATGCTGCCATGAATATCGACGTTAGGAGACAATCTGTAGATGCGATATTTTCGACAAAATCAGAAATGTGTAAGTTCCTTTGCCAGTCAGTTAACATCCACAAGGAACCTGGCATTACTGCGTAACGCTGCAAATTACCACAATTGCCAAAGACATATATGAACAGCGCTACACAACCTACTTACGCTGATATGTACTATCAGTACTGAATACCAATAACCATAGTGGCATCCTTTCCCAACAATATGAAGTGACAGAAATTTACCTATTTGACAGAGATGAATATCAAGTCGAAAACAATAGGCTTCAGGGATAAATAGAATGCTCCTTAAAATTTGCATCTAAACACAGGAAAATGCAATAAGGAGTACTGAACGACTATGCTTAACCTTCTCCTTCCGTGATAAGTGAATACACCAAAAAGAAAACATTGCATAGTGTGTAACAGCAGCACAGACAGACATTATTTTTAGAGTAGAAAATGCCAAACAAGCACCTAAAACGGTTACATATGCACTCTTTATACTGAATCTAGTAGGTCTGCAACCACGCACCTGCAGTTTATCAGTTCAGGTGCTTGACTCACAATTAATGGAAACAGCTTCGATTCTGGTTGTAACCATATGTGTGACCACATGACATCGACAGCCTTGACACAACAGGTAATGTTTACATCTCGTGAACAAAATTTACACTCAATCGTCTTGCTGGATTTTAAGTATTATTAAATGCGGATTTCCTGAAGTAGGCAAGGACTCTAGTACGATAGCAAATCTGACCTCAGGAAGTTAAATTTTGGGGTAAGGTTTACAATACCAGTCTAGGTATCCCCATCAATCAGTACAACTACATAAGGAAGTGAAACTAGTATTTGTTTCATGATTACTTATTAGAACAATCCCTACTACGCCATAAAATTGAAGAATGGCTGATAGATTGTTTTCTTTCTAACTGATCTGCCAAGCGGAATTTGTCTGGTTTATTCCTTGGTTATTTCTTGTTCCCGTCGCCCATCATTGTGGTTTGTATGTACGTTAACTTAACAGCCAACTATTTAAATCTATACAAACTAAACAAGGCCTACAGGTGCAATATCAATGTTCGATTTTTTTTATGTTGGTTGGAGAGTACCAGCTCATAAACTGATAGTTAGTATCTACACCCTTTTTCCGACTATTACACAAATATACAAGCATCAAGGAGAAATCGCACTAGGAAATACACTTTTCACACAAAACAAAACGACAATGATACCTGTAACTGGTGGCAATATAGCAAACATTATGGAGTAAAGTAAATAATGAGAGGAGTCTTCAGCAATCAAGACTTCTAAGACTTCTCGAGAAAATCTTGTGTTCAAACTTTTCATTCGTTGATGCAAACGCAAAGCTGATGTAGCCGCACTTGCCAGTAACGCTCTGCGATACCAAACTTCTAGATCAGATGGATGAAGACGGGAGAAAAACGGTGCAAAGAAGAACATGATGCAACAGAAAATTGTTCCCAAACGAGCTAGGTACAAAGCGGTATTGACGTAATCCGACTTTAGGCGACCCTGTAGAAATAGAAAACAAGTTTCAAAATCATGCCCAAGAGTCAAACAAAAATACGTAAAGGTACAGTGTTGGGTGTGTGTAGGATGACGAGATAAAGAACACTAGACAACTTTTTATCAGTGAAATATTAACAGTTCATGTTGAAACCATTAAGTACGGAGATCTGCTTTCAGAAAATAACAAAGTAAAACCACAAATTAGGTCAAAACGTATCACTTTCCCCTAAGTAAATAGTACCAAGATGATAACGATAATGTAAACTTTGAAAATTCATACCCGGTAAAACAAATTGTAACCAATACAACTGCCTTATCTTCTGTGAAATTCAGTCACTCGTAACCGAAATAGCAAAGGGGGAATATTGAAGAACAGTGTGATGTTATAATTACTTTGTATTGATTTGCGCTGATCAGAAGGTCATGGACTTTACCCTCAGTCCTAATAGTACTCAAAGATCATCTGAGGCAAATGAAAATAGATCTGAGAAGATTTGTCACCAACGCCGTTATAATTATTTCCGAAGAAAACAAGAAGAAACTAAGACTAATGGTTCAGGGTGATCAACTCCCCCCATTTCACTAAAATGAGGTCTGCGTATGCATTACAGTTATTTTTCATACAACATGCCAGTTCAGGGACCTGCACGTGATTGTTGAGTTCAAGGTTCACGTTTTCGGACATCAGGATCTGGACTTCCATCCAATGGGTCACGGGTTTGGGTTTCGCTCTGTCTACCAATGTACAGACAGCCAGGTGGCGTCATTAGCCCTTGTACAATAGGAGTGATCTACTGCCTAGTGCACGAACGTGACTTAACTGCTGAGTACATCTTTACCTGCATCTTAGCAGGTTTTGAAATGCCGCTAAATTAACACGGAATTTACATCTATCATTCTTTTTACATAGGGACAGTATTGAACTGTGACGATTCAATAGCTTTTGGTAGGGTTTGATGTTAAAGGGTGACCAAAAAGTGTTGTGTCACTCAAGGCTCTCAATTAGCATTCAGAAAGTCAATTAAATGGTTAAGGAAATCTGTTTTATGTAACCACAGTATCCGCTAGTCCCCATTCCTAATATACTTTGTGAAATATATATTGATGCAGCTACGTGTTGATCTCCAAAATCTCATGCGTTAATTCTCTGACCAATGATGTTCTGACCGGTCTGGAGTAGGCAAATAAAGTAGTTTTGTTGCCACAGAGGACACAGAACTGCTATGAAACATAATCAGCTTGGCCATCCTGAAGCCTATTCTAAACCAATCCAACTTCTCCTAGCACTAAACGTCATAGCAGGCGGTGGCTTGGACATTTCCTGTGCATTCTCAGCCACTCTAATAGATGAAGGTTCACTACTCCACTGAGTAACTTGCTTTTCTTGCCTAGCACACTTCGTCTGACCTCAACACTGATCGCACAATGACTCCAACAAATGCGAGCAATACTGCGAAGAAATCTGTGATCAAAACCTAATAACCGCTTTATGTATTCTACTTTCAACGGTCGCCTCAGGACAGAACGAACTGCAGTGCAGTATACTCACCCTCTGATAAGTAGTCGGATATTTCGCCGGGGTTACAGATGACGCTAGTTGGCAAATACTAAACCCGCCTTCTTTATCCAGGTTGAAATATCCTTACCAACTGCCCAGTTCGGGCTGACGCAACTCCCTATGATAGTGAAGTGGTCAACACATTCCACTCCCTATCAATAAATTGGGAGTGGTTGAACACCAGTCCCGGAGCATCATTTTTCATTTAACAGGTGCAAGCAAAACGCATGCCAGAGATACTCAGATTTCTGCTCAACGGGTTCACAAGACCCTGCATTTTGTCAGCGTCTTCATCTGGGAGGACGATAATGTCTGGATACTCCAAGTCAACTAGATGGCCTACAAGAAAATCAATGCGTTTGAAGTCAAGTGCACCTAAGGTTATGTCCATTAATACGTCTACAACGAAGTTAAATAGAAATGGTGACAGTGGGCATCCCTGGCGGACATCTGTAGTTGTCGTCAATTCTGATGACAACTCTCTATATGCAATTATACGGTTGTGTGAGTTTGAGTGGAGAGCCTTGATAAGCATTATGTACTTGCTAAATACTCCCTTCAAGGTCAGACACTGCCAGAACACCTCACGGTCAACAGAATCAAATGCCACCCTCAGGTCGAGAAATATGGCGTGTCGGGACCGTTAAGCACGCTTGTGTTCCAGGACCTGTCGGAGGATAGAAATATGATTGATGCACCCTCGTCTAGGTCTGAAACCTGCCTGGTTTTCCTGGGCTCTAACTGGGCCTTGGATAACTATGGATCCTAGGATCACGGACACAATGTTAGTCAAACTAGTTCCCCGATGATTGTCCCTTCTTATAGGCAGAGATAACTAGAGAAGTAGACAAGTCTGATGGCACTACCTCTGGTTCCTATACAATACCTAGTACTTCTGTCACCTTAGCGATTCCTTACCTTTATACTCAAAGACTTTGGGTGGCAAACTATCAGGTCCCGCTGGTTTGAACTGTTTCAGGTTCGACACAGCCATTTCAACCTCAAGGTGAGTTGGGGGGTCCGACATCTACGTCCCATTCAGGTTCAGGCTGGATGTGGGGCAACTTGAGAGTTGCTGAGGGCCAGTTTAATTGTGCTCTGCAGAGTTCTGCCCAACGTTCTACCCTCCTGTCCCGGGATGTTATCAGCGTCCCATCCTTTCCAGTGATGATTTCACTCACCATCATCTTTTCTTTGCCGGTATCCTTGATAAGATTAGACAGTCCCCGAGTATTATCCAACCGTGATGCCCTCCACACCACTCTTGCTCTTGCCAGCGACCGTTGCGAAGACTTGGTCAATTTACGTTCAAGTTGCTTCTGCTTTTCATCGTGGTCAAAATCAGCTGGAATCAGTCTGCTCGGATCAAACAGTTTTAATGACGTCGCGGAAATTCAGTGACACCTGCTAACCTTCGGGTTTACGTTACTAACTGTTTTCACTGCTGTTACTACAACAGATTTATTATCATGCCAGGTTTCCTCAGGATGGGCATTGCTGTCATGTTCAGATGTATCCTTAGCTAAGTACGTACTTAGCGTCCCCACCTTTAAATCGACCACAAAAAAGGCCTTACTATCGCCTGTTTTCTGCGACCAGTCGGAAATCAAAACGCACTTAGCAACTTTGTGTACATTTGTGCAGTAGGCAATGAGCTACATCTAATATGTGATGACCAAAGATACTGCCTGACCGTCGAAACCACGTTAGATGAAGCGGTGTTCGAACCCGTGACCGACTAACTGAAAGCCATCTCCTTAAACCAATGGGCCACAGCTCTACTGAGACCAGGAAGGCGCAGACATACACCGGCCTATACGAGTGCGTGATTGGAGTCCAAACTGGCACTCCAGAAAGAGCAGTAGTCCTTCACTGATCCTCTCCAACTATGGCTTATAGCAACGTGATGTATGTGTCCCTCGTTGGTTTGAAGTCGACGGACACCATGTGGGAGTGGGAGTGATTGTTAGAGTGAAATAGTGACAAACGATCACCATTGTCAGTTCGTTGGCATGGGATTCTGTAAATACCCACAAGGTGCCTTTCCGATTCCCCCAGCGTCCCTACTTCAGCGTTAAAGTCGCCTGTCATTATGACTACATCTGAACGTTTCGCTTTCCTACAACAAAAATGACAGCTTTTCATAAAAATCATCCTTTGTATCATCCGAAGTTGATGGGTGCGCGAGAGATTACGAACAAGCATCAAGTGGCCTCTGACGGAAGAAACAAAAGTGAAGCACTCATTGCCAACCACGGAACCATGCCGGCCGCAGTTCATACCCAGTTCGGCCATCCAATCAATGAAGAAAACTAGACAAAATGGGACGCAAGTCCCTTCTGAGACTGTCAGCGTCAAGGTCACTGGACTAGGCTTTGATAAGTTTTGTATACGCGACTCTGAGAAATGGCAAGTAATTAAGTCTAAGAGCCATGCCAGGAAGCCAGCAACGGTCATCGAACCAACTGTCGTCACTCCACAAACCAAAGATAAAGTAGAGCTTCTTGATAGGTTTGTAATCTAGAGTGGAAGAAAGTAGAGACCGAGAGCCACGTAAACGTTTCGAAAATTATCTTGGCAAGGCACAAAGTTTGATAAACCAGCTTTTACCGGAAAACATACCAGGAGTCACCCTACTTAAAATATATAGAGAGTAGGTAAAAAGGAGACTCCTTACTGACAAGTTTCGACTACTTAAAGTTGTGTTCAAATCAACAGAGGAGAGCAATCATATTCTGAAGAATGCTTTTGATGACAGCATCAAAAAACGAGAAGCGGAAGAAGAACTAAAATCCAGATCAGTAGCAGGAGAGCAAGATCTAAAAGTAGCGAGTTTTCGTGTAGTGAGGTTTCAGCAACAAATGATGTCGAGGCCTCTATGGATAGGACGGAAACTTCTGCAAGTAGTTTCATCGTCTTGTACACAAATGCACGTAGTCTCTTAAACAAGTGGAATGAGCTTAGTAATGTGATAAGCAACGAAAGCCCTGACATCATTGCTATCTCAGAAACTTGGCTCTCTTCTTGGATCAGGGACTGGGAAACACACGAGGATTCGTTCCTTTGAGAAGTGATAGGTTAGCACGTTAAGAATACCTCAACTACAAAAGCCATAGAAACGGCTGCACATGAAAGTGGGACATGTGAAATGCTGCGCTCTCAACTAAAATCCAAGGGACAAGATGTTAACGTAATCGTAGTATATCGAAGCCCTGAATGTGAGGCAGCAGAAGTCCTCCTGAATAAGCCGACCCTCTGGACAGATAAATGCCGATGCATAGTTGTAGGAGAACAAAGCGACATCAGTTGACTGGGATCGGCTAACAACAAAAGGACCACGTAATTTGTTTGGTCACAGGTTAGTGGAGAACATAAATTTCCCTAGCCCTCACACAGCACATAAGGACAGCAACCAGATATGATCAAGAGCATGCTCCATCAGTTCTAGACTTAGTATTCTCACAAAAACGATGTATGCTTCATCGGGCACCCAGCCCCCTTGGTAAAAGTGATCAAGCTGTTATCATCTTCAGATTCACTACAGACGTCTTGTATCAGGCCGATGCCCCAGCTAGACCCAACATATGTTAGGCAAATATGGAAGCCATTAACCTGGTAGCCTCTTCGGAGGACTGGACAATCAATTCAGAAGCCTGTCGAAGCTGCATGGTGCCCCTTCAAATAGTTATATGCAGGGGTGACTCAACCTTTTATTCCGTGGACTGGTCCGAGGGGATGGAAACATTGTCCTTCGTAGAAAAACCACGAAATCCGATTCTTACCAAAACGTAAGAAAAAGTGTTGGAGTCTTGCCACCCACCTCAGGTACACCCGAAGTGGTGAAGCATTACAAAGAAGCCCGAAATAAATGTATCACTTCTATCCACCGGTCTCCAATATGCTTCGAAATACGTCTTGCCCAGGCTGCATTGCAACATCCGAAGAGGTCATTTTCCTATATGAATTACAGAAATTAGATGTATCGCGGTATGCCCGCCCTAATCAAAGGGAGCGAAACTTTTTGGTTGAGGACGATACGGAAAAAGCAGAAGCCATGACTGGATATTTTGTTGAGGTTTTCACACAGGAATCTCCTGTGGACACACCCAACAATTGAAGCATTACACATCCAACAGAATAAACTCTGTGGATATTGGTCACATTAATGTTTTTCGGATATTAGGTAATCTCGACGGCTAAAAATCAACGGGACTGAGTGGGCTCCACCCAAAGCTACTCAGCAGGCTTGCACCCTGTGTAGCCGACCCATTGACTACTATATTTAGACTGTCTCTCAGTGAAGGCACACTCCCCTATGATTGGAAGGATGCCATACTAATACCTATTCACCAGGCAGGTATTAGGCAGCTCTCATCAAATAACTGACCGATAAGCTTGACTAGTACCGTAGTAAAAATCTTAGAAAGAGTAATCAAGGTAATCGAAATCCACTTAGAGGGCAACACCCTACTGTCTCGTTCATAGCATGGCTTTTGTAGAAATTTCTCTTGCTTGACAAACCTCCTTTCAATCAAAGAAAGTTGGGTTAAGTCTAAAGATGATAGGATACCTGTAAATGTCATTTTCATAGGCTATGTTAAGGCGTTCGACAAGGTACCTCATCCCAAGTTGCTCGTGAAACTGAAAAGTTTTGGAATCAGCAGCAGTCTGCTTGCATGGATAAGAGAGTTCCTTGTTGGAAGGAGACAAAGAGTAAGGACCAATTCTCAACTATCCTCTTGGGAGTCTGGAGGGAGTACAGTGAAGCAAGGCACAGTCCTGGATCCCCAGCTATTTCTCCTATACGTAAATAAACTGCCAAATATTACGAAATCCACTATGGTTCTCTATGCTAATGTAAAAATCTAGCGGGAAATTAAAAACGACGGAATAATATGTCCACTTCAGGCAGACCTAAACCACTTGTTCACCTGATAAGAGAAGTGACTGATGCCTATCAACGCAGGTAAATTTGTGAGTATGCACTTGGAGAATACAGATGGTAACACTTGCGATACTGATTGGACTCCCCCACCATCAGTACTGACCCACAATGACATGGGAGTCACAGTAAGTTACGACTTGAAAACCACGACTCACTGTTGACTGGTAGTAGCTCGGAGTTTTAGGAACCTCTTCACTTTATGCTATCGCAGACAAATGGGAAACCAAATCATGCTATTCAGGATTCTAATAAATGACTTTGAACCTGATCTAACTTCTTTTTCTTCCCTCTAGATCGGAACTCCTCAGAGGAAATAGTAGGAGGCTACAAAAGCAAAGAACATAGCCTCCGTAGAATACCATTTCTCGCATCGAGTAATCTAACTCTTTGAACCGACTCCCAGAAGAAGTGGTGTCCGCATCACTAATTGAGCCATTCAAACGGAAATAGAACAAGCACAGAAATCCACTAGAAAGGATTAATATGGGATCATAGCCTCCTATCCTCGAAAAACAAATCTGAATCACAAAGTTCAGATTCAGTGGATGTCCACCGAAGCACAGAAACACTGAACTAAAACCCATCATGCATAAAATAACCACTACAAACACAATAATTCTTGATATTTAGAACATTGAAAATTCATATCAGAAACTCACTAGGATGGTCTGTGGCTGCCTAACACCGCCCGATGGTGCATTGACGCCAGACATTTTGAACTATCCGCGTAGATTACTCTCGTCGTCCTATTGAAAATGCGCCACAACTATCGGTCTTCGAACTGCATGCTGAGAAAGTAGAGAGCTGATGATTCTTTAAAATCTGTTTCTGAGGTATTAGGGGTAGAAACTTGTAACAGCGTTGTTCATGTTCTTCTTATGAAGGTTCTAAAGGAAATAATAAAGTAAATCACATTTGGCTAGAGGTCACATTTGGCGTTGGGCCATTCTCTTAGGGTCTCCTCGAGGATCTCTATAGTGGCCACTCGGCAGTATTCCTCTGTTTGGGTGACTTGGGTTATTCAGTACTTTTTAAGCCATCGTCAAGTCACCTAGTAACCTTCGGTAGTTAAGAGGGCATAGGCCTAAGTCTTTCAGTTTGTCCTCATATGGTTTTCTTTGCATCCCAACAACCCCTTTCGTGGCTTGCCTCCCGACTTTCTCCAGTAGGTTAGTGCCACTTTTCAGCTGTGGTGGAGCGAAGACGTTATGGACCTTTGAGTGGGGTCACATGTAAGTCTTGTAGAGCTTCAGAAAGAGCTCTGGTGTGAGGGCACCTAGTTGTCTACACACAAAGTGTAGCACAGCATTTGCTTTTGAGGTGTCGCCTGGGTAATTGGAACTTGTAGCATCCTGAATTTCACTGCTAGCCACGATCCCTCATTAATATAGTTAGAACGCAGGCGTCCTCACAGAAGCCCATATGCCGATACAGACCGATCAATTCGGTCCGAGCAATGACCGTATCATATGAAAACAATTATACTACAAATGTTCACGTATATTGCAACCCCCCCTCCCTCCCCATGTTCTCTGCCTCTTCCGAACAAAATCATGTCGTCTATGTTAACTTCGGTGTCACTTATGTCCGGTGATAGCCATGTTTCTGTCGGGATCATGATTTTCGGGACAAGGTCGAAACAAAGAGATCGGAGCCCCGACATTTTACCGTGGAGCCCCCCCCGGCTCTGCGGTAAAGACACTTAGGGGTGCTTCTCGTAATGTGAGATGTCTCTGGGCCAACCGGGGGCACAGCTTTGGATGTGAAGGTTTCTACTGACTGGCCAGATCCAGTGGAACTTGCGCTTATAGCGATCTCAACTTTGTACCATAGCTCTAGCAATCTGGTGAGTGCTCCTAGGGGTTCGAAGTTGACGCCGCTAGTCTAGGTGAGGTCATGGTTGTCAGATGCGGGGGACGTGGCAGTCTGCTGATTGCCGCAGCTGCAGTCCCACTCAGCTCTACCCGAATCGATAACCACTCCCCTTGTCGGACGTCATGGGTATTGGTCAGGTCCAACAGTAATGTTAGACGATCTGTTAACTACCAGGGTGTGTGACGGTAAGAGGAACTTTTCAGCGTCTGTAGCTGAGCCCAGAGTCACTCTCGTCGGCGGAGGCTTCCCTGCAAGTGAGTGAGTGTCTTTGTACAGTCGACACAATTTCGCCTCGAGAGCGCCCAGACCTAGCATGACACTGCAGCCTGCCAAACCTGTCCCTATGCCCCAGAAGGTCATCATTGCAGGCAGGAACGTTAAACAGAATGACAGAGCTAGATCGGTCAGTGATGCCAACACTATCCGATCCTATAGTTGCGTTGTCACGGACGATTCGAGCTTTTTTTGTCCGGCTTAGAACCTCTCAGGATTTTGACCTTGTGTAGGCCATTGCCGAAATCCTCTGGGGAGTGAATCTCCTCTGTGACAGTGGTTTGGACGGATACCTGCTCTCTGGTTAATCAGGATTTATTGGTTAATCTAAGTAAGGCTGAAGCTAGGTGTGGTCCCAGACGGCACTGTGGGCAAATGTGCACCGGCGGAGCGTCAGAAAGCCATGGTACTGAGATTTTCCTAGGTGGAGAATTCACCACCGTCAGACTGCTTCATTCCCACTGGTTTCAATGTAAATATGCGACTTCCATTCGAAGGATGACAGCACGGTCAATAACACCTTCAGGAACGAAACTATGACCGGCATATTATTACTGCAAGAGGAGTAAAACGAATTTTGTATGAACCTTTCCACAACCAAACACCAATGGATATATCCCTGGATTACACTTGAGGCTTTACTTGAAAAACGATTTGTTACATTCGATGGGATTGGGGGCGATGCGATACACCAAAATGACAACGCTGAATACCCCAGGTAACGGTACTCAGGCTTCTTGACCGATAATATGTATACCAATATCATATTTTAGGAGTGGTCCTGGTGCGAACTTGACAGATGCAAGGGCCAACCGCTAATTATTCGAACTTGTTACATACCCACGAATACAGGACCAAGAGAAAACACAATAGCGCAGTCAGATGGAGCAGTATATTTGCAAGGCACTGATGCGTTCCAATTAACTGGATATAGGGTAGATTGCGGGCAGTGCAACGTAATACGGCAGCGTGCCAAATGGCGGGGGTTCTTGACTGGCTGCTTTCAGGTCAGTGAGTCCAGTTAAATTATCGGGACAGGCATCAATGTTGAATCTCGTCGAGCCCTAGGCTGTCGACTCTAGAGAAGCGTGTGGCACTACAAATCCCTCCCCCTTAGTGGGTTCGTGAAGACCCTAAGACAATGCTAGCCGGAAGTAAAAACCCAGTGGTTTCCCCACCGGTAAAACTCTTCTGATGGGCTCACTGAGAGAAGTGACCCTTGGTTACCTGAACTTATTCTAGGGTGTCGTGGCGAATGAAAAAATAAAATGCAACAAATCGAATTGTACGTTGATCGCGATCGTCAGTGTCCTCTAACGTTTTGTTCAGTGCTCGCTGTACCTGGAATATAAATAAAAGTCTTTAATACCACGGAAGCGTTTCGCGAAAGCGGGAAACATTTATACAAAAACATGTCGAGGATAGATTTTATGCTTATTCCCATTCCTTTTTTAAAAGCTTCACTGTATGGTAGGAAAAATTGATTTAAAAAGGTAAGTTGTAGGGGGGTTTTTGCACTCCCAGCAAACAAAAAAATGGTGCAGCGAAAAAAATAATTTCGAGTTAAAAATGGCTGGCACACCTTATCTCACACTGCTTAGTTGACTGTGACTTTAAGTACTCCGGGAACCTGACGGTTCGATCCGACCGTGTTGCTTGCTACCCCGGTGGTTGTTGTGCCAGTGTACTGACACGCAAGTCGCCAAAAATTTCGATAACTTGGCCATCCACCAGTCGGCCATAGTGGGCTCAGACGTCACTTGTGATGAAGTTCCCTTCGGAATAAGCTGGTTTCAAACAATTGACACTAACGGTATCTTCGCATCCGTTTCGCCCAATCATATAGAATTTCTCGTGCCGCTTGATCACTCTGGACGGTCCATGGTAAGGTGATTCGAGTGGTCGACGAACGGCGTCATGATGAATGACCACATGTGGTGCCTACCTAGTACGACTGGAGGCAGAGCCTCGGTCCACTGAGGTATGTTTGCAGCCGAAAGGGAAGCTTTCAGCTGTTGATGGAAACGCTCTACCATGCCATTCGCTTGTGGATGGCAGGCTGTCGTTCGGAACCGAGTGCCACCCAAAAGTGAAGTTAAAGCGTGAAATAATCCACATGCGAATGGCGCCCACGGCCGGTTGGACGTGAGACGGACATCCAAAGTTCATGATCCATCTTTCAGCAAAAACACGAGTGACAGTTTCGTCAGCAATGTATTTAATAAGTATTGCTTCTGGCCATCGCGTAAAACGATTCACGCCGGCGAAAAGGCAAGCACATCCACTAGATTCTTGCAGGGGTCCCACGATGTTAATATGAACGTGGTCAAGACGCATCTCTGGGGCTAGTAGAGAACCTATAGGGCTTTTCGTGTGTCGCGTGACTTTTCACTTCTGACAAGCTAAGTGCGGCCGGGCCCACTCCTTGATGTCTTTGTTCATGCCTGGCGAGCAAAAACGTTGTGCAATAGGCCAGGTGGTGGCTTGTGCACCTGGATGGGACAGTTTGTGCAACGCATTGAAGACGTTGCGTCGACATTACAGAGGCAAAGTTAGGGACAAATATTCGGTAATAACTCACCGGGCCATCTAAAGTGCAGAGCCGCTTCACAGTGGTCGGTTGTGGATAGTTTATGATAGCCGTCACTTTGTCTGTCAATGGGCAGCAGCCCGGTGTTGTTTTGGCGTTAGGCCTTCGGTAATCACCAGTTGGGCGCCAGCCGTTGCTATTCTTTCCGGGAACCATTTGCAACGGTGATGCCAAGGGATTACTTGAAGTTTTGATAATGCCCGGTTCCAGCACGTGGCCGAATTCACTCTTCGAAGTTTTCAGCTTATCAGGGGCTAGATGGCGTGCTTTGGATGCCACAGGCGGGCCTGTGGTTGTGACCTGATGCATAACATTGCTGGTTGTGCACGGAAGAGTATGCTTCGGTTGTCGTAACTCTGTATGTTTACCTAACACTGCCTGTCAGTGTCAGGACACACTGCCTGACTGCTTAGTTCTGATGATGGCCAAACCAGACCTACGTAGATGGCGCTAGTGGATAATTTCATGTTGTTATCTATCAGTCGTCGGCGACGAGCATCTAAGAGTAGGTCGTAAGTGTTTAGCAAATCTGTGCCAATAATAGGCATGGAAACGTCAGCCAGGAGGAAAATCAAGTGACTAGGCTTACGGAAACCCGAGTTGAGGAAGGTATACCGTCTCCCAAATGTTGCAATAGCCCTGCCATTAGCTGCTCGGAGATTGAAAGATGAGTCATGATGACGCTCCTTCATCGGTTCTGCGAGAACACTAACTTCTGCACCAGTGTCGACTAGGTGCCGAGCTTTCGCCTTTACATCTGTGAAGCAGAGCAAACGGCTATTTCCACCGGCTACGGTTGCCGTGACCGCGTGTTGGTGTGACCGTTTCCCGAGCTTGTATCCGCGTTGAAACCACATGGCCTCCGAGATCTTCTGGCCTTGCCCCCCGTAGGTATTGTGAAACCAGCACCATTTAGGGTTTTCCACCCGGTTAGGTTTAGCTTTTGGATAATCACGTGAGCCGCTGCGATTGGCTGAGATGCGTTTCTGTGATGTGCCACGTAACCTTGGGCCTCGACTTCACAGCAAATGTTTAATAGAGTTGCACTGCTTGGTTGCTTCCGAGTCCTGGCTCTCAGGTTTATCGCAGACCTAATATACTTTGGGGATGGGTCTACTGGAAATCTACAGTGTTTCGTCTGCTAAGGCTGCCAGGTCATCTAGTGTAACTGACTGAGTTGTCACCAACACGGTCTACGCCGGCTGTGCAGTTTTGAGAGAAACGGTCAGAAAAGGTCATTATTGGACGTTCGTGTGCTCATAACTTCTCGCATGCGTGTGAGGACCTCAGTGGCTGAGATAGTACCTAGTTCGACGTAACGAAACAAGTCGTCTAGGCCCCGGCGATCTGTGAGATAACTCTTCTTATGTAGTGCGGCTTTGAGAAGTGCGTAGGTATCACTTACTTAAGGACTAAACATATGCGATGTAACATGATTATGAAATAGACAGCATAGATAATACCATGAATTCACGTTACGCCTGATGTTTTGAATTCATCTGGTTTGAAAATGTGAGCTAAAGATGTCAAGAAATAATTCGATACTGTTTAAGCGTTACACTTTGTCAACATTAAACGCCTTCATAAGTTCAGAATCATCAGTCGAAGCATTCTTAGTATGAAGGGGAGATAGGTCAATCTGCTTTCTGACTTCAGAAATGTAGTGCATAAGTTTCCGAATTCAATACTAGGCCAAATGTTCATTGGGACTATGTTTGTGTTCCCAAGTCAGAGTTCAAACAGGGATCAGCTGTTGCGGTTACTTCAATTTTCTCGTCCTTGAGTGACTGATGCGGCGATATTTGGGTATTGAGGTGTAAATTATGCATAGGACTCTTAGCGGTAGGTCAATCACTAGCAAATTTGATAGATTGTTGGTTTATTATCTCTTTTTTACCTTTGGTAAGCTTAGAAACAATAAAAGTCTCATTGTGTTGACACAAGTTGAAACAGAATCCGAGTTAATGCATCATAAATATAAAATTGTTGACCAACGTTTGTGTTCTGAGGCATAGCCTATTGGAATAAATGTGATGCTTAAATTACCGCCCTCAATAATGACTGAAGTTCCAATGCATATGAAACAATGAATATCAGAAGGATTGTTTGGGACAGAATGGTCTCAGTGGCAAATCGGAGATGAGAGCGCCACAAATCAACCTTCCACTCTAAGTGTTTCAGATTTGAATGAATGGAATTACTATGGGACACGTGTACATCATTAAAACTACTTGGTACTGGATATCTGTGGTCACTACGTTCCATAGCACTTCACTGCAGACTCAGCTCCAATATAGGTGTCGAATATTCCTCCGCTGCAGATAATAATAGAAAGCGATAGCTGCAGATTTATGGTGAGAGCCTTGGGTGTCTGACAACTCTAAAAGATGGAATAATTCACTGCTTACTCTGGACATTAGGTTAAACCTAGAACACCTGGATTTGTTAAGCTTGACACAAGCCTTCATGTCGATGAATTGTCACTCAATTTTGTTAGCTTCACCTGATAACGCCTTTTATATGCCCGCTTAAGATCGATAACTAGATTTCTACCCGGGAGTTAAATACATGGAGTATGAACAAAACAGGCTGATAAATTGCGACAGAAATCAAATGAGCTGACCATAGCGAATACCATCCATCATGTGAAATATATCTTATAATTTCACACGAGCAGATATCCTTTAGCGAATTGATTCGGTATCTCGATTCTTTTTCAGATTAGGGTGATGGAAGGTTATCCACTGTGACGGAAAAACATGCATTTCTCATTTTACCAAGACTTGGTCAGTTTATTTCTATCTCGGTCTCCAATTTTATGTTTTCTGTCTTTTAATCCACAAAAACTAAGGTTTGTCGAATCGGTATCATTTATATCAGTTGATAGTTGAAGGTGGAATAAACACCATGGTTGTATCAGGATTGAAACCAGCAGGACCCGGGTTACCAGTCTGGCTCTCTACCAACTGGTCTATGAGACTGGGATGTCGAAAATAATCAGTTTCGCCCTTATAATGCTTAGAACTTGATCTCTCAGAATATAGTCATCAATCTTGTGTTTCAACAAACCATGTGCTGCATTTTTTTTCATTTTTGAAAAGCTCAGTTCATATCTACATTATACGCGCAAAATAACGAGTCTTGAACACACTTTGATTCACAATAAATGTAGGGGAGTTGCTAATTACCTTTTACGTATATACTGTACTCCTATCAGAAAGCTATCTGAAAAACTTCAGAAATATGGTGTAAACTAGTAAGTTGTCATACATTCATGATCTAATAGACATTAGAAGCATACCTTTGAGGCTTCTTATCAGATGACTAGAACAATATAATGACTGAATATTGGGTCAAACCACTACACTAGGCAACAGCGCAGCATTGTGAAATCAAAAAAGTGCAATCAAAGTAACTAAAGTGATAATAACAATGGTAGCTAAACGCGGATAAGAAATGACGAAATAAGTTCCGGTGGAAAAAATAACAATCATGATGATGCGTCTGCGCCACTCCTACCAATTTCATCCGTAATCAAACTGGTTATTAGTTCATAGATTATTGCCATCTGTCTTGCAACTAGGCTCTGATCCTATTGTTTGGGTAGTCTGTGAATGTGATCAGTGGCTTTATATGCTCAACATATTTCTGGACTATCTCATTCAGTGAACATCTACCACACAATCACATATTTAATTTAATTACTTTTGCTCTTAATACAATCATTATTGATTTGATTATCCTACTACACTTTGGTGGTCGAATACATGCAAACTTCCATCGAAATTCCATAACAATGTTCTAGATTTGTATAATAAAGCAGAGCGCACTACTGCCCTTAACTATAAAAATATTCGCCTGAGTCTCAAGCTTTTTTAGTCGTGTCGGTTTCACCACTCCTCCTTTACGCTATAAATTTTGCGTATAGACTTAACTCTACATACTTCACCCTAGGTGACGGGATAGTATAACAATCCTCACATTGTCTCGGTCTTGTGCATACTAACACAGGGTAGCCTAGTCAATTTGGAGTTGGTGGAGGCCTAGTGGATTCCTCTGCTCTTAATAGATTTTAAATGATCGTCAACTTATGGTTTATGTGACGTTTCGTATTGATCTGTCCGCAAAAGCACCTTTCGTTTGGTTATTAGGCCCAGAAGAGTACTTTGTCAGCATCGTGCAAAATGACTTGTTTCTGCTTATTCAGAATCAATAAAGAGATCTGTGGGATTCAAAGCAATTATTACAAAGTCAAAGTTACTATCTTGTGTAAGAATTAAGCAAATATTTTGTTCAAATACATGACATATCAAACAGTGGTTCGTCATTAGCCTTTAAATGCCGTGTATGTCCGAGTAGACCCTTCACTAGTATAAAATACCAGAATTCTTTTTCAGTGATAAACTATTACAAAACCTTACGTTTGGCTGGGTTATCACTTTAGCTTAGAGCATGTGGTTATTCGAAATTTTAATTTAGACAGCAGCTGTTGACGTACCTCATTAGCAAAGCGAAGTTTTTGATGAGGAAACGAAGACCAGACGGTGCAAAGAGCTACCATACATCTTTCGTAAAACACCTATAGGGACCTTATCCACCATCCAGGGCAGACAGCTCCCTTTCGTATGTAAAAAATGGATTTATAAACAGCTGGCGTTAGGTCTACAGTTTTGGTCAACACGCTTAGCCACTTCACTCCCTATTTCTAGACTAGACACTAACCTAAATTTAAGTTTTTGCCGCTTTCGGTTCTAATTCTGCGTGCAAACAGGTGAGTCTCCTTTTCTCACAACATGTGATTGAGTGAAGCTACCGAGATTTGCTGGCTTTAATCTTCCGGACTATGTTACCGTCTTACTGGTGACACTAGGTATTTAAGATGGAAGTAGCTGAAATTTAATGCTAAGGATATAACCAGTACCTTTGAACACATTGTTGTGTGATGCTTCATTTTGAAGCAATGCCTATTTCAGGGTTTGTTGTTTCGTTGTCTGTCAAAGTTCATCCGTTACATATTCATCACCGGCCTGAACTTATGAAGTCTACAGTTGTGAGTATTCTTTGTCATTTGAGATGCGGATACCTTTTCCCAAACATTCATATTCTAAGCTCAGGCGTATTCTTTAAATCTAAGCTTGGTTCTTTACTAGTCATTTTTTTCCTAAGTGACAGCTAAATAAATATTTGTCCTTTCCATTTGAAGTCAGGGCCGGCTGAAATTATCATTTTTTAATTATTATTATTGTTATCATTAATATTACTATTGTTATTATTGTTATTAAAACACAAACATGGTACAGCAAGGGTACCAAGAAATGCACCGCACAAAATAATATCACACTATCGTGGAGAAAAAGCTAAAGGAAGTGGATAGAAATAAAACGATAAGAATAGAATGATTAAAGGGGCAGTCCAGTAAGGTACATTCACTACTTTTCAGCAACAGGAGCTACAGCATGACCGCCAGTGGTTTTGATTCTGGACCATATCTGATGACGTCTCAAGCCACTGAGTTGTGTGATTTCTTAGACCCCACCTAGAGAGTCGTGATGCACCAACAGATGCTAACCCGACACAACTATTCTTTATCCCACGGTGTCACGTCATACACTGACCACCCCTCCAGTTCTTCCATCTGGTCCTAGGGTTAGCAAACAATGAACGGTATGAAAGCCGTTAGGACGACATGTGTAACACATGTCCAAGCCACCGAAGCCGGTGTTTCCAGATGACTTCACTTATTGAATGACAATCTCTACCATGCCCAAACATGCTGTCGTACCTCAGAATTGCTTACATGGTGTTGCTACTGGATACGAGCAATCCTACGGAGACAAAGATGATCGAACACACAGAGTCGTCGCTGTTATGGTTTCGAAGTGCTAATGGTATGTGTTTATATTCCGAAACGAATATAATACGCGCGCTTAGCTGACAGCTAACTTGATACGCAAGAGACACTGACTGCAACCCCGGGACGAATAGAGAGAAGACCGAAGCTGGCAGATGGGAGAATGTATTACTCCGAAAATATGATAACAATGAATCAATCCAAAACACGTGAATAAGTATACACATGAAAAATGACCTTGTACGCAATTGGAGAAATTCGCATAGTAAGAGTAAAAGTTAACCAATCAGCAAATTATATTACAATGGGGGCAGAAACAGACTATTAGTCATACCGTAAAAATAATGTGGGAATGACACGTTAAAATGTTCAGATCAATAACAATGTTTTATACAAGACTGGGGCATCGCAACAGTCGCATATCCTCAGCTTGGAAAGGCCAGGTTTCACAGAGGTAGAGCAGAACTGCTTGCACCGAAGCGTTGTAAACCCAACCTTTTAAGGCCGAATTAACGTCACGACGGTGCCAAATGTGGCCCATATTGACTTATGTCACTCTGGTTTTCGATATTCCGTTGGAAATTTAGCCACACACCTCCACCAGCACTCATACAACTACCCAGGTACACGAACTTGTCGACTATTTCCAACGGCTCACCACTAGGGGTGAACGCAGGCACAGGCTCCTGCCAATCTTGAGAGAGTACTTTGCACTTTAACCGTGCAAAGCACATACCATACAGACTCAACCGATCAAGTGTGACTTGAGCAGCCTGTTTGTTATCTCACAGCAAGACGATATGGTCCGCATATTCAAGGTCGAATAGCCGTTTTTCGGGTAGTAGATCTACATCACCATGACGCATCTCCTTCAGGGCTGTCTCAAGAATGTCACCAATGGCAAAGTCGAAGAGGAATAAGGACATTGGGCAACCCTTCCTAACCTCACTGCTGGTTTGGAACAATGGAACAAATGGTGGTATGCCTCCACTCTATCTGAAGTGCTATTATATAGGGATTTCAAGATGTTACGGGATTTATTAGGCACCATCTTTTCAAAGAGATAATTCCAGAGTACAGCTCTGTCTAACCAATCGAAGGCAGCTCTAATGTCAAGAAACACAACGGTTGTTGGCCTACAATATGTGTGGCGATTTTCAAGCATTTGGGGAGGGTAGATAAAGGATCAGTGTATCCACAACCTGGACGAAACCCGACTTGCTCCTCACGAATCATTTCCTCACGTGATTTGCAAAGTCTGTAAAGTATGATAGCAGCCGATATTTTCGGCGCTACTGGTAACAGACTTAACACCTCAATGAATGTCACATGCTTTACGTAGACCTTTTTCACAGATGGGCACAACAATGGCTTCATTCCAGAGTGATGGGACACCCTCAGTCTATCATACCTTCTCAGACAACCTGATTAGAGTCGTTCCTCCATCCCTGATTAGAGTCGGGAGAAAGTTGTCTGGGCTGGGTGCCTTATGGCGTTTCAAAACTTGAAGTTTTTTATGGACTTCAGCTTCGTTAGGTGGGTAAGTGTTAACTGATAATTCTAGAGGAGTGGGTCAGCTAAACTGCTTTTCGAAGTGCTCTGCCCAGCGTTCCAGGCGTCTTTGAAGATTGCTTATCGACGTACCATCTACCTCACTGACCGTCTCACTGACACCTGGCTTCTTGCTGCCAGTTACTCGGATGAGCTGAAACAGCTTTCGATCATTGCCAGATGCAGCTGCTACTTCCATCTCACTCTCGCGTTCTGACCACCAAGCCTTATGGTCCTTGCGTAAGCGTAGTGTAATCTTTCGTGTAAGAGACTTACGCAAACCATTGTACTCGTTATCCGCCAGAATGGTTTGACGGGTGTCAAAAAGTTGTAGGGAGCCTACGGAGACCCAGTGTTTATTAGGGGGGCGTTCTTCCAAGCCGCAAGCTGTTTTACTCACCATTTTCATGGCGTCTTGTAAAGGCAGCCAACACTCGTCTACACTTTCTGGAGGACCGGTAGCTAGCCTTAAATCTAGCTCGGATCGGTATTAAGCTGCAATGTTAGGTCCAGCTAATCTGCTTGCATCAACCTGTTTAGGACGACGATTTTGATGACCATCAAAACGCAAGACGAGATTAGCATACACTAAAGGATGATCACAATCCAGGCAAGTACTCCATATGGAGTGATAGTCCTGTATACACCCAGGCCATCAGTAGCTGATTGCAATATGATGTATTTGAGTCCACGCTTGAGTGGCAGAAGGAGGACGCCAAGTGGCACAACGGTGATGGTTGTGCCGGAAGTTGGTGCTGGCTAAAAATAAGATATGATCTAAGCAAAGCTGAAGGAGACAATCCCCATTGTACGACCTGCGGCAAACTAGTCCCCATTGGTCATCTAAACGACTCTCCCCTAAGTCTAGACGCCCGACCCGCGCACTCGAGTCCCCAGCTAGCACTACGATATCTGTCAGGCACACTTGGTTGAGGTTACTCAGTTTATGAAAGAGTTCATCCTTGGCTCCATTTGGGCTGCAATCCATCGGAGCATAGGCAGAGATGAAAAAGAGACATCGTTTATCTTGCCGATTACTTCTTACTCGATCTGAACCTTCTAGCCTAACAGCACATAGACGATTGTTGATGGGAATCCAGTCGAACAGCGCAGCTTCGGCTTGAGCGTTTAGTGCGACACCAACATCAGAGACCGGTTGCTGATGCCACTTGGTCCCCAGGTAAGCGCACACGAAACATACTTTTCGAGCTGATAGATGGGGAAGTAATTCAAAGCACTTCACTGGAATCTTGTATGCGGGTCTCTGAGATGCAGCATACATTGATGGCGAGGTTTTCCAGAGTCCTAGCCAGACCTTCCTGTTGTCCGATCTGCATCAAGGTACTTATGTTGAAAGTGGCGAGCTCAAACGGTATGGGTGATTTCAGGATAGGTGCGCCAGAGGGGGCACTAGAAGACAGTTTTATAGGGGCAACTGTTTATTGACTAAAAACGGTACAGACAGACCAGAAGTCTAAGGAATGAAGAGCAGCTGATTGAAGTGAAGATAAAGACAAAAGCGGAAATGATAATAATAAAAAAGATGCAGTTCATATGTAAAAACAGAAAACACAGTATAATAGCAATAAATTAAGTAATCGGTTAATAAGTTCTCAGTGCGGAGAGCTTTAGTGTTAGCAGAAAAGTTGATTGATAGCATTGAAGTCTTTTTATATTATAAGTTCATAGTTCATATTTTATGTTAATCCTGGAATACTGCCTGGTCTCAAACGGAAGCTGTTGCTTGTCTTATGAGATCACTCTCTCAACTTTTGACTTGAAGTGTAATCCTGAAAGCAGTAGAGCAGCATCAGGAGCTGCATTCCCACGGTTGTCAGTGACCAAAATCGGTTTATACGCCTTTCATTTCATCTGGAATTTGAAGCCCATGGGCACCATTGGTTTGGAATCAGGGTTTTCTAACTCTCCTATGTAGATTCCTCAGTATCCCCTATTTCTATGATAAGCACGCGACATTCGGTTGCACCTTTTTACATCTGTGAAAAAATCCCCGCTACGTGAGGTCAGTGAATCGGACTTCTCTGGCAGAGGCTGTGAACGTGTACTAGATCTTTTGGTTCGTACAGCGTTCGTCGTGAATTTCGAATAAATTTACGTGGGGTAAACAACATGATTTCCCCACCAGAACAGAAAATGCAGTGAGTTTGATTGAAATGACAGTTTGTTAAATGTGTTCAAAATATATGATATGCTCGAGAACAGATAATATAATCCACGAAAATTATGATACAGATCCTCGATTTCTTTACCCAAGCATCGGGCTCACCACTTTTGTGATTTCTGTACGCAACGGTATTAGTTCCAAACGCGTTCTAACGTGAATCGGATAACATGAGCGGACATTACCTCTGTTTTCAGAATGTCATATACCTTATCCCAACCGACACGTGCCAACCGAATGCACACAAAGACAGGTAAACCGAAAGACAAACATCACAGGATTCGAAAAGACGAGGGTAGTTACCTTTAGTTACTTTTCACATCACAGTTGCAAAAAGTGATCACCAGATTGATTCGAAGTTACTATTCAAGGGTTCTAGTTAGTTTAGTTATTGAATTTGTCAACGGTATTTACAACATCTGTATGCTCATTGTTTTGTAAAACCCTAGAAAGCTTTCGGTAGAAATCATCATTCATTTTGTTCGAAATGAATTAATTGGATATGTAGGTTACAGTGTGTTACTTGGGTCCACTGAGTCTTTAAGGCACCAGTTAGTTTAACAGCGCATCGAAGACTATCAACTGGAAATTAAATGAAATTACAGTTACTGTCACTGGAATTAGTTCAACGTTTACACCTACCAGGTAAGAAAAATTACTCGTCAAACCTACAATTAATGGTTATTCGAAGCAAGATGACTTGATTTCTTAGTGCTAATATTTTCTTGTTATATTTTCTGTAGAGTCTATTAAATGGCACGTCAGTCAAATAAAAGGATCAACT
Source organism: Heterobilharzia americana (assembly GCA_944470555.2). NCBI lineage: Eukaryota > Metazoa > Platyhelminthes > Trematoda > Strigeidida > Schistosomatidae > Heterobilharzia > Heterobilharzia americana. Next base: position 51,395,489 of record OX104129.1, on the reverse strand, counting down.
GCCGATGACATTGGTGATGGTTAGTTTCTAGCATTGTTGGTGAAATATTTGTAGGTGATAACTTCACATGTGTTGAGTTCAATGAAACTGGAGAACTGTTAGCAACCGGTGACAAATCAGGCCGTGTTACAGTTTTCAGAAATAACAAAGATGTAAGTTTTGCTACGGGTGTTTTTCTTACTTCTAATTAGGTTGGGTTATACGACATTTATTGCACATTTACAAGTCATGAACCGGAATTCGACTACTTAAAATCATTGGAGATTGAGGAAAAGATTAACTCGATTACCTGGCTTCAAGCCTACACTTCTGCTTATCATCTTCTCTCTGCTAATGGTAGGTGTCATTTTAATTCTTTGTAAGGTTTATTGTGCCTATGATGCTTGTTCTACTAAGCTCCTCGATTCGATGAGCTATATATATTTATAGTATAATTAAGTGACGTCTTATCAGCATTTGGTGGCGGGTTGAGTAATTTTTCGCAAGTAGTTACGGATTTTTGACCACAGATGTTTCTGCAGCGTAGCTTCTGTACGGTGAAGTCGTCTCGTATGCAGTGTCGAGGTTAAGCGAAGGATACTAGGCAAATGCGTCAAGGTAGGTACTGAGGTTGTGAACCTCTACTGACTGACTTTACTCGGTTATGTTACGCATCCTGGAGAGACTAAAGGATGCGTTGGATTCAAAATTACGACCGGAACAGGCTGGCTGGATTCAGAAAGTACAAGTCATGTGCGGAACAAATTCCAACCCTACGCTACACATCATCATAGAACAGAACATATGATGGCAGTCAACCCTCTACCTCAACTTCATTGACTTTGAAAAGGCCGGCCTTTGACAGCGTTGACCGAGAAGTAGTTTGGAAGTTGCTTCAATACTGCGGCTTTAGTGCCACAAGCCTTTATCAATCTCATTCAACAACTATATGCTATATGAAGACGCCACATGCCAAGTAATTCACAATGGGAAGCTCAGTGATGCCTTCGAAGTGAAGTGTACACAGGAGTAAAACAAGGCTGCCACCTATTATCACCCATGACATTCCTGATTGTGGTCGACTGGATCATGCAACAAACTGTGAGGAACGAGAAGTGGGGCGTACGGTGTTTGACTGATGAACAGACCCTAGAAGATTTGGATTTCACCGATGATTCATGTTTAATGTCGCACAAACTGGAAGATCTACAGGCAAAAACTAACACGTTGACAGAAGAGGCAGCGAAGACAGGACTTCAAGTGAACGTAGAGAAGATAAAGGTGATGAAGATACTCAACCAACAACAGCATCAACAACAACCACCGATCACCATCAACAGGAGAAACCTAAAGGAAGTAGTCTCCTTTACCTACCTAGACAGCACCGTTTCAACTACAGCCACCTAACCCTAACCCTGGCAGTAGAGACGAGGATGTCAAAGCGAGGATCGGAAAGACAGCAAGACAGGCGTTCATTAACCTGAAACCAGTGTGGGGATCTTCTGCTGCACTCAGCATAAAGTGTGGACAAGATCCGGATTTTCAACACCAACGTCAAGTCGGTGTTTCTATATGGTTCAGAGACTTGGTGCGTTACGAAAGCATTTCCAACAAACTACAGATATTCATCACCAACTGCCTACGCTGGCTCAATACTGAAGATCAGATGGATGACCAGAATAACAAGAATAAGCAACAAGGAATTCTGGTGTGGCAACGAGCCAACCAAGAACCTATCACTCAATAAATCTGCAGAAGGAAGTGGAGATGGATTGGACATACACTGAGAAGGCCGAGTGGGGACATCACGCACCAGGCTAGGCTAGGCCAGGCCAGGCCAGGCCCTCGAGTGGAAGCCAGATGGGAAACGACGAGTTTGGCATCTGAGCCGAGGGTGACACTGAGGAGATCGTGGGAGGAAGAAATGAGAGCTTGTGGGTTGTCGTGAAGCCAGGTTTAAAAGATTGCAGAGAAGAGAGTGCACTGGAGACGTGCTACTGAAGGCCTATGTTCTATTAGGAACCCAACAGACAAATATTGAAAAGATGATAATAATGTTATGCATCCAGAACTATCCCCTACCACAACGTGCAATGTTATCCGAAGTACGAGGGGTTAGGAAGACCAGATCAAGAAGTGGTACTAGTCGACGATGTGTCTGACTGCTGGTGTGAGCCATGTAGGAATCTGTAGACTGCCTGTTTGGGTGGGGTCTTCAGACGACAGAAATCAGTGGTTCCAAAGTGTTGATCATGTGTTTGAGAAACGGTCATAGTGTAACGGACGTATTCACTGTTTGATGTTTCCTAAAGTTTGAGCATTTCCACTAAATTTCATTTTTCAGATTTTCTCCTCATATACTTGTCTGCTTTGAAATCACTTTTTCTTCTTACTTTTTCTCTTAATACCTGTGAAGAATGGCAAATTGAACTGATACATTCCTGTGTCCTGTTCTACGTTAGCTTTGTGTCTATCAAGCGTCGTGATTAATCCATTCAGGATGTTTTAATGATCGCCATCAAAACACACTTCATTGAGTTAAGAGCCAAGTTTTTAGTAGTACATAGTTTAGGACTATGAGTGTGATACACATCAAAATACACTTCATCTTTCTGTTTATGCACTAGCTGAGGCTACACGAGGAGCGAATTTAATGCGACAGACGACTGTCTTCAGTGTCGTTATTAAGAATGTCATAGTCTTAGTGTATCATTTGCTGTCTCTAACACCGGCTGTTAACATATTCTACAATTTTCCACACATACTTCTTTTTTGCATAGTATCTTTATAGAATATATAAGTCTGTTCAACCTTTTATACTGCCTTCGCATATTTGAGAAGACAACTGGCTTGCAGAGAGTCTCATTATGTAAACTTGTTACTGTACAGTTAACATGGTGTTGTGTAATGCTTGTGTAGCAGTCGAGTTGACTTTCTATCCATCTCAGCCGCACATCAAGATACAAGACGAGAAATAAATTAAAGAATGTAATAATACGTACATGTTACTTAACAATTAAATGTCACCGACGCAACTGGAACTAGTGGGTACTCATCGTGCGAGTGACTTCGAGTTTTCCTAGTGTAGTAGTACAGATGAATAATAATTCTCCAGTGCAAAATGGTCTTAACTTTTGGTACACCATAGTACTTTCTTTGGGTGTAGTGCACTGTCCCGATTACAATTATTTTATCTAGATTGTTATAGTGTATGATAGTCTAAGCACGTATTCATTTATTGTTTTATTATGAGTTTCATAAAGCTTACTCAAATAGCTGTGTAAACACAAATTCATTTAGCTGACACAATAATAATAATAATAAATTAGAGATTGAAGTTCTCTTGCTTCACTAAGTCTTCAACTGTACACAGGATGCTTACTTTGTCTGTATAACCAACTTCTGTAAAACGTATATATACAAGAGTACTGTGTATTTTATTTCATCTCACAGTAAATAGTGCTACAAAAGACATTGAGACTATTGGACTATTATCAAATAGGTCACAAATTTCTAATCTTGCAACCAGTTCTTGTCAAAATTTCTTGCTCAAAGCTTAAGAATACTGCTCTGTTGCTACTTTATTGTACGGAAAATTTATGTTTCATTCAATATCGATTCAAGTATTGAAGACTATCAATATGTGATCTAGAGGTCAGATTCAGTGGTGAAATATCAGAAAATATAAAGACAGACATCAAAGAAAGCAGCAAAATCTTGCATTGAATTGCACCAGTTCAATTTGTCAGGATTTGCTAAAACTCAGAAAGTTGATAGAACTCAACAAGTTTTTCAATGATCAAGAATAATATTGGAGGAGTTAGTAAATAAATAAGAATGAATATACTATTCAGAACTTCGATCGTGAAAAGTGAACACACTCACGTTTCTGGGATTCAATCTAGACCATGTGACCGAAAGTCTAACCATTGATTCCGAAGGTTCCAAAGTAGTTTTAACTATTAATCAACAGCAGCCATAGAACCTCTGAAGGTCAGGAATCACTAGACTACCGTTTTCTTTTAGTTTGAACCATCTCAACTATGCGCATCCGCTATCCTGCGTCAGATCAAGTCCAGGACTCAGTTCTCACGGATGAAACAGCCACTCACTGATACCTGGTTTTCAGTGGTTCTATAACTGCTATAGATCCAGTATGAAAGCTGCTTTGAAATCATTTTGCGCTCCACAAATCTTTTAGGTGAAATGCTTGTTATCTTAAGGATCTCAGTTAGCAAATCATCCTATTCAGATCAGCGATTATTGGCTTCGTGGAATCGTGTCGTTGTCGGCTAATAAATGACTATATAAAACACTGCATTGTATTAGAGCCACAATATTTTCTCGTCTTCTTAGACCGATTTAGCTGTAGGTCGCAGTTAGAATAACTAAACACTGGCAACAGTTTGCTGGTTTTTTGTTAGAATTTATTAAAATAGACACTTGATATTTGTTGGTTGGACTAAGTGAGGTACTAATTGGACACTGGAACTGGAGTTATTTTCCTCAAACTAGTATTGAGGCTTTGTCACTGTATTCAGTAAGAAAGGAGAAAAGTCTTTTCAGCATCACTGGATAATCAGGTTGTTTAGTTTAGTGTCTTTGATCCCATGGTCAAGAGTCATTTAATGCCCGACTGAAACTGAAGGACAGTAAGCCTAAAATAAGCTGGGGAGCTTTAAAACTTGGTTGGAAGTGAATTGGTCAGATCTCTTCATTCTTCATCAGGTTCTAAACCACAGTTTTACTTACCTGGTGTTTGACTTATTTGATTAGGAGGTTTAGTGGTAGTTTCTAATGTAGAAGAGAGTGTCACGCAAGCGTATTATACTAAACAAGGTGCTGTACCCGAGTTAACACAACTGTGCGAGGATCCTCCAAGAATTGTCTGATATTGTGACACCCACTTTTATTGACCATGACTGTCCACCATCTCCAATCCTACCCAACCTTGCTGTCCATGTACTGATTAAAATAACTCTGCTCGCTTTTGAGTTATTAGGAGTTGGTCTCCTGTTGAAGAGTATGTAGTGGACATGAGATGCTCAAACGACCTAGTTGTGTTTAAAAAAATTACTGATTAGATGCAGAGTTTTCTGAATGTGTTAAGCAAAAACAATGTTTTCTCATAAGTAAGGTGATACTGGAGGACTCGTATGTAACAATAACAATTGTAAGAATAGGAAGTGAAGCGACTGAATGCTTCGATTGATTGACTTGTTTGATTAGTTGTATTATCCTTCATAAATTAATGGCAGGGATGCGAAAAGTTCGCTTTTTATTTGTGGACCACTTGTGTCTCTGGTGTTCGTCTGATATCCGGTTATTCATCGAAGTGGAGCATAGTGTGCAACAATCCACTCCCTCCAATGCACAACTGCCAAACATGACTATGAATTTTGATCAGAAATATCTTTTTAATACAATTCACGTATGATGAGCAGTTTTTCGAAGTAGTGTTACGATCCTAGGCTATAGATAACGATGCAACGCTCCGAAACGAATGCGATTAGCGATAGAACAATGACTTCTCAACTCAATATTCGGCTGATACCAGAAGAAGATGATGGGATTGAAATTGTATTCACTCCAACCGAATCCTGATGAGTGAAAACTCAGTCGTTTATACATCTTTAGATGGCCTTGGCCAGAGAAAAAATAGCGTATTCAAAGTGTAAAATGGACTAATCATCGTTTGGTATCCTAAAGTGCGATACAATTAGGAAACATAACATGGCGCAGAAAAGGCGCGAAACTTAAACTTTACAGTGATAATAATAGGGATTGGCCATCCCTAACAAATAGTGTGGTAAGTTCTGCGCGAGAAAGGTGAGCTAGTTGATGCTGAATATAGACCAACTTTAATTTCAACTTGTGTTTCTCATGACAGTTTAGTGAAAAGCAAACAGTGACTATAACAGGATACGACAACGATCTATGAAGCCATTGACTGCTGTTCTACGTCATTCAATCCACCTTCCTGATATCCTCAAAATGTTAAGTTTTAGTGACTGCAGACTCTTGGGAACATGTTACAAAAGCGTTCATAGTGATACGAATTTTTGCACTCTTTTTAATCTATGAAAATTCAAACTTTTTATTAACTCTTCTTTTTTATACTGTGTCAGATCCTTTTCGCCTACTTTTAAAATTTGGAGTTGTATCAACTTTGCGTGGTGTTATATATTTCGGGAACTCTGATTGGTGCACATTTGCACAGGGTCTTACTATCTACCAACCTCTCTGACAAAAGCGTATGCTTTGTAACTGGCATATGCTTATACTGACTTTGTGATTATGCAAATAAGTGAGGTTTTTATCTAACAAAGAGAATTTTACATATCAGTTGATTTTTGAGCTTTTCATCATGCTTATGCTTTTGTCTCCTCTTCGTAATTGGTAGCAGAGTATCCGTATCACTCCCTAATTGCAATATTCATACATATCTTCTTGTTCATCTTGTTGTTTAGATAAAACTATTAAACTTTGGCGGCTATCAGAAAGACATTATGAAGCCTATAATTTCAATGTTCGTGATGATGAGAATGCCAGTTTATGGCATGAAAGTACAGATCGGTTAAATACCATTGGCCCTCCTATTCCCCATTTCGCCACACCAGACAGTCTCCGTATACCGAAGTTTCGTAAATCCCGTCATCTTACAATTGAAGCACGTCCAAAACGCTTGTTTGCCAATGCTCACACTTATCACATTAATGCAGTTTCTGTAAATTCGGATCAAGAAACATTTCTTTCGGCTGATGATCTACGCATCAATCTTTGGCATTTGGATGTATCGGACCAATCTTTCAGTATGTTTATATGTATATATTCAACAGTAAACTCTGGTAAAAATTAGTCAGTTTGAAGGAAATAAGTCTCGACAAATATTTTCTTTCCGTTGAAAGCAAACTCGTTTGTCGCTTGTCTTCTGTGGTACAATTGAAAATAATAACTGTTTTGCCATATTTATGACTCGAAACTTAGGCTATCCATTTGACTGGAAAATTTATTGCTAAATTAGGCATCATTATTAACTCAATTTCATACTAAAAAAAGAAATTTCCTCTCATTGGTAAGCTCTGACTAGCACTGATCAATGATCACTCTGATGGTAACCGGAATATTCTTGTAACTAATTCTATTTGTGTTTTCACATGTTACTATTTTTACACGAATCATACAATTTTAAACTGCGAGGTGTGATTTTATTCTGAAGTTTGATTGTGTTCACCGAGGATACTTTATTTAAAAGAAATGCAATTTGTTTTGAATTTGTGTTGGCTCCCACGCAGTGATTAATTTCAGTCAAAACCTCTGAAAATGGAAACAGGAGTTTTCACTCCGCAATCCTGTCAACTTTATAAATGCACTTTTAATTGATTCATTAGTGAAGTAACTAACTATTTGTTTAATATCACAGTACTTTCTCAATATTTTTTTTGAATGAAATCCGTGAAAAATAAGACGGAAAATTTCAATTCTTCATATACTATTTGATTTTAGGATTGCTTTAGTCTACTATCATTTGTGGTGGCGTGCTGTAATCAGTGTTTTACTATCTTTTTTCTGTAAACGTACAGCTTTATTTTTCAGAACTAGGGAGGATCAGAAAGCTGTAAATTGAAATCATTAAAGTAGCGAGTTAACATCAATACTTATTTTGTTTACGAAAGATGAAGGTAAATTAAATACCAGTTAGCTCACACGCTTGATTTATGTGTATAGATATTACTAATTGCTATTACGATCCGTTCTCTGAAAAGATCGTGTTTACGAAGAATTCTCAAAGCATGTATATGTTCCTATTTTTCTCTCTGTATTCTTAACGCCAAAATATTGTAGAGAAAGTATCTTAGCATCAATCTGTCACTGGAAAATAGCCAATTTCATGTTATCTAGTTCTAAGTACTGATCGAATTCTGTCGATAATTTTGTAATGTGTCTGATAAGCTAAGAGATTCACTCTGGCGGTGCACTTTTGATTCTTGATGTACTTTTCGTACTTGTCGCTGCTCGTCTTCAAGGCATATCTGTGGTCTTAAGGGAGTTTATGTCCCTTCACAAGTCACAACCTGCTTCAGCCAGTGCTGCAGTCAGAGATTTCACTTATGGGCCGATCCCCTCAAACCACTTAACATCAAAGTGCATCGTGTTAGTGAATCTCGCAGCTTGGTGGTCTAAATATACAAAATGATCGTTAGGATTTGGTCAGTACTTTGGGAATAAATAACATAAGATTGGTTACTCTCCAGTGGTCAAACAAGGCGTATGATCCAGTCCTACGGAAGGCCAGTCACTGCCCGAATAGCGTTTATCTGAAATACTGAATGACCTAGATTCGGATCTCATAGGAGAGACATCAGTCCTCTTGAATTTAAAGATACGCCTTGCTGATGAGTGCTAATAAGCATGCAACCTAGATCCAGGATTTCCTGCCGATTGCATCTATCAACTTAACATCAAAGTATCGTCAATTCTATAAATGCTGATTTGTGATGAAACACTGGCCTTTGTTTGAGATGTTAGCTTATTGTGCAAGTATAAGTGCTACTTGAGCTCTGAATGTACTATTTTACCAATGAAAATTAATCTATAACACATTGTACGTGTTATATATTCAAAAGGGATGCATATATATTGAACTAAATCAAAATGTGACACCAGTCCGTAAAGTCATTCAATTTTATTATGAACTGTGCATAATTGCATGCTGTCACCTTGTTACTTTGTTGACTATTTAAGTCACGCGACCTAGCTGTGAAGTGCATTTCTGTTACAGACTTCAAATATGTACATATATTTCGGATTTGGGCTTTGTGTATGTAGATGCCCTATGTAGGTATAATAAGTATTTTGTGTAATCAGTTTTTATTGTAACATGGTTTTATCCTAGTTTTAATGTGTGGGATATGATAATCATTCCAGTCTAGCGTAATTCATTTGAGATCTAATTCATATTAATATGGTTTTGCAGCCACTACAGAGGATTCAGTTGTGTATTCAAAAGTGAAGTCAAAATAATATCTAGGCTTATATGCTTGTTGAACTTAGCAATAAAATTCCTGACTCCTGTTTCGTCCATTTTGGGGCTTGTCAGCTGAGTGTCCCTACATCTCAATGAGTTCTGGCTGAGACTCGAATCCAACACCGACCACTTCAAATACCCCAGCATTATTCACTAGATTAGTGAGTTGTGATAGCCATTCCTTTTGGAATGAGATGGAATGTCCTAGTAATCATCTCAACCACATCTAAGTTGTTGTGATGTTCCTTCTAAGTATTTGAATGACACACTGGCATCCAACATTAGATCTGCGAATACAGATGACCTACAAATCGGTCATGGTATGCTTTAACATAAAATTATGTAGCACAAGGAGTGGTTATCATTACATAGTAGCCTGACATTTAATGCGATTAGCGCTGTTTGAGTCTCATTGAGATGCTAGTACACCCAGCCTACGATTCCCGAACGGAATAGAACGCGCGTGCTGGATTCCATTGCTAGCTATCAACATACGAATAAACCGAGATGAAACTTTAGGAAATATTGAGGTATCCATTCAAGAAGCTCAGATGCCGAGAGAAACCGACCAGTTCAATCCAGCATATTAATAAATGCGAAATTACAAACATCAATAACTAATATTCATGTTACTCAGATTCTGTGTACTTTGTTCAAAATGATCAAATCAGAGTGAAACATTTACCACCAGTTCTCCTTGAGAAAATTCTTTGAAGTGGACACACGACATCAGTTAAAATGAGATAAACAATCATCCACAGAGTACAGTTTTTGTATATATAGTTACTTACTGATTCTGGTTATTATACTTTGTGTCTGTATAGCAAAGGAAAATAAACAAGCGAAGAACAAGGAAACGACAGTAATGGTATCACTAGCAGTAGGAAGTTAGGTTACTCACGACTGTTTTTTTTGTTTCTCATCAAATGTTTGGATTTGCACTTATGTCAAATCAACTCTTGAGTGTTTCTATGCTTGTTGATGACAATTCATTCAAATATTATATTAATTTGTGTAACTCCAACTCCTGTTAACTAACGACAAATCATCTTGATTCTAACCCTGTCCTCCAAACAATGAAAATAATTTATTGTAAAACATTAAACATCCTGCTCAAGAAAATTGCATATAGTTGCATTGGCTGAAAACAGGCTTTTCCCAGAACTACTCTTCATTTTCATTCTGGAATTGGTGGTTTAGCAATTCGTGTTACCACATAGCCTAGGGTATACATTACTGAAGTCTACTGGTGAGCTGTCAACCCTTAGAAAACTCCAACATATTCTTCACATGAACTGTACTGTTTAATCCGATGATCAATAATAGTTGAATTAGGTATTATTATTTGTCCGTTGCGTTCCTAGTGGAACATAGGCCTTCAGTAGCACGTCTCCAGTGCACTCTCTTCTCTGCAATCTTTTAAACCTGGCTTCACGACAACCCACAAGCTCTCATTTCTTCCTCCCACGATCTCCTCAGTGTCACCCTCGGCTCAGATGCCAAACTCGTCGTTTCCCATCTGGCTTCCACTCGAGGGCCTGGCCTGGCCTGGCCTAGCCTAGCCTGGTGCGTGATGTCCCCACTCGGCCTTCTCAGTGTATGTCCAATCCATCTCCACTTCCTTCTGCAGATTTATTGAGTGATAGGTTCTTGGTTGGCTCGTTGCCACACCAGAATTCCTTGTTGCTTATTCTTGTTATTCTGGTCATCCATCTGATCTTCAGTATTGAGCCAGCGTAGGCAGTTGGTGATGAATATCTGTAGTTTGTTGGAAATGCTTTCGTAACGCACCAAGTCTCTGAACCATATAGAAACACTGACTTGACGTTGGTGTTGAAAATCCGGATCTTGTCCACACTTTATGCTGAGTGCAGCAGAAGATCTCCACACTGGTTTCAGGTTAATGAACACCTGTCTTGCTGTCTTTCCGATCCTCGCTTTGACATCCTCGTCTCTGCTGCCAGGGTTAGGGTTAGGTGGCTGTAGTTGAAACGGTGCTGTCTAGGTAGGTAAAGGAGACTACTTCCTTTAGGTTTCTCCTGTTGATGGTGATCGGTGGTTGTTGTTGATGCTGTTGTTGGTTGAGTATCTTCATCACCTTTATCTTCTCTACGTTCACTTGAAGTCCTGTCTTCGCTGCCTCTTCTGTCAACGTGTTAGTTTTTGCCTGTAGATCTTCCAGTTTGTGCGACATTAAACATGAATCATCGGTGAAATCCAAATCTTCTAGGATATTTTCCCCGATCCAGCGTATCCCCCTCTTCTCGCTCCTCACTGTTTGTTGCATAATCCAGTCGACCACAATCAGGGAGATCAATGGTGACAGTGGGTGGCAGCCTTGTTTTACTCCTGTGTACACTTCACTTCGAAGGCATCACTGAGCTTCCCATTGTGAATTACTTGGCATGTGGCGTCTTCATATAGCATATAGTTGTTGAATGAGATTGATAAAGGCTTGTGGCACTAAAGCCGCAGTATTGAAGCAACTTCCAAACTACTTCTCGGTCAACGCTGTCAAAGGCCGGCCTTTTCAAAGTCGATGAAGTTGAGGTAGAGGGTTGACTGCCATCATATGTTCTGCTCTATGATGATGTGTGGCGTAGGGTTGGAATTTGTTCCGCACATGACTTGTACTTCTTGAATCCAGCGCATCCTTTAGTCTCTCAAGGAGGATGCGGCTTAATATTTTGCTTGCTTTGGGTGGACAGCAGCATGATTCCGCGCCAGTTCTTGAAAAGGCTTAGGTTGCCCTTTTTTGGAAGTTTGACAAGGTAGCCCTTCGTCCAATCAATAGGCAAGTACCTTCCCTTCCTTCCATACCTTGTGCAATAATGATGTGAGCATATCCGCCGTTGTCTCTGCGTCTCCTCTCAGTGCTTCTGTAGGAATTCCATCTACTCCTACTGCTTTCCCTCATTTCAGTAGCTTTATGGCGTTCAGGACTTCGACTTTTGTTGGAGGATTTGTGTTTACTTGCAGTTCTGTGGCTGCAGGTGGTATTTCTGGACGAAGTGCAGGTGGTGGTTGATTCAAGAGCTACATGAAGTGGTCAGCCCACCGTTTCCTTTGTTTCTCTTCTTTGGTGGTAACTAAGTTTCCTTCACTATCTTTTATCAGTTTCACCTGCATTCACCTCTTCCTGGTTATTTGATACAATGTTGTCAGGTCTCTCCTACTAGCAGCCTGTTCTGCTTCGCATGCCAATGTGTCGTAGTGTCTTTTGTCTTCCCACGCACTCTTCTTCACTTCTTTATCCAGAGTTTTATACGTTGTACTCAGTTCCTCTTATCGTTGTTCATCCTTGCACTGGTCCATCTTCTGCTTCACCATCCTCCTCTCCTTTATCAGCTTCCATGTATCCGTCGAGATCCATTCCTTGTCTTGATTCGTCTTCCTTCCTAATACGGTTGTGCAGGCTTCCTTCCACATAGCTTTCAAAGAATTCCAGTGTTCTTCCACACAGGTTTCTTCTGGGATGTTATGTTGCTCAACGTCTCCCATTTTGTCCTGATCACTGGCTGACATGAAGATGTCATTTGTAGTTTCATCCTTCAGTTCAGTTTCTGTTCTGGGTGTTGAACTTCAACTGTGGTCTATCACCAGCTTCTGTGAAGGCTTTCAACTTGATATTGAAGGCAGGTTCCTTGCACTAGATAGTGAGTGGTGTGAACCTACATCTGCTCCCCTTCTTGATCTGATCTTTTGTCCAGTAGGCTGCATCCCCACTTTCTTCAGATTGAGATAAAGTCGCTCTGAGTTTTAGTGTGTCTATCCAGTGAAATCAAATTCATGTCGCTTTGTGGATATCCTTGTGTTTGAACACAGTGCTTCCAATCACTAAATCGTTGAATGCACAGAATTCTGAAAACAGTTCTCCATTCTCGTTCATTTGACCCAGCGCTTCTTGGCCCATGGTTAGTTCTCTTCCTGTGTTGTCCGCTCCCAGTTTGGCATTCATGTCACCCCACCCATTAGAATTTTGATACCACCGTCTAGGCTGGGGTCTTGTCCAGTGCTGACTGCAGTTCCTCGTAGGATTCCCCCTTCTTCTCTTGATCCGCATTATTTGCAGGTGCACAGCATTGAACGATCGTGACTTTCCTTCCTTTTGAGTTGAACCTTGCTGTTATGATCCTGGAGGAGATTAGCTCCCACTGCATGAGAGCCTTCGATGCTCTTTGGGACATCATGATAGCCACTCGAAAACTCAGTGTGCTCGTGGTTGTCGTCTGGGTGACAATATCGAAGTAGATTACTGACACTCCTCTCCAGTTGACAGTTTGGAGAGTCCACTTCCATTCCATCTACTTTCGCAAATTCCTAGCACTTCAATGCGATACCTTCTCATCTGTTTTGCAATCTGGACAGCCTTGCCAGCCAGCTTCAAACATTGTACGGACATTCCATGTCCCCATTCTCACTTTCGCTTTCATTGAGACATTAGAAGACGTATCGGTCAATTGGGTTCCCGAAGGCTTTCGCCAACCGGCTTCATTTCGTCTCTCCAATTCCGGTGAGGAATAAGTTCCTTTTTATTTTTTATGTAAGTTTAACTTCACACAGATTGATTTACTCCCTGGAAGTCATCTAGTTGGCTTGAAGTATGCAGACAATATTTTCCCGCTAGGTGAAGACGCTGACAAAATGCAGGGTGTTGTGAACACATTGAACAGAAATCTGAGTATATTTGACATGTGTTTCGCTCCCACCTGTCTCATGTAAGATGATATTCCGAAACTTATCTGCAACCACTCCCAGTTTATTGATAGAAAATGAGGTAGTGGAATATATCGACCACTTCACTTAGTTTGGGAGTTGCAGCAACCCAAACAGGCTAGTTGCAGAGGAAATTTCGGCTTGAATACAAAAGACCCATTTAGCATTTGTTAACATGCATCACCTGTAGCACTGAAAGGTGAAATATCTAACTATCCATCGAAGGACGAGTATACTGCACTGTAGTCTATTCTGTCCCGGTTTTACGCCAATGGGACATGGCCGTTGAAAGTAGAAAACATGCAGTGATCATAGGGTTTTGATTACAGATGTCTTCGTAGCACTACTCCCATTTGGTAGAATCACCATGTGAGCAATGTGAGGTCAGGTGAAGGGTACTAGGCAGAGCAAGCAAGTTGATTGATGAGGTTTCGAACCTTCATCGATCGAGATGGCTCGGACATGTACTGAGCATAACAAGCCACCACCTAGCTCGACGTGCCATGCTATGGGAAGTTAGATGAGGTTGGAAGAGGGTACACGGTGGCCAGATAAACCCAGGGGCATCAGTCGATGAAGTCTCTCACTGTTGACTTGAGCTGTGTGGAGAAATATAGACTGTCTGGTTGGGGTCCTCGAGATGAAAGGAATCAGTGATTGAGGACTCTTGGTGATATAGCTGAAAATCGGTCACAATGGCGCGCATGCATTCACTTCTTGACATCTTCTAAAGCTTGAATATTCGCGCTAGCCTTTATCTTCAGATTGTTTATTCTCTCACACAACTTTATCTACTCTGATGTCAGTCATTTTCTATCCAATTTTTCTTTGTGTGCTACTATGGAATGTGACAACTTGAGTCGATGCACTTGTGTGCGAGGTTCTATGTTGACTTTGCCAGCCAGCTTCAAACATTTTGTGGGCATTCCATGTCCCGATGCTTACTTTTTCTCTCATCGAGAGAAGACACATCGTCTACACATTGGCCCCACGCCCGATCTTCACTCTTTACCCGGGTTTAGGACTGGTTAGTAACTAGTGAACTAGTTAACCAGGCGAGGTTAAATCAGCTATAGACTGCCAAAACCTTTTGATGGATTTACTGAAAAATGGTTGACCGCTGATATTTTTAGGCGGTTATAGGAATAGTGTGTTGTTGATTAAATGGAACGAAGTCCTTGATATCCAGCATTTTATTCACACTTAAACATGAAATCTACGTAGACTTAAGAGTTTTAGGCTGAATACACATGTTATGCTAGGTCTCATCTTTGCCACAAAACATTTTGCTAGCTGCTTGTTTACAGCCTAACTATGCTAAAATTTCTGTCGTTTTTCAAAACTTATGCTTCGTTTTACGGATTTTATTTTAGTATTTGATCATGTCATGGTACTTACGCTTTTATATGAAGATAAGATCACGTGAACTAAACTAATGTCCCAACCTTCCAGGCAAGGAAAGTTGATATTAGAGGTCGAAGTAAGAGAAAGTAGATGTCATCTTCAGCTAAGTTTTACATTTCTACGAAATCATATTTGTTGACGATACCTTTCAGTATAAGTAGGCGAAAAGTATTGACGGTACTAACTTGGAATTCCACTCAGATTGCTTTTCGATATTAACCTTTTGAGGAAGTGTATATTTCCAGGTTGGGATCCACGAAGCAGCTTCAATCTTTATTTTATTAAGACACGTGTAAAACTTTAGTGTTTGGTTGAGGACTTTAACTACTGTGCCACAGAGTCGATTTCAGTTGACCTCAAGTACCAAACTTTATTTTGATCTTTAAAAGAAATTTCGAATATTAAATATAGATTAAAACAACATTGTAGGCTTACATTTCTGTTGATGAAATGGAATAATGTAATAAGTAAATAAATATACTCACTGACATTTTCTAACGTAATGTATGTGAAGGGTTTTAAGGTGATAGTTATTGTTCTGATGAATAAAGAAATCGAACTAGCGTAGAGTTTTTGTCGAACGAATACAGTTAACCCAAGAATCAGTAGGAGTGGTTGCTAAAAATAGTTTAAATAGAATGATGAGTGAATGAGACAAGTTTTTGTCTCAGTAATAAATGCAGTAATACGGAGACAATGGTTAGTATGAATGTGGTTGGGTATACAATGTTGGAAAAGGTAGGAGAGTGGAAAAACATTATGTACCAACTCCAAATGGTGTATATTCGGTGTTATGATGTACTTGAAGTTTAAAACAATACAACACAATCGTGCTTCGTATAAAGTGATCTGATCACATCAGATGTGCTGGAAAAGGAAGCAGTTAATTCAGTAGTTAAGATGCACTTTTTATACATTAATTTATTTCCAACTGTTTCTATGAAACCACGACACGTTTCATGCAGTTGGTACTTGCATTAGTAACTGATTATTTTTAATCTCATGAGTCATTATTGTAGGCATCCAATGTTTTTCTGCTTAAGTATGTGTTCTAATTCCGCTTTGTTTGCAGTTGTTTGATCAGCTAGCAGCCATTGATGTGCGTCATGCAGTACATGTCGTTAACAATGTAGTACACAAACCTGTATGTAATCACTGACTTGTATTCGTTATTATTTATTCTTCGTGTGTGGTTGTTTCGCCTGGATATTCGACTATGTACCACTGGGTCACAGGTACAAACTGATATCACTTATTTTGTCCTGAACATTTTAAGAATACTGCTAACTGTGAATCACTGCCTATCACGAAAGCTTTTATCAGGTTACGGAGTTACATTATTTATTCATTGACTAAACCTGGTTATCCAGTAGTTTCTGTCACCTAACGAACTTTAAGATATATCCATCTGCCAAGTGTACGTAAATGGTGTCACATAACTGACTGGATCAAAATAAATGAAGGAGAACATGAATCAGTAATTCGGTAGTAACTTCAGTTTACAATGCATCACTGACCATTTAGTTTGTATGAATAATTATTGCGACCATTGATTATTCATGTAATCACAGCAAGTTCAGTCTTCTTTTATGTTTCGTTATTTTTCTTAAGCGTAAATCACATCTCTCCCCTTTACTAACACGTGTCTTTGCTTCTTTTTGTTATCTGTAAAAGCTATTGTCGATTTGAAGCCATCTAATATGGAGGATTTAATCGAAGTGATTACTTGTGCACGATTTCACCCTGTTCAGTGTAACATACTGGCCTATTCGACTAGTCGAGGTTTGATCCGGCTATGCGATATGCGACAACGAGCTCTATGCGATAATCATGTACTTGGTGAGTAATTTCATAATTTTTAAGAGGTGAATGCAGTAAATTATATTTTCTACACAATTCATTGTGTGACGGAGATTATTTGTAGCTTAGGAGGATAATTTTGATAGCGTTGTGTTCTCTTACCAGGATGGCTTAATCGTGAGAATTCTGGTCCTGAAGCGTCTACCGTATTGTAATTTAAACCTTTTTGAATGGAAGTCCCTCGGATTAAACCATCCAGCTTATAGAACACAACATCGCTGATATCCCAGCCTTCATGTTAGCTGCGATGCATAGCTCATTTTATGTGACTGACACAGTCAACATAGAACCTCGCACACAAGTGCATCGACTCAAGTTGTCACATTCCATAGTAGCACACAAAGAAAAATTGGATAGAAAATGACTGACATCAGAGTAGATAAAGTTGTGTGAGAGAATAAACAATCTGAAGATAAAGGCTAGCGCGAATATTCAAGCTTTAGAAGATGTCAAGAAGTGAATGCATGCGCGCCATTGTGACCGATTTTCAGCTATATCACCAAGAGTCCTCAATCACTGATTCCTTTCATCTCGAGGACCCCAACCAGACAGTCTATATTTCTCCACACAGCTCAAGTCAACAGTGAGAGACTTCATCGACTGATGCCCCTGGGTTTATCTGGCCACCGTGTACCCTCTTCCAACCTCATCTAACTTCCCATAGCATGGCACGTCGAGCTAGGTGGTGGCTTGTTATGCTCAGTACATGTCCGAGCCATCTCGATCGATGAAGGTTCGAAACCTCATCAATCAACTTGCTTGCTCTGCCTAGTACCCTTCACCTGACCTCACATTGCTCACATGGTGATTCTACCAAATGGGAGTAGTGCTACGAAGACATCTGTAATCAAAACCCTATGATCACTGCATGTTTTCTACTTTCAACGGCCATGTCCCATTGGCGTAAAACCGGGACAGAATAGACTACAGTGCAGTATACTCGTCCTTCGATGGATAGTTGGATATTTCACCTTTCAGTGCTACAGGTGATGCATGTTAACAAATGCTAAATGGGTCTTTTGTATTCAAGCCGAAATTTCCTCTGCAACTAGCCTGTTTGGGTTGCTGCAACTCCCAAACTAAGTGAAGTGGTCGATATATTCCACTACCTCATTTTCTATCAATAAACTGGGAGTGGTTGCAGATAAGTTTCGGAATATCATCTTACATGAGACAGGTGGGAGCGAAACACATGTCAAATATACTCAGATTTCTGTTCAATGTGTTCACAACACCCTGCATTTTGTCAGCGTCTTCACCTAGCGGGAAAATATTGTCTGCATACTTCAAGCCAACTAGATGACTTCCAGGGAGTAAATCAATCTGTGTGAAGTTAAACTTACATAAAAAATAAAAAGGAACTTATTCCTCACCGGAATTGGAGAGACGAAATGAAGCCGGTTGGCGAAAGCCTTCGGGAACCCAATTGACCGATACGTCTTCTAATGTCTCAATGAAAGCGAAAGTGAGAATGGGGACATGGAATGTCCGTACAATGTTTGAAGCTGGCTGGCAAGGCTGTCCAGATTGCAAAACAGATGAGAAGGTATCGCATTGAAGTGCTAGGAATTTGCGAAAGTAGATGGAATGGAAGTGGACTCTCCAAACTGTCAACTGGAGAGGAGTGTCAGTAATCTACTTCGATATTGTCACCCAGACGACAACCACGAGCACACTGAGTTTTCGAGTGGCTATCATGATGTCCCAAAGAGCATCGAAGGCTCTCATGCAGTGGGAGCTAATCTCCTCCAGGATCATAACAGCAAGGTTCAACTCAAAAGGAAGGAAAGTCACGATCGTTCAATGCTGTGCACCTGCAAATAATGCGGATCAAGAGAAGAAGGGGGAATCCTACGAGGAACTGCAGTCAGCACTGGACAAGACCCCAGCCTAGACGGTGGTATCAAAATTCTAATGGGTGGGGTGACATGAATGCCAAACTGGGAGCGGACAACACAGGAAGAGAACTAACCATGGGCCAAGAAGCGCTGGGTCAAATGAACGAGAATGGAGAACTGTTTTCAGAATTCTGTGCATTCAACGATTTAGTGATTGGAAGCACTGTGTTCAAACACAAGGATATCCACAAAGCGACATGAATTTGATTTCACTGGATAGACACACTAAAACTCAGAGCGACTTTATCTCAATCTGAAGAAAGTGGGGATGCAGCCTACTGGACAAAAGATCAGATCAAGAAGGGGAGCAGATGTAGGTTCACACCACTCACTATCTAGTGCAAGGAACCTGCCTTCAATATCAAGTTGAAAGCCTTCACAGAAGCTGGTGATAGACCACAGTTGAAGTTCAACACCCAGAACAGAAACTGAACTGAAGGATGAAACTACAAATGACATCTTCATGTCAGCCAGTGATCAGGACAAAATGGGAGACGTTGAGCAACATAACATCCCAGAAGAAACCTGTGTGGAAGAACACTGGAATTCTTTGAAAGCTATGTGGAAGGAAGCCTGCACAACCGTATTAGGAAGGAAGACGAATCAAGACAAGGAATGGATCTCAACGGATACATGGAAGCTGATAAAGGAGAGGAGGATGGTGAAGCAGAAGATGGACCAGTGCAAGGATGAACAACGATAAGAGGAACTGAGTACAACGTATAAAACTCTGGATAAAGAAGTGAAGAAGAGTGCGTGGGAAGACAAAAGACACTACGACACATTGGCATGCGAAGCAGAACAGGCTGCTAGTAGGAGAGACCTGACAACATTGTATCAAATAACCAGGAAGAGGTGAATGCAGGTGAAACTGATAAAAGATAGTGAAGGAAACTTAGTTACCACCAAAGAAGAGAAACAAAGGAAACGGTGGGCTGACCACTTCATGTAGCTCTTGAATCAACCACCACCTGCACTTCGTCCAGAAATACCACCTGCAGCCACAGAACTGCAAGTAAACACAAATCCTCCAACAAAAGTCGAAGTCCTGAACGCCATAAAGCTACTGAAATGAGGGAAAGCAGTAGGAGTAGATGGAATTCCTACAGAAGCACTGAGAGGAGACGCAGAGACAACGGCGGATATGCTCACATCATTATTGCACAAGGTATGGAAGGAAGGGAAGGTACTTGCCTATTGATTGGACGAAGGGCTACCTTGTCAAACTTCCAAAAAAGGGCAACCTAAGCCTTTTCAAGAACTGGCGCGGAATCATGCTGCTGTCCACCCAAAGCAAGCAAAATATTAAGCCGCATCCTCCTTGAGAGACTAAAGGATGCGCTGGATTCAAGAAGTACAAGTCATGTGCGGAACAAATTCCAACCCTACGCCACACATCATCATAGAGCAGAACATATGATGGCAGTCAACCCTCTACCTCAACTTCATCGACTTTGAAAAGGCCGGCCTTTGACAGCGTTGACCGAGAAGTAGTTTGGAAGTTGCTTCAATACTGCGGCTTTAGTGCCACAAGCCTTTATCAATCTCATTCAACAACTATATGCTATATGAAGACGCCACATGCCAAGTAATTCACAATGGGAAGCTCAGTGATGCCTTCGAAGTGAAGTGTACACAGGAGTAAAACAAGGCTGCCACCCACTGTCACCATTGATCTCCCTGATTGTGGTCGACTGGATTATGCAACAAACAGTGAGGAGCGAGAAGAGGGGATACGCTGGATCGGGGAAAATATCCTAGAAGATTTGGATTTCACCGATGATTCATGTTTAATGTCGCACAAACTGGAAGATCTACAGGCAAAAACTAACACGTTGACAGAAGAGGCAGCGAAGACAGGACTTCAAGTGAACGTAGAGAAGATAAAGGTGATGAAGATACTCAACCAACAACAGCATCAACAACAACCACCGATCACCATCAACAGGAGAAACCTAAAGGAAGTAGTCTCCTTTACCTACCTAGACAGCACTGTTTCAACTACAAGTGGCAGCAGAGACGAGGATGTCAAAGCGAGGATCGGAAAGACAGCAAGACAGGCGTTCATTAACCTGAAACCAGTGTGGAGATCTTCTGCTGCACTCAGCATAAAGTGTGGACAAGATCCGGATTTTCAACACCAACGTCAAGTCAGTGTTTCTATATGGTTCAGAGACTTGGTGCGTTACGAAAGCATTTCCAACAAACTACAGATATTCATCACCAACTGCCTACGCTGGCTCAATACTGAAGATCAGATGGATGGCCAGAATAACAAGAATAAGCAACAAGGAATTCTGGTGTGGCAACGAGCCAACCAAGAACCTATCACTCAATAAATCTGCAGAAGGAAGTGGAGATGGATTGGACATACACTGAGAAGGCCGAGTGGGGACATCACGCACCAGGCTAGGCTAGGCCAGGCCAGGCCAGGCCCTCGAGTGGAAGCCAGATGGGAAACGACGAGTTTGGCATCTGAGCCGAGGGTGACACTGAGGAGATCGTGGGAGGAGGAAACGAAAGCTTCTGAGCAGTCATAGAGACAGGTTTAAGAGACTGCTGAGAAGAAAGTGTAATGGCTACTTGATGCTGAAATGCAATGTCCCACTCGGAATCCATATGACAAATAATAAGAAATGATAGGTTTGTGTTCATCTGTACATCACGTTTGATGTCGTGCGTGTTATATCGAAGTCGTCTTAAAACATTAGTGACATATTCGTCAGTTAGCCTATGAGAATCTATGAAATCTCAGCGCAATAATGATGAATGGTCCAAATAACCTAAAATACTGATTAAGGTTGCATCGTACAGCTGTTACGTTTTGATTGGATTTGTATTAGTGTAGTAATTACGTGTATGATTTCGGCTTTTGTGGTAGTCAAATTAAAAATGAGGACTAGAACATTATCGTACTGTATGCTTTTGAGAAGTCATGAGTATAAGATGAGAAAGATAAAACAGTCATAAGTACTTTTTTAGTTCTTTAACCCGATGAAGATTGCACATCCAATGACTATATTAATCCTAGCAGTTCATATTTACGGGCGGAGTTATCTCCTGATTTCTATAACTTGGGACTCTTGTTTTTGACAAGATATTGTTTTGCCGTATGGACAAAAGTTCGTTTAAGTCAGCATCCTTTGTCATGAAAAGTTTGACAATTTTCCTTTTTGGTTGATTGTGTTTGAGTGTGAAAGTAATCCATTATTTATGAGTGGACTGAAAGTTTCGTTTTTCTGACTGATGGCAGCAAAACTAGGTTTAGTGTGGTGCTAAACAACCAAAGTGCATTGATTCGTCACTGCAGACCAACCAACTTTATGTTGTCTAGTCCTGAGTGCTGTTCGAATTCTGTCGATCACTTTGCTAAGAAGCTCATCATCGTGGTGCACTTTCGGTGCACGGTAGCTGGATGGAGACAATAGACAGGAAGCTATTGACCTATATTTCATACTAGTTAACCCCCAATATCTCAGTGGTAACGTCGCTGGGTGGAACACTGGGTGAAATAGGTTTGAACCTTACAAAAGACATTAGTTCTTTTGAGGTTGCAGATGCGCCCTACTTACGAGTCCCAACAAGCACGAAACCTAAGTCTCGAAGTTCCTGCTGACTGCCTTCAGCCAACTAACATTTATCGAAAGTAAACAATCAAAGTAGGCGGAAAATACAATAGTCAGTAACGTGCTTGAGTTTTGTTTCATTCTTCCTTGCCTTCTTTTCATGACTATCTACCAGTTTTTACTATTTCCTTCCTTATTTTTCAACTTTTAATCTTAGTGTCTTGTCACTTATTGTGCTGATGTGGAGTGTGGCAACTTAAGCTGTTACTCAGATCTACTGGATAACAAATTTTGTTTTAAATAAATAAATGATTTGTAGGCTGTTAATTTAATTTTAAATGTTGCTCCTTCTAATGTGTATATAAAAACCAAATATTTTTGTTGTTAATATAATCGCCATTGACACGTAAATGCATGCTACACCCGTTAGCTTTCTTAGGATCGCAATTAGCTGTTTCTTATTTTATATTTTGAATGTCAGGAGCTGTGGTTCAATGGTTAATGGACTATGACTTTCAACTAGTTGGTGAATGCCTGGCAACCTGCTGAAGTACTAAGTTCTGGTTAGAAATGTAGTTTCTCTAGCTGTCATGTAATTGGTATTAGCTGAGTTGAGTGAGAGTGAGTAAGATATGAATACTGAAGTGAGAAAAGTAAAACTGCTACTATAGTTTGTTTTTCCTTGTGTGTTGAATTTGCTCGAGAAACAAAGCTGTGCAATGTTCACCTGTAAAGTAATTGTATTCCAGTTCAAATGTCTAGTGTACAGTGACATTGTTGACAGAAGAGGAAAACAAATAAGAGGTTGTATATATTTTATGATATCTTGTGACGTTAGAATCATATTGAGCGCTTTTAGGACAGGACGATGATTTCGGTGGTTAGGTAATGCAACTTCAACGTTGTTCTTGATAAAGTTTATGTTAGTGTTTATATTCCTTAGTTGATAAAGATAGATAAGTGAATCAATGAGACTTAGATCGTGTATTTCAAATACTTTGACCTGACAACGAACACTTCAATAACAGATGCTGTTCATTAACCAACTAGTTTCCATCGATAAAACTTCAACACAACTCGAAGACTGAACTTTTCTAATAAATATTTCTGTCATGTTATTCTTCTGAACTTGAAGCAGTGTACTAGAAACAAGCAGTATCTTACCAACTAGTGTAATGCATACGGATAAAGAAAATATTTTATCAATGTTTGTGACATCGAGATAAACATGATTATATATCGTATAACTCGAACACAAAAGTTCATTTAAAGCATTTTCTCCATTTTACAACAATTTATTGATGAAATATTCATTGTATTTAGTGTTTGAAGATCCAAGTCTTTCACAAAACCTGGGGTTTTTCGCTGATATTATTGCAAGTCTATCAGATTTTCGTTTTGGTCATACAGGAAATTATCTATTAGCAAGAGATTATCTAACTTTAAAAAGTAAGTTTAATTTTTTTCCTAAAAAATAATGCAATTTCTTTGCTAAACATTCATCAGTTACACACCATTTTTGTTTTTGTGATCATCATTAAAGTCAATATAGGACTAGGCTTTACTTTGTAACGGTCCAAGTTGCCGCACCTCATATCAACACGTCAAGTAACGAGGCAATAAAATAGAAGATGAAGAAAGAAGGAAAAACTGGTCAACAGAAGTAGTAAGTGTTAAAAAAAGAGGAATAAGGAAACGATGAGATCAAGTATAGCGGTTAAGATGAGGACAATGTGTGTATGCATGTGCGCCGCTGACATCGGTTCTCAGCCATATCACCCAGAGTCTCCAACCACTAGTTGCTCTTGTTCCGTGGAACCCAACCAGCTAGTCTGCATCGCCCTATCTGGCTCAAACGAACAGTCAAGGACTTCATGCATTGATGCCATGTTTTAGTCTGCCTGCCCAAGGCTTTTTTCCAGCCTGAACATTCTCCGGCCAACATTGTGCGACGAGGCAGACAGTGGCTAGGTATGCATAACACATGTCCCAACCATCTCAGTCGATGAAGGTTCACAACCGTATCAACTGTCTAACTCCTCCTCCTTAAAACTCTACGCCTGACTTCTGAATTACTCTCGTTGTGAAATCTTGAAACACGGCCTATGGTACGAAGGCAAACATCTAAAGCCTTTTCATGCCTTTTACCTTAAGTGGTCATGTTTCACAGTTATAGAGTAGAACAGAATGGACTGTAGCACAGTACACTCGACCCTTATAGACAGTCATGTATCACGGTGGCACCACAGATAGCGTAAGTTGGCAAAAGCCAACTGAGCCACTAGGACTGATTCGAATTCCCAAATAAATGAAGTGTTCATCGCGTTCGACTACTTCATTCTCTGTTGTTAGTCGGGTTGTCATCGAAGACCATTCCTGGAGCAACGATTCGCACTTGGGTAGCGAGAAGCGCATCCCAAACACTCAAACTGCGACTCAAGGTGTCCAGAAGACTCTGCACTTTGTCAGCGTCTTCACCTAACAGGACTATATCATCTGCGTATTCTGGGTATATCAGGCATTCTCCTATGAATAGGTCCATCCTAGCGTAGTCAGATGTCTAGAGGGAGGCCTCCATAAGAAAATCTATGATAAAGTTGAATAAGAATGGCGAGAGTTGGCGTCCTTGACGGATACTACTCGACGTACACAGCTCATCTAACCTTCAGTAAGGGGATGTATTAACTTGTATTAACCTGTGTTCCAGAATCTGCAGTAAACAAATAACGTAGGGACTATGGTGTTTTCCTTGACCTCCATTAAAAAATGATAACTGGTTAAAGTATTCAGGTAGATCTCTCAGGACTTCTCAGATTTACCGGCAAGTAATCTGAGGTTCTGCTTTGAAATCTCAATAGAAATCTAACCTTTAACTGTCTATTTGACCCTTAAATCATTGGTAATGTTACCTTTTTATTACCGGGTTCAGTTTAAAAGTCTGAAGTGCTACTCAGACTTCCGAATCAACAATTTGTATCATAGTTTCATACTTTGTTAGAATTTGAATTCATTTTTGGCATTAATCTGCATTAAAATGTGTTAAGTTTTACAACGGTAGATCTAGTGGCATTCTATTTAAAGTTATATTTTCTTCTGACTTACTTGTCTAATAACCAAACTTAACTCTCAAAGTGTTTTAACTGAGAACATGTAAAATGATGGGCATTTCATTGCAAGCCTCTACTCAGCCCTCAGTTCGTGTCCCCATCATAGCCAAGGTTTCTTTTCAAACTCTTTTTATGTATCTGTTAGGTTAACCTTTATACTTCGATTCATTTGATGTTATACTTCACTGGAGTTGTTTTAACTAATTACTTAGGGGACGGACCTTTCTATGTTTGAATTCTGCTAAAGTAATAGAATTTCGGTCAGACATACAAACATGCACATGGTCTCCAATAATAAATCAAACTGGACTGGCACCAAAATATATTAAACGACATATAACTTCTATAGCAGTAATAATAATAACATTCATTGTTCTCACCAGGGTTGTTCGTTAAAGGTATTCCAGTTGTGTATCAGAGTATCTTAAGAGAAGTGAGGCCAACTTCTCAACTTGAATTCGTCAGTGTCCATAAATAGTGTGATTCTATGGACTGCGAACTCCTCTGTTCCTGTCTTTGATATTCAATGGGAAACATTTAGTGGAAGTGGTGTGATGCCGTCGTAATGGGTTCACCAAAGTAAAGCAAAATACCATCTGCCCAATAAGTTAATCTCTAATAGGCAAACCATTTATCAATGTGAACTGCAGTCCTTACTAGAACAAGTTGTATAATAGGCATTAACAGTTCTGCTACTTATTCTTTCTGTAAGTCATCCTCGAAACTGTGGTTCACTAGTGTGGATGGTTGGCTTTCAATCATTGGGTTAGGAAGTTTGAACGTCGCCTTACATAGGTCCTCACAATAAGTGTGACTCAGTACTAAGTACAAAAACCTGCATACGGTCGTCAAATTGCATTAGTAATCATAATAAGCCACATGATCCCAAGTACCCATATTTGATTCTCTGCTGTGTTCTCTGTTGTACTTTTCGATAAGAACAGTTTCATTGATGCATACTCCAGCTCTGGAAATGGGGTTATTAATGGTATTCATCCTCTAGAAGGTCATATTTTCACAATGTGTGACCAGAGTTTTCAGTATTTACAACCTTTACTCTTATTGGGCTTTTTGCAATCTATTCGTGACTGATGATCATGACCGTCTTTAGAATAATTCAGAATTGGAGAAAGAAGTGCTTAGGAATCGATTTAAGACTTGGTCATGACACAACTTCACTTAGAGGTTTTCTTTCGGAGCAAACACTACACATGCATAAATAACCGTCATGAGTAACTTTAACGGCCACCCTAGCGACTGCTGAACTGAGTAATCAAGTTTTAGCATTTCAGCTAGTAAGGTAGTCTTTTAAAAAGTACAGAAAGTTGGTTGGTTATTTCAGCAGTTGTTAGGATGGCCCTTAAAGTCAATCAACCAACAGTGGTCTCACTCTGTGTGAGTGGTCATGTGATCACCACTCAGGCAAATCTTCCTCCGAATACGTTTACGATAAATGCAACAGTCGAAAAAGCATTAGGATGAAGTTGTGAAAGAAGATAATAAAATTATTCTTTCCAATACCCTGTTGGTCGGTCACCATGTAATCTTACTGTTTGTTCGGATTCGTAAATGCATCCGTTTATTTGCCCCACCATCTTTTAACATAAATCGAATTTCCTCCTAACGCTGCTACTCATCACACCAACTGATTCAGTTCACTATCGGTTTGTGAGTAAATTTTAAAAGCAATATGAAAATCATATAAGGACCAAAAGGCGCAGGTGGTCTGATCACATTTTAGCCAATACATATGATTCACTGCCAGATCAAGTTCGTGCATCATTGGTTTGCCATCGTTTTCCGTAATACTATATTCAGAGTAACTTTAAAGGCCACCCAAGCAACAGCTGAAATAACCAATCAGACTTCTCCATTATATGAAAATCTATCTTTCCAGCCGAGTCGGTTATTCGGTCGTTGCCCAGGTGGCTTTTAAAGCCATTGCACTATTCATTTCTAAACAGTGACTTTAATGGCCACCCTAGCAACAACTGAAATAACCAACTTGACTTCTACATTTTATGGAAATCCGCCTTTCCAGCCGAAATGAAGAAACCTAATTGGTCATTTCGATCGTTGCTAGAGTGGCCTTTAAAGACCTACCTCCTTAAAGGCCACACCCTAGCAACTGCTTAAATAACCAGTTAGGTTTCGGTATTTCAGTCAAAGCTTTTCACAAAAGAGAAAAACACAATTGGTTATCTTAAGAGATACTAGTGTGACCTTTAAAGTGACTCTGTGACATTTATCAAATAAGTTTAGTCTACACCTTGCAAGCATTGATCTTTTTCTCTTACTTATTTCACTTTTGACTTTAGTTTGGGATATGAGAATGGGCGACCGACCGTGTGAAATATATTCAGTCCACGAACCATTCCGATCACAGCTTTGTATGTTATATGAAAATGATGCTATCTTTGATAAATTCCTATGCGCATGGTCAGATGATGATAGGTAAGGTTGAAAAATGTTGAAGCCTTGTCTTTATTCTTTGAATACATAAATAATATTGAATAAGTAGTAAACATTTCTTTGGTTCACGGAACTTCAGAAAATCATTTTTCTATTTCATTGGAATTTTAAAAATATGTTTACTTTGTTCTAAGTTTATGTTGTGGATTTTTTCAACAGTTGTTTGCCCTTCAAGTGTGAATTTTTGCACTCACAACCTTCGACATCAGTTTATGCATTGTCTCTAATGTACTTTCACAAGATAATGAAGCTAGTTTATGAAGGGATTTGTCAACTGGCATCTTTATTACGGACTGGTCTGTTGATAAATATCTAGTTTACCTAACCTTTGATCTCTGTAGTTGAGGTAGTTCGTTTTCCCACTGTCCATACATTGAAGATTGTATTACAAGGCTGACTGTCATCAATTTATGTTAAGGCTCCATTTGCTTTGACATTAGAATTACCTTCTTCGGAGTGATATTAGTTTCTGAAATGGATTTGATTCTATTTCCACTTATTTAACGAATTCTTAATAATTTCGTCTTTAAAGTTTGTATTTGAGTTAACTTGGCGTCTTTAACCATTTTCATTGAAAGTATTACTATACTTTCTTAGTTCTTTTATTCTCTGTGAACTAAAAGTTTATTATGTTCCATTTTTAATAATGCTTAGTGTTCCTGTATTATTATTATTATTGTTTTTTGTTCCTTGGGTTCCTAGTGGAACATAGGGCTTCAGTAGCATGTCTCCAGTGCACTCTCTTCTCTGCAATCTTTTAAACCTGGCTTCACGACAGCCCACAAGCTTTCATTTCCTCCTCCCACGATCTCCTCAGTGTCACCCTCGGCTCAGATGCCAAACTCGTCGTTTCCCATCTGGCTTCCACTCGAGGGCCTGGCCTGGCCTGGCCTAGCCTAGCCTGGTGCGTGATGTCCCCACTCGGCCTTCTCAGTGTATGTCCAATCCATCTCCACTTCCTTCTGCAGATTTATTGAGTGATAGGTTCTTGGTTGGCTCGTTGCCACACCAGAATTCCTTGTTGCTTATTCTTGTTATTCTGGCCATCCATCTGATCTTCAGTATTGAGCCAGCGTAGGCAGTTGGTGATGAATATCTGTAGTTTGTTGGAAATGCTTTCGTAACGCACCAAGTCTCTAAACCATATAGAAACACTGACTTGACGTTGGTGTTGAAAATCCGGATCTTGTCCACACTTTATGCTGAGTGCAGCAGAAGATCCCCACACTGGTTTCAGGTTAATGAACGCCTGTCTTGCTGTCTTTCCGATCCTCGCTTTGACATCCTCGTCTCTGCTGCCACATGTAGTTGAAACGGTGCTGCCTAGGTAGATGAGAAAGACTACATCGTCTCAAATAAAGTTCAACGGAGCAGCTTTCTCTCGATAAACCAATAAGCAATAAATATTTCAATCATTGATGTAATAGTAAACCTTTGGCATTTTGGAGTACAATTCCACATTAAGTTATTTATTTGACACAAAATTATTTACTCTATGACACTTCGAGCAGAATTGACTGTTCACAACCATATCAAATTAATCATACAACTTCACTTATTCAGTCCAACAGCTCTTCACTCCCTTCTTTTAACAGTCGCAAATTTCTCCAAATATCTGAAATAGGTGATGAGTCATTCGTGTCACATGTGTTAGGTATGATTCAGTGAACAAACATTCTGTAATCAATCTCTCCCTCCACCCAACTGTGTTGTATCTTAGAAAGGTCACGGCATCGCAATCCACAGTTTGATAATGAGTCGGCTAATAGAGAATGATGTTCAAAGCTTTTCTAAATTGTACTCCATTATCCTGACTGACCCGAGTCTGCTCCTTTGACCTGCATACTCGACCTCGTAATCACTACATGGTATTTGATAGATTGTTATTTTGTTGAATTAGATCTACTGGATCTCGTGGCTTACGAAACTTTTTCTCTGAGTGAGTTTGTGGGTATAACCGTAACCCTAATTCCAGGATTGTTGAGAATCTTACATAAAATTTCCCATATGCACTCATTATGTGGTAACACTGCAGTGGATTAGAATTCTACGTAGTCATATTGCAACTACCATTATTATTATTGCTTTCTCTTATGAGTCTGTATGAACTTTCTAATAAACTCCAGAGTGTAAATATTGAATAGTAATGTCTCCTTTATATGTTTGAGTGCCTTATTTAAATATTCCGATTTGCTAGTCATACTCCTAGGTCGATTACTGAAACATTACACCAAGCCTACCTTGACAGATATAGAGTAAGATGTGAAATCCAAGTATCTAATCTAGCTTGTTGGCTTCCTGTAAGCATACGAAGTGCTACATAGTGACCGTCCTAAGATCCAGTGTTGCTAGGTGGAGGGAGAGATTGATCACGAAATCTTTGTTGATGGAATCAACACCTAAGACATGCTACAGACGTGATTTATCTCATATAACAGATATTTTGTGATTTTCATTACCAGTGAAATGAAATAAAAATCTGTTAGACTGTCGAATGAAAGTTGAAAATTCTGTGATTGCTTTGAAATGGTTATCAGCAGTAAATTATACTCGAAACGTCATCGAGTAAATAACGCTGTAGCCAATAAACAACCTAATGGAGACGAATGCCGATCAAGAAACCCCTTCATTATTTAATTCAAGAATAGTTGCTTCTAAAACTACACCAGCCTCATTCCACTGTAAGCGTATACTGAAAATTCCTCATAGTTCGATGTTTACCCTCAGAGTATGAAAGGAAAAAGAGTTTTTAGAGGGTATACCTTTTGTCACGATGATCGAAATGAAGAAAACACTATCAATTCACTCAAAGCCATTAAATTGGCTATTGTATTCATTTGCTCTTTTCTTATGTATAAGGGTAGTATTTTAAGTGATTAAAATCCAGAATCTTATTTGGATAACAGTAACTAACCGATGCATTGTTGTCCTTATTATTACGAGATAGACAAAAATCATCACTTTAACACGGTGACCGTATCTACTTGTCTGGCAAGTAAGTTGGGTATTCATGTACTGTTAATGTAAGAAGAATATGACGTTACCTTTTTAACAAGCTGAATTGTAAGGTAATGGTCTAAACTCTTCCTCTAAGGACATTTACGTTTCACCTTTTATTGATCACGTATTTTCTGTGTTTCGGAACCTTATGAATAGTTGTTTCGGTTAATGCTCTTTATGAATACACCCTATGTGAAGCAAATATATAACGCTAATCAAGGCTGTCTACTCGAAGTCACACAGCCGTGTAAGGGCATACGGAGAGTGATCATGTAAACTGACGACAACTGCTGGTGTCCGCCAGGGATGCTCATTGTCACCATTTCTATTTAACTTCATCATTAACGTACTAATGGACATAACCATAGGTATGTTTGACTTCACACGGATTGATCTACTCCCTGGAGGTCATCTGGTTGACTTGAACGATCCGGACGACATTTTCCTGCTGGGTGAAGACGCTGACAAAATGCAGGGTCTGGTGAACGCGTTTAGCAGAAATCTGAGTATGTTTGACATGTGTTTCGCTCCCACCTGTCTCATGTAAGATGATGTTCCAGAACTGATCTGCAACTACTCTCAGTTTATTGGTGGGGAGTGGAGTGATGGAATATATCGATCACTTCACTTAATTTGGGAGTTGCAGCAACCCAAACAGGCTGTTTGCTGACGAAATCTGAGCTCAGATATAGAAGGGGTGTTTGGCATTTGTTAACATGTGTCATTTGTTATGTCAACTGGCGAGATATCCGACTATGTATCAAAGGATTAGTATACTGCACTGTAGTCTATTCTGTCCCGGTTTTACGCCAATGGGACATGGCCGTTGAAAGTAGAAAACAGGCAGTGATCATAGGGTTTTGATTACAGATGTCTTCGTAGCACTACTCCCATTTGGTAGAATCACTATGTGAGCAATGTGAGGTCAGGTGAAGGGTACTAGGCAGAGCAAGCAAGTTGATTGATGAGGTTTCGAACCTTCATCGATCGAGATGGCTCGGACATGTACTGAGCATAACAAGCCACCACCTAGCTCGACGTGCCATGCTATGGGAAGTTAGATGAGGTTGGAAGAGGGTACACGGTGGCCAGATAAACCCAGGGGCATCAGTCGATGAAGTCTCTCACTGTTGACTTGAGCTGTGTGGAGAAATATAGACTGTCTGGTTGGGGTCCTCGAGATGAAAGGAATCAGTGGTTGAGGACTCTTAGTGATATAGCTGAAAATCGGTCACAATGGCGCGCATGCATTCACTTCTTGACATCTTCTAAAGCTTGAATATTCGCGCTAGCCTTTATCTTCAGATTGTTTATTCTCTCACACAACTTTATCTACTCTGATGTCAGTCATTTTCTATCCAATTTTTCTTTGTGTGCTACTATGGAATGTGACAACTTGAGTCGATGCACTTGTGTGCGAGGTTCTATGTTGACTTTGTCAGTCAATCAGTCAGTCTATGTTGAGAATAAACGAAAGGCGTTGGTCAATTTAATACTAATGTTAGAATTGTTAACAAATCTGTTGTGTTTTGGTAACTAACACCTAGATCCACCTCAGCAAATTCTTCCTGCAGACGGGCAATATCAAGATGGGACCTGGGCTTGTTTGGAATAAAGGGGTTATTATGATTATCATTACTATTATCATTATTATTATCATCGTATGAAGGTCCGAATTGCCATACCTCATATCAATACATCATGCGAGGAGCAATTGAGATGAAATACATAAAATGAAGAAGAAAACATTCAAAAGTGGTAGAAAGTCATTGAAAAAGATTCAGGCGGGTATTAAAATTCCACTTGATGACAGATGGAGATAATGTGTGGACACACCCGCACTACTGATACTGATCGTAGCTATATCACTCCCAAAGTCTTTAATCACTAGTTTTTACTGCTACGCGGACCCTTCAGGGGAAGTCTACTTTTCTGTATATTGCTCAGATCAGCAGTCGAATACTTCAGCGATTCATGCCTCTTATTCTGCTTCAACCTTAACCTACTTCAGCTGATATTGTGCGATGTGATAAACGGTGTCTAGGCAAGTCTGAAACCTTTCTGGTTTTCTTGATTTCGTTATTTCAGAGCTCTGCTTAGATGTCTGGTAATTATAAAACTTAAAATCTTAGACATTATATTCGTCAGGCTCATTCCCCTGCGGTTGTCACAAGAAGAGTTCTAGTCTTTCTTGAAAACTTGGGCAATCAGTGATTAATACCAGTCAGAGGGGATAATATTTGACTGCCATGTACTAACTAACACTTCAGTTAACTTTACCAATAGTCTACTACTGTCCTGAAATATCACTGGTACTAGTCTGTCTGGCCCTGCTTCATTCATCATTTCAGGTTATATGCAGCCTTTTCAACTTCATCAAGAGTTGGAGGCCCTATCTCAGTGCCCCATTCGGAATTTGACTGGTTAACGGCCAACCGAATAATACCTCGAGACCCTTTGAACTGTACAACAAAGTGTTTCACACCTTCTCTCAGTCGTGTTTGGTGTGTATGGATCGTATACCCATCCTTCTCCGCTGTAATCTCACTAATTGTTGACCTTTTTGCCCCAGTTTCCAGCTACCTACTGTTACTTATCTCGGAGACCTTTTCCATCTCTTCAGAC
This sequence comes from Heterobilharzia americana, assembly GCA_944470555.2. Lineage (NCBI taxonomy): Eukaryota > Metazoa > Platyhelminthes > Trematoda > Strigeidida > Schistosomatidae > Heterobilharzia > Heterobilharzia americana. The sequence continues at coordinate 51,361,834 of OX104129.1, read as the reverse complement.
TGCGTTGCCCACCAATGTTCACAGTCAGGGTTACGTTATCTTGTCGGTCTACATTTGAGTTGCTTCCACTCCTAACTGTCCTTGAAGCCTCCAGGGATGTGTCCGTGTGCATCAGTTAATCTGGAATAAGTTCCGAGATCCATTTACCCTTTTTAACCACTTTCTGAGATTCGCCTATGGTCTATAACACCATTTTTACAGGAGACTGAAGATGGAGCCTGGCTTCTTCCGGAGCCGAGAAGAGCCTTAGTATTCTCATCATCAAGCTACTCTTGCAATCCTCTTACTACTGTAGTTTTCTTGCGAATTCATCCTACGATAGGCAAAATATCCGTTATTTCGAATGTGTTTTTTTGATGTATAATATTAACAATGGTAGTATGGAGCTATGGGTTAATGGTTTAGGAGAGCAACTTCTAACCAGAGGGTCACGGGCTCAAATCTAGCTCCACTTACTGAGGTACCCAGGCAGTAACACGGGCTTCCACTGAAGAGGTAAAGTGTCATTTTCTTCCCTTCAACACACAAGTGTTTGCTGGGTTACAATAGCATTAGTATCAAAAATATATGACTTTCTCCTAATCGGTGAGGCTTTCGATACCGGTTTTTCTTCAGCCATACTATAGTTTCCGTTACATTCGTAGAAACTGTTGTAAACGAAATTGATATTTGTTATGCTAGTGGCGATATTTTCCCTCCAACTTGAGTATAGTTAGACGGAAATGTCAGATTTACTATAGTAGTTAACTATTTTGGAGCAGTTATTTCTGGCCAATTGAACTCTTATTATTTCTATCGTTGATTTTGTTCTCACTGAATTTTTCAGTCTCTATTAAGCAACACAATTTTAGTGAATATATTCGAATGATGGTTAGCTGTGAATGTCAGTACGTGTTTGGAACGTTGGATCCTCGTTCCTGCTATCAATGTTTAAGCAAACTAACAGTATTACTAGCCCTCGAATTATACATGTGATTCGTTGTTTGGTTCACGTGGTCATTGAACTACGTCTTTTGCTCCACCCAGGAATTAATTTAGGTTGAGTTATTCGCATCAGATAATCGGTAGTATAAGAGTATATATTGAAGAACCATTTGCTAATGCATTTTCAAAATAAATGTGTTGGATTTCTTTATGAAGTGTCTATAAGCACAACCAAACATCTTGCAGTCAAAACATTTTGTTTTACTTACCTAGCATTAACATTTTTTCTCTGTGTATATACAGATATGCAGTTACTGGATCCTATGACAATCTATTTCATATCTTCGATCGACATAGTGGTTCCGATTGGTTGTATGACCTTCAAGATTCAAGTATGTTGTGCAATACAAATCCAACAGACGGCAGTCCCAATTACCTATCGCCTAAACGTTTCTTGTCTCCTGATGATCCTGTTGGGATTCAGTTAGGCTTATCTTCCATCTTTGTAGCACCACTGGACGCATTGGATACCCTTTTCCCAGATGTAACCAATCAGACTAGTTCACATAGCAGTTGTAGTGATAATAATGATTGTAATAAGTTTGATGACAGTCCAAACTCCTCACATTTTTCACAGGGGAAAATAAAGTTGTCTGATTGCCAAACATCGGATTTTCTGAACCCGTCTGTAAACCCTCTGACTTCTCTTCCTCCAACAGGTTCAAAACGTCGAAAACAAGTTCTTCCTTCTCGCACTAGTGATTCGACTGATTCTAATGGTAATTCTCAAAGTGAACGTGACCATTTACATGGTCGTCCCAGTAAAGGCAAGCATCGCCATGGTCAAAAACATTCTTCACATGATGTATTAGGAAGATATGAGAATGGTTTCAGTAAACTTCCAAACGTGAATGAGGATTTTGAGTCACAGAGTATCATGCTAAATTCACCTCCGCGTAAAAATACACCTATTGAAGATTTTCTGTCTGGTGCAATGATTATTCCTGGGATGCATCAAATCAATTGTCAGCGTAAAATACTTCATTTATCTTGGCATCCAAAGAAATTACTCACTGTCGCTATATCAGGCAATCGATTGTTTCTAATTGCTGGCCAATCTGCAACCAACAATGCACAAGGAGATTTGAATGTTTGCTCTTCCCACATGTCTAAATCAACCGATGATGATAACGATATACCTATTGAACTTACTACAACCTTCAATACAAGATCTGATTCTGTAGAAGATTCTGATCAAATACCGTCTAGTTTAATTCAGAATTTCGACGTCAAAGCCGCTAAACGCCGTCGCCGACGTCATCACCAACCTGATACTCCAAATTCAGTTAATTCATTCTCAAGTGTAATAACAAGTGATAAAGATATTCACATTTCCAATATTGATATTCTTCCTGATTCAGCTTTTCTTTGTGGAATGGATTATACAGCCAATTACGAGGCTGATCGAGAAGATAATGATGAAGAACAGCGTACTACTGAAACCCCACTTACCTCTTTGAGCTCTGATTCAAATCCGGAAAAGGTTCCATGTATAGATTCTTTATTTCCTTTATCTAGTGAGGCATTTTCAACTAATCTGGACAGTGTTCTACAATGACTATGTATTTCTTCTCATTTCAATTCTTCCCATCTGACACCCTTCCAAGTGTTTATTATTATCACTACTATCTCATCTCAGGGGTTGAACTGTGTATATCCACTATCACCTTTTACATTATCTAAAAAGAGTTTATATTGTTTTAATACGTAAACACTATATTTCCATGTGCATGAAAACTCCTCCCACTATTTCTGTTGTTTATCACCTATTATGACTTGCTTGATTTACAGTACTTGTATAAAGATCATTTCCAACTGTTCAACTTGTCTTATACAAAAAGCTGATTACATTTTGCTGTCAATTTATGCGTGCCTTCAAATTAGAAAAGAAAAAAAACTATTTTGACTGAATTTGAAGTACTGTAAATTGACGACTCGCAAAAAAGTTACACAAACTTGTATGCCATTCCAAAGTATGATATTTTCATTCTGTTTTGATTCAACTCTGTGACTGGTTATTGAGACGTGACTTTTGCATTCGAACACTGAATTTTTAGTTTAGAGTATGCAATTTAGATTCTGCTCTGTGTAATGGCTAACCAGTATACATATGATTGTTGAATTGCATGACTTCTGGTTATATAAAGCCATGAAATAACTGGCTTTTCATCGAAGTAATAAGTAGTAGAGCATATCAAAAAGGGATGCTCGGTAAAGTTGTATACGAATGATGATGTACTCTTCAATTTTCATTCTAGGAAATTTTTATTTTTAAGCGTCTTGTATATCTCAACGGTGTGGTGTCGCAAACACCCAAACGTATAATTGTTCTTACTTAAGCGATGCACACAGTATACGATATCTACTTGAACTGTCGAATAAGTAAGTATGGTTGTGATTTAAAGTAGAAAGTATTGTGAACTCCACTGTTAAATCACTTTTGAACTGTCAGTTTTACTTCATTTATTGCTATGATACTCACCTGTGGGTAGTTAAGTTATGTCGTCTATACAAGTTGTGTTTTTTTCATTCTAGTATCCCTTTTCAGTCTTGTTGAAGATTCTTGGTGCTTTTTGTAGTTTTGCGATTCTACTGAACTAGTTTAGGACTCCTTTGTAGATCGCATCTAAGATATGATGTGAGATCAAATCCAGAATGGTTAGATCTAATGATGAACAAGTTCTCATGCGTCATAATCATAGATGGCGAGTATAATAATGTTGACAATATTCATACACCGATAAATTTAAGTGATGCGTGAATATCAGGATAGTGTATCTTGTTACTTTGCTTAGAGTTTCATGTCCACCATCAGTGAACAGATCTTAGTTTAATTTATAGATAATCAAGTAAACACTCAACAAAATATGAGGTGTAATATACTCCTGTGCAATGTGAGTAATTGGAAACCATTGATGTTGATCTGCAGATTTCTTTAGATAGGTCACAGCCATCTAAGCGTCGGATGACCCTTCCTCTCGTTTTTGACCGAGCTCATCAGCCGTGTATTTGGACAAATCTAGCGCACAGAGCCAAATCGTTCAAACCAACTCAAGTGGACAAAAACTGGAAGCGATTCGAAAATGTAGTAAGGAATCGATTACTGTAACTTTGCAAGTATGAACGTCAAGTTTTAACCTTCTAACTGAAATGCCTTCCGTTAATCTAGACAAGTCTTTGTCATTGTTTATGGACTGTTTCCGTTTTTGTGTTTTGAACTGGGTGTTATGGAAGTGAAGTGGGACCAAGATGTTGATACCATTCTTTCATTTAGCTTTTACTATCATATTTTGTAAAACAAATGATCATATGTAATAGATAACGGTATTATAATTAACTATTGTAGGATTCTGGAGAATTGAACTATGCAACCAAATAACATAATTTTTTATCTTCCTATTGCACCGTCTTTCGTTTAAATAGACTGACAGCTCCAATTGACATGAAGAAAGTTTATATCATCTTAATTTAAAGTTACTGAACACTGGTTTTTAAGTAGGACTGGAATTCTGCTGAATAACCTCGAAAATCACCTAACCGTCTAGTGGCATATATTTGAGTGTAGCAGAGACCATTATTGTCGAGTTGAAAATCACAAAACAGGCTTTATTGACTTCTGTGTATTAAACTTAAGCCATTTAAGAAGCCTTCCTATGGAAGATTAAATTCTGATCACTAAAGTGGCTTTTAGAAGTTAAAAGGTAGTCTATTTGTGATGATTTGCAAAATACCTCCAAACTCTGTTGTTTCGTAGTTAAAATGCGACGAAACGATCTTCGATAGCAGATGCATTCCATAAAGTTGTATGAGAGAATAAACAATCTGAAGATAAAGGCTAGCGCGAATATTCAAGCTTTAGAAGATGTCAAGAAGTGAATGCATGCGCGCCATTGTGACCGATTTTCAGCTATATCACCAAGAGTCCTCAATCACTGATTCCTTTCATCTCGAGGACCCCAACCAGACAGTCTATATTTCTCCACACAGCTCAAGTCAACAGTGAGAGACTTCATCGACTGATGCCCCTGGGTTTATCTGGCCACCGTATACCCTCTTCCAACCTCATCTAACTTCCCATAGCATGGCACGTCGAGCTAGGTGGTGGCTTGTTATGCTCAGTACATGTCCGAGCCATCTCGATCGATGAAGGTTCGAAACCTCATCAATCAACTTGCTTGCTCTGCCTAGTACCCTTCACCTGACCTCACATTGCTCACATGGTGATTCTACCAAATGGGAGTAGTGCTACGAAGACATCTGTAATCAAAACCCTATGATCACTGCATGTTTTCTACTTTCAACGGCCATGTCCCATTGGCGTAAAACCGGGACAGAATAGACTACAGTGCAGTATACTCGTCCTTCGATGGATAGTTGGATATTTCACCTTTCAGTGCTACAGGTGATGCATGTTAACAAATGCTAAATGGGTCTTTTGTATTCAAGCCGAAATTTCCTCTGCAACTAGCCCGTTTGGGTTGCTGCAACTCCCAAATTAAGTGAAGTGGTCGATATATTCCACTACCTCATTTTCTATCAATAAACTGGGAGTGGTTGCAGATAAGTTTCGGAATATCATCTTACATGAGACAGGTGGGAGCGAAACACATGTCAAATATACTCAGATTTCTGTTCAATGTGTTCACAACGCCCTGCATTTTGTCAGCGTCTTCACCTAGCGGGAAAATATTGTCTGCATACTTCAAGCCAACTAGATGACTTCCAGGGAGTAAATCAATCTGTGTGAAGTTAAACTTACATAAAAAATAAAAAGGAACTTATTCCTCACCGGAATTGGAGAGACGAAATGAAGCCGGTTGGTGAAAGCCTTCGGGAACCCAATTGACCGATACGTCTTCTAATGGTGATTCTACCAAATGGGAGTAGTGCTACGAAGACATCTGTAATCAAAACCCTATGATCACTGCATGTTTTCTACTTTCAACGGCCATGTCCCATTGGCGTAAAACCGGGACAGAATAGACTACAGTGCAGTATACTCGTCCTTCGATGGATAGTTGGATATTTCACCTTTCAGTGCTACAGGTGATGCATGTTAACAAATGCTAAATGGGTCTTTTGTATTCAAGCCGAAATTTCCTCTGCAACTAGCCCGTTTGGGTTGCTGCAACTCCCAAACTAAGTGAAGTGGTCGATATATTCCACTACCTCATTTTCTATCAATAAACTGGGAGTGGTTGCAGATAAGTTTCGGAATATCATCTTACATGAGACAGGTGGGAGCGAAACACATGTCAAATATACTCAGATTTCTGTTCAATGTGTTCACAACGCCCTGCATTTTGTCAGCGTCTTCACCTAGCGGGAAAATATTGTCTGCATACTTCAAGCCAACTAGATGACTTCCAGGGAGTAAATCAATCTGTGTGAAGTTAAACTTACATAAAAAATAAAAAGGAACTTATTCCTCACCGGAATTGGAGAGACGAAATGAAGCCGGTTGGTGAAAGCCTTCGGGAACCCAATTGACCGATACGTCTTCTAATGGTGATTCTACCAAATGGGAGTAGTGCTACGAAGACATCTGTAATCAAAACCCTATGATCACTGCATGTTTTCTACTTTCAACGGCCATGTCCCATTGGCGTAAAACCGGGACAGAATAGACTACAGTGCAGTATACTCGTCCTTCGATGGATAGTTGGATATTTCACCTTTCAGTGCTACAGGTGATGCATGTTAACAAATGCTAAATGGGTCTTTTGTATTCAAGCCGAAATTTCCTCTGCAACTAGCCCGTTTGGGTTGCTGCAACTCCCAAATTAAGTGAAGTGGTCGATATATTCCACTACCTCATTTTCTATCAATAAACTGGGAGTGGTTGCAGATAAGTTTCGGAATATCATCTTACATGAGACAGGTGGGAGCGAAACACATGTCAAATATACTCAGATTTCTGTTCAATGTGTTCACAACGCCCTGCATTTTGTCAGCGTCTTCACCTAGCGGGAAAATATTGTCTGCATACTTCAAGCCAACTAGATGACTTCCAGGGAGTAAATCAATCTGTGTGAAGTTAAACTTACATAAAAAATAAAAAGGAACTTATTCCTCACCGGAATTGGAGAGACGAAATGAAGCCGGTTGGTGAAAGCCTTCGGGAACCCAATTGACCGATACGTCTTCTAATGGTGATTCTACCAAATGGGAGTAGTGCTACGAAGACATCTGTAATCAAAACCCTATGATCACTGCATGTTTTCTACTTTCAACGGCCATGTCCCATTGGCGTAAAACCGGGACAGAATAGACTACAGTGCAGTATACTAATCCTTTGATACATAGTCGGATATCTCGCCAGTTGACATAACAAATGACACATGTTAACAAATGCCAAACACCCCTTCCGTGTCTGAGCTCAGATTTCGTCAGCAAACGGCCTGTTTGGGTTGCTGCAACTCCCAAATTAAGTGAAGTGGTCGATATATTCCATCACTCCACTCCCCACCAATAAACTGAGAGTAGTTGCAGATCAGTTCTGGAACATCATCTTACATGAGACAGGTGGGAGCGAAACACATGTCAAACATACTCAGATTTCTGCTAAACGCGTTCACCAGACCCTACATTTTGTCAGCGTCTTCACCCAGCAAGAAAATGTCGTCCGGATCGTTCAAGTCAACCAGATGACCTCCAGGGAGTAGATCAATCCGTGTGAAGTCAAACATACCTATGGTTATGTCCATTAGTACGTTAATGATGAAGTTAAATAGAAATGGTGACAATGAGCATCCCTGGCGGACACCAGCAGTTGTCGTCAGTTCACATGATCACTCTCCGTATGCCCTTACACGGCTGTGTGACTTCGAGTAGAGAGCTTAGATTGGCGTTTATACTTGGTCGGTCCTCCCTTCACAGCCGGACATCGCCAGAACACTATACGTTGGATATATTCGGAAAATATGCCAAGTTTTGGTGCAAAGTAATATTGGAGCGTGTTGAATAATCTGGATGCCTAACCGTATTTCTTCAGTTTCTCAAGTCCGTTGAAACCATGAAAGTTAGCGTCAGTGTTAAATTTTGATGAAGCGTAAGACATCATTTGTTTGGAAGTTATTTCCCTATCTACAGTTCTTTTCAACAGCATGTGTGCACGCAAGTATTAGGTTTGCAATTGATTTCGAGGGGAAATATAATGAATATCTGGATAGTAGTCCATCATCCGCAATAAAATTTGATCACGCTGTTATCTCCATCCTCTAGTTTAACTTTTTACGCGAAACTTGAGTTAGTTCACAAACAATATCATAGAAAACAAAACCTAATATTCCACGATTTAAAATTTAAACGGAAGTGATGTAAGACGTCAGCGACCTATCGACATAGTTATCTGCACCATCAATAATCATCCAGTTTTTGCTTCATGGTCAAGACAGAAATTATCTTTCTGATTAGCGCACAAACATCACAGTAAAAATTTACCAGTTAACAATCGCGGACCTAATGCGGCCTTCGATTTTCATATTGTTACAAAAAGTGATAAACTTTTCTAATATTGATGTTCCTTATGATTATTTTGGGAATCTTATAACAATGCTTCATGTATTCTTCATCTCTCAAAACTTTCTGTTTTCTACATACATGGCTTACTTCTCAGTTTATTTCGATTTTCCAAGTTCAAGAAAGCAAACTATTCGTCTTGGTACCCACGTTTCCACGTAAACGTTAATCGTAGAGTTGTGCAGTGAAGTAAGTGTGTTCGCACATCTGCTCTATTTTCCTCTTATTATCGATGTTCTCATTGATAGCTTGGAAAATCTTCCTCTTTTGTCAAATATTTGGAAATAGCATACCTATTCCTTGTTTCTATGAAAGAGAGCCGTATATCAGCAGAAATTCAAGGAAATCGCTAGATTTAGCGAATGAATCTTATCTTGGGACCTTCTGTTGAATCCAGGAAAGAGTAAATATATCTCCCGTGACCATGGCTATTCGTTGAGATTATCGGTTATCCCACGTGCTTCACTTCTTTTCGGACACCTCTTAAGAGACTGCAGTAGTCTTAACTTTCTCAGTGCTACAAATTTCGTATTCAGAGTAAGCAAACTTCAGAACTTCGTCAAGAAGTACCTCCTCAGTATCCAATCAGTCCTTCATATGATCTTTTAACTTCCAATAATTTCAAGCAGAACATAATAAAAGCCAAAGGCACTCTGAGTGCTTTTGGTAAATTTATCCTTGCCTATTTTGATACAAAGACCTATAGAAGAATAATTACCTTAGCAAAATGACTGTTATTGGTGACTTCATTCATGACACCTTATAATCGCGAATTTATACATTTCTCTATCATCATTTGATAGCTGCTAGTGGTTCAACAAACATGGAAACGATAAAATCTCAGTACACAAGCTTTCAGTGTGATGAAACTTTTCACGAATTTTGAAGAATAATCAAAGCATGGCTGAAGTTGCATAAAGATTATTTAATTTGGATAGGTTGTGTAGATTGAAAAAATATTAAGGAAGCTCAAGTGTAATTAGAAAGCCTGTAAAGACAAGAATAAGTGGTAAGTTAAGCATCGGTATTCTGACGCGGTCCATCAAATATATTCCATTTCTAAAAGGCCGTTATTGCGTCATTTTGATCTCCCACTCGTTTTTATTCTAAAAGAATGAAGAACTAATGGTTGATCTCTGAGTCTATTAAGTTCGCATAAAGACAGTTCCCAAATCAATATTCACTTTCCATCATTTCTATCATTTTAAAACTTTCAGAACTACACAATCCCTTTTTTTCTAAGCTGCGTTTTAAAGCATTTTGAGTTTGACCGTCAAGCCGTTGCATGGGTGCCATTTTTGTCTATTACTTCCCATAGTACTTAATATCATAAACATGGTCTTAAATGTTGCACTTCAACAAAAGAAAAAGCAGTATGCTTCCGAAATTTCACAATTTGTTTTAACTGCCTTATATATGTCATGATAACTTTTTTTTCATTTCGATGGTAATTATCCTCAATAATTCCTAACGTAAACATTGATTCACATACTTATATTAACTCGGTTTGACTAGGATGGAATAAGCCTTATGTTTCATACAGACCTAACCAACGGGCAGAAACAGAACGTACAGCAACCATAAAAAACGAAAGGATGAGTGATACAGGATTTGAAAATTTGGAATAATGGTATTCGTCAGTATCCATTACATTTAAATCATATCAGTTCCATTAGTAATGTAATAGTGGCGCATAGGATATTTGCGGGAAAATTTCAACAGCGTAAGTTAATAATAATAATGGCTTTATTCTGAAAGATATTTCGAGAATACTCTACATGTTTTTCAGCACGTCATATAGCATCAGTTGGACAGAAACAGTGTATGTGTATACATAGCAAAATGAAATAAGCAGGAATTACATGAAGATATCTACAACTTGCTTCAAAATCCACAGTCAATTTAGGTAGACAATGACATTAGCAATTAGGCTCATAATGCTTAAAAAAGTAACACGCTCTTCTTCAATTGGTTTGCTTACAAAAACAGAAGTTGATGAGTTAGTTCATTCCTCATGCTTTCTTCATCACATAGCAGACGAGCTAAATACGGTATTGTAGAGTTTTTGTATTTTGTAGTACGTGCATAGGGTTTTATATACTTGCTCTTCGTCCTTCCAGATGACCGAACCGCAGAGAGCTTTGAGTGGAGAGGATGTTGGTTATCTGATAAAATGACTCCTGCTCGATGTTTACATGAGTCAATATGTTTGTCTACAACTGTTTTAACAAGAAGGTTTATGGGTACACCACTAGTTCTGCTGATATTCTTCAAAGTTCTATGCAATATAGTGTAGTCTTTCATCAACAACCCGGGAAAAAATAAAGGGCAGCGACAGAGGAAAACAGGCAAGATGCAGGAGTTTATAAAGCACAAGAGGAGAGGCTGTGTAATACCAGATACTCTCAGCTTCCTAATATAAAAAGTTAGGCGGAAAATGTTTTCGGAAATTAGTGAGAAATGGGAATACCAGGAAATGTCCAAAGAAAAACACGTACCAAGATAAATCACACTTGTAACATTCTCTAACGCGCAACTATCAATAGAACAGGAAACATGAGAAGTAAGCAGTTTACATAGGTTATGATCACGCCTAAAATTAAAGTTTATAGTCTGACATTTTGAGGACTTAAGCATAAGACCATTTTTGGAGGACCATCGTCTAACAGTAGATAGGAAACCATTCAGTTCGGAGCTATTTAATGAAGGGGAGGGAGGTATAAAGGTTGTTAGGTCGTCAGCACATTTAATGAAATTGATACCAACTGAAGATGGTAGGTCATGCAGAAAGAATGGGAAAAGACATGGGGAAAGGATGGCTCCTTGAGGAACTCCAGTCACAGTAAGTAATGAGGCGGAGCACTTCCCTCTGTGAACAGTATATTGTTTCTTATCGGAGAAACTGGAATGCAGCCAGCTGACTATCCAGGCCTCAGTATTTTTCCCGGTTAGCTTGTCCAGCAAAAGAAGTAGTCTAAAAAGGCACACCTGACATACTTGGCATTTTTATCAAGACCATAAGCAATGTCATGATACAAGAGAGCGATGGCATGCAAAGTGCTTCTTCTGCTTTAATATGCAAATTGATTAGGGTGTCCGAAAGCCTTCAGTGAGGGCTCGAGCACAGACATTATTAGTTTCTCCATTATTTTTAAGAACGGAGAAGTAACTTTAATTGGACGGAATTTTGTACATGCACCTGGAGTCCTAGACTTTGGTGTGGGGGCTATCTCAATATCTTTCCAGGTAGCTGGTATGGTATTTTCTAAAACCGACCTGTTGAACGCGATAGCTAATGGATGGCATAAATTATTTACACACTTCGTGAATACGAAGCTTGACATACTCTCCAGACCTGAACTGTGAGAAGGGTTAAAGGATTTGAGATATTTGAAAACATCTTTTGTGGTGAACTCTAGACAACGTTCTTCAGTGGGCATGGATAGACAAAGTGAGTTGACGAGCATTAACATTATTACTTACTTTATATAGCCTTTCTTTTCCTCTTAGTTTATTAAGCTAGGGAGAAGACATACGACCAAAGCGTAGTAAAAGCTTTTCACTGGGGCAACATATATCCAGGCAGAACTTGAGATAGCAGTTTATACCACCAATATTATCGTTCAATACATCGCTGTCAAATATATACCAGCCTGTGTATTGCAGCATTTCTCTTAGATTAAGTATGTTACGGAAAGAATAGTTTCTATGTACAACCTTCTTATATGTGAAGGCTGTTTTGTGTAGTTTGACATATATTTTGGGCAAAACGCATATAATGCAGGGATCTGAGCTGTGCAGCGAGGATTTCTTTCGAGTTTTATATACATCAGTACCACTGATGAATACCAAATCTAGTGTTGCATCCTGATGTGTTGTGAAGTTAACAAGGTTTAGATGACCAGAAATTTGAGAAAGCTCTGGTCACAAAGGTTGAAATCGTCACATATTATCGACAGGGAACCACAGAGTAAAGGGGCTGAGAATTCCGTGAATATATCTGAGAAATTGGATAGTTCTGAGAAACTCACATCAGGCGCCAGACAAATATTTGTTACATTGTAGCGTCACACACTTCCCCAAAATCAATAGCCTAGGGTTTGACGACTTTCGACATTGATGCTGACCTTGATAGTTTAACTGGACTCACTAAGCTGAAGGCACCCGGTAAAGCATCCTCGCCATTTGGCACGCTGTCGTGTTACGTTGCATTGCTCGTATTCGACTCTCTAGCCAGTTAGTTGGAACGCATCGGTATTTTGGCATAACCATCCAAATATACTATTCCGTCCGACTACGCTATCGTGTTCTTCCTTGGTCTCGTATTCGTGGGTATATAACAAGTTCGAATATTTAGTGATTGGTCTTTGCGTCTGTCAAGTTCGCACCAGAACAAATCCTAAAACATAGATAAAGCGACATCTGTTTAAATGATTTGGACAGCATTTTAGAGTGATGGAATCTATGCGGTCAGTTGAGAATTTGAAGCCTATATAACTCGAAGTGCACCAATGGGTATTGATGAAGGTAGCTACTCCACTTTTCTTAGTGGAGCTACGTCGATCTTGACGGGGAAATTCGAAATCATTCAGAGAAATCAAACTGTCATCACAAAGTTCATGTAAGCAAGTTTCTTGCAGCGTAATTACTCCAGTATTATCGTACACATCAGAGGATAAAAGAAATTGTAAGTTAGCTACATTTCCCTGCAGTTCGTGCTCATAACTTCAGGTAGAGCCATTTGAGATAAAACTAGTTGCTTCAAAACACGTTATCATCCGTTGTGATGTTTTTTCCTCATCTTATGTGATACTGGCATCGCAGAAGGCCGTAAGCTTTTTAAATATGTGCGTGAATATATAATGCCACCAGAGGACATAATAGGATGGTTAAAACGAAACAATCTTTTGAAAATTTGGTGCAATACGACAGCTGGGAAATTTAGTAGCCCAGATATTGAAGCAGGCCACTGAGTCCAGGTAGACAACGCACACACTCCTTCATATTACCACGCGCTTTGAAAACAGAGTGAACTTTTCCACTCTTTTGATATTTTTGCTTTGTTGTGTAATCCACATCAGAGGCTTTCTTATATATCATGGCTTGAGCTAAATGAGTCAGTGTTTGGAGTTCGATCATTTTTAAGGCCTAAGGTTGGTCTTTGTGTCGTCGCAATTTAAGTTTTTTTGCCGAATTTTTGATCGAAAACTTCACTTAGCTCACGGTACCAGTGAATAATATGGTTAGAGATAATCATGTTTCCGGTCGTCCCAGCTGTAAATTACCGGTGGATGGAGATATGCAATGTGATGAATGTGGGTGCTGGTCCTACACAGTTCGCACTGGATCTACACCGACCATGTAGTAGCGGTGCAGCGAGCTAGCTCCTCCCTGGTTGCGTGATTTCTGCTGCAAGCCGTTATCAGCCTTAATCTAGGAAACCTACGAAATGTTACTCATAAGAAAATAGCTATGTGGAAACGAGAGCTGTCATTCTAATGCAGCATCAGATGATGACGTTGCAAGTGTTATAGGTAATACACCTGACACAGGATCTCTCAATGGACTAATTGATGCTAGTGATCCACCTGGGGAAATTACACCAGTTCTGAAGCGTTCTCGATGCAAGAGAAAGTTGAGGGCAAATGGTACACCAACTATAATGCCTTAGGATCCACCAGAAGCCTGCATCTCTTGTAACAGCGGTCACTCTGCAAGAGTGGTCAACGAACCTACATGAATTTCCACAAGAAAGCATTCAAAGAGACCACCTAAGCTTATCACTGAGGCTTCAAAGCTTAGGAAACCTATAGAGAAGGATCGAAGGCAGTCAGCACACGAATCAAGGATTCCACCCTATCGCCCAGTGTGATCTCCTGGAATGTTGAGGAGTCATCAGACGAAGACGCTTCAGGACGCCACGAGCACGACGTGAAAGTAGTTGGGTCGGCCGTCAGATGTATTCAACCTGGGAAGTCTAAAGAGGTACACATCTCCATAGTAGTTTGGCTAGGTGAGAGAACGGACGAAAAACCTGATGAAAAGAGAAATTTAAATGTTGTTTTAGGTAACAAGGATGATGTGGATGTACTCTTGAGCAACGCATCCAAACTACGAAATTCGGATATCCGCATCTGACCTGACTGACCCCTCGAGGACCGCATAAAAGGAGGAGAAGCTGTCGCCGAACTTAAGGCTCGATAAACTACTGGAGAAAAAGTTCTTGTGAAAACGGGTCTCCGGCTTGTGAGGTCTTGGAAGCAAATGCTTTCAAGGCCTGTGTGGGTGGGCCGTGGAACTCTTCCATCACAGTGAAAGTTATCTACATAAATGTTCGCAGTATTAGAAGTAAAATGACAGGCCTCGAGACTCCAGTCCATGAAATAGGTCCTGACGTAGTAGGCCTTACTGAAACCTGGCTAGTAAAGGATTTAGATTCCGTGCTACTCCTTACAAGGTATTACAGTGTATGAACGGACGGGGCTTTGGGTCGCAAAGGTGGTGGGATGACGTCCATATACGATTAGCCGCGTCCGAGGCACATGAATGCAGGACCCGTGAAGCGGCCATTTTTGAGCTGAAGTCAAAGCAAGGTTTCTGTTCTATCGTGGCCATTTACCATAGTCTATCCTGCCTTGCAAATGACTTCGCGCTAACCCGTGCACGTAACTGAAGTAGAAGCAACATATGCCTAATAGTTGTGGATCTGAATGCTTCACACCTAAACTAGACGGAGCTAACAGCCTCAGCATGCGGCATTTCTTTTGAAAATGACTTACTCTTGAGGGTTTTAGAATCTGCTTTAGTTCAAAGCGCAACATGTGCAGCACTTTACGATTTTGAACACAAGCCATCGTTATTAGATTTAGTTTTAACTCATCCGTGTTAAGACATTCTGAATCTACGATACTTCTCTCCATTGGCTAACAGCGACCATGTAGTGCTGACTTTTTGTCTTCGTACTAATGGGTATGGCTGTGACACTCCTCCCCTAGACCTAATGTATGGGGCGCAGACACTTCAAGTATAAGGGATTGCGCAGCCAGTAGGGATTGGACCACTGGCAAGGACTCATCAGTCGAGAACGCGTGGAATATGTTTAGGACTCTATTCGGAGAGGTGACGACTCCACATATTCCATATTCGACTCCACGACAATCCTCACATCACCCTCCGTGGGTTATTAGAGACATTAGGAGACTATTAAGGCGGAGAAAACGTTTTTGGGACTTGGCTCTAGAAACTAGACTGAGTACTGTAAAGTCCATAATCCCTGCAAAACTTTGACTACACAGTTTGTAATGTCCTACAAGAAACAGCATGTTAGGTATTGCCAGAACTGTCTTGAAAGACTGTTCGTATTCACCGGAAAGAGAAGTAAAAGAAAATATGAACTTCCCTCGCTGGTGACGCATGAAAAGTCCGATAGTCTGGCGGAATCAAGTCTGTCCGAATCTGAATGTTCACTGGATTGCTTTGGTGAAGCCCACTATTTAGACCATGGCCACAGAGTGCTCAACGGCAGTCTAAGCACTTCCCCACCAATAGATACAGTTTTCACAACGAAGGAAAGAGTAACAGTTGCTCATTATCTTAAACCTGGAAAATCCCCTGGTCCCAACGTGTTATCTCCGCTGGCAGCCGTTACTGCTGAGCCAGTTACAGATCTTTTTAACATGACCCTAACCAAGATTTGCCTCCCTAGAGGCTAGAAAGATGCTACAATCAGCCCAGTCTTTAAGACCGGTAGTCGCCATTTGGTTTCTAACTATAAGCCTACGGGTCCAACAAGCATAGTTATCAAGACTTTAGAAGAAACAATTCGTGATGAGGTACTCAGCCAATCTTCTGGCACCACAACAACACGGTTTTCGTACTGGACACTCCTGTCTAACTAACCTTATTGCAAGAGATTACTTGGTGGATTCCTCCTATCTAACGAATCTCATCAATTCGCTGACGGCCAAACCACAAACGGTAATATCACGTACAATGGTGCTACTGGTACCTGGACTCAAGGGAGACTGACAGCAACGGTAAAAGTATACAATGCCGAAAACTAAACGCAATAGTTAAGTCCGAATCTAATTTCTTTAAAAAAAAATCAAAAAAAGATGATCAAGAGTGAACAGGAAGCGGAGTGTGATACGATATGCAACAGTGAGCTCAGCAGCTACTCTGAATTTCTTCATAACCTAACTGATCTCACGACCAAACACCTAGTTCCTAAAATTCGTCCCTTAAAGTAATCTCTCTACTCCGAAAAGATAAAAGAACTGTCTGTTGGTACATTTTCAAAGCATGCGACTCTCTATTGTTTGCCCTTTGTTATCAGTACTTACATGTAAGTACTCTGCACCAACATAGTTTCGGTAGCCCCGATATGGTAACGCTCAACAGGCAACACCATGATCATCCCCCTCGTGAGCAGATAAAGGGTGGTTGCCGTCTTAGAAAAAACCATGAATTTCACTTAAATGTTTATAACTTCATCAAACGCTTGTGCATAGGTATATAACAAGTGAATACCCGGTCCAAAATCCTCTAATCTTTCTATTTCGTAGTGATATCATCAGCTTTAGACTGATTTTCATTACTGTCGTGCGCACCTTCATCTTCCTCCACCTAAGCTTACCTCTAAACAGTCGGTCCTGGATACTCCTTGAAGTAAGTTCTGCAGTCAGTAGGAAGAACTCACTCAGATGTATCATGCTTGATCTAGTCCTGCGTATTTTTGTGCTCCTGTTTCGATTTTCGCCTGCTGCTCGTTTTTGTTATTCACTTTTCAGGTCTACCTAACCAGTCGTGCATTCAAATGGAATCCTAGAAATCGCATTTGTGCGCCATGCCATTAAAACCTTTTGACGAACGCACACACCCTAGGGTCATGACTGTACTGCCCGTCCCACCTTCAAGAATATTGGAAGATTCAGACAATAACCGGGCGATTTTTAATTTCTAACTGAGCCTGCTTTAACATATGCCATGAATAACGGTATCTAATGTATAGCTTAACATTGTACATAATAGTCACTTCTCATTACCGAAATGGTCAAACCTGTAAACTGGTTTGTATTCATGTAACCTTTGTTGTATGAAATATGTGTATTATATTATATACTATATTATAAAGAAAAAGAGAAGAATGGGTTACAGTCCTTGGTTGCAAGCTGCCAATGGGTACCTTGTTTATAAACTTCAGTAAGGCATTTGACAGCGTCGCGTGTGAAATTATTAGGAACGCTATGCCCCTTCGTGTTTGGTGCCTCATTGCAAGCTTGGGGCTTTCCGTACGATAGAAATTCGAGAGTGAGGGTAAATAAGATACTATTCGCGGGAACCTGCGAGGAGTGAAGCTCTTCAAGGAACAATCCTCGGTCCACTACTTTTTTATTATATGCCAACGAATTGCCAAAAATGCTGAACTCTTCAGTACTATCCTTTGTTGATGATGCGAAGATTCGGAGAGCCATATGCGGTGATGCATATAGGTGTACGCTTCAAACGGACTTAGATGAACCAGTAGGTTGGTCCAAGCGCTGGTGCTTGGAAATCAACTCCAACAAGA
Organism: Heterobilharzia americana; assembly: GCA_944470555.2. Lineage (NCBI taxonomy): Eukaryota > Metazoa > Platyhelminthes > Trematoda > Strigeidida > Schistosomatidae > Heterobilharzia > Heterobilharzia americana. The sequence goes on along the minus strand of OX104129.1, from coordinate 51,343,761 downwards.
GTGTGGTAACGCACATCGGTCATAGCGACTATTTCCAGCATTCCATTGATGGTACATCATTACTCCCATTCTTTGAACTAAAAGACTTGGGTGTCATCATCAGTCATGATTTGAAAACCTCGGCAAGCTGTAATGCAGCTGCTGCAAAGGGTTTCCGTTCATTATAGTCCTTTCAGCAGAGCCTTTAAAAGTTTTGATCAGGACATGTTCAGAATACTCTACTCCGCTTACGTTGGACCTCACTTGGAATACTGCATTCAGGCGCCAACCCGTGTCTAAAAAAGGATGCTGACCCACTCGAACTTGTTCAAGGTGTAGGTGCTAGGATTGCCGCAGGCCTTTCGAATCTGTCCTATGAGGAAAGACTAGACCAGCTAAACCTATTCCCACTGTCGGACCGTAGAAGACCGGGTTATCTCACACTGGCATTTCGTCCTCCTTATAACGACCTCGGTACCGATATGTCCTATCTTTCCTCCCCTGCTAGGACCGACTATCTCCAGGGGCCTCACAAAAAAATTCAAAACGCCCGATCGAATCAACTAGGCACGAATTTGCGTTTCTCACATCGTGTTGGCAACGACTGGAGCTCCTTACCTCAGTAAGTAGTATCAGCACCTACTATCAAAGCCTTCGGGGAGAAACTGGATCTCCACGGAGATATTTTCTGCAAGGATTAACACAGGCCAACTGGCCTACTATCCTAATGACTAGAAAATGAAAACCATAACTGATCGATTGTGAGTTATTTCTCCGTTCACATTTCCCTTACAATCTTCTTGGATGAGCCCCAGTTTTAAAGGCGGTACTTCGCTTTTTTTGATTGTACCATCAAACTTGTACATGTGGTCTGAATGAAGCTAAATACTGTCCATAATATTTCATGTTCGACACAGCATACAGTATTCACTGGGTGACACATTCGGCAAAGGTGATCGATAAAGTCCGTGTCACTTTGTTTTGCATCGGATATACAATTTCATAAGGAATTCAACCTTGACAAAGTGGCTAAAACTTACCCTTACATGGTTTCTCATATTTATGGATAAGTCATCGCTACTTTAAAAAAAAATAATAATGCCTCTTCATTGTGTTTGACTTCCCTATTTCAGCTTTCTAGATCTTAATAACTGCTCTCCAAAGTTTATTGAAATTTTGCTAGGACTTACAAGAGACGGAACAGCAGCATGAGTGTTAGCTGCAACACGACTACGTAGAATTCTAATCCACTGCAGTGTTACCACATAATGAGTGCATATGGGAAATTTTATGTAAGATTCTCAACAATCCTGGAATTAGGGTTACGGTTATACCCACAAACTCACTCAGAGAGAAAGTTTCGTAAGCCACGAGATCCAGTAGATCTAATTCAACAAAATAACAATCTATCAAATACCATGTAGTGATTACGAGGTCGAGTATGCAGGTCAGAGGAGCAGACTCGGGTCAGTCAGGATAATGGAGTACAATTTAGAAAAGCCTTGAACATCATTCTCTATTAGCCGACTCATTATCAAACTGTGGATTGCGATGCCGTGACCTTTCTAAGATACAACACAGTTGGGTGGAGGGAGAGATTGATTACAGAATCTTTGTTCACTGAATCATACCTAACCCATGTGACACGAATGACTCATCACCTATTTCAGATATTTGAAGAAATTTGCGACTGTTAAAAGAAGGGAGTGAAGAACTGTTGGACTGAATAGGTGAAGTTGTATGATTAATTTGATATGGTTGTGAGCAGTCAATTCTGCTCGAAGTGTCATAGGGTAAGTAACGCCTTATTGCCGTTTGGTGGACTTGACAAACAATATAGTGTAAAATCGTACCCTACCATGGTCTCCACATTTTACTCTTAGCAGGTTGTCATAGTTATCTGCGAGTCATCGGTATTTTCTGTTTCTCTTGTTCAGCACGGTGAACATTCATACACCACTTCCTATCAAAGGTGACTTCTATTCCTTGCAAGTAGGAAAATTCACCATAAATTTTGTATTCGTATCATTCAGCGACTTCACGAACACACCAAAGGCATGATCTCTGTTCGCGCTGCGAATCGTGAATCTATGAGCCTTTGCACTACACTTTTTTGTAGAATGGCAGCAACTGCGCGATTAGTGTACCTGTGGCCTACGCAAACCCTTATCCGCCTATGAGGTCGTTCGAATTACTTCGAACTTCTGACTATTACTCAAAAGTATGTACTCCCGGGAGAACTAAAAGTGCATTAACCTTGAAGCTAAATGTTCTTCTTGCCCACAAATATCTGATAAAAACCCTTGTGAATACTTTAAGGACAGAAAGTATAGTTTACTTCATAAGTGAACCAGCTCAATTAGAAATAAGCGCTTTCACGCTGTACAACTAACGGAGAACTGCAATTACATGCATGAAGTTGTCAGACGCAAACCCTACTCAAAAGGCTGTCAAAACAGCCACTTTCTAAGTTTGGGTATCTGCACCTGCACATTTCAAGGAACACTGAATCTTCAAACCATCAAAGGCATTGTGTTAGTTTTGCAAGACTCGTATCTTAATAGAGCCTGACGTGCATATCTAAAGGCCAGTGACTCGCACATAATTAATACGGATTGGTGCAGAAATTTCCCGTCTGGTGAAACAAGGTGTTCTCGCTCACAGAGAGACGCATATCAAACACTTTGTACAGGTTTATAAGACAGCCCAGCTTAGACTTGCATCACTCTGTCGTAAACCTACAAACATAGTGGGGACTCTCAATGCACGGCAGTTTGAAAAAACAAAGGCTCAGAAGCTATACCTGCTTTTTTTTCTCTGATCAGAACTCCAGGTGGCAGTGATAAGGTGGTACTACTTTACTAGGATGAATGACCACGTCGAATGCATACCCATTTACTTGGACATCTGAAAATTAAACGAACAAAGCATTTAATCAAAAGTTCGAAGATTCAGATCATCTAGACTGCCTTCACCGGCGTCAGCAGGACTCAAAAGAGGATAACACGCTACCAATTTTCAATGACCTGGTGTTTGTCAAAAGAATAAAGCTGTGGTGGCCTGGTCTAGCAATTCTAACGACACGAAAAGAAAGTCGAGCACTTAATCTTTTCTGTATATAACAATCTTAAATCACTTGAAGAATAATACAGGAGTTGAAATTAGGCCCTGTGCTGATGTATAATGCCATGAAAGCTTATCTGTTGGATGTTACAAACTGGAAAATTGCATTAATAACTGAGTGGCCAGTTGTTATAGAACTGGAGTCCGACAAAGGCTGAAACCAGTGTGAACAATGAGCTGCTGTTGGATTATGAAAACTGTGGATGGACATTTGTTTAGTTACATCAGTTGCACATTTACTCTTGTACACACTTTTTAGAAGTTCGCGAACTTGACTTTGTGATTAATTAAAGTGGATACTTTTGCCTACTTGTTGTCAGCTCCTTCCAAGTTTTTACTCGATGCCTGAGAGGGAAAATACCAATGAACATGTGACGGAAACTGAATTGACATGTCGTCTTTTTTGTACGCCAAAGTTATCGGTCTCTGGCAAATTAGATGGTGTTGAGCTGGGGATTCCATTTGCAGCGAACTGTTCAAATGCAGTCACTTCAACAGGTTTGTTAATAAAGTGAATCTTGGTGCAGAATGTGACATAATTGTGCAGGCGTCAAAATTACGGCAGCTTTTTACGTTTAGAAATTATGGTTGTGACTAATTTTTCATTACCTACTTCCACTATTTTATATCTTAATAGCATTGTGACAGACGTTTTATTAAACTGAAGGCGAATCTTCTGTATTTACGTACGAGGGTTCCTCTAGCAGCATTAGAAATATAATAATGATTGTCGAGCGTATGCAACGTCTAATTTTTTACCGGTGGAATTAAAACGTAATATCATCCTTGATCGACTCATTGAGTACTTTACAGTTGCCTGTTTCATTAGTAAACCTCTTGTGAGACTAAAGGAAAAGATTTTGTCCCCGTCAATGACCTGTAGCAGCCCATGAAGTGATCGTCCGTTGATCTTGAACAATTTGTCTTTACTTCAAGCTAACAAAGATTTCACTCTTATGGCTTAATATTGATTGCGTTTGAACTGAAGAAAGTTACCTCTAGATTATTGATTTCATATCCTCTGTTGGTTGAAGTGGTTTTTTCATTTGCATTTAATTTGCAAATTACACTTTTCATGAAAATTAAGGGGATTATAGACAAAGAAACGCATAAAATTATTATTTCTTAGTACTGAGTCGTACGCTGTAATATTTAATAAAAGCCAAAATTCTCACTCGTATGACCACAAATCGTGATTTCAAGTAAGTTAGCAGTATTTTTTATTGAAAGTGTCCGCAAGTGAACGTTTTTGATCATCCTTTCAGTGCTTAAACTGAAATATGCTTCTTAGCATTTTACTGTTTTTTTGGCTTCTTCATAATGATTTGAACCTTCAAGCTTAGCTCTGGTCTTTTAGACTTGGATTTTACACCACAGACGTCCATTCTAACCTTCAGTCTCTATCAACTGTCTTTGGATGGATATTATGTTCGTAACTTCATAGCCATTAAGACATATATCATTTTTACAACGAAGCATGTAAACCTCAGGGAAAAGTCACATTATTTTGCGTCCGAAAAAGACAAAAAAGTTTTTAAATTTTCAGGCTTAAAATCGCAGACAATCCACTCAATTCTGACTACTCATTTCACAGGTAGAACAACTCGATTTCACCCATATTAAATCACATACCTGAAATTAAATACGATTTAAGATTGAAACTATTAAAACTATAAGATATCATTAGAAAGTTGCTGTTTTTAAAGCTGCTGATTATTAAAAGTCAGGATTTTAAGTTGAAAGCTACAAGCGTGAATATATTTACGTTTAAAATAAAAAGGCCGCATAAGAAAAATTAGAAAGCTGTTCGATGAATAATTCAATTAAATTTATTTCAGTAGATTGGTTTACCATCAGTTTTGACAAATTGAGCTGAGCTGTATCTGTATACGTCTATTATTCCTCGGTAGTCTGCTTGATGGATCGATTCATGATTCACAAGGCGAAATTCAAATTTCTGTTTTTACTATCGTTGGCAAACATTTCTAAGATGTAATCTCGCGGGATACAAGACAAAAATGATGCGTTATGATATGTTTCATGGTTTGTTTCTCGGTCTGCACAGTGTAATACAGCCAATGCTGTATCGGTTTTGACCTATGATATAATCTAAACTGATTTATTTACTTTCATTTTCCATATCTTGGCCTGATTTCAAACTGATATAAGTAAGGTGACCGACTTTCTTCCTCTTAACTAGCTAACATTAAATCATTTGGACAAAACTAAGACGCCATTTTGTGCACTCTATATGTTAACATATTAAGAATAGTCGTATTACACTAAGATACTGTTGTTCTTCCCCCTATTTGAAAGTCCAACTGAAAGAAGTGCTTTTTAAATTATGATAGTCTAGAGATGTTGGTACTGCTTTATAGATGCAAGAAAGGGCCTAAGGATACAGTATACGGCATTCGAGCAGTTAATAGATGCATTATGAATAAAGTAGTCGCACTTTTATAGGGGCATAAGGGCCACGATCAGTCATACAAATCTCCGGATTAGATGAAATCGCAGCCTTAAGAAATTAGTCTGTACAAAATAGTAGGAAACTGGAAATTTCGTTCTGAAATTTCATTCATAATCAAGACCTAGCGTTACTGACCCCTACCACAGATTCTTTATCTTTCATGTGTTCAAAATTACGTATTTGAACTTGGTATATGTTTTTTCAAAGTGTCTAGTCTGCGGTATAAGCCTATACTGTGTAGTTACCTGGCGAATGATTTGATCTTCATTGCAAACAACACTATTGCTATTTTTCTTCCTTTTCAATTTTCCTGCGCATGAATTCAATATTGTTTTCCTTTGAAGACTGTATAGCTTGATTCATCATCACTAAACAATTAACTCATTCGGCTAAATTATAATTTTGAAAACCCGCTGGTAAGCTTGATTTGCAAAACTAGGTGAAATAAAATACTTCTGGGTGTTATAAACAACTTTCATTTACGCTGCTGTCAACGTCTTAGTAAAGGCAACTAAATATAATGAATTTTAGAAAAAAAATGTGTGACTTTAGTATTTCTGTTAATTCGATTTAAATTTACAGGTGAAAGCTGGCGAACACATCCGATTGAAGTTTTCCAGCAACATTTGAGCTCCAACAATGACATTAAGAAAATGTCAAAACAAGTGGTGTAAGTTGGTATTGATATTTTTCCATCATATAAAGTTAAATCATTGGTTTTGTTAAGCTTTTACACACAACGTGAAGTAAATTATTCAGCAGATAATTTATTTTGTTTACAAACTATAAACAAAGAGCTAGCAGCAACAGAATGGTAATAAGGTTTTCAGACGAAAGTTTGAGTGAGAGTAAAAAATGGTAGATTTTCATGAGAAAATGAGATTTTCGTGGGTGATAAGAATTGGATGCATTTTCACTGGCGTGATTATTCAAGTTTTCGCATAATGGATTATATGTTGAAGCTAGCAGCCTATGTCTGGATACAATGTTTTTACTCATGCGTTTTCATGAACTACAAAACGAGAATGCTCACTGTCGAACTAAATAGGTTATTGTACTACACAACCATTTTTCGTGTTAGTTTTAGTTTGTTAACTTTGGTAGACAGGCAAATCAGTTTTAACTCTGAAGAGGATTTCGTATATTCGAATTGCTGCTGTCAACAGCAACAAACAAACAAAGTAGAAAGAACGGGAGTAAAATACAATTGGATGATTGTGTATGAGGGGAGGGAGGACAAAAACCAAACCTGGATAGGACTTTCAGCACTCTGAGGATGACAACCATTGATTTATTTGTACCGTTATGAAAGATCATCACCCTGTGCAAATTGTTTCAAATTGTAGATTCTTATCATCCCAAGGACTGTAATCGAGTAGCCTACAGGACTCTAACCGAGATTATAGACTGTACACACTTTTGTTACTCTAAGATATTTACAAACCTAACTGTGTTTCATTTGTCACTGCGCATGAGAACAGATTAGGCTTTTGGTATGCCCAACACATGTTTGACTGGCCTCAGTCAGTAAACATTTGCAACCTGACTCAATGATTTATCTTTTTCTCCTAGTCCTCTACGACTGACCTCTACATCGCTAGTTATGTTGCCCCATATGTATGAAAAAGGGTTTACAGTCACATTCAATCTAAAGTCTGTAATCTTTCCCTGTATTTACCTTTCAAAATCTATATCTCAAAATTATTCTACTGAGTAAAATGGACTTATACGCAGCCTGCACCTCATTTGTAGATAGTAGGATACTCTATCAGAAGAAAAGATAGTATGGGTCAGTAAATGCGAAAAATTTCTCTTATATTCGAATTTAAAATCCATCGTTGATCGCGTCATTGTGACCAAAATGACTCAGGCAAGTGAAGTTGTGGATGGATACAACGACTTTACTGCCTATCTTCAAGCTATAAGTTAGTGTCAAGCTGTCCTGAAACATTATTTAAAATTTTAAAAGAACATTTGATCGAGTAAAGTTAACTATATCACATCATTTCGTTAATAAGTGAGAGTCATTTGTCTACAGAGCAATCATTCTGTCACTCAAAAGTTTTCTTAGTTGAAAAGGGGTTAACCATGAGTCAGCAATTACAAGATGACATGAAAATTTGTTTTTTAGTTGGGAGATACGAATTAGTTTTTCGGTGGTGATAAAATTTTTGCAATGCAAATTAAACATGTGTTGAGATACTTATGTTATATTTTGTGATTAAACCTTTTTATGATTCATTGTTTTAGGGAGTTCTATCGACGTCAGGATGAGCATATTCACCAATTAGAAAAGATCGCTGCTTCTACTGATTCAGAAACTTCTGGTATCATTGATGTATCTACTAATACCCAATCTATTCGTCAACAAGCGCGTAGAAACTCAATCATTTTACGTGTCATTTTTTTTGCTAATGTGGTGAGCAAATAGTTGCTAATCATCAAGTTCAAAAGAAAACAGTTTCACTTTCATATTCTTATGAGTAGTTAGAAAGATAGTTTTTTATGTTCTCCTTTATCCCTTTTTGTTTATAGTTGAACTAATCTACCTAAAAGTGCTTTTTTGAAACAATTGTTTCGTAGGTATTAAATAACAAGAAAGGTTAAAGAAACAATTGAAAGTCATGAGGAAGTTGAGAGTTATTCAGTCTTATACTGAATTTCTCAGCAGTAAGTAAAATTTCCCCAACATAGAATAAGAAAAGACTCAGTCTTTTTGCTTGACAAACTATTTTTCAACTAATAGGTCTGAAACTAGTGATTCATATTTCTAGACCTTATTTATTTTATCATATGAGGAGAAACAGTTATTTGGTGGTTCTCAACTTTAAGAAGTTTCTCGAACAGTATTGATCACTGAAAATAAGTTTTTATTTGTATCAGAGTTTGAAGTTCACAATATTTCATAGTTCAATACTAGCAAATTATTATTATTATTTGTCCCTTGGGTTCCTAGTGGAACATAGGGCTTCAGTAGCACGTCTCCAGTGCACTCTCTTCTCTGCAATCTTTTAAACCTGGCTTCACGACAACCCACAAGCTCTCATTTCTTCCTCCCACGATCTCCTCAGTGTCACCCTCGGCTCAGATGCCAAACTCGTCGTTTCCCATCTGGCTTCCACTCGAGGGCCTGGCCTGGCCTGGCCTAGCCTAGCCTGGTGCGTGATGTCCCCACTCGGCCTTCTCAGTGTATGTCCAATCCATCTCCACTTCCTTCTGCAGATTTATTGAGTGATAGGTTCTTGGTTGGCTCGTTGCCACACCAGAATTCCTTGTTGCTTATTCTTGTTATTCTGGTCATCCATCTGATCTTCAGTATTGAGCCAGCGTAGGCAGTTGGTGATGAATACCTGTAGTTTGTTGGAAATGCTTTCGTAACGCACCAAGTCTCTAAACCATACAGAAACACTGACTTGACGTTGGTGTTGAAAATCCGGATCTTGTCCACACTTTATGCTGAGTGCAGCAGAAGATCTCCACACTGGTTTCAGGTTAATGAACACCTGTCTTGCTGTCTTTCCGATCCTGGCTTTGACATCCTCGTCTCTACTGCCAGGGTTAGGGTTAGGTGGCTGTAGTTGAAACGGTGCTGTCTAGGTAGGTAAATGAGACTACTTCCTTTAGGTTTCTCCTGTTGATGGTGATCGGTGGTTGTTGTTGATGCTGTTGTTGGTTGAGTATCTTCATCACCTTTATCTTCTCTACGTTCACTTGAAGTCCTGTCTTCACTGCCTCTTCTGTCAATGTGTTAGTTTTTGCCTGTAGATCTTCCAGTTTGTGCGACATTAAACATAAATCACCGGCGAAATCCAAACCTTCTAGGATCTTTTCATCGGTCTTCTCAAACGGTATGCTCTCCTCTTTTCGTTCCTCACAGTTTGTTGCATGATCTAGTCCAGTCGACCACAATCAGGAAGATCATCGGTGGTATTAGGCAACCTTGTATTACTCCTGTCTTCACTTCAAAGGAATCACTGAGCTTTCCATTGTGAATCACTCGGCATGTGGTGTCGTCAAATAGCTGTTGAATGAGATTGATAAAGGTTGTTTATGGCACTAAAACCGTAGTGTTGAAGCAGCTGGGTCCCAAATTACTTCTCGGTCAACGCTGTCAAAGGCCGGCCTTTTCAAAGTCGATGAAGTTGAGGTAGAGGGTTGACTGCCATCCTATACTCTGTTCTATGATGATGTGTAGCGTAGGGTTGGAATTTGGTCTGCGCATGATTTGTTATTCCTTAATCCAGCCAGTCTGTTTTGGTCGTAATTTTGAATCCAGCGCATCGTTTAGTCTCACCATGTCGATGCGACATGATATTTTGCTTGGGGTGGACATGAGTGAAGCATGATTCTGCACCAGTTCTTGCAAACGCTTCGGTCTCCCATCTTTGGGAGTTTGATAAGGTAGCCCTTCTTCCAATCAATAGGCAGGTACCTTTCGTTCCTTCCTTCCAAACCTTTTGCTATAGTGATGTGTGGATGTCCGCTGTTATCTCTGCGTCTGTTTTCAGTGCTTCTGGTGGAATTCCATCTAGTCCCACTGCTTTCCTTGCTTTCATTAACTTTATGGCTTTGAGGACTTCACCGCTCTTTGCGTCGGAATGTTTGTGTTTTCTGATTATTCTGTGGCTGGTCTGCTGGTGGTATTTCTGGACGAGTTGCAGGTGGTGGTTGATTCAAGAGTTTTTTGAAGTGGTCAGCCCATGGTTTCCTTTGTTTCTTCTCTTTGGTAGTGAATAAGTTTCCTTCACTATCTTTCAATGGTTTTGTCTGTGTTCATCTCTTGCCAGATAGTAACCTGGTTATTTGATACAATGTTGTCAGGTCTCTCCTACCGGTAGCCTGTTTTGCTCCACTTGTAAGTGTGTCGTAGAAGTGTCTTTTGTCTCTGTGTGCACTTTTCTTCACTTCTTTGTCCAGAATAGTGTTTTATAGCTTGTGTTCAGTTCCTCCTTTCGTTGTTCATCCTTGCACTGGTTCATCTTCTGCCTCACCATCCTCCTCTCCTCTATCGGCTTCCATGTATCCGTCGAGATCCATTCCTTGTCTTGATTCTTCTTCCTTCCTAATACAGTTGTGCAGGCTTCTTCCACATAGCTTTCAAAGAATTCCAGTGTTCTTCCACACAGGTTTCTTCTGGGATGTTGCTCAACGTCTCCCATTTTGTCCTGATCACTGGCTGACATGAAGATGTCATTTGTAGTTTCATCCTTCAGTTCAGTTTCTGTTCTGGGTGTTGAACTTCAACTGTGGTCTATCACCAGCTTCTGTGAAGGCTTTCAACTTGATATTGAAGGCAGGTTCCTTGCACTAGATAGTGAGTGGTGTGAACCTACATCTGCTCCCCTTCTTGATCTGATCTTTTGTCCAGTAGGCTGCATCCCCACTTTCTTCAGATTGAGATAAAGTCGCTCTGAGTTTTAGTGTGTCTATCCAGTGAAATCAAATTCATGTCGCTTTGTGGATATCCTTGTGTTTGAACACAGTGCTTCCAATCACTAAATCGTTGAATGCACAGAATTCTGAAAACAGTTCTCCATTCTCGTTCATTTGACCCAGCGCTTCTTGGCCCATGGTTAGTTCTCTTCCTGTGTTGTCCGCTCCCAGTTTGGCATTCATGTCACCCCACCCATCAGAATTTTGATACCACCGTCTAGGCTGGGGTCTTGTCCAGTGCTGACTGCAGTTCCTCGTAGGATTCCCCCTTCTTCTCTTGATCCGCATTATTTGCAGGTGCACAGCATTGAACGATCGTGACTTTCCTTCCTTTTGAGTTGAACCTTGCTGTTATGATCCTGGAGGAGATTAGCTCCCACTGCATGAGAGCCTTCGATGCTCTTTGGGACATCATGATAGCCACTCGAAAACTCAGTGTGCTCGTGGTTGTCGTCTGGGTGACAATATCGAAGTAGATTACTGACACTCCTCTCCAGTTGACAGTTTGGAGAGTCCACTTCCATTCCATCTACTTTCGCAAATTCCTAGCACTTCAATACGATACCTTCTCATCTGTTTTGCAATCTGGACAGCCTTGCCAGCCAGCTTCAAACATTGTACGGACATTCCATGTCCCCATTCTCACTTTCGCTTTCATTGAGACATTAGAAGACGTATCGGTCAATTGGGTTCCCGAAGGCTTTCACCAACCGGCATCATTTCGTCTCTTCGATTCCAGTGAGGAATAAGTTTATTTTTATTTTTAATATTTTCTTTGTGCTTACAAGTTTGTTTAGCTGTTAGATTTGTTTTCCGTGTTGGGGTTGCTAGCCCTATGCCCAACCTTCCTTCTTTATTCGGGCTTAGGACCGGCTAGTAACTAGTGAACTAGTTACCTAGGCGAGGTTATACTAGGAAGTTAAACACTGTAAATTCTAAAAACTGAAAATGAGATTAAATGTATTCAAAAGTAGTTTACTACTTCGAAACATTTACAGTAGACCCACCTGATTACCTTTAACCCTGAAAAAGCAATTTTATCCGATGTTTTTCTGAGGCTTTTTTGAAATTAATATCGTGGGTTTTCAGTGTGTCTGCTGTTTTCCAGGGATAAAATGTGTGAAGTCTCGAAGTATAAACCTCGTAACCGGATATTAACTCACGAAATTTTATTTTGTTAACCTTTGTGCTTTGTGTTGCTAACAGTAGCATTCATGCAGCTTATTCTCCAGTCACCAACATCTATTTTACTCCTTGTGTCTGTATTTAAATTAAATTCTGTAATTAAGCCACCATGGTCTTCTTTGGTACGCATTCACGTGAGACAGTTAATCGTCCCAAGTAGCAGATTAGTAATGTTCTCTAACTGCCACAGGTAGTTTGATTTTTCCTAAATTTCATCTTTTCTCGTGCTGCTAGTCTTTTAAGATTCTGAAAACGAAGTTTTAATATTCATAATTCCTCACATATTTTTAACCGCTTGAATAAGTAAACAGATTTATGTGCTTAAAGTAGTTAGCTAGCCCTAATGTTGATATTCTGTGAAAAATTGTCGCAACTGGAATGTCTGTCAGATTACTGCTTACTTTAAAAACGAACATAAATAGGTTTTCCCTGTTACCTTCATAGCATTGGTCATTCGTCATGGAACGACCAAGTTAGCCATGTACAAGTTAGGCGTGTAGTCCTAGATGAAAATTGTCATTCAGTAATCCTATTGTAAGTTTCCATCGACTAAGGTAGCTGAAGCGTATGTTACGCACGCGCAGTCATCAACTATATTTTTTGATATAACATATTGATATAGTATTATTTACTTGATGGTGTTTCAAACATAAATTATTGCTCATAATCGTACCAGTTAATCACCTAGCTTTCAACGTATGGTTTTTTTTCATAGTCCTATGTCCTCATGTTCTTTCTTTGTAGAGGTGGTGGAATTTTCCACACCTCCTATATGGTTGTTGCGTCATTTATATTACGTAGGTTGGAAATCGATTTAACTAACAAGCATTTAGCAATCAGTCTCGCTCTCTATCTAACTACAATGGGCTTATGTACGGTCGCTTTACCCCGCTTTGTTGTGTTTTTGTGTTAGTGCATGCATTTTAATAGTCAAACATTTATAGATTATTGATCTTGGTGAGGTTTGTCGTTCTGCATTTTTCTAACTTCTTTGCTATAATTTAACTGACCTCGATCATCTAGTTTGATCTACCTACTTGACCTAACAGTCATTGCATGACCTTCTGTAGGTCAGATTATTTTGCGCAGTCATGTCAGTAGGATCCTTAAGCTAACAACGTTTATCTCTGAGTTAGTTCATGGGTTTGAATGCCACTTAGCTCCAGCCTTGTAGAAAATTTCGCGTAAAGTTTCTTACGTTTCTTCCTTTTGTTAACAAAATTGAAGCCTTGATCTCCTTACTACCTGTGCTGCCGTTACTATTCATATTACTACCAATTCCTTTTTTCCGATATGTTCTTATAAATTTTTTTAATAGATTGCGGAGGGTCATTGATGATTTCTAGTATTTCTTCTATATGTTTCAACCCTTTATTTATGTCCCTGACTTACCAGTAAGTTTTCTAGATCAGTCTTATCTGAAGTGAGTTAGACTGAGAAAAGCAGTGGTGGATAGGCTAACACGTGACTTCAGTGCATAAATTCCCAGGTTGTTGGCTCCAACAGTATAAGAAAATGTAGACCTCCATTTTGGAGCCCTTGTAACAGATGAAATCTGTGGTTGGATACTCTAGGTGATATAGCTAAAACCCAATCTCACCAGTGCAGATCCATTCATGCCTTATCTTCATATTAACCGTTCTATTACATTTCGTTAATCTTCGTACTTTCCATTTTACCGCTTCCTCTATACCAATTACTTTTTTTCACTTTTGACTGTAGTTTCCCTCACTTCTTTATCCTTCATATTGCTGCCTTGTACTATGTTGTGCCTATGTGAGGTACAGTAACTTTGACCGTTAAATGGTAATCCCATGTCCAGTGATGATACTGACTGGATTACGGAACAAGTCGCTTTTAACTCCCCCAGATGAAACTTAAATTAACCAATTTTGATCCAGTGTCAATCAATTTTAGGGATAATTTTTGAAGCATATTTGCATAGCTTAGACTATTGTTGGTTACATAATAAATTTGAACTACACTTACCATGTAAGAAGATGGCTACAGAATGGTTTTTTAATCAATTATGGTTTACGGTACTCACTTCATTTTCCCTTGAATAACGCTATTTTCTTGTTTATCAATATATTTTGAAGCGTTCTGGATACTTATCGGCTTCAAAACTGAGTGTTTGATGTTTAAGTCTACTTACTGAACACTACGCAACATTTAAATGCCCTCAACTCTTATGCACCAAGTAGAACTCCAAGTCCAATATACAGATATGTATATAATCAGTAAGTTTTATTGGTGCCATTGCTCAACGGTCTCTTAAAAGGTTTGAGTGTAAGACAACAAATAATTCAGTTTGATACGGTGGAAAATATTTTTGACCTAACCTTTAAATTTGCAAGCCGCAAATAGTAAACGTCAAAGACGCGTCACACTCACTACTTATATGGCTTCACTTATTTGTAAAGTCACATCAGCCTATAGTGGTAGACTGTACTTCTTGTTCATCTTAATAATCCTCTGTATACACGGATTTACCGTACAACAGTTCCCTATGTGCCATAAGTCGTACGTGTTAACTACTGACTGAAAGTAAATTGTGGACTAAAGGGAAAATGAGATAGGAGAAAGTGAACAGAAACCAAGCCAAGATATTATAACCACTTACTAATTTATTTACATCCAATGTGGTTTACGTGAATAAAGGTCCGTTTTGTAGTCTGGGTTCACGAAATGCTAGAAAACAGTGATAGAGAACCTAAAACAATATCAAGAAATCTGTCACTGTTATGCGGGTCCACTCAATTTTAACCCTATACATGTTAAAAATCTTGTAAGTTTTTGCTTAAAGCTGTCTTGTTAGTCTGTATTGTTCTTTTCATCCTTTGTTATGTATTTTTATATTTTTCAGCAACTTAGTAACAAAAATTGATGCACATACTGTAAAATTTGAAATGATTTTTCTCATTACCAAGTAAATTGAAAGATTTTGGCTTAGTTATTTAAGTTTATCATCTTTAAACATGGAAGCGATTTATTGAATTTCACAATTACGTGATCTGTGGAAATGAATTTCTAAATGATCACCATAGTATTTACAAACTAAGCAGACTACTGAGATAGCTTTTTATGCTCAAATAAATTACTGCATTCCATACAAGTCTAGTTTTTTCATTGGTTACTCTAGTTGCTTTAAAATAGGAGTATTTGTCGTAAACATTTTAATGGCTAAGAAGACTACATTTGAAGCTTACTGAAGTATGAACTATGTTGAAAATTTTCAACGTAAGCCATAGATGTGATGTTCCTGACCATTAGGTGACTTCGTGATCCATTTATGTATAATATCCACTGAAATGAAACCTTTCACAAATAAATAACCAATAGGGTAACTGTAAAGCTTCTGATTCGTGCTTTTTCGTTAATTCTACCCTTCATGTGCATCATTTAAGATGAACAAACTCTTATGAAAGTTGTGTACTTGATAAACTTATTTGTATTGATTTCCTCGGAAATGATCCTCCTATATTTGTTGAGGTAACACACAGGCTATTTATGAATACTATCATATGTGAGACCCACATTTATAGCATCCCTCAAATTATAATAAAAAATTTATCCATGAAATCTGTCAGCAATAACCTTTAAAAGAATTCTTCATATCAGCACACCGTTAACGTACTTTTTTTGCTTATCAGACTCGAATACTATATTTTTCTGGTTAGGTAAAAAGTACTATCTGGTTCCAATAGAAAAAAGCTGTCAAAATCCACCAAGAATGATATCTTGTTAGATAAGGACGGCACTGATACCGAGTGACCGTTCCCCTTGTTTTAGGGCAATATGTTTGGATCAATCTAAATCAAGTACTGAGTTGCATAAATCACCTCAAAACTGGTTAGCTACTTGAGCGGAATTGTAATGTCCTGGATTGAAGGAAGTGTGTACAAGATTCTCAGTTGGTGGTGAAAACTACAGGACCAGATAAACCGTATCTACAAAATTTCACTGTGCCCTACAGTTCTCGCCGAAATTTTATTACTAAGAATTGTGGGCAACTCAACACCAGAAACGTCGACAAAAACAGCAGAACTAGGCGATGTTTATTACTAACATAAGTGTTTGAAAATCACGCAAAACAATCAGAAGTGTTTGTTAAAGATAAACTACAAAACCTTGTTGTATTGATTTCCACCAAGTTCAGTTACTCTTTATGCATACTAATGTTTTTAAGTAGTGTTGAACTGTCATCAAAATTATATTTCAGTAAAAATATTCTAGAGGTTAGAATGGAATTATGATTTTTTGTGTTGCAACTAAAAAGCAAACAGATAATCAGAACTTATTGGAAATTAGTTCACAAATTCTCTTCAGAAAATGTTTATGTGAGAGAAAATATATCAGTTGATTACCTGGATCAAAGAAATTGCTATAAAGTTTGAACTCAAGATAAAAAATATGTAAATTCATGAATATTGTCAGTTTTCAGTTAAATTACTGACATACAATAAGTAAATGTGTGCATCACAACACGTGTTAACTTTAGTAAAGTTTGTTTCATGTGTAAATGAATAGATATGGAAATATTTGAATATTGCAATCTACTATTTTGCAAAATCCATTTTAAAAACAGGAATCAATTAGCCACCACTTAAGGTGTTCGTTAGAGTAAACAAAGACCACAATGTAAGAAACTGTGGATTATGGGTAAGAATATTTGAGATGACTGCTGTTTAGCAGATCAGTATGTATGTAATCAATCGGATGGTGGCTGATTCTGAAATTATGAAGTAGATCGCAGCTGACTGAAAATTTGTCACAACAATATTGTTCACTTTAACCTCAATGATCGCTCTATTTAATATGGATTGAACTATCAGTTGTTATAGTGGTGAAATCATTGGGCACTAGTGACTATTTTTAAATGTGGTTAGTATAAGCTGTAGACTAAACCTGCTGTAGAAACAGTAAGATTCTTGGGATTCGCTTTTACTCATTTATTTCATATACTCCAAAACATTTTTTTAATGACACAGAATTCTGATTGATTTACTATGTTTTAAACCCAATTCTTCTTACAAGGATTTCTGAAAACATTTATTTTTGATGCTTCAGTTAATTTCATTTTTTTTAATGAGAAACATCTTGGACATTAATCTTTGCGTAGGATTGTCACTTGGAATAGGCGTGGTTATGCAGTCGAAAAGCAAATTATTCATCCTTCCAGTGTTCACTATTATCTCATGTGGTTCTGCAGCAGCGGTGAAAATGAACCCAACAATGCGTAACTGAAATCAATTGGATGCCTTCTACATCGATGAAACCAGCTTAAGTAAGGTTGTTTCGGAGCCTCATTTGAAAACTCTAGGTTATCGGAGGCCATCTTCTTGACAGAACACTGATCTTTAAGAAAATGAATTGTATTTTTCCAAGTTTTTTGAATTACATTTGAAAACACCTTGGCAGGTATAACTCACGATGGAGAAATTAGAATTAACAATCCTGACCCCTCTATTCGGAAAAGCAGTTTTCAGACTCCCATTCTTTATGTGACCCAAGCAGCTGAGTAACTGGCTTTTCGCTTCGTTCCTGCACACTTCTAACTTATTGTCTTAGTTAGACTGTTTATGCTTCTTGAAGATGCTTAACAGTCAATCACATCCTTCATTTCCCAAATCCTAATCAACCTATAAATTTATATGAACTATCATTATATTCCTTAAGTCAAGGATATTACTGCTGTTATTTGTCATTGATTGTTTAATGCATGACCTAGTTACTACTGACTGACTAAAATCACTACGATTGACTATTCGTTTGAAGCCTAATAATCAAATGTTTATGAAGCTTTGTATATTACACTAAAACTATATCACAGTTTTCTCTGACAAACGTTCTTTTCGTTGAAGTGATTTTACTAGGATTTAGTTATTTTATTGCCAATATGGCTTTAGTACTATCACATGACCATAACTTCGTATACGCTTCGATGACTAATATCGCCTGCAGTTTTCTCCAAGTTTCTTAAGGCTGTTGTAACTGACTGAAGAGAGTGCAAGAAGAGATTTCCCGCTAATCCTTCATGCATTTGTACATGTGAATAACATGTTCACAACATTGAATACATTAGAAAATACTTTATAAATGGGAAATGGGTAATATGCTTTATAGTTAGATGGCTATCACTGTTGAACAGTACAATATGGAACAATACTTAGCTTTAGGAAATAAGCTGACAAAAATGTTTATAGAATATTACCGTAAAATAATTTTTCAGTAAAATACTTTTTAACATATTTTTACTGAAATATAATTGGCACATCTACATTTCTTTAAGCCGTTTTAATCGAATTCTTCTGATTTCCACACTAAGACTTGAAACATTTTACTTCAGTGTAAACATTTGCTTAGTTTTATTCGGTCGTTCATCAAATGAACTGAAACAGCTTTATAACGACTTTTCTGTGAATTAGTATCATTTAAATGTAGGCAAAAATTGTTAGTAATATGAAAGATGTACAAATTATCAAAGATATTCCTTAGGTGTATCCCAGACCTGCGGATTGTTTGTGATTGGACCAACATTTTGGAAGTAGGTCTTTGTTAATTTCTGTGCATGTATCTTAGACTTATCATGAGTAATAAATGCCTGAAAATCGAATTACCTACATAAGCCATACAGATATCATAATTGCTAAGAAAATCATTTATATACATTTAGTACATGGAGATGTTTTGATGGCGGCCAGTGGTAGAATCCCGAATACACATCTCAGCTTAGTTCGAACTCGTGAGTTATGTGTACTTGCGTCCTACTTGTGACGAATTTCTCACTTAGACTTGAATCTACAACGCACTGCTTCAAAAGCTTTATTGTGATTCACTAGGCTACTGAGCCACAAGAGTTGCATCTTGTGAAACGGGTATCATTTGTTATTTATTGGTGCTCGTAGTTTCATTTTGATTATCATGCTGATCAATTTCACTCACTGAGGAGCAGATACATCTAGCTGATAAGTTCCAAATAGAACAAAGGACACCTTATATTCCGTTAATAGTCACCGCCAGGCAAATGATGTCAAAATGAAACCCGAAGCGATACCAAGGCATCTGTTCAAGGAACCCTTTTGCAAACAGAGGTCGATTAATTCAGTACAGTATGATGACCAATGGAAATTAGAAGCACCAACTAACACTAAGCTATTTTCTTTTATGTATTTGTCAGTGGACAGTTTCCATTTCCGACTAAGTGTTTAACTAAATATTCTCCTTGAAGAGAATAAATACACTACACATTCACTGACTTTACCATTTTACTTTATTTCATTTTAATTGCCTGGGTTTTTTTATTCTTTGTTCTTTACCTGTTAGTTGCTGTTATTGGGTAAAGCAATGGCATCTGCATTATCAGGATCACTGGCAATCATATCATCTTTGCTAGATAGTTGTGTTGATTTAGCCTCCGGTGGAATCATGTGGTATGCATCTCATCAAATGCGCAAAAAGAAACCATACAAATATCCACAGGGTAATTTGTTCTAATTTTGTTACACTGTTGAATTAATCGTATAATAATAAAGCGAAATGTACAAAGTGGACTAACCTACTGTTTTGGACTAATATGTAAAATTTATTATCCAAACAATTTGATTTCAGTGATAACGAAGCGAAATTTTTATCCGTATAAGTGTAAAACTTGGGCACTTTGGTAAAATCTAACTCAATTCCATAAATTGAATAAACAAATCTAATGTAGAAGTTGAATTTTGTCACTGATATGTGCTGCGTTGTATTGAAACTTAACATTTTCAAACTTAGTATGAATGAAGCTTTTAAATAATTTTATTTCTACTTGTCCTATTTTGTATTTTATCGAAAAAGAAAATAACTTGTTAGTTTTACAGTTATATCATGTACTTTTTTTATTTCTCGAAAAAAATGTTTTTTAGTACTCTGCCAGTTAAAAATTCTGAATATTTAAAATGCGTCAAACAACGATGATACTAAAGCATTCTCTTTAGAATTAAAGATTGTTAACTACAAATCTAAACTACAGGAAATGGCTCATAACTCATATGTGCTACAAAGGCTACAAAGTTGTATTTAATATGCTAGAAATTATAATAATACCTATTTGCCTAGGCTAGTTAAGATTAATTTGGCTTGAACCTATAGCCTAGAGATCGGTTCTCAATGATTTGATGCAATGAATTAGTATTTTAGTAGTGCTCTGAGACTGGAAACAGAACAAATCACGCGATTATGAATTACAGTACAAACACAAAGCAGTAATTCAATAAAATATAGTGTTTAAAGGTTATCAATTACAAGTCATATTCCACGCTACTTTCATATTGATAATGAATGGTTTCACAGACACTAGGTCACGACTATTACGTATTCATGCCCTGAGGGAGGAAACTTTTGACCTTAATACCTCAGAGATGATTGCTAGGTTAAGCAATAAGATAAGCTGATTTTACACAGAAGTAATGTGACTTCTTTTGGTGCTGAAAATATGCTATAATCATATGCTATGAAAAACTTACAAGATTAGATATCACGTTTGAGAATGCATGCGACTATGGGCACTGGTGGTATTTGATTTTGATATTCGGGAAACCGTATAAAATTTCAGATCCAGTTTCACTTTGAAAGCAGTGAACTTCCAGGGCATACCACAAAACATTCTAAATTGAAATGATTGAACTTGATTCTTGACGAGGCTGTAGATCTATTTAGACTACTATCACCACCGGCACACCTATACCAGAGTCAAAGTTAAGCTTCAAAACAGAAAATATTTTTCGATCATGTAAATTTACAAGCATCTTTGTTTTCACTATTTGTTGATATGCTAGCACTCGAGTGGATCAAATTGTACGACCTCTATCGGCATATGAGCTCCTACGTAGATGCCTCAATGTCACCTGAAAATTTATTATGGTAATTTAATTCGGCATGGCTACCAGAGGAATTCAGGATGCGCGGTTTTTCCTATTCAGGACTCGTTAGCTGGACAGACTGCACTCCAGTGAGTGATGTTGTTTATACTAGGACTCGAACCTCGAACCCATCGCTTCAAACGCCGAAGCGTTATCCACTAGGTCACGGAGGCACCTCTTGTACAAGGCGTATTAGCCGTTACTATTTGTTGATACACTCATAATTTTCCGTTGTTTTACTGGGTTGAAGTGTTCGACCTCTGTTGACATATTGTCTCTCATGCGGATGCCTCGATATTGTCTTTGGAGGGGGGGGGGAGGCACATCCAGCTAACGATTTCCAAACTGGACGAAACGCACCTCCTGGATTCCTCTGCTAGCCACAACCAAGCAAATTTTCCTTATTTTCCATTACACTTAACGAATATTTCCCGGTGAGTGATGTTATTTTAGTTATTCAGTGGTTTATGGCATCTGAACACTCTCGATCTCTTACATTATATTTAGGATAGCTTCAAACTCCAGAAATATTCATGATCAGCATCTAGATCGCAGACACAAGACTTGAAAAAACGTGATTAGGGAACTGTAATTTCCTGGGCAAGTTTAGATTAAAAGTCGATCACCTGCTCGATGATATAATACTATCAGCGCTCAACGTCACTACTGAATAAATGCCGCTACCATCCTTTACTGATTTATCTTTTTTATCAAAACTTTTTCATACGTTTTAAAACCAAAAAAATTGAATCATTACCAAATGATTGGTAACATGGTTTAAAGCAAGTACTTAGTGTCATGACTTCAAACTCAAAACTTAGTTATCCCGACGATTCATGAACTGAAAATAAACATTTTTCCAGCTCTCTTAATTTCAGATGTTCCTGAGCTGAGTTTGGTTTGTAAATACTGTTCAGTAGTTGAAATATCTCCCTTCTGACCTGTTGGTGATTCTCTTTATCGTTTTATTTATTATTAGGTCGAACTAGGCTTGAACCAATAGCTGTGATCGTGCTAGCCGTGTTCATGGCTAGCATATCTTTACAACTTATAGCTGAGTCTATACAAGCTATAGTTCGTATGTCGCAAAACAAGCAAGGACCCCCTAACGTTAATAATTTAACACTTGGAATAATGGCAGCTGTGATCGGTATGTGTGTATGTATTTGAATGTATACAATGTCCGCCTTTTTATTGTTATTGTTAATGATTAGGTTGAAAATTATACATTGACAGTACTTATTATTATTTCATATGCTCTCACATCTAAATGACATAGTTATTTAACAGTTTTCAAAGTGATGTTTTGATTCATGAAAAGTTGCAGTTGGTCACATCACATTTGACTGAATATATATTCACTCCCGTTGGTAAACTTGGGAAATACAATGTGAACAGTATTCTTGGAATATGATATTTTATTGCACAGGATTTTCACCGGAAATATACTCTAGAAATTAATGACTGATGTATAATTGTTAGCATGCCTGCGATTTTTTGCCATATAATTTCACAACTTGAGCATATAGAATAAGGGATAATACAACCCGGGTCTCATATATACGAATTTGACTAAACAACACACAATAAAACAAGGAGATGAACGTTTTGTAATGGAAGATAGAAATTTATATGTGTCAACAGGTGGTTATATAAATGCATGGAAAGCATACAAATGCCCAGAAAATAATAAGTTGGCAAGATAATATATTACAACAAGGATGATAAATGCAGAAATATAAAGGTCATAGTGACAAGTTTTCATATGGATTTGGGAGGGAGAGTTAGTTTTCTTTGGGAGAATAAAGTCATTCATTACCATGACCGTAAAATAGTTACTACCTTTTCTGTTTAAACATGTAATTTGGGTTACATGCACTTCACCACTGTGACTTCAGCAAACTTATATGTACTTAAGTCTTCTGGCTTTGAGCAATCATGAGTACCCCCGATATGTTTTTTATCCTGTTCCCAATGTGTGGTTGGTTATTGCATCACTGAGGGAAAAACGGATCTCTGTACTCAAATCTTTTTGTACATTAAAAAAATATAGGTAGACAACCATCTGTATATTCTTCGTATATGCATACCTCCACATGCGCTTATAAATTAGTCAATACAAGTGAAAGTATAAAGAGTTGACATCTTGTCTACTTCTGACTGAGTGACTGAGCATTCTGTTTGATTCAGTAGCATTAGTGTTGCAATCTGATAAATCCCTGAGATGGTACCTGTAACCCTGCGGTTTATTCCCCTTCCCATGTTGTCGCCGTTGAAATCTGATCCTCTATACTCGGTCATATTACCTTATTATTCTGTTACTTTGTAGTATTTCTGGATAAATTTCCAGTAAATATCATATGACCAACTTCAGTTCAGCATGAAGCGTCTCTTTGAACCACATTTTCTCACTTCTCTATAGTATGGTGTGCAGAGTGAGTAGGAACTATTATATTTCAGGCAGTGACCACTCTAAGTAGTTTCACGATGAGTATTTCGGTACATTAAACCGCTTTCTTAGCACATCATGCATAGGAGAAAGACCAGTTGGTTACTTTTTCCCATTCCATCGTTAAACTGACGGTGTAAGAAATGCTTGCAAAAATTGTAGGCATTTTCGGTACTTGGTGAAACTTACTATTAAGATAGAAGGTATCATTGACGCGCCTCACCTAAGAGGTGCATATACGAGCTACGGGTTTCAGGAATTGTTGTCACACGTAATATCAGATACCCTCAGATCTTTACCCTTTTCGTAAGTACTCTGACATAATGAAACTTTACAGTCACCTGCCCTAGTGGATACTGGCAACAGGTAAACGTCATCGCTGTTTTAGCTTAGCATGTACGTATGGGGAACAGAATGTAATACATACAGACGTTTTTAAGAAATAAAACTTGACTGCTTGACTAGTTTAGGCACAAAGTAAGATACTCAGTTCCTGAGAAAAATACTGTTACAATGGTTCACAGTTACTTTTTCCATTATTTAATTTACACTAAAATTTCATCATATTTCTGTGCATCATTTATGTAATACATTTTAAGCATATATAAGTGAGTCTGATGATGTTTTAATGTTCTCTCAGACTTAATATTTTGTCATGAATGTTTCATCACGAAGCCTGAGCTACAAATCTTTTCCATCACTACAGCTTATGCTTATAAAAGTTAATATATTTGTATGAACATGCTTAACTCGCAATGGGTTCAAGAACAAGTAACTGATACTCTAGGTAATAATCAATGAGAGCATGATAAGGTTTTTGTTAGATTGATATTATTCATATCAAAATAAAACGTGGTAATGATTGAAGTTTCCATTTCGTAGATAATTATGAGTTTTGATCAGTGGGCATTTTTCATTCATCTCCATGTCTGACAATCGAAAAAATTTCCTTCACTTTCTTGTTATTTTCCTTGTCTCCAGGCGTTAAACTGTGTTTATGGATTATGTGCATCAAATTTGGCAGTGGGATGGGAGTAGATGCTCTTAAGGCTGACCAACGTAACGATATAATTAGTAATGCTGCATCTATGCTATTCGGGGGTCTTGGTGGCCGACTACGTAAGTCACTCGCCAGTTATTATATATATATATATATATATATATATATATATATATATATATAATGTGTCTGAGGTATTGTAATAACTTACCAACAGGATGAAATAATGTACGCTTATCTATTGACATTGTTTAGTGAAATTTAGATCTCATTCATTGCTGCATTATTTGCTTCGTTCGTAAGCTCTTTGTATCATTATGATTCTGTAATGCACTTTTTATATGATATCTCCATAAATTTTTAAAAGCTTTTCAAATTATTAACTGACACGTAATATTCGGAAAACCCATTATCATCACTTTAGAATGATTACTTGACGACAATTAAAAAAGGACTACATTTAGTTGTGCATGCAAACACCACTTGATTATTTTGATCATGAATTGTAGAATGCAAACAGCTTCAACTTGGAATAATGCAGGAACGAAGGCATTTGCAGAATATAATAAAATCATTTTATTTCACGACCCTTCAACAGCTACAAACAGCCTACAATTGAAAAGAACTATTAGTAGTGATAATAACATAACGTACTTTAAATATGTAGAAACAAATGAATATTCGAAATCCATTATTAACAATAAGGTAGTGAGTTGAGGAAACACAGGATTAATAATCGCAAACCTTAATCGGAACCAATGGCAACTTATAACAGGTAAGATAAAGGATTCTGGAGTTGTGGGAAGGGGAGATGCAGCAAGTAGACAAGAGTGTCAAAGAAGAGGTTGCTAAAGAGCTAGTAGGTCACGTAATTGTACGAACAAACTAGAAAAACGTAAGTTGGGTGATTAACACTAAGTTATTAATGAAGATATGATGTAATTAAAGGGGATAAATATATGCATACATATATGCAAAACTATATACACTTACCAAGGTAAAGAAAGGCTAAATGTAGTCTCTTTCTGAATATACAGATCATGTTGAAAATGTTTGATGGCGAGAGTTTCCGCAGATATAAATATGGTGTTCTTTGTTTGTTGATTACTTTGAAGGATTGAGAAGCATCTATTTGGTGTCCATCAGGTGACTTGTGACAGATTTCTTGGAATATGCTCATAAAATCGAGTAGACACTCTTCTTCCAATCCTTTGTTTGTACTTTCTTCCACAAGCACAGATGGGTTGGTATACACAGTTGAAGATGGCTTGAGCTAGGTATTTGTCTACTTTCGACTCTCACTAACTCTTGAGTACTAAATAAAGGGAAGCAGGTTGCTTCTCAATCCCTCCTTTTTCACTCCTATCTGTTTGCTGCATCCCCTCTTCCTACAACTCCAGAATCCTTTATCTTACCTGTTATAAGTTGCCATTGGTTCCGATTAAGGTTTGCGATTATTAATCCTGTGTTTCCTCAACTCACTACCTTATTGTTAATAATGGATTTCGAATATTCATTTGTTTCTACATATTTAAAGTACGTTATGTTATTATCACTACTAATAGTTCTTTTCAATTGTAGGCTGTTTGTAGCTGTTGAAGGGTCGTGAAATAAAATGATTTTATTATATTCTGCAAATGTCTTTGTTCTTGCACTATTCAAAGGCTCCAACTTTTTTGATTCATTTGTTGAAGGACAGGACATGATGACTTAGATAATTGAGAGAAGCAATCCTTGTAAATAATACATGTGATAAACAATTTCTGTAATAAAAATGTATATGCCAAGTGTTTTCAAAACACGAGTAAGTTGGAAAGTTGTTCTGATGATAAAATAGAGGACTATAGATATCCAGAAAGCTACATTGAAAGATACCAAGTTGTGAAAGAAGTTAAAAAGGATGTTATCCCGGTTGAGAAATGGCATGTACTTATTGGGCTGACATTTCTATGAGATGACATCTTAGACAGATTGGCCGAATGAAAGACTTTCGCTATCGAATTGTATGTATTAATGAAGGTTATTTCTTCATATAGCACCACTCAAAACTCATCCCACTCGTAAATGATAGATTATCGATTAGTATCATTTCCAACTGTATTCGTATTCTCATATGTGTTGGTGGAATTTTATGCACTAAACATATCAAAGATAGATTTTAATTCCTGCCAGGTTGTATGCTGTACAGCAATTTATGAGCTAAACTGGACGTCACTTCAACATATATACAGTCTTTCAACAAATAAATCGTTAAGTAAACTAGATTTCAGTTTGCTCTGCTGAATCTGAAAAGACATAGGATCTTTAATATTTGCTGTGTCACATCATCCACTAGATATGCAAAATATTTTCTCTAACAACTGCTAGACGGTAGAAAAATACATCACTCTCATCTCCATTTGTGGCATTCTCCGAAGTTTTATCGGTTGCATGTCACCTCTTTCAGGAAGTACAAATCATGCGCAGACCGAATTGCAACGCTTCGCATCATCATAGAACAGAGCATAGAATGGCAATCAGCTCTCTACCTCAACTTCATCGACTTTGAGAAGGCCTTTGACAGCGTCGACCGAGAAGTAATTTGGAAACTGCTTCATTACTACGGAGTACCGCAAACCTTTATCCGCCTCATTCAACAACTATATGAAGATGCCACATGCCAAGTAATTCACAATGGGAAGCTCAGTGATGCTTTTGAAGTGAAGACAGGAGTGAAACAAGGTTGCCTACTATCCCCATGATATTCCTGATTGTGGTCAACTGGACTGGATCATGCAGCAAACAGTAGGCAGCGAGAAGAGGGGGATACACTGGACTGCGGAAAAGAACCTAGAAGACTTGAATTTCGCCGATGACTTGTGTCTGATGTCACACAAACTCGAAGATCTATAGACGAAAACTAACAAGTTGGTAGAAGAGGCAAGGCAGCGAAGATGGGACTTCAGGTGAATATAGAGAAGACAGAAGTGATGAAGATACCTCACCAACAACTCCAACAACAGCAAACTCCAACCACCATGAAGGGGAGAAACTTAAAGGAAGTAACCTCCTTCACTTATCTAGGAAGCACTGTTTCAACTACAGGCGGGACGGACGAGGACGTCAAAGTCAGAATCGGAAAAGCAAGGCAGGTGTTCATTAACCTGAAACCAGTGTGGAGATCTTCTGCACTCAGCATTCGGAACAAGATACGGATTTTCAACACCAACGTCAAGTCAGTGCTCCTGTATGGTTCAGAGACCTGGCGCGTCACGAAAGGGATTTCCAATAAACTACAGACATTCATCAATAACTGCCTACGCTGGCTCTTTACTGAAGATCAGATGGCCAGAAAGAATAAACAACAAGGAGCTCTGGGAACGAACCAACCAAGAACCTATCACGCAACAAATATGCAGGAGGAAGTGGAGATGGATTGGCCATGCACTGAGAAGGCCGACTGGGGACATCACGCGTCAGGCCAGGCCCTCGAGTGGAATCCCCATGGGAAGTGACGAGTTGGACGTCCGAGGGTGACATGGAGGAGATCGTGCGAGGAGGAAATGAGAGCTTGTGGGCTGTCGTGGAACCAGGTTCAAAAGATTTCAGAGAACAGAGTTCACTGGAGACATGCTACTGAAGCCCTATGTTCCACTAGGAACTCAAGGGACTAATAATAATAATAATTATAATAATAATAATGTCACCTCTTCACTGTACATGCTTTTCTCGACGTATATTTGCTTTGCTTCACTTAATACTTTGGTATTCATGATGAGAAGTTCGTAGCTTAGGTGAAGTAATGAAATAAACTTAACTCGGTATGCTGTGTAGATGCTCTTTTTGCTTTATTGTATGCGTGGCCTACGGAACACCTGTGTATTTGAGGATCTATTTCTTAGTTTACAGATCTGAAAACATTACTCACTTCAAAACTGTTTTTTCAGCAATTCATAGCCGAATTCACGTACTGCTCACACGGCAGCTTTGGTTCAACTTCTTCAAATTTACCATGGTGCATCGAGCGATATGTTACTTGTTTGAATGTAGTCCTGTTTCTGACTAGCAACCGAGTTTGTTGCTGAAAATACTAGGTGATCTTACTGAATCATATTGTTAAATTTCTTCTTGTTTATCTAATTAGTGTGGAAAATATGCTTTTAGTGTGGCTAGGTTATAAATGAGTTCTCGATACTAAGAATACAATTTAACACATTTTACTAGTATGATTTCTTTTGATTCTTAGAAAAATTGTTTCCAGATTATACTTTAGAACGACAATTAATGTTCGCATGTTCTTATGTTAAGAGAAAATCCTGCAATTCACTCATACCTCACAATCTATATCCTGATGCTGCATATATTTTCTACCACTGACAGTCTTTATAATGCAATAACTTACGAGAATATTTCGGTTGGTCGATGCATATTTGTGGTTACTTCTTATGTTGCATCTAGCGTATATGGAAATAAATAGCTAGTTGGGAAGAATATGCATCTTTATGCAATTTGTTTTATGAGCAAAACTACTGACGATTATAAAACACAAACCCATGTGTTTATAATGAAGCTGTAAAAAAGTTCGTTATACAATAGAGAACTAATTACTTCGTCGCAAGAGAGTGTTTCGCCGCAGTAACCTTAGGTTTAAGCTTTACATCACTTGTATGGTCTACTTAACTTCTTTACCACCCGAGATGCCGCTTAAAGTTAAATAACGGTAGTGTTATATCGTACGTTCAGAGCACATGAGTTAATTTTTTCCATTTAAATCATTTTACCAAACCTATATTTTTCGTTAAGTTTTCTTCACTGAACTTAGTTCTTTAATTTTGTTGCTTAAAACAAAAGGTAAGACCGATATTAGATGACAGTTTAACTAGACGTACAACCCACTCTTTTAATGAGTTTATATTGAAGAAATACTTTTAAAGACTACCCACAAAAATTAGACGTTTTAGGTTCAAATTCTTAATTACGTCAAGTAGCTCAGATATTTCGTTCCTCAACATCAATAAGGTAGATATGTAACTTTTGTTGCTCATCACTGCAGTGCCGAAAGTCTGTTGAATAAGCTTGAAATTGAGAATTTGCTAAGCGAATAAGTTTGAAGATGTTATTTAGGAACTTTGAAATGACATTCAGGAAGTCCGAATGAGAAGTCTAAACCAGTGGGACAAAGCAATTCGTACTTGAAGATAGTTACTCAACAATGGTATTTAAGGATGATAGCACTATATCAAAAACTAGTTGGAACAGAAAAATCGGATCATTGGACTCTGGCCTAGTAGCTGAAGAACAGCGTGCTGGCCATGGAACCTGAATTTACTAAGTCCGACCCTCGGCAAGGGCATGAGTACGCACTGCTGAAGAGTACTATACTAGGACGAAACAGATGCCCTATGCTCCTAGCCTTTCAATGGTTCTCCAGCTGAAGTCAATTCATTATGAATACTAACTTTAGATCAACATAATTTTCATTGAGTTAGTGTTGAGTGTAAATAGTCACTTAATTAACCTTCTTCTTTACACAGGTTTGCACGTCTAGTTATCCAGTGTCTCATATTATAACTTCAAGTGATCAAACGAATTTTTAAATCGTTCTAGAGTAATCTTTTTAGATGGCTAACCGATCCATTCTATTTTTCAGTCTTCAGTAAACGCGAAATACACAAAGTTCTGGTTACATTGAGTATATCACTAAACCTGAAATGCTTAGGGATGTACATAGCATATGTTTAAAGAACTTCATAGTAAAATATTACAGTTTTCCTGTGAACAATTGAAGTCATGTTTAAAGATATTATAACACTTCAAGACTTGGATTTTTTTGAAGTAAAAATGATATTGATAAGTAAATAGGTGGTTTTCGGGACATTGAACCTGAGCCTGATTAAGCTAACCAGCTGTGAATAGTCATGTCGACTTTGGGGTTTGTAGGAATTTATTGATTTTAAGTTGATATTCATCATTAACTTCGATAGGTGATTCCTGAAGTTGCAATAAGAAGTTACAACCGGTTAGGCAAACCAGGTGAATGCGAGGAAAAATACTTAACAATGAAACTGGGTGATGGTCACGCTACATCGTAAACTGACAGAAGTAAGAAATATGAACCACTATATTCCGACCCAGTGACTCTTTGGTAATATGCTGGCCGTGGCACCTAACGTTCCCGAGTTCGATTCCTGGCAGGGTCATGTATGCGCACTGCAGAGCGATCCCATACTAGAACCAAACAGCTGTCTTGTACTTCCAGGTTTCTAATGTTTCTACGAATGATGTCAATGCATGATAACTACCAACTTGAAGTGATTTTGTTTCGCATTTAGTCATTGAAACGACCTTTAGTTATGACTATATTTATTTTGTTATAAAAAATTATTTTCATTTTAGGTTCTGAATTGTAAAAATTACAAATGAGCATAGTGCTTGAAAATATCTGATTTTTTTTCGTATTCCCATGTTGTGCTTTACTAAACCTGCACTGGTTTTCAATTATACTTTAAGCCCTTGAGATTATACGTCTTTGAGATTTTTCTTACTTTTCCGTTTTGCGACCTGGATTGTATAGTTTTGAATTCTACGGGGTTGTATTAAAATAGATTCAGAAATACAAAATCAAAAGGTTGAACAGTTTCAACTTTTAACATAAGGGTGATGTTGTATGATTTAGCCAACTAATCTTCTCTTGGATTCTGCTTCTAGTTAGGGTCAACATTACTGTGTTCGCTCTCCATAAAACGTTACTAGACGTTAGCTAGTGCTCTTAGGATCCTTCGGGTTTAGTTTCCCATACAATATATACCGTTATCTATCCATATGCACTAAAACAGGGCGAATATTGATCACATTGCTTAACTGTTCATTCTTTTTTGTATGAAGAAAGAACTTCAGAGTCGATCTGATGATGTGAGTAACATTTATGATTGTCAGAGATACGAAGTAAAGCAGTTAAAGGTAACTCCCAAGAGAATCTCTTAAACTCGTTGCTGTCCTCACATTCCAGTGCCGAAAAGAAAATGTAAAGAGTTGTCGTTTCGTACACTTATATTCAGGATGCTGACCAGCGAAACGGTAACAGCATCCCGATTAAAATGGTTCTAGAATGCAAAAGTTATATATCTTCAAGTACGAATCTTCTCAGGTGTCTTACTTATTTTATGCTCCAGTTGACGTTTCTACCGTCAAAGATATCCATTTTAAATTTTTATCAACACATTTTAACACCATAAACAATAGATTTCAGAATACATTTTTTATTGAAATGTTTGTGAAATAGTTTTCTTGTCTTATCTTTAACTACAGCTGCCCTACTAGGTGAAAGTAAGTGTTCATCATCAGTTGGAAACATTTTTTTTCTGCTACCACTTCCAACTTATTTACTTAACACTTTTGTCTCGAAAAACTCATGTACACATTTCTTTGTTTTGCTTGTCCTACATTATAACACTTGTGCATGCAAGTTAAAGATGCATGCATCATATTCCATCTCATCTCAATACTCTATGAGAATGCATCTTCTTTTCCGACATTTATCCCAACATGTCGTTTACTTTATTCATATTGTCAAACACTGTTTTTAGAAGCGCGCAAAAACACCTCATTGTTTTCATTTTAATTTTCCATGATTTATATATATATATATATATATATATATATATATATATATATATGGGCGAAAAGGAAACTTTGAAGTAATATGTTTTTAGATAAAGCGTTAGCTCAGATAAATACCAATTCTTAACTATTAAACATCCTATCGAATGTCAGCATTTTTTTGCAAATTCGAATGAATGAAGACATTTTAGGCGGATAAACCTAACTTCTAAATAACCTTACTTGACCTAATCTTAACATCTGTTAGTGACCATGGAGAAGATAATATCCACGAACTCAGGCATATAACGTCAAGAAAATGCTTTGTTTAACAGCATAGACAGATGTCTTTTTGCTGAGTTATTCCAATAATCTTTCAGAGCAATGCTGTCAACTTTGAACCTAAGGTTGACAAAAGGCTTTTCAAAAGTCATAAAAACACCTTAATTACTCCTTACAGGTAGAAAACTTCAGCTCAAACCTTTTATTCAGACAATCTGTAATCTAATAACAGAGAATACTGTACATCAAGACATCTTGTGAGTTATTGTTTGTAGTGAATGGATCAGTAGGCGTTCATCTCCTCTCACAATTAAAGGTAGAAAATGATTACTTTCCAGTTAATAAACCGTTTTATTTTTAAACACTGACCAGTGAAATTCGACTGTTCTTAAAAGGATTATTACTCTACATATAGTGAATTTTTATCCGTGCTTTGATTTTTTAGTCAGGGTAATTGTCTTATTCAGTCTGTCATCTTACTTACCAAATTCTAATTAAACTTTTCTTATAAAATTTCTTTCATAAGTATTTTCGTTACATTTGAGCGATGCATTCTCCCTCCAATAATAAGAATAATGTATCTCACCATAAATGGAACCCAAAAATACTATCTTATGTATCACTTACTAACTTTGCCAAGAAAAAACTGAATTCCTACTCTCTGACCTCTTTTGTTACTGATGCAGTCTAGTTATATCTTATATTTGTAAGATAGTTCATTTACCCGGTGAAGCATTTATTGATTGTGTAACCTTGGAGCTAACTTTTAGTGTTTTGTTGTTTTTCGGTATTTCTAACTCATTAAAATACTTCGCATTACTTCAAGCATGTTGATATCAATGTATGCCGTAAACACTGATTTATATATATTTCTTGCATCATCAATTTTGTATTTTTTTAGCGGACGATTACCAACATAGTAAATATATTCCATCCGGCTGATTATTGTTGGTTGTATTGTCATACTATGTTTTACTCTCTCCTCGAAACAACAAGGTTTATTCTTACTTCTGATGCCTGCAAAATTCCGTTTCACTGGCTCTGAAAAATACATCTCATAATAGATCTTAGACATTTTCTATAGCACATAGTGGTACAGTATTAGTTATGATATTTTTAAAGATGTAATTTATTACTTATGATCATATCGATGTAGTCATATATTTCCCAACACTTGGTTGTCATAATTTTGCTGTTTTTTGCTCTTCGGCTGCAATATTGATTAAATTGTCTCCGAAAACGGTGTTACATCTTCTTAATTGCAGTTATTATGTGCTGATTGAATAATTTCATCGTAGTTCTTTTTTATGTCTCTCACAGTGAAACTACTATTTACTGATGACGATGAAGCTGTGTCTCACAGGTTCCAGGAGTTGACTTTAAACCAGTGTGTCATGAATTCGAACCATGTTCCATCTACTGAGGTTTGGCCAGCCAGGTTAAATTATTAGCCTTACGCAATAGGTGTGGCTCACTGCCTACTGCACGAATGCGTACAAGGTGGCTTAGTGGAGTTTGATTCGACTAATGACTTTTTTTAACGAAGTGTATTGCTCATAATTATTTCGGCAACGAATTGTAGCTGAAAATTCATCAGTAAGTTATCTCATCGCACTATGCGACACATAAAAAGAACTATGGTGAAATCGTACCCTACTACAGTGTTCAAGTTCTCTTCTCATATTATTGAATGGATAAATAAACCTATCAATATTCACTCTCTCTTTGCACTTTTGAGTTTACAGCACTCCTACTCCCCACCATCCAGTTATACAACTGTTTCACTGACTACCAAGAAATAGATGAGTCTTTCTTTCAACTTTTTATGGGTAACTAGTTGCACCGAAAACGTCATTCAACAGATAATACCATATCATCGGGTTTTATTAAATAAAGAAGCTTTGTGTCGAATGAAATTCATCCATCGTGCCACCATAATCCGACATTTATTTACTTATTTTGTACTGATAAGATGGAATATGAACCAGTTACTTTTAGAAGTATATACGTACTCGAGAAACTACCAACCTGATGGCATGTCAAAGTCAGATTATAGAATAAACTGCTTTCAATTTTTTGTCTATTCATTGTCTGTTAATTCTTCAAGCATAACCTCTGTTAAAGTGAGTGTTTTATGAAAGCTAATGTTATATTCACTCGGTTATGAAATTTCATGTTATGCGTCCGACGTATACATATATAGGTTAATAGGGATTTTATTCTTAAAATACCATTCATCATGGACTGACATCACTCAGAGAACCGATGGAAAACTAAGAGCCTTGGGCAGACTTTTCGCCCTTGTATGGGACTCATCAGCAGTAAGCACCCACGACCTGGCTAGGAATCGAACTCAGGACCTTCAGATTTCATGGCGAGATCGTTAACTATTCAGCCAATGGGTCGGAGTTTAGTGGTTTGATCCCTAACCGGGTCGCGGGTGCGAGCTGCTATGTTTCACACTAGGGTGAAACGGCTATTCAGTGCTTCCAGGTTTTCAGTGGTTCTCCAGCTGATGTCAGTTCATAATGGATGCTATCTTATATATATATATAATTATTTTTGTCACTTGTGTGCACCACTCCCAATTAAACAGATGTTTTCGTGCATATATTTTAATAATGCATCTTTGTTTGCATCATAACAGACATTTACTGTGATAAACTAATTTACGGATCATTCTACTTACAATCTAAAACATATCGTGCAGAAGATATCACAAGAAATATGCAGTAGTTTTTACCTTAATTGCATGCATGATTTAATGAATAATTTTCAGTCTTCTTATTTCTATTATCATTTGTCGATTACTATTTATGTGAGTTTCATTAATCTTTGAAAAAACTGACTATGGCTGACAGCTGACTATTATAATGATTGCTGTTTGTCCCTTGAGTTTCTAGTGGAACATAGGGCTTCAGTAGCACGTCTCCATTTCACTCTGTTCTCTGTAGTCTTCCTAACCTGGCTCCACGACTGCCCACAAGCTTTCATTTCTTCCCCACTTAATCTGCTCCATGTCATTCTCGGACGCCAAACTCTTCGTTTCCTATTTGACTTTCACTCAACGGCCTGGAGCGTGATGTCCCCGAATAGTCTTCTTAGTGTATGACCAATTCATCTCCACTTTCTTCTACATATTTGTTGGGCAATGGGTTCTTGGTTAGTTTGCTACCAGTCAGAGTTCCTTGTTGCTTATTCTGACCATCTGATCTTCAGTACTGAGTGAGCGCAGGGGCAGCTGTTGATGAATGTCTGTAGTCTGTTGGGAATGCCTTTCGTAACGCGCCAAGTCTCAGAACAATATAGAACCA
Organism: Heterobilharzia americana; assembly: GCA_944470555.2. Lineage (NCBI taxonomy): Eukaryota > Metazoa > Platyhelminthes > Trematoda > Strigeidida > Schistosomatidae > Heterobilharzia > Heterobilharzia americana. The sequence goes on along the minus strand of OX104129.1, from coordinate 51,308,048 downwards.
TATAGGGATGTTGCCTAGTGTCTCCCATTTTTCCTGATAGCTAACATGAAGATGTCCTTTGTAGTTTCGTCCTTCAGTCCAGTTTCTGTTCTGGGTGTTGAACTTCAACTGTGGTCTATCACCAACTTTTTTGAAGGCTTTTAACTTGGTTTTGAAGGTGGGTTCCATACATTAAACAGTCAGTAATCTCCCCGTCTTGATCTGATCTTGTGTCCAGTAGGCTGACTGCATCTCCACTTTCTTCACATTGAGATGAAGTCGATCTGATTTTAGTGTGTCAGGTGAAATCCATGTTGATTTGTGAATATCCTTGTGTTTGTACACAATACCTCCAATCACGAAATCATTAAATGCGCAGAGGCCTACAAGCAGTTCTCCATTCTCATTCATCACTTCATCAAGTGCTTCTCGACCCATAATGAGTTCTTTCCCTGTATTTGGCATTCATATCACCCCATCCACTAGAATTTTGATGTCGCCAACTGGACTGGGGTCTTGTCTAGTACTGATTGCAGTTGTCTGTCGAATTCCTCCTTCTTCTGTTCATCTCCATTATCTGTAGCTGCACAGCGTAGCATTGTATGATTGTGACTTTCCTTCCTTTTGAGTTGAATCTTGCTGTCATGACCCTGATGCTGGAGGAGATTGGTTCCCACTGCATGAGAGCCTTCAATGCTGTTGGGGACGTCATGACAGCCACTCGAAAACTCAGTGTGCTCTTGGTTGTCGTCTGGGTGACAATATCGAAGTAGATTATTGACACTCCTCTCCAGTTGACAGTTTGGAGAGTCCACTTCCATTCTATCTACTCTCACAGATTCGTAGCACATCTATGCCATACCTTCTCATCTCCTTCACAATCTGGGCACCCTTGCAAGGTTCAACCATTGTGCAGACATTCCATGTCCCCATTCTCACTTTCGCTTTCATTGAGACATTAGAAGATGTATCGGTCAATTGGGTTCCCGAAGGCTTTCACCAACCGGCATCATTTCGTCTCTTCGATTCCAGTGAGGAATAAGTTTATTTTTATTTTTAATATTTTCTTTGTGCTTACAAGTTTGTTTAGCTGTTAGATTTGTTTTCCGTGTTGGGGTTGCTAGCCCTATGCCCAACCTTCCTTCTTTATTCGGGCTTAGGACCGGCCAGATACTATTGAAGTAGTTAACCAGGCGAGGTTGAAAGCTGACTATGTGAGGTATATAATGAGACCAGACATGATGTGTTTGATATAAGTACTTGCTATGTATTCTCAGTAAATAAGAATAATTCGACATGAAATAACTGGCCATTGATTTTCCTTGATAAATGAATTCACTGATTTGTAGGAGATTCAATGATGTGTGTAAATTTGACATTAATCAGAGAACCTTTGGAAACCTGAGAGTACCAGAGAGATGTGTCGTTCTACTTCGGAACTTCTCAATAGTGCATACCAGTGACGTTGGAAGGACTGTAAGGTCTCATAGTGATCTCAGAACCATTCAGTTACTGGTTCAGAACCGACTGGCTTGCGCATTCCAGCTTCTCTCGACTCTTGATATAGCACGACCATATTCCAGTACCCCATGGTTCTCAATGCTTGCTTTGTTGATGTTGACCCATGGTCGAAACCTGTTTGAAATTTATGGATCAGATGGTTTATGTGTTAAATTTCGCGAATTCATGCCAAGGATTTGAATCTGGCATTTTGTCCATTAATTCAAGAGACTGATAGACGTTTGGTTTATTGAAAAAAGAAGAGGCGATGGAGTGAAAGAAAGTTGATTTTTCAAGTCAGCTATATGAATATACGATTGTATATATTTTCAATGGCCCTGGTTATTTCTACACCGTTGCAAAAGGCGTCTGTACATCGATTTTAACTTTCTAACCATTTGATTTCTTGAGATTCCCGGGTAAATCTGATTGGTTTACAACTTCAGGCTCTTTGTAAAACCTTGACTTTATTACCGTACAATATAGCACTGTAATCGCGTTTTATCTTCTAATGATGAAAACGTTTTGGTTACTTTCTTCATTGTTTTTATTTGGTTATCTAATTTCACATCACTGTATGCTGTATACAATTATATATGTGTTAACTTACCGAAAACTCAGCTCTTTTTAAAAAGAAAGTGAATGTTAGTGTTCAGACAAGTGCCAAAGCATTAGGTCTAGGTCTTGCTAATTGGCCCTTACCATTTAACTCATAAAATGAAGTGGTATAGGTGGTCACTATGTAAAGTTCTCACTAAGCAGTTTTTTATTGTTTGCACTTTTAAAGAATATGCTTAACCTTATTTTACCGACGGTGGAAAACAAGAAAAACAGTTGAAACTTTTAATCCATTTGTTTTTCATTTTCACAATCAGTCGTTAGTGGATTGAAAAGATCAAGTAGAATGTGCATCAATGAGTGTAATGACCATGTCAAAAAGCATTTAATTACCTAGGGATTAGTATTTCCATGTTTCCAGTAAACTAAGTAAATTCTTTAAGCTACAAGCATCCCAAATTATATGTAGTTAATTTTCCATTTTTCTGATTTCCTTAACTTAATTCAATTACTACATTATTGAGATAGTTTCTTTTTTACACTACACGGGTTGCTATTGGCTACAGATGATTTTATGAACAGATCTAGTCGTGTTGAATTGTGTTTTTTTCTTTGGAAGAGGTTGGCCATTAACTAACAAATTATTAATATACTTGATATGTATACTTATCAACACATGAGATCACTGTTCTTCCTATTTAGCATTTTTACGTTAACCGTATTTGAGAAACATAGCACATTCAGAAAACTTCGAAATTTGTAATTCCTCACCATATATATATATATATATATATATATATATATATATCATATGTTTTTTCACACCTAATTTACATAATCGAAAATTCAATGAATGACTTATTGCAAAATACATTAGCATGTTCATACGCTGAGTTGTCTCTCGAGATAAAACTTTCACTCTAAAACATTTCATTGTCAGACTAGTCTTTATCACAACTGTAATTCAATATGTCAGTGAAGTAGGTTAGTAAATCATCTCCTTCTAATAGGTAAAAATGATTTAGGTTGAGCCTAAAATAATTAAACTCCAGAAAGCATTAACTATCATACCATGGTGTTAGCAGTCAATTAACAAAGCTCAGGGGAGATTGTCCATTCTGAATCAACTTTCGGTTTTGGTTACATGGTTCTATTGAGATCAAATATTTACTCGTGCTCACTACTGTTTCGTTCATGACAGTAGTCATAAAGTAGTGTTAACCCGATGTCAGAAGACACCAGTATGAATTCTAAAGATTTGTGTGCATTTCTGAAATAGATTGTATAATTAGATACATGTTATTTTCGTAACAATTTCAACGTGTTTGAAGAGAAATAAGTCAAATGTTTTACACAATAGTCTAGCCTGAGCATCTTCACCGAAATAATGAAAATTATGTAATTGAAAACACATCAGAGGTCAAAGACGTGTACTCAATCTGTTTGACCAATGCTGCCCGTAAAATCAGTGTTCTCAAACTATGATAACGAGTTGTTCACTGTGAAATTTTATGCAATATGTTATGTGGTAGTTGCGTTCTTATCGTTATTCATATCATCCACCATTGAAAATATGTGACAAAGAAAATCACACGTGACATCTCAGTCCCCAAGTAATTGTATATGCATATATTAAGGAGAACGGAATATCGATGTGTATATCATTTATTGTTTCGTGTGAGAATCAAATAATAATAAAAATTTCGATTTTATAGTTTGTTAGTATAAGGTGAAGAGGTGACGGTATCCGTGTAGTTGGGTCACAGGATGAGACTGTATACCTTCTTGGTTTTAAAAAGCCTGGATATGCATTCCGTTGTCTTCTGAAAACCAGTGCATATTTGTCCCTTTAAATGACGAATATATCATTCCATAAAATAGAGATCAATAACAATGGTGACGGTAATTACTGTAGTAATACATAAAGTCGACTCGTTTAATGTGTTGTTGTTCTTGAAAAGGTAGTGAAAATTAAACTGATGACAAGAGTGAATGCAGAAGTCATTCCTCCCACTTATTGATTAGTAGTTGCTAAAAGACAGCTAAGTGTAGTTTAAGTCTTATGTTCAACTTATTTTGATTTGTTTATCTCTATATGTAGTATTTCAGCACCCAATCTTTCCTGATATGACCCGAAACCTTTTGTAGAACTTTGATTCCACCAAAATCAGTTTCATATTCTATTTCTATTGAGTGTAGTGCAGTTAGCAATTCGTTGTCTACTTCCTTAACGCCTTCAGATATTTTGGGGATCTCCATTAGACGTAATTCACATCGACTTACCCTTAAGTTTACTTGCCTGAATGTCATGGATATACTTCCGTTGGTATTAATTCGGTGTTTACATCTTTAAACTTCATAAAGATAATGTGTGAAGTATTCCTTGCATAAAATAAACACTCATACCATAGGTGATACTGTTTGGTGATTGAAGGTGAAGCGATAATCTTATCCTCAGCAGGATGCGAACCAGCGACATCCAACTTACTGACCTGGTGTCCTGCCAACTGAGCTACGAAACCCAACTGCAGACCATGTCTAACATTCAATCCGCAGCTGAATCTTTTAGCTCAGTTGGCAGTACACCTGGAGGTTGCTGATCTAAATCCAGCCGCTATTGGAATTTTCATTTCACCCTCAGTCATCACCCAGAATCAGTGCAAATCTACAAAAACTACGACTATCTCAGATAGTCAAATTCTTATCATAATTCTTAAGAATTCTTTTTAGTTTATCTGAACTCTCCTGACGGTGTGAAATTACCATAATGATAATCTAGATCTTTGAAGGAATTCAACATTCATTGTCTTCACCATCATGATAACTTATGTAGTGCTGTTGTCACTTTAGGAGCAAATTGTCTCAAGATGTGTTATTGATTATATTTATAGATAAGATGGTAATAAATGAATTATGCGTGATAAACTATACAGTTGTATAATATTTTCTTCATAAGAAAATAGCATACAGATTCGGAATCTTTATCAAACTGTTTTACCCGAACGAAGGTTGAGGTTTTCAAACTCGGTAGAGTTCTTAAATGTAAATGTGCTTATATTTCTTGGATTTTAGTGAGTTACTAGTTGGACTGAAATGAAAGATTCAATTTTTATGATTGACTACGTTTCTGTGACTATTAGCCTATTAAACTTCATACTGAAATTAGTGCTGGTGATGTCGTCTAGAAAGAGGATGAAAGCTTCACAATTAAACAACCCAGCTGAGAGAACACAATACAACTAAGACTATTGGATTTAAAAGGAATGCTAACTACTCTTTTCAGTAGAATATGAAAGACAAGTGATGTTGTACTTTCTTACATATTTGAAATGTTTAACGGCAAAAGTGTCTAATATCTAATATAAGCACGATAGTTACATCCCGTTCTCTGAACTGTAATACACTATGATAAATGGTTCACCGTAAGGTTTTTAATGTTGGAGACTTCCGAGAATCGAATGATTTTAGGAAAACTCATGAGTATAATTGCTCATTTCAGCTTTCGGTAACCAGTTACAAAGTACATATTATCTGAAGCTTGTAGAAATGGAGTTGTTGTTACGACGGAATTCTAGATAGCCAAACTAAATTGTGGAGAATTGCAACAAATTGAGATTTATCTGTCTTTAACTAAAAGCAGTGCCCTGTTTAACTGCTTTCTTGACTGTCATAAACATTCTCTTATCAACTGTCTCCCCGTCTGGTTTGTAGTTAATTCAGTATATTTGCTTTTTTTTACGGTGAGCTTTTAATGAAGTATTTTTTTGATAAAAATTGTACAATATGAAATCTTTATGTCTTCTGATTTTAAGCATCTCATCAGTCTATTCCTTGCTAGATTTTATCTACTGGTAGATTAAAATTTTTTTTCATGACTTCGGTTCACTTCGAAGGTTTCTATGTCTTGCTATATGTATGTATCTCTGGTTCATTCGAAGCCTAGCATTAATTACTTTCTTTCTAAACTTTCAAAAATGGATTGAGATAGATAGTTTGTGACATTATCTTATGGCAAGAGATAAACCTGTGTTGATTATTGATTTCTGGGAGTTTATTGATTTTAAAGTACTTTTTCCCCAACTGATGTCAGTTCGTAAATAAAATTATTCTGAAATCCCTTTTACTTTAAAAACAGTTGGTAGTTAAGTTGCCGTGCAGCTTATCAGGATACAACTTTTGCTATACAATTAAGAAAAGAGGTTTTTGGCAATCCCATCACTGTATTTGTTATTTTCCCGCTTGAATAGTAAGATATAAATATCCACATTGAAATTTAGTTATGTATAGTAGTGGTACAGTTTTCATTGTTACTATTCGTCGTGTCAATATTTAGTCCGACTATCCTTCTTGTATAATAATGTCTGTCTTTTGTTGCACGTGGTGTAGAAAGTTCCTATTCCTTTTTATTCTTTCACGTGAATCATATCTTCCTTTTCTTCAGATGGCCTAAATACTAAACATACATGCTTTTCTATGGTATATTATGATTTTTAAATGCATGTTATTCATCTATCATCCTGTATAAACGTGTTAATACTGTCATAAATCCATGATAATTGTATGAACTCAAGCTGTTTGGTTGTTTGATGGTTTACCGTGGTCATAATATCACGAATTTATGACATTCATACACATGAATCACATGCTCATACTCATATTTTAACTTGCTGAAAGCAATCCACAATTTATGTTTTACGTGCATTTTTCCTCCATAATAAATATTTGGAAAAATTAACCGTAATATAATTAAAATAGTGATTAAGTCCGAAAAATTTGTTTCACCTGTTTACCTATAGAACAATATGAAAATCTCAAATATTTGGATCCTATCGGTGCTGTTCTAATCGGTACCTATATTCTATATTCATGGTATCATCTTGGTGCCGGTAAGTTGTTGGTGTGTAAATTAACCTTTCCCGGTAAAATTATAATGCAGTCGTGATAACTAGTTGGCATATTTTCCACATATGAAAGCGTTTTTTCTTCAAAAAGGATCTCTTGTTTAATCGACGTTCATTCAGTAGATGGGCTTGCCAAGTTGGGTCATCTGTGGCTCCCACTGGCGAGATATTCGACTATCAATCAAAGGACGTGTATAATGCATTGTGGTTTGTTTCGTCCTGTTGTACGGCTATGAGGCACTTCCGTTGTGGGTAGAAGACATGAAGTGATTACTAAGTTTTATGAAATCACTGCGAGGTGAATGTTGAGGTCAGACAAAGGAAACTAGGCCAAAAAGACAAGTCGATTGATGAGGTTGTGGACCTTTGTCGATTGAGATGGCTTGGACATGTACCGCACATGCTGAGCCACCGGATGACGTCCCATGCTAGAGGAAGTTGGATTAGGTTAGAAGAGGGTTCATGTTGGCCAGATCAAGACTTGGGACCACTTGGTGAAGTCTCTAACTGTTAGTATAAGCCATTTGGGATGATGTCGAATACCTGACTGGAGTCCCGGAGACGAAAAGAAATGAGAAGTTGAGGATTCTTGGTGACGTGACTGAAAGGCAATCACAATGGCCCAGATGTATTCACTCCTTGACACCAAAAGGTTCAATATTCGCACTAACCTTTATCTATAAATTGTTGATTCTGTCAAAGAAATTTGTTTGATTTGATATCACTCATTCTCTATCAATCTGATCTTTGTGTACTTCTATAAAGTGTCACAACTTGAGCTGTTGCACCTTTGTGAGAGGTTCTATGTTAGTTTTGTTAGTCGGTAGATTAGCAGTGGTGATGAGTGATGGAACATTTGATGTCTATTAGGGAACAGAAATCTATTTTTAGTGATTGGTTTTGTTATGATTATCTCCAAAATAGGTAATGTTTTGTCAGTCACTAATAATAATGTTATAAAAGTGAAAACATCATCTACTGGAAAGCAGGTACATCTAGCTGACGAGTCCCAAATAAAGTAAAACACGCGTTCTGGATCCTGCTGCTGGCCCCTACCTATCATTCATATCAAATTCAAAGATATTGGCAATATCCAGGCATCCGCACAGAAGCCCATATGCTAGTTGTGGTCGATCAGTTTATTCCAATCAACGTTGAAGACTCATAAGCTGTAACATCAAAGGCAATAAAATAAACGTTAATACAATGACTTAATATTTATCACTGCTGACCAATTTGGGCGGAATTGATTGGTCATGTTTGGAATGTTAGGTTCTATACATAAACCTTGGTAATGCTGGCAATTTCCAGCTGATGAGTTCCAACTTAGGAGAAACTTACGGGCTGAATCCCCGTCCTAATCATTATTCGTCACCACCATCAGGGTTGTAAGTCCAAATGAAGAACTCAGTATGATACATCGACAAAAAACAAATATTTTATAGATTATGTCTTTCAAATACTTTATGGCAATTAGTGTCTCTATTGTAACAGCTGCATTCAATATATCATGTTCGGATGCAGTGTAAAATTTACAGTATGCAGCATGTTAACATCTGTCATTGGAAAAAACACCTTAAATCATAATAAAATAGTACTTGAATAACAAGGGTAACGGAAATGACAAATAACTGAAATAACAGCAGGTTTAGAATAACTATTCACCGATTAATCCGAGTATTCTGTTGAAGAACCTGTGGCTTACACAATGAAACATTTAGAAAAATCTTGTTTTGATTTTATAAATATGTTAGGAACATATTCAATAATTTTGAGACGATTTAGTAACTACTACTAAGGTTTCAGTTCATTTTCACTTAAAAAATCCCTTTTTTGACGTAATAAATGTGCGAGATAAGGCATAATTAGCATAAAGAAGATACAATAGTAACGGTACAAACGCTAATGAACATGCACCTTGTTCACAATAGATAATAACAAGGAAAAAGCTGTGAATAGATTGCATGCCTATTACTAACTATAATAATTTGCAGCCGAATACTCGCAAACAGTTTCAAAGCATTTTGATTACATTTTTCATTGAATCAAGGTAAATAAGTGAATATTTTGATAAAATTATCTGACAGGAACCTTAGATTGGTTCAAAATCACTTTCATTTATGGAGTTTAACTTATTTCAGGTATTTTAGTACAATGCAAAGTAATACTCTGATTGGATAGAATTTGAGTACAAACTGCTCTGTGTATGTTAAATAACATTCTGATTTCACAAAATTTAATTTTATCGTAAACTGTGTAAAATTTAAAACGATGAACAACCTCTCTGCTGATTAACATACCTTGTATTATTTCAGTTCATTATAGTTTAATTATTAATAAAATTAATTTCACAAATCATAATACAAACCATTCATTAACATCAATTTATCACACTTTTTCATTCGATATGAAGTGTAAACAGCTGGTAAAAATAATTAACTAATCACCAAATACTATGGAATAATTAACGAACTGAATTCTGCATTGTTAGTTTGAAGAGGATTACTGTGGACCCGTTTGTCATTATTTTCCTTATATAGAACAACTATGTTTCATCAAACCATTTCAAATATCAGTGTCCCTCATCCATTATACCATTGAAGGTAGTCATCAAAGCGAAAGTACATTACTGTAGTGATAAAAGGATGAACTTTCATCGTAAGAATTTTCTAAACTGATTTGGTTAATAATATGGACGTAATATTTTCGCAATCCATGATAAACTAAGATTATAAACATCTGGACCATAATTGCTGCGAATGTCTTCTAAAAAGTCAAGCACTGAGTCTAATTTAATCATCAAAAGAGTATATTTAGTATAATCTCAGTGTGTTTAGAAAATCAAGACAAGATTCCTATTCAGAATAAAATTCCATATATTCTGCTGATGAAGCTGTGCCTTACACAGCGAAACGTTCAGAAATATCGTGCTCTGATTTTCTAAACACGCTAGGATTATATTAACTATAATCTTATAGTGATCCAGGATGAACACTTTCATAAGCTATGAAATTGATCTCCTCTATATATAATGGCTGATTTGTATATTTTTTCTCAAAATCACGGCCTAATTTCATCCTACTTATCATGAGAAGAATTGAAAATCACAAGTTAGACCACAACATAAACTGAAGACTGAGACTTTTTTTTATTCTGTTTGACTTACGATCCAAAACAAGCAAATGTCATTTTCAATATGATTATTTTGTTGTGAAAACTTTCTTATCATAAATATTTTTCGACGTAATGCATACAGAAATTTGAGTTCCTTCTGTGACAATTGAATACAAAGATACTTAAAGCAGTAAATGAGTGAAATATAATTAGTTAAATATTATTGTCTAAAATTATATATTTTTGAAAGTGTGTTGGCTTCTTAGAAATTAATAAATATGTCGCAAAAGTTGTTTTATGCGACCCTGATATTTTGACAGACCTTCAGTTACTGTTACTTCTCATCTGGGCGTATTTTCAATTTCTTATATTTGTTAACCAGAAATAATTTTTCCTTATATGTTTCACACGTTATCATATATTACTTTTCTAATAGAATAAAGCTACTTTCAAATATGCTTGTATTCACTTTAGAACAAATACGTAATTTAGCCGGTCATACAGCTGATCCACATTTCATTCAAATGATTGCATTTGTTTGCCTTAATTATCATCCACTAATTGAAAGACTGGATACGATCAGAGCATTTCATTTCGGAGCTCACTTCTTGGTTGAAGTAAGTTGTGATTTAAAAAGAAAGCCTACTGTTATACATTCTTTGACTGTTTCCATAAACTACTCTGAATCATTTCCTTCAAGTGACTGTGTGTTACAAATTGATTATGGTTCTGTTTGTCGTATTCGTTGTGTCACCTGACTATTTGTTTGAAAGTATTGCCTAGTGGTAATTATACACATTCATAGAAACACCTCTGTGAGCTGAATGATCAACTAAAATCAAGTCATCATATACGTTTTAAATATATACTTCTGAGAAATCTCAATATTAAAGAGGGTCATTTCTAGAGTCTATTCACTCCTCCGTTGGTTTCTGTTCTTATAGAAGGTACCCAAAGACATTTTCAAAGGAACTACTTTGTGCCTGCCGAAATATTACAGATTTTTTTATTTACTTAGACAGTATAGGAGTTACATGCATGTAACTCTGAACAAATGAATCATTTGCATAGTATCAAGTTGAAAAAGGAAATTTTTGATTAGTTTCCCTCATAATTAGACAGGTTATATCACAAATGCTGGTATTTAATAACTATTTGATTCACTCACGCACTGTGGTCCTGTTAGACAAAAGTATTGATTAGATTTATAGTTTTCTAAATACTTGCGGTCAGTAGGTGTGTGGTTTGTCAACGTTCATTTCTCACCTGTGGAATAAATACCGATGCCTCAGGATTCTATCACAAACAGCCAATCTACCCAGAAGCTATAGATTAACCAGGTTTACTGATTTACATGGGAAATACTTTCTTGCTATATTGTAACCATCATGCCCTACGTTGCAAATCCAAACATCTCAAATCTCTTCTAACAGTTTACAAAAGGAAGAGAACTACAATGAATTATACAATCTTTCAAGTTATATGGTCGTGTGTGGTATCACCGAATGTTAATTGCATCTGTAAGCATATATATAAAACTAGTAAAAACTGTTTATTGTAAAGATAAAGGCAACAAACTTAATAATTGTCATGAAATAATGAATTCATTTATTCAGCTCCTTCATACTTCTCATGTGATGAGTATACCACAAATAGAAAATACTAAGTTTTAAACAGTTGTCAAATGCCTGAAACCTCACGTTCACACTCTTTAACGCCCACAGTTAGAAAAGGTGCTCTGTTGCTCAGTACACTAGGAACTTTATAAAAATTCACATATTTAACAGGTGCCACAGATGAAGAGAACTAGTAAAACCCATTCCAGTTAACCATTCGTCAGTCAGAACTTAACCGACCAGATGTCTGTCGTAATTGATGAGGGTTTGTGGACAAGTAAGATTGTTGATACGCCTAAGCATTTCACTCTAAATTGTCACGTAGACAGTCATTACAGGCTAGTTGTGAAGTAAAAATTTGCACAGAGAAGGTGGAAAATGCATCAGATAAAGTCGCAAAATGCTACTAATAAATTTCTATATGTCGTCAGACACTTAACCTTATAAAGATGTGTCGTTTGCAGTGGCTAAGAAATTTAAGGAGAGAAGAATAATCTCTGTAGCTAAATGAGTTGGCCTATGACAAAATCGAATAGAAATGCAGAGAGTAAACTTTTCTGATAAATCTCCTTCTTTGGAGAGACACCAAAAGACACCCCACTATGGGCTTTGTTACAACCACGAATGTTGTAATGGCACCGATAAGCAAAGCGAACATACAGTACGGTTTTATAAATTACTCACTCATTCAATCGGTTTCACTTCAATAAATCTTAAATACGCAGTGACAAATTACGTAGTGTATTTAATATTTGAAAACGCTATACGAGTGATAACAAGTTTTGTTTTCTCTCTCTATTTTCATCAGGTTGATATTGTACTGCCTAAAGAGATGTGTCTTAAAGATGCTCATGATATTGGTGAAGGATTACAAAAGAGGCTGGAAAGACTTCAAACAGTTGAACGCGCTTTTGTCCACTTAGATTATGAATATACACATCATCCTGAAAGTGAACATAAAATAGCATAAAATGAAATGTTTGCAGGTCTTTTTTTCTGCATGCTTCATGCATGACATGTGTATATGTCCTTTCATTACTCCATAATTTACATACATAGAAACGAACACTAACTCATAAATTCATTTTATCACTAAGAAGAGACAGAGAGAGATAGAAGGTCAAACGGATGACAGAACTGTATTTTATCACTGATAGATGTCTTCGTCCTGACTTCCTTCGTAGTTCTATCGTTTATCATCTGGTTGTCGTTTTTTATACAATAACGTGTTTTCTTAAACAGTTATTTTGCATTAGATTCATATTATGTTACATAATGTTTTTGTCTACTAATTTATTTATATACAAAGTCAAAGCTTGTGGCCGTAGTCGATAGTTAACATCCTAACAAGACATAAAAACAATTTTTGTACGGACCATCTTTCATTGTGTGTCATCAGGTTATGAATACAATATCCATTTTGTTTATATATATATATATATATATATGTGTAAAAGATGGATAGAGCGGAACAAATTAAAAACCACTAGCCATTCATGAATATTAGTGATATCCATAATAGTTTTACTATTACTATTGAAAATCAGTTTTTTTGACGCCGACTTTTTATGAGTAGAAGCAGAGGACATATCTTTCCTACTACCAAGAAGTTGTCTATCTCACATCCCCATCTATTTTCTTTCATTGTTTGTTCAGTCTTTTCATAGCAAAATTCTTCACATAATTGGGAAATGCATGAAATTTTGTATGATCTCATCTTACAACAGGATTTCGTAATTTTTTTTCCTATTCTCATGTTATCTGTCAAAACTATTGTTTTTATGGGCATCACATGATTTAGTCTACTTTCTTTTTTCTGTTTGTCTGTCCATTTTTTTTTATAGAATGATTACTTTACTACTGTTTCAATTAAAGATTTTGCTAAATAAAATGGAAAAAAGCATATTTGATTTGGTCACCATTTAGCTTTGAGGCAGTGGTTGACACTATATTATTTTGTACTTTATTGTATCTACAAATGTTTTTACAGATTTAATCGCCTTTCTGTAGTCCAGACAGATGTTAATTTTTAATGATATACATACTTTTCATCACACAAATGAGTAAATTGGTGTGAAAATAAGTTTTCCTAGATATGTTTCATTACCCAACTCTTCAGAATATACAATAACTGAAGGTTTGTTGTGCAATTATTTACGACCTCATATCACTGGATACATAAGTTGAATAAGTATAAAACAACTGAAAAATCCTTTGACTTACACCGTGCTTCTTCCAGACGCGATAATCTTAATGTGTGTCCTAGTATAACTGTAACATTAAAGCTGCCGTAACCCACATCAATCATCAGTTGTTTTTTTTAAATTTAGAATGAGCTCTCCAGGAGATTACTGCTTTTTAGGGTATTAAATACTTTTTGGTCAGTAAAGTATCTGTATGACTAGTTTTTGCGTTCAAAAACCAACTATGCATGCTCACTATCTTTGATTTTTACCCTATATATATATATATATATATATATATATATATATATATATATATATATATATATATATATATATATATATATATATATATATAGGTAGACGGAGTAGTGAATAGTTGAGTGTGTTTGTAAATGTGCATTTGCATCACCAGAGCTCAGGTATTTTATAGGTACATGGGCTGCCATCTGGAATTTAGTAATTAACTTCTGTAATCTGTAATTCAAAATTGACAATAACCATGGGCAACTTCTGATATGGTATTGAGATACTTGATGAAAAAATATATTCAGTCAGTAAATCATTTTGATGATAATAATATCCAGAATGATTCAAAAAGCTGGTAATTCACTGATTCCATATGCCATCATCCTTTACATGTTGCTATTCATCGTGCACTGATATCATTTGGGGAAACAATGGGAATCTGGAAGCACTGGGCAGCTGTTTCTTCCCGGTATGGGACTTTTCGGCAGTGAGCATCACCACCGGGGATCGAATTCGAGACCTTCAAGTTCCACTGCCAGCGCACTACCTTGAAGCTACTGGGTCGGAATCTAGTGGTCAAGATTTCCTACTTCTTTTAGTCCACGATGTGTCGCGACCTCCATCTAATGCAATTGTTGGGTAACTGTCCTCATATTCGACTATGTCATGAACTGATATAATTCAGAAATATGAACCATGGTATTCCGACCCAAGAGCTCAATAGTAACGCACTGGCTGCGTAACCTGGAGGTCCTGGGTTTGATCTCTGGCGATGTCAGGTATGCGTGCTGTTGAGGAGTCTGGTACTGGGAAGAGACAGCTCCCCAGTGTCCTCAGGTTTCTAATTATTCTTCAAGTGGTGTCAGTTCATAATGCATATCAACCTGAAATCAATAAATAAACCCTGATATACCTCCAAATTCCTTTTATTGTGCCTGACACTGGTACATTTAGCAAAGGTTTTGGCGTTAAGAGATCTGCAGAACATATCGTAAAATAAGTACCAGCATCAGTGACTCTTAGAAAGGGGTTCGCCTTGAAAGAAAGTTATGACTTGTGTCTTGCATATGAAGCTAGTAGCCATATAAGAATTAGAATCGATGCGAAATATCCATAAGCATACTTATAGTTATGCATATCTCAAAACTTTGTTATTATTCAGTTGGTGAAAATCCACTCAAGCAGCAGCTACTTGCGGAGATCATTTAATTTTGATTAAATTATAACATGCTAAGTTAAATAATTCCATTAGGATAAGCCAACCTCGAATTGTGCTTCGAACAGATCACTATGCACAGGTAACAAAACTTTCCGAATAGTATGACTCCATTTCAGTTCATGATTTCTTGTTAGTTTATTAAAAATTAAAATAACCATAAGAAAAGTTATGTAAATAACTGCTGCACTTAACGTGTTATAGACCAAAAGAAGGTGAACAGAAAAGTACATCGACAAGTCGTCTGAGTGGAGAAAAAATTATAGATTTTGATTCAGTTCATTGTCAATAATACTCTTGGCAATATGCAAAAGAAGTTGCAGGTAATAGTTCATGAATTATATACAAAAATGAACTTCCGAACACTGTTTTTCGTGGCTGTCTAAAGGAAAGTCTAAGGTGACTAACAGTTTGATTTTTGAGCATCTAGTCACTCTGAGCTATCAGAATCTTCTTTCGCAGTCATTCATGAAGCCAAATGAAACATTTTGAAGGAAATGCGGATTCCTTGATGTAAGAGTAAGACTTAGAGACTGTGGTAGAGTACAATTCCTTATTCGATATAGCACGCATTTATATAGTATTATTTACTGGATCTAGTAAATAATCCTGTATAAATATGTTCTATATCAAATAAAAAATCCAATATGGAGTGCGGATTCACCACCTCACCGCAGCAGAAATCTTGGTAATTCATTGGTTAAGGCCTGATCTCTTTGTTCGAAAGAGGCATATCCAGTCTCTAGTTTCATCTTGGTCATATTCTCTTGAAAACTATTTGTCTATTCATCGTAATCCAATAAACATTTTTTGATGACTTTGTGTTGACCTACTAGCCATAATCGGCAGTTGACTCGATTGATAATTTTTTATGTCGCTGTACTGACCCATTAGCTATTGATTGACACATACCTTTTTTGTAACTATAAATACAAAAATGCAGCTTCTGAAAATGGTTCATAAAAAAATTCTCTTCGCTGAGTTGTCCTTTGCTATTAGTGTTATTTCCATATTGTTTTCGACGTAAATTCACAATTTTTCTCTGTTCCTCTTTTAAGCTTCTTGACTGGCGACAGCTGTCTATACTTGCTGGGTAGTTCAATAACTGAGTAACATTCAAATAACGTGGTATATTCCAATAAAAATATAGTTCATCATTACTCTTGAAATACTCTCGTATCGCTAAACATTAAACAGCACATCTCGAGAATTCTCGCTTACTACTTTTATCTGGCCAGGCTGCTATTGAAAAATGTGATCAATTAAAGACAGTTGTCCTGCAGTGAAATTCATAAGTAGACGGTGTGTTTATAAAAACAGAGAGATTGTGGTTGCAAACAAAGGTGCACATTGCGACCCAATTATTAAAGTAGCACTTAAATTCCAATAGAATACTATGCAAATTCATCTCATAACTTGATTTCATGTTTGCGGATGGAACCGTTGAACAGAAGACTCTAAAAGGAAGTTGTATGATATTTATTTTGGCGCTTGAACACTTATCGTTTTTGAAAAGCAAGAACAACAAGTATTGTGGGATGATTCGGACTCATTTCGTGTTCTCTAAATCATCTACATAAGCACTAAATTTAAAATTTTCTATACTACGCTATCAGTGTTTAGCATAAGTCATTTGATGCATTTCAGTAGTAGACAACACTAAATACATCTTTTAAACCTAAACATCAATACATATATACGGGAACATAGATGAATGACAAAGTTCACAATCAAAACAATCAATACAGGAAAATAAGTCGGACTTTAACATCGATCAGTAAACACAAAGCAAAATATGACGTGCTAGTAGTAGAGGAATGTGATTACAGCTCAAGGTGGTAGGATGTCTAATGGTAGGGGGAGAACAACAAAGAGAGTAAGCAAAGTATATGAGTTAATAGTAGACTAATAGGAAGGAACACGCTAACAAACATGATAAAAATATAATAGGTTAAGGTAAATCAAAAAATGACATGAATAATGCTTGAAAATAATGTGTAGGACAATAAGACGAAAGAATAAAATAATAAATGAAGCTGTAGGAAAAGAACAACTCACTAAGGCAACGCAAGGTGAACCGCAAACTCTTTTGCACACATAAGTCTGGTTTTAATCGACGGATTGCTGCTGCTTCTGCATAACGTAGCAACCTACTATTTCTTTTTCTATTGAGTCAATGGCATGGCCTGTATCCAGTCTGTGCTTGCCAATGGCGCTGCTTGGTAGCCTTCCACCTTTCAATGATAGGCTTTTCCGTACATGTTCAGAGATTCGTTTAGTAAGGATCCTCTGCGTTCTTCAGACAGACATGCTGCTACAGGTACAGATGAATAAATAAATACAATTGGGGTTAACATGAGGACGTCTCATATCTAAACTAGTTTCTCTGACTATGTTTTTCGTATCATAGACAACTGATAATTTCTGAGCTGGATAAGTTAGTGCGATGCATACATTCAATCGGCGACTGTTTTGTGAACTCAATTCATCTCCTTTCAATGGTAGTCTGATGAACACCTTCTTTTTCGGCACGGTTGTATCATTCAGTTTCTCATTTTTAAGTTTGAAGTGTTTATTAATGAACTTCATGGGATATCCATTATCTATAAAAGTTTTTGGTATGGTATCCAGTTCATTATCGATGAATTCCCTGGAGCATAGTCTGGTAGCCCTTAAAAATAAAGTCTTGACTAAACTTCTTTTATAAGTGATTGGACAGAAGCTATTAAGTGGCAACTGTTGACCGTCCATGTAGGCTTATGATAAATTCTGTGTAGTACAGAACCGTCTTCATTTCTTTTAATACTCAGATCCAAGAAATTTATTTCATCTAACTTTTCATGTTCACATGTGAATTTCACGTCTGAATGAACTGAATTGAAACATCTGAGTAGGTTCGCTGCATGGAGTTCACTCTCACATATGATGAAAGTATCATCTACATATCTTAAACACAGTTTTCTCTGTTTTATGGCATCTAAGTGGCCTAGGAATATGTTTGCGAATATGGGACCAAAGGGACTGCCCATAACCACACTTTCTGTCTTTCTGTATTTTCTCTCAAGAGACTGAACACCAAACTTATTTTCGTTGAAATGGTATTCCTCAAACTTCACACTTTGCACTGTGAAATAGAGCAGCTTCGAATAAGACACTTGATGGTCTTATAATCTGTCTACGCTGCATTTGAAATTCTTCAATTCTTCGAACTTCCACTGCCGTATCAAATAGAAATATTTTGTTTAGGATTATCACAGGGTAACTGGTCATTCTTAACTTACCTTCTCAATAATAATGTTAAAATAGGCCTTAGAACCAAAGGCTGCTTAATTGAATTTATTCACCTTAGCTCAAGCATAGCTGAATCTGATGGAAGAAATAATTTCTTTCCACCGTAGGTTTTTAAAGCCATACGAATGAAAGTTTGAACTCAGTTCTTAGTCCCATCACCAAGCTAATAACAAAATTAACTAGATTTCTTAATAATCTGTCTTATAACTTGTAGTTTTCCATCGTTTATTAATTCGAATTAATCGACCACTATTAACGTAAGGGCTCCTATGAGAATCCCTAAAGATTTATTGCCATGTAATTTGCCTAGTACTAATTAGCACTAAGATCCAGAAAGTTAGTTCCCTTTGATTTATGACCTTTCATCTGGATATACCTGTTTCTCAGTAAGTAATGTTTCTTCCGCCAGGACTCGAACCCAGCACCCACTACTTTGAACGCTAGAGCGTTATGCACTGAACCGCTGTGTCACGATAGCCACTCCTTGTGCGATGTAATTTGATGTTAACGCACATAGTTTCCCATCACTAACTAGACCGATTTGTCAGCTATCTGTATTCGTAGACCTAATGTTGTATACCAGTATGAGTCGCCTATACTATCAGCAGCGACATTACATCTAGCTACAAGTGTTCACCAGAATCTTACATCTGACCGATTCTGATCTTTCTCTGGAGTGCAAAATGATCATTTTTGTTCGTGGCTATCAAAACCATAGCACGGAACAGGTTGATTACAGAAGAGTGATAGTATTATTCATAGTAATTTCTGGTTTAACGTTATGGAGTGATTATTTCAGAATTTATTATTTTAGACATTTTTTCAATTCCCCATGGTATTTACCTCGAATAGATGGGAACCAACTGTTGAGTCCAATGTGTTTTATCATTTTCTTTGATTTTGGTTATTTTGATGTCGAAATATTACCAAGAAATTGTATTTAACAGTGAAAATCTGAATGCCTGACAAGTGGTAAATTTATTGCCCTGATTCATATCGTGTCCAAGATCCTGGGGTCCACAGTTATCTGACGTTTAACTGGAACTTGAGAACAACAAACTAGTTAGACTTAGGGAGGTTTCAGAACTGGACAAATGTGCATAGACCAGATCTTCACCCTTAAACAGGTTCTAGAACACAGGCATGTCTAGATGCAGATGAAATTATCTGTTTCTTGACCTGAAGGTGGCATTTGACTCTGGCGATCCTAGGGTGTTGTGGCAGTACCGAGCCAGTATGTAACGCTTATCGAAGCTCTCCACTTGGGCCCAAGCAGCCGTATAAGGGCCTATGGAAAGTATTCACCAGAAATGATGACAACTATTGATGTCCGCCAAGGATGCACACTGTCACACTTCCTGTTTAACTAAGTCATAAATCTATTAATGGACATAAATTTAGGGATGTCTGACTTTACTGGGATTGACCTACTCCCTGGAGGTCATCTGGTTGACTTGGAGGATGCAGACGATATTGTCCTGTTGGATGAAGACACTAACAAAATACAGCGTCTTGTGGATGCGTTGAACAAGAATCTGAGTATGTTTGGCATGCGTCTCGCTGGCACTTGTCAAACGTAAGATGATGCTCCAGAACTGGTCTGGAACCACTCCCAGTTTATTGAGGGAAAACGAGGTAGTGAAATATATCGACCACTTCATTATCTTGGGGAGATGCAGCAGCCCGAACGGGCTGACTGGTGACGAAATCTTAGCTAGAATATAGAAGATCCGTTTAGTATTTGCCAACTTGCGTCTTCTACTGAGCTAGTTGGGATGATTATGCGGTTTTTCAGTTGGTTCTGTCCTATTATACGGCTGTGAAACGTCCGATGAAACCAAGAGGTATGAAGCGATTAAACGATTTTCATCATACGTATTCTCTTAGCATTTCTCGAGCTTGATAGAATCACCTCAGAAGTTATATTGAGACAAGGCGAAGGGTAGTGAACAACGTGGCCAGATTATGACGTGATACCAGTGCATGAAGTCTCTGACTGTTAATCTGAGCGGTGTTGGGAAGAGTAGACTCCTTGGCTAGCATCCCAGTGACCATAGAAACCAGTGGTTGACGACTTTTGGTGAAGTGTCTGAAGAAAACGGGTAGTGACAGTGCAGATGTACACACTCTTTGATGTCTTCTAAAGCTTGACTGCTTTGAATAACCTTGGTTTTGAATTTCCTTCTCCCCCACATACCTTTGTCTGCTATGATAACAGTATTTTTCAAACCATGTGTTCTTCGCATGCTACTATGAATTGTGGTAACGTGAAATGGTGCACTTCTGGGCTAAGTTCTTTGCTGATTTTGTCTGCCCGTTTGTTGCGCTTTCAGCTTTACATTTTGTGAGTGAGTATGGCGAGCTCTTCAAAAATCCTAAACATACGCTCTTGACAGTTTTGATGAAAAAAACTGTAAAGGCTGTTTTATTCTAGAAACCTAGTTCAGTTCTGTGATGTCTTTAAACAGCCCACTTGTATTTTAGTTCAACGGTTTCAAAAATAAACTACGTTATATTTAAGATAGGGATGACCTGTCCAAAGATAATTATAAGGAATATGTAAGAAAACTTGTTGCAGTTTATTAATCTTACTCGAATTAGCCGTTATGGTTGACCTTTACTGTATGAATATTCCTGTTCATTCTAACCACTGACCAATATTCTGTTTTCTTTGAATGGATCAAAGCATGTTTATTTTCAGTAAAACTATATATTTTGACATTCTAGGTTGTAAGCAGTTGATCCATTTTATCTTGCTCTCATTGTTGTTCTTGGTCTTTTCAAATTTGTGAACGAGAGTTCGTGCATGAGATAATTGATTCACTTTAGCTTTCATACTTTTAGGTGATTGTTGAAATCGAAGTGGAGAAAGCTGAAATGCTTTTTTAACCTTTTTTCGTCTGAATTTAAAATGGGTGACAATTTTGATACTTGATGATTCATTCTATGCGAAGGAAAGGATGATGTTTTGAATAAACTCTAAGTAATCTTTTAAAAACTTGTGCTTATTGTCAATGAAACGTGATTATGTTTTGACGAATTAAACTAGCTTACTAATTATTTCACTGTGACTGTGAGTTAAAAGTGATTATTCAGAGTTGAACTGTTGTAAGCAACAATCAGCAGACTCAAACTAAGTGTTATTCAACATCCTATTTCTCTTAGTTCACGACGTGGCGAGACTTCAGTGGGTGCGCACAGCTGAGAAGTTCGACACTAGGACGAAACAGATGCCTAGTGTTCCCTGGTTTTAATTGGTTTCCCACCTGATGTCAGTCCATAATGAATACCAACCTGAGATAGATAAATAAATCCGCACAAGCCTCTAATTTGAAATCTAGTCAGTTCATGCTTGAAAAGAAAATTTTCTAATTTCTAGTTTAAATATATGGTTAACAGGTACCGAACTTTATATTTGAACAACATGTATTTCATTGGGATATGTGATGTGGTGTTTACACTCCAAAAGGTACCCGTAAGATCAAAAGAGAGAAGACAGCCAAATCAGAGAATAAATTTTCACTTTCCGACTATCATCTTAATCTCTTGTCATATGTGGCATTTTGTTTCTAGATATCGAACAATGTTACAAAGTAAAGAACAAGATGCTGGAAGTAGAAAGGAATGTATGCAGCTGGTGAAGGTCGAAATTATTTTCAGACGTATGATATCCTCTTGATAGTTATAAAGAAACCAAAGAAAAAAAAGAAGAAACACAACAATGAATTAATTATAATAAAAAGGAAGAGTGAATTAAAAATCAGGACTTTGACAGAAGGAAGAACTTAGTATTCTTCTTCTGCTAATATCGAAAGAATCGTCAATCCCTCCACTGTGCGCAAGATGTGGAACTGCACTTCTTACGAACTGTTTTCTTTGACGATAAAAATAATTCCAATGATAGACTCAATCGGAGCTGTGTAAATGGAGATTTTGGTCATTGTAGAGCAGTATCATTTCATTTAAGTTTTTTTGCTATATGTACTGCAAAATCCAGCTGACAGCTAGAACCAAGGTATTACTTGAGGATACTAATATAGTTCAGTTATCGTCTCAAGTTTTCAGATAAGACAGACAAATTAACATCTGACAAATAAAATTCTCTTCACTGAATTACTCTATCTACTTGATATGATATTTCTTTGGGTGTTCAAACGTGAATTTTCGGTCAATACTTTCCGAAGTAACATTCTGATTTTCATACTTTGTACTGCTTAGCTTTAGTAATTCAGTATCAAACTATGTACCACCTAACGTTATTTTATTCAACGGTTCTAACCATATAGTTCTTGTGAGTACTAATGACTATTATATCCAATTATAGATATCAATCAACAAACAAAGTATCTCGCGTAATACATTATAAACTGGTATGCACGCATCTGACACAGGATATTGGCTAAAACTATAAAACATTCTTATCATTTAATAAAATATATAAAAATAAAGCCAACACTGAAAATGTTAATTACAGCAATGAATGACATTCTGACCTTTTCGGAACAGAAATATTTATTAACAAAATAATTTTCTCCTTTTTTCTTTAACTGAAAGTTAGTTTATGTCTAAGGTTTTGCAAAAAACCCATACAGATATGCCATCTTTGTCTGCTAAAAGACGGTGAAATAAAATGCAAAAGTGTGAGGATGGTTCGGTGATACAGAGTTATTTCCCTGTATATAAATGAAACGAATAGCAATAGCATTCTCAGTATAAAATCATAGACAAATACATATGAGCATACTCATCTATATGAGTGCTGTAGTTGTTCTGATATCGTTTTGGGTAGATGAGTTGTTTCATTGTGTCTGATTATGACTGGAACTTAGAATAAAATCGGTGTCACAGGGTTGTTGTTGAAGTAGGATTAGTGTAGTTTCATGCCCATTTCAGTAATTATATATTTTGAAATAATGGAGAATATTTGTAGCTCAGGTGGATGGTCTTGATTGTATTGTGATATCTGAGCTGGGCTGTTTAATCGTGAAGCTTTCTTCGTCTTTCTAGACGATATCATCAGCACCAACTTCATCCTGAAGCTCAGAGAACACAATACAATCAAGGCTATATATATATATATATATATATATATATATATATATATATATATATATATATATATATATATATTAATTATTCAGATAAAAATAAACCTTGTAACGTACCTAAAATGTCTTCAAACTATTGTTTGTTAACAACGAAACTGAGAGAATATATTGTGGTATATGGAAGTGACCCTGAGCAAATAGCAGTATATCGCATAGCTACTGCAGGAGTAGCTAGCTGGGACTGAAAATTTTCATATTGGCTGAATAAACCTCTACAACCAAAAATACGGATGCTTTTCTACTCGCCTCCCCCCTCTCTTAAATGAAACAATATAGTCACAAACTAGACAGTAAGCTAATTGAACTGGTCGTGATGTGTTATTCCTTAATATTAACATTATTTGATTACTACAATTACTTAGTTTGTAAAAGTTGTACAAAAAATTAATTTATAATTGACGTGGTTGTGGCTACTAATGGATTTCAGGGCGCGCGTTCTGTCCTATTTAAGACTTTTCAGCTGGATGTACGTGCACCCCAGTAAGTGCTGTTGCGAGAGAGATTTGTACTCATCACTTCAAACCCCAAAACGTTACTAACTAGGCCACTGAGGCGCGATACCCACCTCTCGTACAATTGATATTAGTTATTATTACTTGTTGATGTTTGTAATTCTTTGTTGTTATACTAGGTCAAATCGACGGACCTCTGTTGGTACAACAAATAATAATCACTAACACCCATGGTCCGAAAGGTGGTTACGGTGCCTCAGTGGGCTAGTGGACAGCGCTTTGGCATTTGAAGCCATGGGTTGGAGTCTCAATGGGAACGACATATCTCATTGGTTGTAGGTACACCTAGCTGATGGGTCTCAGACGGGACGGAACGCGCTTCCTGGCTCCCACTCCTATTCCCAACTAAGTGAATTATAACAATAAATATTCAGGCAATATCAAGGTATCCGCATTGAATCCTATGTACCAGCAGAGGTCAATCGATTCGATCCAGCGTAACAATAGAGAACTATAAGTATCAGCAAATAATAACGAATACACTTGTTGAAATATCACTGAGAATTCCATACTAGATTAGAAACTGTTGTCTGCTGTCTTAAATAGGTTAATGATGTTTTGTATGACGATTTCGTTGTATTTTTCCGTCAAAATTTCTAGTTGCCTTCTTAAATGGGTTATTTTCAAAGAGTTTTGTAAGTTAGCAGAGTTTACTCATATGAATTTCAAGTATTGAAAACAGTAACTGTAGGTGAACAACGATTTGTTTATCACCTTCACTATTTATCCTTTAAATAATTCAGTCAGCTGACTTGTCTTTTGTACATGGTATAAACATGAAAGTTTCATTTTATGGTTTTAATGTAGCTTTAAAACAGATCATGTGTCGACTTCAATGTACTTTTCATAGCCAGACTGACATTTCTGAATACATATCTATTTTAATCAACATCACTCACGAAGATAAAGTAACTACCTCACTTACTCGAAAGTTCTCACTTTTCAGTTCAAGACGCTGAAGAAGATACTAATTTAACTTCCCTTTTATCAGTTACATTGTCATTGACAGGATAGTCAATCTAAGTAGGACAGCGAAACAACATTCAGATAATCAACCTGGTTTATGAATATTATCTATTATTCGGAACCGATTTTAATGTGATAACGATAAACTAATTGTTCCAAGAATTAGGATTATGTTAAAAAAACGTTATGAAGTAAACACACAAGATAGAGCAAATTCATAAAGCCACTGAATGTTCTTATCAGTCATGTCGCAAAGTATCACATAGCTCGCTTACATTCCTTAGACTTTATGAAT
Source organism: Heterobilharzia americana (assembly GCA_944470555.2). Lineage (NCBI taxonomy): Eukaryota > Metazoa > Platyhelminthes > Trematoda > Strigeidida > Schistosomatidae > Heterobilharzia > Heterobilharzia americana. Next base: position 51,282,560 of record OX104129.1, on the reverse strand, counting down.
CGAAAGTAATTTTCAGTAAGGACTCAGATCAGTTACAGAACCAATGAAAACTTGAGGACACTAAACAGCTACTTCTTTATAGCTTGGGACCCTTCAGGAATATGAACTCAGAACTCTTGAAGGGATATAATCTAAATCTAGCATCCCTCATGATGAATACACTATTAATCAGTTACTAGTGTGGAATCCAATGCTCCACTGATCACCATATAGAGCGACAATCATATAATACTATCAGTGGTCATTGACTTCATTTTCAATTTAGCTGACCCTATAGATAGTGAGGAGGAAATGAGAGCTTCTGGGCTGTCGTGGGACCAGGTTCAAAAGATCTCAGAGAACAGAGGTCACTGGAGGCGTGCTACTGAAGCCCTATGTTCCACTAGGAACCCAAGGGACTAATAATAAAAATAAATATAGATAGTGACTTCCTTCCAGAACTATCAAAAATTAATCTCGTAGCAAGTTTATAATGTGCAATGAATGGTAATTCAGGTGTTGGTTTGAAGGGATTTCTTGATTTGAAAGTAGTCTACACATTTTCAAGGGTCACAGGTGCTCATTTCCAAAGTATTCTAAACTGAGACGAAACAGCTATCCGGTGCTCGTCGATTCTAAATTATTCTCCAGCTGATTCCAATGAGTAATAAAACTAATTTCCAATCAATAAACGAACTACAAAATTTTAGAAATTGACATATGTAGACTGTAGATGCACTGTGTTTAAGATCAACTAAGTTGATATCAATGTATTTCGTCGCTCTTGGAATTCTTACAGAATTTAACTACCTATGAATCAATACCTGGTTTTGCCTTTTAACTGATTTCACAAAATTTGGTAAACTTAACTAACACACTCTTTGTATAAGGTTATGCATTGACTGGTATGTACTAGTCCTGTTAGTTTATAACTCTTGACTATATATATATATATATATATATATATATATATATATATATATATATATATATATACATATATATATATATATATATATATATATATAAGTTGATCTGCAAAGAACGAATTTTGGACCATAATACAACTGTTGCTGTCTTTTCTTTGCCACTGATTTCTTTGACTTTCAATTGAGGTGCCGTTTAAAGTTGGAGCTGGATGTGAACTTAGGTTTCGAAAGAGTAGGCAGTCGATTTGTTACGTCATTTACTGATCTTTCCCATGGTTTTCTGGTTAACAGTTATACTCATAGCGTTATTAGCTAACATTCTAAGTACCATCTTGACTCGAACCACTTTTATGAAGTTTTTTACCTGATACCTGCTGTTTTGGATGATTCCAATCTGATTTCTTTTCCAACCTTAGTCTGTTTCATGCATCACCCTACCATAGGTGATAACAACCTCACTGACTCTAATTCATGTCACTCTGGGTCTTCAAAGCATCTGGTAACCCTCGGTAAAAGGCCCTGTACTCTGTTCAGGTATCCTTTAGGGACATCTTAACTGACTAGCTGTCTGACTAGTTAGCATACATTTTCATCTATGACACTGAGACAGAGAAAATAAAAACTTATTTAATTTTCGGAGCTGCCGCCCTACTATTTGTTTTTTGATTAAGACATTATCAACCGTTTTATGCTCCAGTTTCAAATTGCCATCGGAGGATAAAATTGTGTAGAGAAGAACTCTGATGATAAGGAGATAGGATAGATTGCATCCGGTCAAGCAAAGTGCGAGTACTTTTGGAATGAGACTCTATCGTTTTGAACGTGTGTGTTACGTTTCCACGTGGCTAGTTCATACGGCTCTTTTATCATTCTCATGTGCTCTCTTAATTCTTGTGTATGTTGCTTTGTCACCGCATCAATCATAAAGCCTCTTAGTACATTTCTGTGACTCTGGAAAACGTAGCAGTCATAGGGATAATATCTGTATCTCAAAAACATATTTTCCATATGTATGGTATTTTTAGTTGCAAATAAACTAAGGTAAATTTGGTTCAACTAAACTCCATTGACGCCCAATGACGTTCAGGCATGCACTCGCCAGTCAGAATCGAGAATATGGAATTCAAAGGGGTCATAATGAAAAATGGTACTTTGTTACAATTTATCAATCTAATCTACCCAAGAAATAAAGACATCTAGATTTTATATGGGTTTATCATCTTTGGAGCGATACCGTTGTCTAGATTGCCGCTAATCCATAGGCTACAATATTACTTAGTTATAATAATAATAATAATAATAATAATAATAATAACTATACTAATCGATTTATTTCGAAGCAATATGTGTGATTCTATTAGGAACTCTCAGCACGTAGTATTACAAAACATTCTGTCCCTGTAAAGTATATTAAAAGAGGATAATTATTGCACCTGAATGGTGTTAATAATAATAGTATTAAAATTACCAGTGTGAAACAAGCAGCTGGCGCAACATTAGCCTCTGGTCTGGACTCGAAAATTAACATAAAATCGAGTTTTATTTTGATATTAATAGTTCAGTCATCCAGGTTAAAACAAACTGAAAAGTAAGAATTTAATGAAATATAATCAGTAGGAAATGTTTCATATCCGAAGGTTTAAGTAGGCTGCCACTGTAATATTTATGAATTTTCTCGCTGTGATCCCATTAGAGGTCTTAAGAACTTACTATGACGACTCTATATGCTTTCAAATTTTTTTGCATGCACACTACTTGTCCAATCAACGAAGCGTTTACTGTGAACAATAGCCTAATGGAGGTAACGTATTTCAGATAAAGGAATATATGACTTACAAGCATCTGTGTATATTGTAATACGTAGCGCTACGTATTCTCGCAAACCTGCTAGGATAAATATTTCTGATCTAGCTTTTATCCACTCAAAATATTCCTTTCTTTTATTTTGGCTGCATACACCAGAACTCTGTAGTTCGCCAAGACAAATGTATGTATACATACTTTGGGTAAATTATAACTTATCCAGTCTTGTTTGAGTCATCTTCCTAGGTTATATTCAAGTTTCCGAACAAGACATTCATCTGTTACAACCACATCGCCTTCTCTAACAAATTTCAAACACTACCCGTAGTATAATCTTCGTCAAAGTTCACCCGAGGTTTGTGCGGTGTTAACAACATGACAGATGAGCGTAACCTAAGGTTTGAATGGATCTCTTCAACCTGACTGGTTTTCCTCAAGGCTTCACGTCAATAAAGTTTAGTTGCGCTGTAAACTTAATTTACGTTCTCACCTGAACATCAGTGAAAAACCTAGGACCTAATATAAGTGTATACTGATTACGTGTGCGATTGGATAATTATCTAACAGCAGACTGAACTGTCATTAGGTAAATATCTTAACCATTGCCCTGTTTAATTATTCAAACGGTCTCTGGGTATCTAACGCACTAGACCTCATGGCTAAAATTCTAAAGCTGTATTATAGGCCACTTCTGCCATTACTCCTGTAATTTAGGTAACTTCAGTTCTTGTCAAAAAATCTTTCCTTTCTCTCCAAAAGTCAACGAACTGTGCTCGAAGTAGAAACCAAAGGCCCTATTTAGCTTTCCCATAAAATGTTCACCACGTACAAAACAAAAACTAAGCAGCCCAAAGTGTAACGTCACACACTTCCCCAAAATCAATAGCTCAGGGTTTGACGACTTTCGACATTGATGCTGACCTTGATAGTTTAACTGGACTCGCTAAGCTGAAGGCACCCGGTCAAGCATCCTCGCCATTTGGCACGCTGTCGTGTTACGTTGCACTGCTCGTATTCGACTCTCTAGCCAGTTAGTTGGAACGCATCGGTATTTTGGCACAACCATCCAAATATACTATTCCATCCGACTACGCTATCGTGTTTTTCCTTGGTCTCGTATTCGTGGGTATATAACAAGTTCGAATAATTAGTGATTGGTCTTTGCGTCTGTCAAGTTCGCACCAGGACAAATCCTAAATTGGTGAGCCCGACGTGATCACGTATCCAGACCAATAACAAATATTGAATTGGTGAGCCTGTTCCATTTTATATTTGTTTATTGTTTTCATTTCGATAACATTTATATATCCATTTACTACACTTTCTCATGTCCGACCACACTCCCAAGCTTATTCGTATTAAGCCGACTCGAACACGATCCAACTCGTGCCATATTGGCCAGACAATGCAGAAACATGGTTTCTGTATGCCGAGGCCGATTTTCGAGAACAGGGTGTCTCAGATCCTCAATCTCGATTTCTTGCTGTCATACGTCACTACCGCGAGAATTAAACAGGTATGTTACAGCAAACATGTTTAATCCTGAAGTAAGTGACCCTTATGCACTTCTAAAGGCCGCACTCTTGAAGAAAAGCGATCTCACAGATCGCCAACGTCTAGACGAATTGCTTCGTAACATCGAGCTAGGCAGCCACTCAGCTACTGAAGTCCTCGCACGCATGCGAGAAGTAATCGGTGCACGAACATTTGACGATGGTTTTTCCGAGAACTATTTCTCTCGAAACTACCACAACCGGTGCAAACCGTGTTGGTGACACTCCAGTCAGTCCCACTCGACGACCTGGCAGCCTCAGCAGATAAAATACTGGAGATTTCCAGCAGACCCGTCTCCAACGTATATTCTATCTGCGACAAACCAGAGCGCCAGGATTCAGAGGTGACCAAGCTGTGCAACTCTGTGAAACAGTTGCTACGATCTCGAAGTCCTAGATCACGTAGAACTTCACAGAAACGAGCCTTGGCGCATCGCAGCAAGTCGCGTGGTAGCCCCAAAACTAAACCTAACAGGGTGGAAAACCCTGAATGGTGCTGGTTTCATAACACTTACGGAGATGAAGCCAGAAAATGTTGGAAACCATGCCGTTTTAAGAAGGACACAAACTCGGGAAACGGTCACGCCGGCACGTGCTCACGGCAACCGTAGCCGGCGGAAAAAGCCGTTTGCTCTACGTCACCGACATTAAAACGAAAGTCCGCTACCTCGTCGACACCGGCGCAGAAGTTAGCGTTCTTCCAGCAACGACAAAGGAGCGTCATCTGACCCATCCTTCAATCTTCAAGCAGCCAACGGCAAGGCAATCGCGACATTCGGGAGACGGTATGCCTACCTCAACTTAGGTTTACGCAAACCTATCACTGGATTTCCTCCTGGCAGACGTCTCTATGCCCATCATTGGCATAGATTTGCTAAACCATTACGATCTACTCGTAGATGCTCGCCGTCGACGACTGATAGATAACAACACAAAGTTATCTATTGGCGGCACCACCTATGTAGGTCCGAGTTTAGCCATCGTTAGGACTAAACAATCAGGCGACGCGTCCTACCAGGCAGTTCTGGAGAAATATCCAGAGTTACACAACCGAAGCACACTCTTCCGTGCATAACCAGCAATGTTATGCATCACGTCACAACCACAGGTCCACCTGTGGCATCCAAAGAGCGCCGTTTAGCCCCCGATAAGCTCAAACGGCGAAAAATGAATTCGACCACATGCTCGAACTGGGCATTATCAGACCGTCAAACAGTCCTTGGGCATCGCCATTGCACATGGTTCCCAAAAAGGATAGCAACGACTGGCGTCCAACCGGTGATTACCGAAGGCTTAACGCCAAAACAACTCCGGACTGCTACCCGATACCTCACGTTTACGACTTGACCGCAACCTTATGCGGAATGAACATTTTCTCCAAAATCGACTTGGTCAAAGCGTACAACCAGATACCTATGGCAGCAGAAGATATCGCGAAAACAGCCATTATTACTCCTTTTGGCCTGTTTGAATTCCTGCGCATGCCATTTGGTCTTCGGAATGCAGCACAAACATTCCAACGCTTTATGGACGATGTCTTCCGTGGTTTGAATTTTGTTCATGTCTACATCGATGACTGTCTAATTGCGAGTCCAGATAAGGAAACACCTTAAACATTTGGACCTCGCATTCGAAAGACCTAAAAAACATGGCATCACAGTCAACTTACAGAAGTGTGAAATAGGAGTTGAATCACTCAGCTTCCTTGGGCATACCATTGACAACAAAGGTATACGCCCATTGAGAGATAAAGTGGCGGCTATCACAAACTATCCAGAGCCGACCACTGTGAAACATCTCCGCACTTTCAATGGCCTGGTAAGTTATTACCGAAGGTTTATCCCTAACTGTGCCTCTGTCATGAGACCACTAACAGATCTACTTCGAGGAACTGCGAAGTTCGTGTCTCTGGACAACGCGGCTAGACTTGCTTTTCTAAAGTCAAGGAAGCCATTTCGAACGCAACCATGCTTATGCATCATGACCCCAATGCTCCTTTGAGTATTGCTGTTGATGCATCTGATTCAGCAATTGGAGCAGTTTTGCAACAGTTGACTGACAACCAGTGGCAACCGTTAGCCTTTTTCTCGAGGCGGCTGCAAGACGCGGAAACAAGATACAGTACATTTGGTAGGGAACTCCTAGCCATGTACTGTTCTGTACGCCATTTTCGACATTCTGTGGAAGGTCGTGATTTCATTATTTTCACAGACCACAAACCGTTAACGTTTTCCCTCAGCTCGGCGTCTGACAAATACTCCCCTCGTGAGTCGCGACAGCTGGATTACATTTCCCAGTTCACGTCAGACATCCGCCACATTTCTGGAGCAAACAACTCCGCAGCCGACGCACTATCTCGAATAGCTTCGATAAACTATATCGAGGGCGTTGATCTCGTTGAACTAGCTCGGCGTCAAAAGGAAGACCTTGAGCTGCATCATGAGTTGTCGTCCACAACTCTCAAGCTGCGACTTTGTCCTGTTGGATCAGACAAGGATACAATTTTGTGCGATGTCTCTGCTAGTCAACCACGCCCAATAGTTCCGAAGAGTTGTCGACGCAACGTCTTCAATACGTTGCACAAACTCTCTCATCCAGGTGTACAAGCTTAGCTTATCAAAAGTGCAAAGTCACGCGACACACGAAAAGCCCTTTAGGCTCCTTTCTAGCCCCAGACATGCGTTTCGACCACGTGCACATAGATATTGTAGGACCCCTAACAGAATCCAATGGATGCGCCTACCTTTTCACTTGTGTTGATCGTTTCACACGATGGCCGGAAGCAGTAACTATTAAGGATATTACTGCTGAAACAGTAGCTCATGTTTTCGTCGAAAGACGGATCGCGAACTTCGGATGTCCATCTTACGTCACAACCGACCGTGGGCGCCAATTTGAGTGTGGATTATTTCAAGCTCTAACTGCACTTTTAGGTTGCACCCGGTTCCAAACGACAGCCTACCATCCACAAGCAAATGGCATGGTAGAGTGTGTCCATCGACAGCTGGAAGCTTCCTTTTTAGCTGCAAACATACCTGCGTGGACCGAGGCTCTGCCTCTAGTCCTACTAGGTATTCGTAACGCCTTGAAAGTTGATGCTGGATGCACTCCTGCAGAACTCGTCTATGGGACCACTCTTCGCCTACCAGATGAGTTTGTTTTCCCTTCAACTTTCAAACATGTTTCCGACAGGGCATCTTACGTGACTAGGCTTACAAACGCGATGCGTCCAGTTAGGCCTTCTCCGATTAGACCTCAAACGACTGATATCTTCGTTCACCCCAGGTTACAAAAGACATCACGCGTGTTTGTTCGCCACGACGCCGTTCGTCGACCACTTGAACCACCCTACGACGGGCCACTCAAAGTGGTTAAGCGACACGAGAAATTCTATATAATTAAGCGAGAAGGACGTGAAGATACTGTCAGTATCGACCGTTTGAAACCAGCTTATTTCGAAGGCAACCCCATTATAAGTGACGTTTCAGCTGGCTACAGCCGACCGACGGATAGCTCAATCATCGACATTCTTGATGATGTGCCTGGTAATGCACAGTTGCCACAACCATCGGCGCAACAGACAACACGATCAGGTCGAACCGTGGGGTTCCCGGAGTATTTGAAGTCATATTCAACTTAGTGGTGTGAAACAAGATGTGCCGACCACTCTTTTTAATTCAATTTTTTTTCGAGGCACTATTTTTCCTATTTACCAGCAATGCGAAGCTCCTCGTACATTTTGCTTTTTACGTTTGGTTTTTTGTTACCATGTAATGAAACATTTTTGAAAAAAAGGTGAAAATAAGCGTAAACTTTATTTTCGATACATTTGTACATACATAATTCCCATTTTTACGAAGCGTTTTCGTGGTATTGAAGACTTTCATTTATATTCCAGGTGCGACGAGCGCTGGACGGAACGTCAAAGGAAACTGTGGACTTCGGTCGACGTACAGTCCGATTTATTGAATTTTATTTTTTAATTGCCACGACACCTTAGAATAAGTTCAGACAACCAGGGGCCACTCCACGCAATGAGCCCATCAGAAGAGTTTTACCGGTGGAGAGACCACTGGGTTTTTACTTCTGGTTGGTGTCGTCTTGAGGTCCTCACGAACCCACTAGAGGGGGAGTGATCTGTAGCGTCACACACTTCCCCAAAATCAATAGCTCAGGGTTTGACGACTTTCAACATTGATGCTGACCTTGATAGTTTAACCGGACTCGCTAAGCTGAAGGCACCCGGTCAAGCATCCTCGCCATTTGGCACGCTGTCGTGTTACGTTGCACTGCTCGTATTCGACTCTCTAGCCAGTCAGTTGGAACGCATCGGTATTTCGGCATAACCATCCAAATATACTATTCCATCCGACTACGCTATCGTGTTTTTCCTTGGTCTCGTATTCGTGGGTATATAACAAGTCCGAACAATTAGTGATTGGTCTTTGCGTCTGTCAAGTTCGCACCAGGACATATCCTAAAAGAGGAACTGAGCACAAGCTATAAAGCACTACACTGGACAAAGAAGTGAGGAAGTGTCCACGCGGAGACGAAAGACACTTTTACAACACACCTGCAAGTGAAGCAAAACAGGCTGCTGGTAGGAGAGATCTGACAACATTGTATCAAATAACCAGGTTACTATCTGGCAAGAGATGAACACAGACGAAACCAAAGAAATATAGTGAAGAAAACTTATTTACCACCAAAGAGGAGAAACAAAGGAAACAATTAGCTGACCACTTCAAAATACTCTTGAATCGACCACCATCACCACCTGCAACTCGTCCAGAAATACCACCAGCAGCCCAGCCACAGAACTATCAGTGAATACAAACCCTCCGAAGAAAGCAGAAGTGAAGTCCTGAAAATCCGTAAAGTTACTCAAGTCCATTAAAGCAGTGGGACTAGATGGCATTCCTTCATAAGTACTGAAAACTGGCAGAGACAACAGCGAACACGCTCACACCACTACTGCAGAAGGTTTTTGCAGGGAAGGAAGAAGGGCTACCTTGTCAAACTCCCAAAGATGGGAGACCGAAGTGTATGCAAGAACGGGCGCGGAATCATGCTCCACTCCTGCCCTCCCCAAGCAAAATATTATGCCGCATCACCCCAGAGAGACTAAAATATGCTCTGGATTCAAAACTGTGACTGGAACAGGATGGTTGGATTCAGGAAGTACAAATAATGTGCGGATCAAATTGCAACGCTACGCTACTCATCATCATAGAACAGAACATAGAATGGCATTCCACTCAAAATCAACATCGATTTTGAAAAGGCCTTCGACAGCGTGGACCGAGAAGCAATTTGGAAACTGCTTCAACACTATGGAGTGGTACAAGCCTTCATTAACCTCATCCAACAACTATGTGCCATATGATGCTTCATGCCAAGTGATTCACAATGGAAAGCTCAGTGACGCCTTCGAAGCAAAGACATGAGTAAGACAAGGCTGCCTATTATCACCCATGATCTTCCTGATTGTGGTAGACTGGATCATGCAACAAACTGTGAGGGGCGAGAAGATGGGCATACGCTGTTTGACCGGTGAAAAGACCCTTGAAGATTTGGATTTCGCTGATGATTTATGTCTGATGTATTGTAGCACAAACTCGAAGATCTACAGGCAAAAGCCAACAAGTTCGCAGAAGAAGCAGAGAAGACGGGACTTCAAGTGAACTTAGAAAAGATAGGGGTGATGAAGATGTCCAACCAACAACATAATGACAACAAGCACCGGTCACCACCAATGGGAGAAACCTAAAATAGCCTCTTTCACCTACAGACGCACCATCGTTTCAATTACAGGCGGCAGCACAGGTGAGGATGTCAAAGCAAGAATCGGAAAGACGGCAAGGCAGGCCTTCATCAACCTGAAATCAGTGTGGAGATCTACTGCACTTAGTATAAAGAGTAAACAAGATCAGGATTTTCAACACTAACATCAAGTCAATGCCGCTATAAGGTTCCAAAACTCGGCGTGTCACGTAAGGCATTTCCAACTACAGACGTTCATCAACAACTGCCTAGGCTGGCCAGAATAATAAGAACAAGCAACAAGGGACTCACTCTGACAACGAAAAGACTGCAGAGAACAGAGTGAAATGGAGACCTGCTACTGAGGCTCTACTTTCTACCAAGAACCCAAGGGACAAATAATAAAATTAAGCAGCTATTTTCAGACTGAAATTCGGTATTAATTTCCCCCCATCTAATTGTTGCTGCAAATAGAAAATATTAAGAAAACGTGCGAGCAGATAAGGAAAACGGAATCACTACGCAATCCAACTTGAAGAAGAGAGAAGTTCATTTTCTTTCAGATTCATTCCAACTTATGCATATTTTCATGTGCTCATGTGTGATCGGCCACATAGTTTTCCCATGATAAGGTTCTTAAAGTTTCCCGTATCTGGGGTGAACCGTAGTAGCCTTGAGAGGAAAACAGTATACATCAAGTTCATCATACCTGTAAAGGGAACCAGTATTCACACCCTTGTAAGCAATCATAAGTCCATCAGTGTAGCGGGAACTCGAGTACTTTAATAACCCTCTGTCATACATTTAAAGGCCCAAGCACTTCCTCTATAGCCCAGGATGCCGAGAGGGTGGCTAAATAATAAACAAATAAATATTTTTCCTCAAATCAAGAGTCTAACATGAGAGAAGCCAGTTTGCAGGTATCATCAAATTGATAATGGTAAAGAAATCCCCAGTGGTTGAGCTGTCCTGAATGATACGGAAAGTATCGCATCACGGCTTATCATGATATCGAAATAGACTGCAGGTTATAAAAAGAACAGAAAAATATCAATTCATGGCATATACAGATTGTCTATGAGCTTCGGTTGTCTCCAATCACCATTCTTTTTTCACAATTAAGTGATCCCAAAATAGTGCAATATTTGACGCTTGCGTTACATGTGACCTAGATGGTTAACCCCGGAGGTACAGTTCCGTCTTTCGTCAGACAAACGTTTATTTTAACATCGGTCCACATGTTTATAGTATCATTGGCCGACGGGAACTCACTTCATCGACTTCAGGTAACAGTAAGTGTTGGCATAACCACATAGTCCACGTGAGAATGTAAGTCCTCGCATTTTCAACTCTTAGTGTGAACTTACTCAGCAATACGGATACAATCCATCGGAATTAGTTGTTCCCGTACAAAGAAGTAAACACTTGAAGGACTATCGTCCAATGGTGATGGAGGTTTGCACATAGAATTCGCACTGAAGCATACAGAAATATCAAGGAGGTATGCTGACTGTTAATTGTTCTCTGTGACACGCGGTCATATGAAGCGAAGTACTGGACAAGTTTGTCTGCGAACATGTCTCACTTTGAGTCACTAGGTGGGTGTATTTCCCAGACTTAGTTGTCTGTCCAGACTTTTGCTGCCATTATGACCATTCAGAAGCCTTAGATCATATATTGTAGTTGGGTTTTCGTACATGGTTGCACCTAGGGTGTTGGTAACTGCGCCAGTTTGCTATGGAGCGTTTCAGAAGGTTGAAAACAAATAGGGGAGGACCAGTCAAAGCATTCTTCCAATAATTCCTGGTACCAAGTACGAAGTTGTTTATTCAGTAGGTTGACAATTTCGGTCAAAATTGTGCTAATGTCTTTCCCTTCAAACTTAAGCTGAAAATAGAATAAGAAAGGGAAAGCACGAGCAGAAACCGGAGAATGACATACCACACAAGACGGAACTGGGAAGGGCTAAGTTCCTATCTGCCTTCTCAGAGACACTCAAGCTATATGTACACCTTAATTTATGCACATAAAAATGACCCTTGTGGTTTTCCTACGCAAAATTCGTACAAGTTCTTGGATACAACGTGTTCACTTGTAGACATACAGGGGAAACTGACTCAACGTCAAGGTGACATATACTTTGCTAGTGTGTACTTTACTGATTACACAACCTAAGCTAGTGGAATAGCAGTCAAACGCCCTGGGATTGGTGATAACCCTACTTCAGACGTTCAGGGGCCCTAGAAAAGTTTTCAGTAGCCCAGGATGCATATATAGCGGCCAAGAGATTGAGGAAATTATTAAGTGAGGAACGAAAGACATAATGAGCCTACAATACGTGTCTCCTCAGGAAGTCTATTCCAGATGCGAGGGAACTTACTGAGGAAGAAATTACCTCGCAAGCTGATCCCACAACGCTCAGCTTTAGCCAGTGTTTATGGTTACGTATATCGTAAGTAGATGTTACAACTATTTTAATTTCTGGATCACATGAGTGCATTTGCTTACGGAGTAATTTATAGTAAACCATAAGATTCATCCTAAGTCACCTCTTCCAGAGAGGCTGTAGTCCTAGCATGCTGCATCTGGAGATGTAGTCGAGGTGGCAGTCAGCTCCTAGTGTTCTTAATGTAAAGTGGCGTTGTACCCCCTTGATTTTTAGCTCGCCGTCTATTCTAAAGCTACTTATGACAAATGAGCAGTATTCTAGAATTGGGCGGATGCTTACTTTGTGGAGTAGGACCCTTGATTCATCAGATCAAAAGTAGCGAATTATGCATCTTAGGAGTCTGCATGACTTAGTCTCGCTGTACGTTGTCTGCTCCGAGAAATTCAAGTCACTGAAATATCTGAGCCCTAGGTTTGAGACAGAACTAGGTTTTGGCAACTGTTGTCCAGATACTTCAAACATCAAGTCAGGGTTACTGTAACCAATGGAGATCCATCCGCATTTGTTGATGTCGAACTCTAGAAGGATATCAGCACACTGAGAAGAAAGCTTTTCCAGTTCATGTCGAATAGCAGTCATAATGTCACCTAGCTCATGGCCATAACAACAGTAAACGACTTTTAGGCCGTTGGCGTATGGAAAAGCGCCACCTGTGGCAAAGCAGTTGCAAACACTGTCAATGTGGATAATAAACAGAAGAGGCCCGAGAACGCTACCTTGCACAACTCCGCTTGCGATGTATCCTGGAGCAGACAGAACTGAATTGATTTTTGTTATTTGGGAGCGATCACTGAGAAATGATTTCAGCCAGCTTAGCAAAGGGTTCTTACTGCCTAATGCGTTTAACTTCTAGAATAGTGTATTGTGCGAAACCATGTCGAATGCCTTCGATATGTCGAAACACAGTACAAGGACTATTTTGGGTGCCTCACGACTACTGGTAATGAGGTCAAAGAGGTCGAAACGACACGTAATGCATGGTCTGTTTTTCATAAAGGCATGCTGAGACTTTGCTACGAAATCTTCTGCAAGTAGGTATCCGGACATTCTGTCCTATACAACTTTCTCCACAATTCGCGATGGGACTAGGGGTATGTTGATCGGTCCGTAGTTGATTACACTAGTCTTGTCCTCAGACTTATAGTGGGGAATTACAAAGCTAGTTTTGCAATCAGTGGGATGCATCCAATTTTCCATCGAAAGGGTGAAAAATCCTCTAATCTCTCTGTTTTGTAGTGATATCTTCGGATTCAGACTAGTTTTCATTGCTGTCGTGCGCACCTCCATCTTCTTCCACCTAAGCTTACCTCTAAACAGTTCATTTTGGATACTTCTTCAAGTAAGTTTTGTAGCTAGCAGAAAGAACTCACCCAGATGTATCATGGTTGATCTAGTCCTGCGTATTTTTGTGTTCCTGTTTCGATTTTCGCCTGCTGCTCGCTTTTGTTATTCACTTTTCAGGTCTACCTAACCAGTCGTGCATTCAAATGGAATCCTAGAAATCGCATTTGTGCGCCATGCCATTAAAACCTTTTGACAAACGCACACACCCTAGGGTCATGACTGTACTGCCGGCCATACCTTCAAGAATATTGGAAGATTCAAACAATAACCGGATGATTTTTAACTTCTAACTGAGCCTGCTTTAACATACCTTCTATATGCCATGAATAACGGCATCTAATGTATGGCTTAACATTGTACATAATAGTCATTTCTCATTACCAGAATGATCAAACCCGTAAACTGGTTTGTATTCATGTAACCTTTGTTGTGTGAAATATATATTATTATAATTGTTAAGCAGAATCAATGGAAGGTCCTGTTCACCATTCCGTGGGGCTATTGAAACTAGGCCGTCTATTCTTATTCCTCTTGTAGGTCATAGGCTTTTGATGGCATCAGCTGTATTTCTGCAAGTAAATACTGCAGTCGCAACATAGTTGCTGAAGAGTAGCATGTTACTGGTAGGAGTACGTGCCTCACAACTGAAATTCCTAAACCAGTCACTAAATAGTCCACAAATCGTGGCTTGCTTGCTGTGGACTACCTCTTTATAAAGCAAGTATCGTATGCCCCTTGTTGATTGAAGGCGTTTCGTCAGAAGCGATGTTAGGATGCATACCTTGAAGCTAGTTCTAAGGGCTTGTAACTCACTATTTCGAGCTTTTGTTAGCGTGAGCCTTTAAATGATTCCAGAGCATCATGGATCGCGTGCAGCGGGGAGAAATCCTTAGCGGAGCGGTGCAAATTCAACGGTCGCCAGAGCTTTCTGCGGTATACGGGCAGAATGTATTCTGAGTGGCGATATGGTTTCACCGTTTTCACGGCAGCAGCAGTATCCAGACACCACTTAACACTCCTGTGAAAAAAAGGATACCGCGGTTGTTAGTGAGTCAGTGGTAAAATAGTCGACCCAAGGGGGAAACCTTAGAGGCTCTGTGAGCAGTTTCCAGTCCATACCTTTGTAGCTGCGATATTCCGTAACTCGTAAAACTTTCTTACCACGCTCATTTAATGTTGGGATAGGTAGACGATAGAATGCCATTCTATGATAGCTATTGGAGAAGTCGCCACTAACAGAGATAGTTACTGGGGTGATGCCATGGCAAAATACTAAGTCCGACATGTTATCAGTGCGAGTAGGCGCGTGGACATGTCGCTTCCAACCATAGAGATCTATCACAGCAAGTATCTCCGCGAAGCGCCGCGGACAACAACCAGCTTTCCAGTTAATTTCAGGAAGATTGGAATCACCAGCAATCAGTTTTAACTTAGCACTAAATGAGGAAGCATGAGTTAATGATTTGGCTGGGGGCTTATCCTCTTCCGCTGTTGGGCGTAATGCTCGATATGCGCAACCTATGAGCGTTTTGTATTTGTCACTACGTACGGTGACTCACAGTGAGTCAAGCGCTGCATTTAGCATATTGTCTTCAACCTCATTTGCTGTAGCTTGGTTACACACATAAATGAGGCAGCCACCCTCACGCTTATGATTTCGATTAGTGCGACAGAGTGTGTCCAATGGTGGATAAGTCTGAATCCGGGATGCGAGATGGACATCATGATTCAGTTATAGGTACTGTCGTCAGTTTTTTGATTAGAAACGTTGTTCTAAGGGTAGACATTTTCTTAGGTAGAGGGCGTGCGTTAATGAGTAACAATGTGAATAGGTTTCTATGACTAATAAGCTTACCTACAATGTCAGTTGCACCTGTCTTAATACGTTCATTTCAATGCAGTGTGTCTATAGGTGATGTGCAATGTGTGTTAGAAGCGAACTGGATTTGCGATATACAAGTCCATCGGGCGGGACTGTCCGCCTACTCACACACCTTTACTCCCTACCGGTATCACATGTTGAGGTTCATTGTCGGTGGGTAGCATTTCGGACGATTCTAACTTTGGGCCCGTGAATTGCGAGCTGGATACCAAAGGTCGTACATTACGTTTGGTGACCCCGAAAGATCATGAGGTCCAGGTATGTTAACGTAGTTTGCAGGTGGGTTGACGTAACTCATTAGATTCTGGAACATATCCTGATAAACAGAAAACTACTTATATACCGCCATAACACAAGCCAGGAACCAAGACCAGCGTTAGCAGTTACAGACCAATTAACATAACCCCGGTCATCTCAAGGATTATGGAAAAGGTGATCAGAAATCAAATGTCCGATTACCCGCTAGAACCTAACCATATCAACTAGCCGCAATATGGCTTTCTGAAAAGAACGTCTTGCACTACAAACCAGTTCGACTTTTTTAACGAGATCACCAGCAAGAGGGATCAGAAAAAGTAGTGGTAATACTTTACTTCGACTTCGCTAAAGCCTTTAACACAGTCCCATACAGCCTGCTTGTTAATAGGCCAAGATCCCTCGGAACCTGCAACTTACCCTTAGACTGGTTAAAACTTTTCTGCGTAACCGTTACCAAATATCAAGAGTTGGTTCGACTATCTCAACGCCTAAACCAATAACCAGTGGGGTTGTCTGGGGCGGAGCCTTGGGTCCACTCCTCTCCATAACATACATCAATAGTATATATGAGTGTTTCAAAGTAGTCAAGACATTCTTGCATGCGGATGGCCTAAAGGTAGTACACACACGCCTTATCAGGGACTTCACCTTGACTATTAGCTCTACGCAAGAGGAACTAAGACGCGTTAGCAAATGGTGCAACACCTGACGACCAGAATTTAACACACGATAGTGTGGCTGGATATGCATACGTGACTATGCAGCCGTAAATAAACTCAATGATAACCGGGTGTTCACTCCAAAAAGCGAAGTCCACACAAGACTTAGGGCTCTGATATTCCCACAGCCTAAACTTCTCTGAACACGTATCCACACCGGTGCCGAAATCAAGCAAACTGGATTTCTTATTAAGGAACTTCTGCAGTACCGAATCCAGAGTTATCCCGCATAGAACACGCGTCTAACCACTCCTCGAATATTGCCCATTTATCCACAGCAGCATACGGGTTACAGATGGACTGAAAGTAGAAGGAGTGCACAGATACTTTACGATGAGATTATTCAACACGAACAAGGAAGTAAAATATGCCACCACGTGCAACATCCTAGGACTTGAACCACCACGGGAACGAAGGCTTAGATGAACCTAACACTGTTTTATAAGCTCTTTAACGGGCTAACCCATAGTATATGCACAGAAATGCGGTTCATAAAGAAAAGTGCATACGGATTCAGGAACACAACCGCAACAGTAGCGAATGAGCATTTCAAAACAGTCACCAAAGAGAACTTCTTTGTGATAAAATATGCTAGGATACGAAATAGTTTACCTAGGGAAGCACGAGAATCAAACACCCTGGCTAGGTTTATAAGACTGCTCAGCTCTACGTTACAGGACAGTGCCATAAAAGGAACCGCTAATACTGCCACTGGAACTACAGACATATGGGGGACTTACATAAACAATCTACAACCTCAAAGCTACATAGGCTACACATGCTCTTTTTGTTCTTTCTACCGAAATTTTAAATGGTCGTAACACGAAGATACCATTAGACTATCAGGAAACTGGACTATGATGGAAACTTACGTAATCATCTGGAAATCTGAACCCTAACCGAACGAAGGGTTTAACTCGAAACCTCGAAGACCCATATCATCAAGATAACCTTCAGTGATGACAACAGGACATAAATGAGGAATTATTATTATTATTAGTCTTTTGGGTTCCTAATGGAACAGGAGGCTTCAGTAGCACTTCTTCATTGCACTCCGTTCCTTGAAATCTTTTGAACTTGGTTCCACGACAGCCCAGAAGCTCTCATTTCCTCCCCGCACGATCTCCTCCGTATCACCCTCACCTCGGACGCCCAACTCGTCGCTTTCCATCGGGGTTCCACTCGAGCAACTGGCCTGGAGCGTGATGTCCTCAGTCGGCCTTCTCAGTGCATGCCCAATCCATCTCCACTTCCTTCCACTGCATATTTGTTGGGTGATAGGTTCTTGGTTGGTTCGTTCCCAGAGCTCCTTGTTGCTTATTCTGATTATTCTGGCCGTCTGATCTTCAGTAAAGAGCCAGCGTAGGCAGTTGTTGATGAATGTCTGTAGTTTATTGGAAATACCTTTCGTGACGCGCCAAGTCTCTGAGCCATACAGAAGCACTGACTTGACGTTGGTGTTGAAAATCCGTATCTTGTTCCGCATGCTGAGTGCAGATCTCCACACTGGTTTTAGGCTAATGAACGCCTGTCTTGCTTTTCCGATTCTGACTTTGACATCCTCGTCTGTGCTGTCTGTAGTTGAAACAGTGCTTCCTAGATAGGTGAAGGAGGTTACTTCCTTTAAGTTTCTCCCGTTGATGGTGACTGGAATTTGTTGTTGTTGTTGTTGGAGTTGTTGGTGCGGTATCTTCATCACCTCTGTCTTCTCTATATTCACTTGAAGTCCCGTCTTCGCTGCCTTGCCTCTTCTACCAACTTGTTAGTTTTCGTTTATAGATCTTCGAGTTTGTGTGACATCAGGCACAAGTCATCGGCGAAATCCAAGTCTTCTAGGTTCTTTTCCGCAGTCCAGTGTATCCCCCTCTTCTCGCTCCCCACTGTTTGCTGCATGATCCAGTCCAGTTGACCACAATCAGGAATATCATGGGGATAGTAGGCAGCCTTGTTTCACTCCTGTCTTCACTTCACCCCAAAGGCATCACTGAGCTTCCCATTGGGAATTACTTGGTATGTGGCATCTTCATATAGTTGTTGAATGAGGTGGATAAAGGTTTGCGGTATCCCGTGGCATTGAAACAGTTTCCAACTTACCTCCCGGTCGTCGCTGTCGAAGGCCTTTTCAAAGTCGATGAAGTTGAGGTATAGAGTCGACTGCCATTCTATACTCTGTTATATGTTGATGCGAAGCGTTACAATTTGGTCCGCACATGATTTGTACTCCCTGAGGCCAGCCAGCCAGCCTGTTCCGGTCGCAATCTTGAATCCAGTGCATTCCTTAGTCTCTCCAGGATGATACGCCCTAATATTTTGCTTAGAGTGGACAGTAGAGTGGTTCCGTGCCAGTTTTTACAAAGACTTAGGTCTCCCTTCGTCGAAAGTTCGACAAGGTAGCCCTTATTCCAATCAGTGGGTAGGTACTTTCCCTTCCTGTCACACCTTCTGCAATAGTGGTGTGAGCATGTCCACTGTTATCTGCTTCTGTTCCCAGTGCTTCTGGTGGAATTCCATCTAATCCTGCTGCTTACCCGCGTTTTAGAAGCATTATGGCGTTCGGGACTTCCACTTTTGTTGGAGGATTTGTGTTCACTTGTAGTGAGTGGTGTGAACCTACATCTGCTCCCCTTCTTGATCTGATCTTTTGTCCAGTAGGCTGCGTCTCCACTTTCTTCAGATTGAGATAAAGTCGCTCTGAGTTTTAGTGTGTCTATCCAGTGAAATCAAATTCATGTCGCCTTGTGGGTATCCTTGTGCTTGAACACAGTGCTTCCAATCACCAAATCGTTGAATGCACAGAATTCTGAAAACAGCTCTCCATTCTCGTTCATCACCTCACCGAGCGCTTCTCGACCCATGGTTAGTTCTCTTCCTGTGTTGTCCCCTCCCAGTTTGGCATTCATGTCACCCCACCCATTAGAATTTTGATATCGCCAACCGAGGTCTTGTCCAGTGTTGATTGAAGTTGCCTGCAGAATTCCTCCTTTTTCTCTTGCTCTGCATTATTTGTAGGTGCACAGCGTATCATTGTATGACTGTGAATTTCCTTCCTTTTAAGTTGAACCTTGCTGTCATGATCCTGGAGGAGACTGGTTCCCACTGCATGAGGGCCTTCGATGCTGTTGGGGACATCATGATAGCCACTCCATAACTCAGTGCGCTCGTGGTTGTCGTCTGGGTGACAATATCGGAGTACATAACTGATTCTCCAGTTGACAGTTCGGAGTCCATCTGCTTTCGCAAATTCCAAGCACTTCAGTGTGATACCTCTTCATATCCTTTGCAATCTGGGCTGCCTTTCTCAGTCCAAACACCGTGCGGACATTCCATGTCCCCATGTTTACCTTCGCTTTCATCGAGGGAGAGAAGACACGTCGGCCAATTGGCTTCCCGAAGGCTGCCACCAACTTGCGTCATTTCGTCTCTCAGATTCCAGAGAGGAATGAGTTTGTTACCATTTTTACACTTCGTTTGTGCTTTGAAATTTCTTTGGTGGTTAGATTTGTTTTGCGGGATAGGGTTGCTAGCCCTATGCCCAACCTTCCCTCTTCACCTGGGCTTAGGACCGGCTAGTAACTAGTGAACCAGTTAACCAGGCGAGGTTTAAAT
Source organism: Heterobilharzia americana (assembly GCA_944470555.2). Classification (NCBI taxonomy): domain Eukaryota; kingdom Metazoa; phylum Platyhelminthes; class Trematoda; order Strigeidida; family Schistosomatidae; genus Heterobilharzia; species Heterobilharzia americana. The sequence goes on along the minus strand of OX104129.1, from coordinate 51,262,275 downwards.
GAGAAATATACGTCACTAATTCTCAACATTCCAATCTTTTCGAGGCAGAGAAATTATGCCGCCATGAAAATTTCTGTCTAATAAGTAAGAACTACCAATCCCATTCACTCATTTGACCCTCTCACAACATGAACATCTATCAACCCTCGAATTACTGAAATTTCTGGATGGTCATAATGCCAACTAAGATCCAGGCGGGAGGCCAACTCACCTGTTAACTTTAAAATGGGCACATTAACAATAGTACTATGCAAGAGACTTCTCTAGTACTTCATCCAACGGTGAATATACCTCCTTGATATCGCCGCATACTTCGAGGTTAACAGTATGGAAAACTCATTGCAGTTGGTCCGCAGTTTTTTTCAAACGCTTATTCCCTGGCACCACAGTATCTAATTCTGATGACGTAAATGTACATTGCTGTGGATGATAACATGCGAATGGATATTCACTTGGATTACATGATTATGTGGAAACTTACGGATTCTTGAACTCTCCAGTGTGGGTTCCTTTGGTACCCGAAGCTATGAGAATAAGAATTTATAGTAAAACAGACTTTTATCTAGCGTGATGGAGCATTGCGAAGACGAATCAAGCGTGTTGACTGCTTGTAACGACAATCCGGAATTTTGCGCTATCTCGGTCCCACTGATGGTGAAAAGAGAAAGTATGACCGAAAACGACCTGGACTTTAGCACTTTGGATCCGCTGAAAGGTGGTATTTTCTTGTTAATTTCATAACTTGCGTAATCTTCTGATGTTTTTAATCTGATTAAATGACCTCCCTTCTGTACCATTCAGGTTCCGTAAAACTTCGCGGATTTTCCAACATAAATCAATGCTATTATGCCTGTGAACTGGCTGCTCTTGTGTTAAATTACTGACGTGAGAATAAAATATTTATTTATTCTTTTATCAAGAGTTTGGAGAGTCCATTTGGATTCCACCTGCTTCCACAGATTCCTAGCACTTCTATGCCGTACGTTCTCATCCCTTTTGCAATCTGGGCACCCTTGCTAAGTCCAGACGTCGTGCAGACGTTCCACGTCCCCATTGTTACTTTCGATTTCATTGAGAGATGACACATTGGCCAATTGGCTTCCCGAAGACTATCACCAACTGGCGTCATTTCATCCCCCCGATTCCAGAGAGGAATAAGTTTATTTTTGTCTTTTGTGTTTTCTCTGAGTTTTGAAATTTCTTCGGCAGTTGGATTGGTTTTCCAGAGCAGGGCTGCTAGGCCCATCCCCAACCTTTCCTCTTTACCCGGGCTTAGGACCGGCTAGTAACTAGTGAACTGGTCCACTAGACTAGGTTTAATAGAGCTACTTAGCGGAAATAATAGCTACTGTGTGACGCCAATAATTATTGTACTGCTGCCATTCTTTCATGGCTTCTGGGACACCTTCACGATTAACTCACTCGCTGATCAGTATCCTTCAATCGACGAACCTTCCATACTTTCCCAGCAGTTATAGTAGCAGAGATTTGCTGAACAAATGATTAAACTGGAGATTAATTAACCTACTGGTTCGGAAGAGGACGTACGTACATCGGCCCTACACCATACATTTTCTAGTACCCTGTATCAAGCGATCCCTTCGAGTGGAAGTCGCTATGCATCAGATACGCCTCTTGAATGATGCTGCCTACATTAGTGTGAAAGATGCCTGAAGCCTGTGTGTAACTATTGCCATTTAGACGACTAACCTTTTCGACGTCTATTTACACATACCACAACAAGTATTACCGGAGATATTAATCTATATTGCCTTCAAATGTAATGCGGTGATTCGGAAATGCATCGATTTAGGCATTCATCCCGCTCATATAGCTATGCATACTTTACAGACACCACAGGTCGTGTACACGGGTCTTTTGCGGTTGGCAAAGCCGAAAATTGAAGAAATTTCCAGTGAACAGATGCTTACATTGGATGGAAAGAGAAGACAAAGACGAAGGAAGGAATGTCTGTTATTAACACGTGGTACAGTAGTTGTTAAATATGACACGTCTTGCACTAAGGTAGTCGTCCAAAATACGTGCTGCATTTTCCCTTCTGCTTCTCCCTTGATTTGCTCGTAATGAGCCCGTTTGTTTCTTACGTTTATCTGGGCAGAATCCTTACACATTGCTGGTAATTCCCTGTGAATTCCGCCGTCCTCTCAACACATACTACACATTTTCATTCTTGTCAACAACGCTAACCTCACTCGTCTTGCCCTCAAACGTTTGGGCTTGCAGTAGCCCAGATCGTCTTTGTTCTGTCTTCTTTTGGTGTTTATGCAATCCCACCGGGTCCATTTTTGAAGTCGGCTGGCGCTTACGTTTTTTCCTTTTTTGATGGTGTAAACTGAGCCGCTTCTCTTGATAACTATATGTGGTCCTTCCCACGTCGGGGGCAGTTTTCCTCCACCATATTAACCTGGCATATATCCTCACTCTTCACATTTCGCCTGATCTCCGTCTTCAAGTGGTTTCCATTTTCTTGCTTCACTCCGCCCCGATTTTTCAGCATCAGATTTCTGTTTTTTTTCCGAATTTCTGATTGTCTGTTTCCGCTCTTTTCTCAATCTTGTCATGTTCCGCAGCTGTTGTCGTCGTACATTAACTAAAACGATGACTTCTTGATTGCTCCTTGTGCCGAGGCACGATGCACTAATAATATTGATGGCAGTCCCGTCTCCCAGTTCCCTTCTTAAGTCTTGAAGCCAGCCACAATTTAAGTGTACGGTTATTCCGTTCCATCACGCTGTTAGTCTGCTGATGATACGGCTTCGTTCTTACCCTGTCGATATTAACCTGTTCCTCGGTTCGTCGCTCTCCGAACAAGAACCTTTGTCGGTCAATATCATTTTTGGCACACTGTGATCCACAACAATATGCGGCATCACCGCTGAGGTAACCGGCTTCACCCACTGATCAGGAATCGCGACAGCGTCTACCCATCCTGCAGCATGCTCCACAATAACCAACAGGTATTGGTTGCAGCTAGATGTCCACGGAAATGGCCCCATCATGTCCACAGTATTCAATCATTGACCAAGGAGGTATGACCTCCATTTATCCAGCGCCCGAACTATCACTAGACGTTCCTTTTCAACCGTGGGATGTTTCTGTTCCGCAGATGTCAGGACGCGGCTGGCATACTCCACTACTCCTTCAGTCTGTCTCACTCGCACCAGTGGACACAACGAATGACTTTGCGAGTACTGGTGGCTTCTAGGTCATCTGCCGATCGTCTTGGAGGTTCCCCAATGTGGTTAAACATTTTTTGCGCCCCATCTGTTCACCCGAACTTGGGGTTACCAAGCGGCTTATACAGAGGTGCTGGTATCTCACTGAACATTTTAGGAGGCGACTGCTGAATGCTGCTCTACCCAAGAGCTGTGGCAGTTTCTCCTTAGAATTCGGCATCGGAATGGTTTTAGCCATCAGAATTTTACAAGGTGCAGGTTTTATTTCAACTTTTCCAACTTTATGTTCCAGTCATTTGATACTCTTCTTGGCTACCCGAGATTTTGTATCATTGATGCGAAGTCCAAAGTCGTCGGTGCGTCTTGAAACAGCTTCCGTGTGTTCTAGATGTTCTGCTTCCGTCTGACTGTACACCACCAGGTCGCGCCATAAACTCCCATGTTCTCCAAATTCTTCAGCAACGGCGTCGTCAACTGTCGAAATGTAAATTTGGCACCTGCAGGACCAAATGGCATTCGTTTGAATTGGTGTTACTTCCTACCCACAATAAATGCTGTTTTCTCTTCATTGCTTTCTTTTATTGATGGCTGCCACTAGCTTCAGTAGAAGTTCGGAACTGTAAATACTTTGCATCCTGCAGGCGATCCAATGTTTCAGCTGCCGTCGGCGTGGCACAAAGCTTCAGCTGCCTCATGCTATTTACCTCCCGGAAATCAAAGTAGAATCTACATTTCCTATGGAATTTTGTCAAAAAGTACTGGCGAACTGTATGGGCTATCAGCTTCTTCAATAATGCCCTCGTCTAGCATTTCTTGAACCTGTTGCCCAACTTCTTCCAAGTGACATGGTATTCAGCGTGTTATAAATGTTGTCCTTCCTTGACTTGTCACCGAGATTTCATGCAGAACCTTGCCATAGTATCCGCGGGTGTCCCCATCTCCCGTGAACAATCTATCGTATTTCTTGACCAACTCCATGGTGTTCGGTGCTTCTGGCCGTTGTGCTCTCGACACTTTAATTTCTGCTACGTCGCTGTTTTCCTGCGTTGTGAACGATGCGTACCCTTGTTGCCACTATTGTTGCTCTTGTGTTGATAACCACACTCACTTCTCTAAAAAATCAGCACTTAGGATTGTCCGTTGTAGACGCATGGTCACAATGATTTCTAATTTTCCGGCTTCCGATCTCAAAGACAATCTGATAGGCCTGCTTTTTCTAGTGCATGTTTCCCGACCATGTGGACCAATATTGCATATGGTCTTATGTTCTAGGACTGACTCCTATCTATCAGCGAGACCGCCACCCCCGAATCTATTGGACGCATGACCTCCTGCTCATTTGTTCTCATTCTAGCGTACACGGCACCTCTACCTTTGGCTCCTACAGCATCTAGTCTTGTCGGAAAAACACAGCTCATATTATTTCGTTCGGAAAGTCTTATTTTTTACCTCACCGGACAGTTTCTCCGCCAGTATCCTGGTTTTCCACACGCAAAGCATTTACTGTGTCTGTTGGTATCCATTTGAAGTACAGTCACCTCCTCCCGAAGGTTGTCACTTGTTCTTTCCAGTTAGTTACCTCTTGTGACTCTACTGCAGCTACCCCTGAGCCCATTAGCTGTCTAGCCGCCTTTCCCAGCTCACGAATATCCATGTGTTTGTCTGTGTTCGCTAGCGGTAGCTTCTGAGAGATGACATTCGGGACGGTTTCGGTAAACTGCGCAGCCAACAACTCCGCCTGAAAGTCCTGCTCGTCGAAGTAGTCTGGACGAATTCACATCCAATACCGGTGAACCATCGTCTATTCCAAGTTTCATGCTCCGGGACTGCTGTGTTGACAGCCCTCTGTCCACTGGCTGTCAGACTCAGCCTCCAAGCGTTCAACCATTCTCTGCCAAGTCCCCTTCCCTTCCCCACGTTCCGCGCCGTCACATGCTGCTTCCGCCCTGCCTCTGAGCAACGTGTCAAGCACTACAGCCTCCGCTCCCGGATCCCGGGCACTCGCCAGCTGCGCGACCGACTCGAAGTCCCCGAAGAAAACCTTGATATTTCCATCCTCGGACACTGCAGTGTATGAACTCTTCATCGCGTCCAGAAGCAGCGACACCGGCTGGAGGAAACGAGAGGGCAGAGAAGAAGGAAGGAATGTTTATTATTAACACGTGGCACCAGGACAGCCATTTGAAAAGCGTGCTATATTTCCTCTTCTGCTTCTCCTTTGATTCGATCTTGACGCACACGCGTTGTTTCTTGAGTTTATCTGGGTAGAATCCTTACGCAGCGCTGACGATTCTTCATGAATTTCGCCACCCTCTCAACACATGCCACTCATATCCATTCACATCACCAGCGCCCACTACAGTATTATTGAAAATAAAAAGCTGTGCAAACGGACTGACAGCGTCGGCTGGTTATAACGCAGACTCCGAACATCGTGCGCATTTGAAACCTATCCGCCTAAGGGGGGGTGCAAAATCCATACCCAACTTAATGCGTGAATTATTTAACACCAGAGGCCACTGTAAACTTTCAAGAATTGTCAATTTGACGATGCCTGTAAATTGGCATCTCTCATGCCAGATTTAGTATATGAGGATGAGGATGGTTATGTTCTAAACTTTAACACTCTGTATGTGCCGAAAAGTAGGGTTTTCTTGTTCCTTTTAAAGCCAGCGGGATCTTCCCATGTTTTCAACGGAGTTTAATGACCCCCCTCCAGTACCATTCAGGACCCATAAAATCTTTGAGATTGTTAAACACATATCAATGTGATGACGCCTTTAAGCCAGTTTCTCATACATAAAATTACTAACGTGAGGATTAAATATTAATTTATTCATAACTTCGACCTCAGCAAAGCTTTTGACATAGCGGTTCGCAAAATGCTTGTATCTAGAGTGGCTTCGTGTGGACTGCGAAGCGCGCTAATAAAATAGTTAGTGCCATTCCCCAGTAACCGCTCACGAGTGTTTAAAATTAATGATCACATTTCAAACCCGCCTCCTATCCCAGCAGGGTTATACAAGGTAGTGCATTCGGTTCATTACTATTTCTTCTATACTTAAATGATATGTGCAATGTTATTCAACGCAGTAGAACTTTCCAGTTTGCCGATGATATCAAACTAGTTTATAGGTCATCCGGCCCCAGCCTAATGGAGACTCCAGGAAAATTCCAACGGCATGTAAGTGGATCTTAACATTACTGTCAAATGCAAAATGAAGTTTAAACTACGACAAGCGCGGGATGTTATGCTCTGAACATATTCCAGCTAGTGTTTTGGCCACCTTGCACGATAAACCTATTCCCACTCCCCCACTTATTGCCGACCTGGGTCTGAAGTACTCGTCACGTTTCAGCTTCAACGAGTTTGTGAACTCGCAAGTTTCCGAGGTAACGAGACTCCTTGGGTTCTCCTTTCTAGGCTTTGGGAATCTGGAGGTGAAGGTTATACCTCGTAAATCATGCATTCGTTCATTGCTTGAAGTTTGTCCCCACATTGTTCATAGTATTTCGACAATGGACAGAGGTAAGCTTGAAGGAATCCAACGATGATTGACTAAAAGACCAATGAAAGTCAGTACTGACACTTCTTATTATAACAGATGCAAGACTTTTAACCTAGAACCTTTATGGCTTGGAAGATTAAAATTTGAACTGAATATTATTTTCGGGATCCTCAGTATTTTATTATTATTATTATTATTAGTCCCTTGGGTTCCGAGTGGAACATAGGGCTTCAGTAGCACGCCTCCAGTGACCTCTGTTCTCTGAGATCTTTTGAACCTGGTTCCACGACAGACCAGAAGCTCTCATTTCCTCCTCGCATGACCTCCTCCATGTCACCCTCGGACGTCCAACTCGTCGCTTCCCATAGGGATTCCACTCGAGGGCCTGACGCGTGATGTCCTCAGTCGGCCTTCTCAGTGCATGCCCAATCCATCTCCACTTCTTCCTGCATATTTGTTGCGTGATAGGTTCTTGGTTGCTTCGTTCCCAGAGTTCCTTGTTGCTTATTTTTTCTGGCCATCTGATCTTCAGCAACGAGCGTAAGCAGTTGTTGATGAATGTCTGTAGTTTATTGGAAATACCTTTCGTGACGCGCCAAGTCTCTGAGCCATACAAGAGCACTGACTTGACGTTGGTGTTGAAAATCCGTATCTTGTTCCGCATGCTGAGTGCAGAAGATCTCCACACTGGTTTCAGGCTAATGAACGCCTGTCTTGCTTTTCCGATTCTGACTTTGACGTCCTCGTCCGTCCCGCCTGTAGTTGAAACAGTGCTTCCTAGATAAGTGAAGGAGGTTACTTCCTTCAAGTTTCTCCCGTTGACGGTGATTGGAGTTTGTTGTTGTTGTTGATGGTGGTGGTGCGGTATCTTCATCACTTCTGTCTTCTCTATATTCACCTGAAGTCCCGTCTTAGCTGCCTCTTCTGTCAACTTGTTAGTTTTTGCCTGCAGATCCTCAGTGGGTTGACATATTTCGCCAGCAACGACGTTTGACTTAGCTCTCCCAGGAAATACAAAGTTAGATATCAGGCTTCTACTCTCAACGTAATATGCTGCCATACTGAATTTAGGCAGAACTTCTTTACCATAAAGTACAGCATTTTCCGGAACCGATCACTTATTTCAATCAGAAAAAGCGTCACCTCGCGTCAGTTTTCATCCCTTTCATACATGTGTTTTGTAGAATGCAGTCCAGAAGTAACGTGTGAAAGACTAAAGATACGTGATACCGTTTGATGTATACAGTCGGATACCACTTTGCTTCGTTCCCTTTCGATCCTTCTCTCTCTTTCTCCATACATATATATACATTCTCACACTTTTCATTGGGTACTTTTGTTGAAATCTTCCCGCCTTCCGAAGCTGCGTTCACTCGTCTTCAGTTCTCCCCTCCCCTCCTCAGATGCGGTTAAGGTAGTAGGCGCGGTGGGAATGACATTCTGCCTGCCTAAACCACACCAAGGAAACCATATTTTTCCACATCTAGCATCAAGCCAGCAAGTAAAGAAGCAATCTGTCATTCCAGAATATTGCAGCTTGCCGTTTTTATTCAAATACGAAACTATGAGCCCAAAAACTGATGTGCAACATTGCGACACCGTCGGATATATAATCTCCCGGTTGGCAATAAACTTGGGCCCACATTGGTCGCCGCAGTCCGCTTCAGGCTGGGTTCAAAGACTGCGAACAAGATCCCAGGTTTCTATGGAAACGTTTATGCTGCCATTATAAGTTTATGATGGGAGTGTATTTCTCACTGAATGATCCGTATGAAAACCCTTCTGGAAAGTACTTAGCGCTTAACAGACGGAGACCTACTGAAAATCAGAACCTTAGGATAACCGCAGAATGTAGGGATACTACACTTGTACTGTAGACAGTTAGATCACCACTCAAAGTGTTAAAGGTAATGTGATTTTGCAACTCAGGCCATTGAGACTCCTACTGTTGGAATGGACTTTTATGTTTCTGCACCTTAAACCCCAACAGACGAACATTTCGCCCGATTCTTCTGAATCTCAGGTAGCACCGATCGAGATATTAGCTTCTCTGATATCACGCACGCTACAGGCAGCATCTGTAAAACGACCATACATAATGATGCTCTTAAATCGGTCGGCTTGACGTCTGTGAGTCGCTTCTTAGCATTTTGGGAAGAATGTGGCGGGACCAAAACCTCTACGAGACTGCGAAACGTTGGATTCACCGGCAGGCTTGCACGAAAATCCTAATTTAGCTATCACCACGCCGAAACTACTGTTGCAAGCTCGTCTCTCATGTATATACCGTTCTCCAGTCACGATTCTCCATTTGTAGCCTGCCTTCACCCCTTTTATTGTCACTGAAATTTAGTGACTCAACTATGCCTCGATAAGTATATGCGTTGGTCTATTAATAATAATATGTCCCACCGCAAAATGGCATGCAAATAGACGTAGACTGGCGGTTGTGTCACCGACAAACTCCCAATTTAGTTACTCATGCTTCTCAGGATTTCCAGGTAAAACCGCCATCATAGATCTGCGGATAACTCACCCGGAGAGGATGATGAACAGCATGTTAGGAGTTTCCACCTAGAAGAATGATACCACAGAAGGTTGAGTGCGCGAGTCGACAGTCTGCGGAAGATGGCATCTAAACGATGGCGGGGAGATGCAAGAGACGTTATAAATAAATGTTTTGTTCTCACGTCAAAAAGAAGTTTAACATGAGAGAAGCCAGTTTGTAGACTTCATCACGTTGATACATCTCAAAATATCTACAAGACTTGAGCCCCGAGCGGCACTGACGGAATGTCAGTAAACCCAGGTAAAAAGTGCCGAAGGTCCTGTTAGTTATGAAACAAACAAGGAAATATTACCTTACAGTGTACATACAGTGTTAAAGTTTAGATAATAATAAATATTGTCTTCATTTAACGGACTTAACACGGAGAATGCCAGCTTACGAGCACCGTCAAATTCATAATTTTTGAAAGTTTACGAAATGGTATTTAGTACCAAATGATATGCATATCAAGTCACCAACGTGCATAATCTTATCAAAATTTACTGAAATCCATGAGACGGGTATGGATTGCCATCTCCCATCTCACGGATAGGTTCCACCGTCAGTACCAAAAGCGCGCAGTGTTCAAAGTTTGCGCTACAACCAACCGACGTTGTTAGTCCATTCGCATAGCTTGCTAGTTAGTAATATAACAGTTTATTCCCCAGAGTGATCTTCAGTTTTTGGCTTTGCCAACCACAGAGGACCCATTTATGCAATCTGGAGTATCAATAAAGTATCCACAGTTAAATAACCAACGTGTGTGTGTATATCAGTGCATTTCCCGGTCACCATGTTATGTCTAAAGGCAATATAGATTAATTCTGCTGGGAATACTTGTTGCATTGGATGAAATAGATGTTGAAATAGTCAATAGTCCAGGTGGCAGTATTTATATATGGACTTCGGATATCTTTTGTATTAGCGTAGGCGGCATCATTCGAGAAGTGTATTTGATGCATAGTAAGTTTCATGTGAAGAGGTCTTTTGGTACAGAGTACTAGAAAATGTGTAGTGTAGAGCCATTGCAGGTAAGTGACGTCCTGAGCCAACATGTAATTGGTCTCTGTTTTAATCATCTGTTCAGAACGTCTCTGCTACTAATACTGTTGGGAATGGTCGGGTGGTTCGTCGCGAGAAGAATCATGACCAGTAGGCGAGTCAATCTTGAAGATGGTCCAGAGTTCTTGAAAGAATGGAGGCTTTAAGACCCAAAGCTTCTTAACAAGGTCTGTTAGGACATTTTTGGCTTGATCGGTTCGGATATTTGGATGCCGGCGAGAATGATAACAGATGCTGTTTTGCCACAGCATGAGCCAATCATGATCGTTAATTTTACTGAAGAAGCTCGCTAAAAACCCTTTAATGCGCGGTCTCGTCACATTGCGCATCATTCTTCCTAGGGGCAATTTTCATCTCAGACACTGCAGTTACAGAGAGTCCACAACAACCGACAGGATTGCCTGGAGGTATGCGGCTGGTTCCAAAACCGCAGGAAACGGACGTGAAGCGGAGCAGGAAGGATTATGAGCTGCGTCTGGTGAGCCTATTTCGCTCTGCTACCCCCATTTTACAGAATGTTGGCTGTAATGATGTCGATGACAGATACAGGCCCACCGACGAGCACATGAGGGTGAGCCCAACATGGGAGATGGTTGAGAGAAGAAGAGAACACGAAAACCCATAATGCCTTAGTTTGCAAGTCACACTGTAGTTTGCGTCATCTAGCCAAAGCTACCAACTGCCTGGATAGCCCCAACATTGCTCAATGACGACGAGTTGCATGCGATAAAGGTGGCCCCTAAAATGGTCCTCAACAAACTGTCAAAACTTCTCTCAGGAATATCCCCAAGACAGGGTGAACTTTGGCCAGCTGTGTTGGGGAAGTCTCCAACCGCCCTATACGGTTCACTCCGTAGCCTGTTTCGATACTTCTTGGAAAAAAACATGCTCCCACGGAAACGGAAACGTACTATTCTGTCTTCCACATCCGGAGCAGGAGACAGGCAGAACCTGAAGTGCTACCGATCTAAGCCGCTTCCACCAGTGTTGTGGAAAGTAACAGAGGGTATGGGAGATGCGCGCTTCAAGGAAAAGGCGGACAAGAAGAGAGCACTGGGTTGTACCCAACATAGCTTTTGAAAGGTTGGGTTTTGCGTTTGGGCCTACTGGCAGCCGGTGATAGCTGTAAAACATGCTGTTCAGCTGCTTTTCCAGAATTTGAACGAGTCCTTTGGCACCATCACGGGCCACTCCCACACTTTCTATAACCAGTGCAAACAACAGTCTGGGGGCACAACATCTGAGGAACTCGTCTGCGCCACAGTCCTAGAACAAATTGCACAACTCCCCACAAATCTGATCAGCACCCAACCACCCGTCAGGCTAACCGGAGCTACGGCAGGCAAAAGGGTGAACCCACTTGATCGAACCCCGCCAGAAACCTGGAACCGTTTTGTAGGGCCCAGAAGCGAGCGTAAAAAATCAATAAAAAGGTACTCGATGTTGGACCCTATATAAAAAGGATAGTTTCTCTTTGGTTTCAATGAATCTTCACGCGTTTTCAGCATCTGCTTTGTGCTTACTGGTACCAATAAATGGCCTCCTATGAGCACTGCTCATGGGTTCCGTGACAGTTATTCCGTAGTGCTACTACTGATCCTTTGAACTGAGGAAAATTGTGATTTTGTGAGCAGCAATCTGTACTGGGGCCGCCATGAAATGGTTCACCAATCTTCGGCTACTTCATGGGATTAGAAGAGCCTCCAAAGTTGAAATAACTGAGATAACTCGTGCAGGGTTAAGTGTTCAAGGTTGGGTGCTGACGGTCGCGACTTTTACAGAGTGTTCAAGATTGAAATAAATGGTCAATCACAACTTCATGTAGATGAGGGTTGTGTAACCTTGTGTCGCTCATAGGTGGTGATCTACTAGCCCCATACTTCATTAATGTCAGGCAATCGGCATGAATTTTCAAATGAAGATTTCGTTTTGGATGACTGGCTTCATTCATGGCCTGGTTCCGAACTGAAGAAATTATGCGAAGTATTTAAAGCTGACAGCTCATGTCGCCGAAGAGAATCGGGCAATATAGATTGTGTTTAGAGCTTACGAAATCCCAGGACGAATGAATCCCTCCATCTAATCTGTCTTAAAACAAATGGATTACCTCAAGACCAACAAATCAGTTACTCTGTAATGAATTTCATGTTAGTGTTCATCACTCCCATACGCTTAGGAGTGATTGCTTGCACAACCAGACCAACTGATTTGAAATGCTTGGGCAAAGCCAATTTGTTGCAAAAGTGTCCTCCCTATACGAAGTCTTAATAGTGGAACTAAGCCGTGCGCTCTCTTTCAATACTGACGTGTTTTGACTTGCGTTTTGATGAGAGAATTACGATCCCTCCGTTCCGTCCTCGCTCCTGACAGAAACTCAGTTATCACCGGATATTGGTGACATCGAAACTAGCATAGATGGTATGCTTCTGCTCAGGAGATACGGAGTTTAAGGGGAGAGGTGGAGTGGCAGTGTTTACAAGTGGGCGTCTTAGAAGTAAACGAAGAACTGAAACTCTGCTTTCAGGGCTCCCAGACTCCATCTGGTGTCACTTTATGACCGGGCACAGCAAGCACCCGGTAGGGGGCGTCTACAGAACCCCTGCTAGCAACGTGGAACGTAACAGACGACTGCTGCAAGTGGTGCCCGGAGCGAAGTCCATGGGATATGACCAGGTCATTATAGCCGGTGACCTTGATGCTCCAACTCCCAGTCTCAAACAGCACAGGGGAACCTCAACCTAAGGTTGGATCAAAACCTACTCAACACTGTCAAAAAAGCCGGACTGCATGAGAATATTGGGGATGACACTCACTGGGAATCAGGTGGGAAGCCGTATAAACTGGGCTACCTTTTTACCAGTGACTATCTGCTGGCTGAAAGTGTTCAGGTCCGAACCCCCTTGTGGCAGCAACCACGATGTGGTAGTGTTCACTCTGGTAATCAGCGAACAACTGTCATAGGAAGGACCTCGCCCTTGTCTTTGCTACAGCGGGTCAAATTACGTGGTGATGGACCAATATCTGTCGACAGCACCATGGCCTCAGAAGTGTAGTATCCTTTCGATTGATAAACATTGGGAACTAGCTAGATATCGTCAGGAAGGATGTCTCTGAAAACGTTCCGATAATCACAGCAATAACGAGGAAGCGAACCTGATGGCAGAAGCAAGGCACCGAACGCCTTTTGAGAGCCAGGGGGAGAGCATGGCATAAGTGGAAGACCCCCAGAAAAAAGTCCGACGACACTGCTTATATGGCCCCAAGAAATCGATGCAGTATCAAAGTGATGGGACATATGAGGTCAGTCCAGACGAACCTCACCCAGAAGCTCATGGCAAACACCAGAAACCTATATCGATTTATGGTAGGCAGAAAATCCACCGGCCAAGGGGCTTGCATCCTGAAAGGACTGAACGGAGAGAATCTCCCCGTGCTAGAAGCCACCGAAGCCCTTAGCTCCACCTTCGATACGCAACCGAACATGTCACCGTCTAAGCACAGTAGCAAACTGCCCGGGCAGCATTCAGCACCACCAAAATGCTGTAGAGTTGCGTGGAATAAAGGTAACTGCTGCTATGGTCCTCGAAAAGCCATCAAAGCTCCACGTAGGATAGTCACCAGGAGGCGATGGTATCCGGTCAACTGTGTCAAGAAAATGCGCTGGTGCCTTGTGCAGCCCGTTGCGTAATCTGCTCCAAAACTCCTGAGAAAATCGTATGCTTCCACGAGAGTGGAAACATGCTGTTTTGTCCCCTATCTCCAAGGGAGGAGACAGACAGAGCCCAAAACACTGTCGACCCATACCCCTTGTACCAGTGGTGCGTGAGTAATAGAGAGTCTGGTAGACGACCGTGTCAGGGAAAACCTGAAAAAAGGAGAGCGCTAAGTGATGCTCGGCATGGTTTCAGAAAAAGCAGATCCTGCGCCTCAAACACTCTGGCGGCCGGTGATAAGTGGACTGCATGTTGGGACCTCAAAACTCCTGTTCGTATCACTTTCCTAGATTCTGCCGGGGCCCCTGATACAGTCCCGTACACCATTCTTATTCACAGGATGTAAAGGTTGGACATCGAGAGTCAAGTGCCCCCCCCAGCTACAGGACTATCTAGATGGGAGACAATTCTGCAGAAAAGCCAACAGAGTTTTCCCGACTTGGAGGACATCATCTAGTGTATCACAAGGAGCGATTTTGAGTCCACTGCCATTCCTTCTTTTTTGTGAACAATCTCGCCTTGAACCTCAGCCCTCCAATTCCACTTTACACTGATGATGTCAAATTACGGAGAGCTGTGACGTCCAAAACAGAATTAAGTGCATGTCTTACTTAGTACACCAACAGTATCATTTATGACATTTCGTATAGTGGGCCCCCTTAATGTCTGATGAGACATCCACTGCACCAACGCTGGCCTTTCATGCGAAGTGTTGAGGAGACTTCCATAAGTTATGACCTCAAACCTACGGCGTGTTCTGCTCTGCCCGATGTAGTAATCAAAAACAGAAGTCCTGCGCCACACGACGGCATGAAATTTTTGTTCTTAAGTACTCAACAGAAAAAGCACACACAATGAACGTCATAACAAGGAAAGTTAAGTAGGGAAAAACACGAACGTAGAAAACACTCATTGTTGGAATTCTTGCTTCTTTCTCTGCCTTCTGCTTTGTCTGTTTATTTCTCGTTGTAGAAAAGCGATCTGGCTCTAAATGTTGGCTTGGTCGTCATCGAGAATTAATTATTTAAGGAACAGACCTTGGCTGAAACTAACCTTCACCGTGGGTAATCAGCTTTACTGAATTCGTAATACCTGATTTCAACAAGCAGGGATAAAAAATGTTCGCAGGACCAAAACTTCACATTTACCTAAATCTAGGATTTACTCGTCATGAAAGTGATCAGGAAAGTCCAACACATACCGGCCACAAGGTCGCCATGACCAGTGTAAGCGGCGGACAAGATGTCCTGGAAGTTCACTTATCTCATTCAAACAATCCTATTGCTTCTGGATGCCGGGGTCGGAAAATGGAGATATTTGGCCCTCAGTCGTATTATTTGCCAAGATCATGAATCTCTGATGTGGAACAGTATTAACATGCATGAATCAAACAGTTCTGGACTCATCAATGGGGTGCAAGAGGTTAGCAGTTTGTGCATACATTCCCTCATAAACTCTTCACCATCATCCCAAGCAAAAAACACAAACCGTTAAAATGGAAGTGTTAACTTCAAGCTTTATTTTTCTCCAGGTAATACATGTAGTGTCGAGATGCAAACCTGGTTTCTTTTGTCAATGAGGAGGCAATACTTCCACTTGTTCAACTTGTAAATTTTACGCATACTTATTTTGCTGGAACGTTTCACTATATGACACATAGCACTTATGTCCTCCAGTGTCAACAGGTGGCGATTGAGATTACCATCCATGAGAGCACGTGTAATCTATACAGAAACTTTTCCATACCTGTAAAAATGGTATGCCTGTTTATTCAGGAATACATATCATTATTGTTAAAGCGATCCCAGATTACTTGCAGAATCGGTGGATATTAATGGACTAGCATTTAATCTGGATAAGTGCTGAGCCATGTTTCTCCGCACACCTGACCCTCAAAATGTACCACTTTCTCTCTATTGAACACAACTTTCCCACACCACCACGGAGAAGGACCTGGGACTGACACTTACTGACAAACTAAACAATAGCTCCAATTATCCAGGAGACGCCTCCAGAGCCTACGCATTACTGCACTTCATGCGAAGACAACTAGGTGGCTTGACCCCGGAAATCATTTTGAAGTTGTTCAAGACCTACATACAACCTCACTCAGAGGTCTACAACGTCACTGCGCCATCATTTCTGGAAAGAGATAATAATAATAATAACAACAATAACGGTAATAATTTACACTTGAATTTACAGGCGCATACCATTTTTACACATACGGTTATAATAATTAGTGGTGAACCTCCCAGAAAAAGTCTGAAGGAGAGCTACAAAGGGTGTTGCGGGAATGAGGCGAAAACCCTATGAGAACGGGCTGAAAGATCCAGGACTCTACTCTCTAAGCTGCTGTAGGTTACGTGGCGACTTGAAAACGGCCTTCAAAATACCAAGCGACCCAGGCCATCCGAACAGTGGAATCCTACCGAATGGCCACTGTGGCGGTCCACGTGGTAACCAAAGGAGAACCGCCAGCCATGCACCAAAAACCCGTGTGAGTTCACCCTTCTTCCCCGTACATTCGCGGCTACTGGAACCCATTGCCTGCCGAGACTGCTGCTGCTCCGTCTGCCAACAGCCTCAGGAAGAGGTTGGAGAGTTACGCAGGGACTCACGCCTTGTTCTCATCCAGCTGAGATGTGGACTAGGCTGCCTTGACCTACTAACCCAGTGGGGCCAACCCATTATCGAACACTGTGCAACATCACTGTCACTGCGGACGTGGCTCAACCTTATACCTCCCCATAGGCGTCCCCACTGGCTATCGTCTCCTACTAATAGAATTACTATCTCTGTTCCCATAAGATATCCTATAGTGTTGTTTTCTCCTTCTCTTCCTACTGGCTTTGCGTTCCCACACGTCGATAAAAGCTCTCCCCACTACCCATCTACCATGAGTCCATCAATGTTTCTTCTTCCGTACCGTTTCCTTTTTCCTCGTCGCTTTTTCTACTGTCTATTTTTCTTCTCACTTTATCTCCCTTGATTTCTGTGGACGTGTTTTCCACCTCCATTTTACAACCAGTCCTACCAGTTGTCTGCCGGCATAACACTTGAGAAACCCATCTGCACCACAGTCCTTGGAAAAAAAACACATAGTCCCTACAAACATCCAACCCCCTGACGGGCTAATCAGAGCTACGACAGTCGAGTGTGTAGACTTACTAAATCGGAATCCACCAAAGACCTGAAACCGTTTTGCAAGACTTAGAAGCGGGCACAAAGAGATTAATTAATTCATACCAGCTAGTAAAAAGATATTGGATATTGAGGCATGCTGAGGAATGACATTGGGTACTCAAATAAACAGTTTCAAAACGTAACCAGGATTCCATAATTGTTATTGCTCCACAGAATTAAATAGGGCGACTGACGTAGTATTCGTAAATTTGCTACTCATTCGTTTTATTTAACCACTTTGTCTTCATTCTGTGACAAAGGCGATATTTTGATTTCCAGCATATAAAAGTCCGAGGTGAGGCTAAGAGTTATCCCTAAATGTCATCGTCCTCGCGATAAATTGTTTGGTTGTTTGCAAAAATACAAACATTTTCTGTGTTATCTATAAATATTTTACCTAACTGCGTAGTTTTTACAATCCCACCTGTCATTGAAACATGTTGTAAACCGTTTATTCATGTGCAAATTGTTGGCTACACCTGCATTTCTTAGGCTGAAAGTAATAACAGTTATTCAGGATGAATGATACTAACAGATGGCAGTGAGTGAGTTGGGGCTTCAAATTACATCCGAAAGGATTTATCACTTCAGAATATAAGTATACACAACACACAAAATATATATATTTACAGGCAGAATGCTATAACACTTGGGGATAACTTTTAGTCGTACCCAAAAGTCGGTTTGTTTGTTGAATTCACGGGTTTTGCTGGGATAATTTTTATCATATGTAGCTATTTTAATATTTTGTAGTAGGTGGGAATTTTTTGATGTATTACTACATATAGAGGGGTATAACAAAGCTGTTAGGATTCTACCCAGTCAACATTTAAGTCTAGCCCGATCGAATTTCGTTGGGCTCAATTGTGCATTGTTGGGCCACTCACTATGGAAGACGTCGAGCTAATTGTAGAGTTTGACGCAGGGTTTTGTGACATTTTCCTTACGTCTGACCCGGTGTGTTTCGGTCCTCATTCTGGTCTCTCGTCTGGACCTAACACTGCAAATGGCACAACATGTGATCCGTTGTCGGTGAAAGTCCTACTTTCGACCCGATATTTCCTGCAACTATCCACCAAGTGGAACAAACACTCATCTATTTATCTATTACTAACTTTTT
This sequence comes from Heterobilharzia americana, assembly GCA_944470555.2. Classification (NCBI taxonomy): domain Eukaryota; kingdom Metazoa; phylum Platyhelminthes; class Trematoda; order Strigeidida; family Schistosomatidae; genus Heterobilharzia; species Heterobilharzia americana. The sequence continues at coordinate 51,243,940 of OX104129.1, read as the reverse complement.
ATGTGCAAATCTATATTTGTTTCGTAAACCTATCTTGGTTTTCGCTGAACTTCAAGATAAGCTTTTCATGAAGTACTCTTCGAATGAGTATTGCAGTATGTTCATGCTCATTTTCACGTCTATGGTAATTAGCTTCAAAACAGCAGAAAACTGTGAAATAATGGGTTTCCAAACATGTCTGAACTAAGAGGGCCATTTATTAGGAATACTTCATTACAGACATGCCATACCGAGGCTGTGCAGAGATTTCTACTATTATACTTTTACAGCGTGGTATTGGTCGGTAATAAGTCGACCGATATTTCTTTAATAAATGTCACTGATAAGTCTATTGCAGCATGTAAACGCAAACATTGTGTCGAAACTACGTATATGTATTTGCTTTATGTATTTCATTCATACTCGAGGGAGTAACTGGTTTCACGCCACATCACTCACTTGACAAAGTTACTAAGCGCGGTACTGTCATTGCTAAGCCCTGAGTTTTTCTCCGTGATTTCGCTTGGTGTTTCGTCCGAATGACCCTGAGGGATTATTGACTGGAATTATTTACCTTACTGTTGAGATATCGTTGTCGCTGAAGATTGGATACTTTGAAGTCCACTTAGTCTATGAGTATTGGTCATTAGTATGTAGGTAGTTAGGTGTTGAAAACTAGACGTAGTGTTTCTCTGTATGAAGGTAGAATTATTTTGTATATTCGCTGATTTCAGCAAGTGTAACCACCTTAATATAAAATTCATAACCTGCTGAACATAAAGAGCACTTTTATTGTATTAATGGGTTATAGTGGTTTTCAGTTCCATGAATATAGCTGAAGAACAACGATTTCGAGGAAATGAGTGTGCTTCAGAAATTAAAGAAGAGTTCATTGACCAAACTACCGTTTGATAGGTTCTGGAGCACAAGCATACTTTTTGACATCCGATACTCTACATATTTCTTGATCTTAAGTTGGCATTCAGTTACATCATCTGGGAGATGTATCACTGATTGAAGTTCTCCACTCAGACTTACACAACTGTTTATAAGCCTATGAAAAGTTGTTCGAAGTCAGGCCATTCAGTGGTACTCGTTGAAGACGTTCACTACTATTGTCATGAGTTTGTATTGGACATAATACCAGGTACCTCCGATTTAGCGGGAATTAACTTACCCCTTAGAAGACACTATGTAAAGTAAAACCTATTAGCCCGAAAAAAGTTGAATTTTGTGCACTTGGGTTGCACTAATGGGTGTTACGTTTTCACATAGTGTATCAACCTAGTATATGCTCTGGACTGAGTCGTTATTCTGGAATCAGGGCTTATGATAGTAACAAGACCATGCTAAAGTAAGCAGGACACGGTTTGAACCCAGAACTCAACAGCATGGGTCACGAATTCAGACACTGCTCCACCTACCGTGGTTTAGACTGTCAGGTAACGGTATTATTAGCTCTCACACTGTAGGTCAAACTAATGTGCTATTTACTTGTTGGGTTTATCTCTGATATCATAGATGACGCAGACTGACAAAAGTCAGTAAGCCTGATCCCTGTTCAAATTTTCCCAATAGCTACATATTTAGTGCTGACGTAAGTCCTAATCACTTATTTAATCAACGTATGCAACCATTACTTGTCCGTGTGTACCAGTCTTGATGCATCATTCTACATTTGTTAAGTGCTAAACGCGTCGGATTTGTACTCAATACAAATCATTACTCAGTATTGTCAGGCTGTATGTTAACATCGCTCTGTGAAAGTTTCAATTGACTTTGTTGTCATTATCTTTGCATGATAGAAGTATTTAGTCTGTGCGCTTTAAATTGACTTCACGCTCTTCGAACGTGATATCAACCTCAGAGTACATAGGGACGTCTGTATCAGTACGTGTACAACGAAGTTGAACAGCAGTAGTCATAATGAATATCAGTAGCGAGCACAACTAGTTGTCATCATCTCAAATAACAACTGAGTCTTTAGTTGAGACACTTGATTTTGAAGCAGTAGGTTCTGAATTCAAATCGTACTACATCTACTTCAACCTGAGCAACTATTCAACATCTTATCGTAGTGCCAGCCGAAGACTTGAATGCGCAGGTCGAGCATCTAGACTGAGGAGAGTAGTTTAGGTGGCCAGTGGGCACTAGTTGGCTGCAGATCGTATAATGGGGATCGTCTTCCGCAGCTTTGCTCAGATCATATCCTATTTTTAGCCAGCACCAACACCCGGCACAACCATCACCGTTGTGCCACGTGGCGTCTTCCTTCTGCCACTGAAGTCTGGACTCAATAGATCAATCAGCTACTGATGGCCTGGGTGTATACAGGACTGTCACTCCATATGGAGCACTTGCTTGGACTCCGATCATCCTTTAGTGTGTGCTAAGCTCGTCTTGCGTTTTGATGGTCATCAAAATCGTCATCCTAAACAGGTTGATGCAAGGAAATTAGTTGGACCTAACATTGCAGCTGAATACCGATCCGAGCTAGATTTAAGGCTAGACGCCATGAAAATGGTGAGTAAAACCGCTTGCGACCTGGAAGGATGTCCCGCTAATAGACGCTGGGTCTCTGCGGTCTCCCTACGACTTCTAATCAGGGAACTGACTAGATTTTTTGAAAAGGTATGGCAGACTGGAATGAAACCATTGTTGTGCCCATCTTTGAAAAAGGTCTGCGTAATGTATTTGACATTCATCGAGGTGTTAGTCTTACCAGTAGCGCTGAAAATATTGGCTGCTATCATACTTCATAGACTGCAAAACATGTAAGGAAATGATTCGTGAGGAGCAGGTGGGGTTTCCTCCAGGTCGTGGATACACTGGTCATGTATTTACCCTCCATCAGGTGCCTGAACATCGCCACACATATTACGGGTCAGCAGTGTTTCCTCACATTAGAGCTGCCTCCGATTCGTTGGACAGAGCTGTCCTCTGAAATTGTATGTTTGAAAAGATGGTGCCTACTAAATCCCGTAACATCTTTAAATCTCTATATAATAGCACCTCAGGTAGGGTGGGGTATACCGCCAGCTGTCTCCATTATCCCAAACCAACAGCAGAGTTGCCCGATGTCTCCATTCCTCTTCAACTTTTCCATTGGTGACGTTCTTGAGACAGCCCTGAGGGAGATGCGTCATGGTGGTGTAAATCTACTACCCGAAAAACGGCCATTCAACCTTGAATATGCGGATGATATCGTCTTACTTTGCGATAACAAACAGGCTACCCAAGTCACACTTGATCAGTTGACGATTAGTGTCCGTAAGCATGGTATATGCTGTGCACAATTGAAGTGCAAAGTACTCACAAGATTGATAGGAGCCTGTGCCTGCGTTCTGCCCTGGTGATGAGCCGTTGGAAGTAGTCGACAAGTTCGTGTACCTGGGCAGCTGTATGAGTCGAGTCCTGGTGGAGGTGTGGTGGAATTTCCAACCACATATCGAAAACCAGGTTGGCATACATCAATATGAGCCTTGTTTGACACCGTCGCGACGTTAATTTGGCCTTAAAAGGTTGAGTTTACAACGCTCCGGTGCAAACAGTCCTGCTCTACTTCTGTGAAACCTGGCCCCTCCAAGCTGAGGATATGCGATGACTCTGTGTGTTCGATCATCTTTGTCTCTGTAGGATTGCTCGTATCCGGTGACAATACCATGTAAGTAATTGAGGTACGACAACCTCGCCTGGTTAACTAGTTTACTAGTTACTAGCCGGTCCTAAGCCCGGGTAAAGAGGGAAGGTTGGGCATAGGGCTAGCAACCCTACCCCGTAAAACAAATCTAACCGCTAAAGAAACTTCAAAGCACAAACAAAATATAAAAAATGAAAACAAACTTATTCCCCGCTGGAATCGGAGAGGCGAAATGACGCCAGTTGGTGAAAGCCTTCGGGAAGCCAATTGGCCGATGTGTCTTCTCTCGATGAAAGCGAAAGTAAACGTGGGGACATGGAATGTCCGCACGATGTTTGAACCCAGTAAGGCAGCCCAGATTGCAAAGGAGATGAGAAGGTATAACATCGAAGTGCTTGGGATTTGCGAAAGCAGATGGAATGGGAGTGGACTCTCCAAACTGTCAACTGGAGAATCAATAATCTACTCCGGTCACCCAGACGCCAACCACGAGCACACTGAGGGAGTGGCTATCATGATGTCCTCAAGAGCATCGAAGGCTCTCATGCAGTGGGAACCAATCTCCTCCAGGATCATGACAGCAAGATTCAACTCAAAAGGAAGAAAGGTCACAATCATACAATGTTATGCACCTACAAATAATGCAGAGCAAGAGAAAAAGGAGGATTTCTACAGACAACTTCAATCAACACTGGACAAGACGTCAGTTGGCGATATCAAAATTCTGATGGGCGACATGAATGCCAAACTGGGAGGGGACAACACGGGAAGAGAACTAACCATGGGTCGAGAGGCGCTAGGTGAAATGAATGAGAATGGAGAATTGTTTGCAGAATTCTGCGCATTCAACGATTTGGTGATTGGAGGCAGTGTGTTCAGGCACAAAGATATCCACAAAGCGACATGGATTTCACCAGATGGACACACTAAAAATCAAATCGACTTTATCTCAATCTCAAGAAAATGGAGACGCAGTCTACTTAACACAAGGTCAAGAAGAGGAGCAGATGTAGGTTCAGACCACTCACCATCTAGTGCAAGGAACCTTCCAAATCAAGTTAAAAGCCTTCAAGGAAGCTGGTGATAGACCTCAAGTCAAGTACAACACTCGGAAACTGAAGGATGAAACTACAAAGGAGATCTTCAAGGCAGCCATCAAGACAAAATGGGAGACATCGAGCAACATCCCTGAAGAAACCTGTGTGGAAGAACACTGGAAGTCTTTGAAAGCTATGTGGAAAGAAACCTGCATCAACAGTATTAGGAAGGAAGAAGAAAGAAGACAAGGAATGGATCTCGACGGATACCTGGAAGCTGATAGAGGAGAGGAGGATGGTGAAGCAGAAAATAAACCAGTGCAAGGATGCTCAACGACAAGAGGAACTGAGCACAATGTATAAAACACTGGACAAAGAAGTGAAGAAGAGTGCACGCAAAGACAAAAGACACTTCTACGAAACACTGGCAAGTGAAGCAGAACAGGCTGCAGGTAAGAGAGACCTGACGACATTGTATCAAATAACCAGGTTGCTATCAGGGAAGAGATCAACACAGATGAAACCAATAAAAGATGAAGAAGGAAATATAATTACCGAAGAAGAGAAACAAAGGAAACGATGGGCCGACCACTTCAAGAAGCTCTTGAATCGACCACCACCACCACCTGCACTTCGTCCAGAAATACCACCTGCAGCCGCTGAACTACAAGTGAACATTAATCCCCCAACGAAAATGGAAGTCCTGAACGCCATAAAGCTACTGAAATGCGGGAAAGCAGCAGGACCAGATGGAATACCGCCAGAAGCACTGAGAACAGATGCAGAGACAACAGCGGACATGCTCACACCACTATTGCAGAAGGTGTGGAAGGAAGAGAAGGTACCTGGCGATTGGAAGAAGGGTTACCTTGTCAAACTGCCGAAGAAGGGAGACCTCAGTGCTTGCAAGAACTGGCGCGGAATCACTCTCCTGTCCACCCCAAGTAAAATATTAAGCCGCATCATCCTGGAGAGGCTTAAAGACGCACTGGATTCAAAACTGCGACCGGAACAGGCAGGCTTCAGGAAGTACAAATCATGTGCAGACCAAATTGCAACGCTTCGTATCATCATAGAACAGAGCATAGAATGGCAATCAGCTCTCTACCTCAACTTCATCGACTTTGAGAAGGCCTTTGACAGCGTCGACCGAGAAGTAATTTGGAAACTGCTTCAATACTACGGAGTACCGCAAACCTTTATCCGCCTCATTCAACAACTATATGAAGATGCCACATGCCAAGTAATCCACAATGGGAAGCTCAGTGATGCCTTTGAAGTGAAGACAGGAGTGAAACAAGGTTGCCTACTATCTCCCATGATATTCTTGATTGTGGTGGACTGGATCATGCAGCAAACAGTAGGCAGCGAGAAGAGGGGGATACACTGGACGACGGAAAAGAACCTAGAAGACTTGGATTTCGCCGATGACTTATGCCTAATGTCACACAAACTTGAAGATCTGCAGGCAAAAACTAACAAGTTGATAGAAGAGGCAGCGAAGACGGGACTTCAGGTGAATATAGAGAAGACAGAAGTGATGAAGATACCGCACCACCACCATCAACAACAACAACAAACTCCAATCACCGTCAACGGGAGAAACTTGAAGGAAGTAACCTCCTTCACTTATCTAGGAAGCACTGTTTCAACTACAGACAGGACGGACGAGGACGTCAAAGTCAGAATCGGAAAAGCAAGACAGGCGTTCATTAGCCTGAAAACAGTGTGGAGATCTTCTGCACTCAGCATGCGGAACAAGATACGGATTTTCAACACCAACGTCAAGTCAGTGCTCTTGTATGGCTCAGAGACTTGGCGCGTCACGAAAGGTATTTCCAATAAACTACAGACATTCATCAACAACTGCTTACGCTCGCTGCTGAAGATCAGATGGCCAGAATAAAAATAAGCAACAAGGAGCTCTGGGAACGAACCAACCAAGAACCTATCACGCAACAAATATGCAGGAGGAAGTGGAGATGGATTGGGCATGCACTGAGAAGGCCGACTGAGGACATCACGCGTCAGGCCCTCGAGTGGAATCCCCATAGGAAGCGACGAGTTGGACGTCCGAGGGTGACATGGAGGAGGTCGTGCGAGCAGGAAATGAGAGCTTGTGGGCTGTCGTGGGACCAGGTTCAAAAGATCTCAGAGAACAGAGTTCACTGGAGACGTGCTACTGAAGCCCTATGTTCCACTAGGAACCCAAGGGACTAATAATAATAATAATTGAGGTACGACAGCATGCGTTTGGGCATGATGGTGATCGTCACTCGATAAGTGAAGTCATCTGGAAACACCGGCTTCAGTGGCATGTACATGTGTTACACATGTCATTCCACTGACTTACATACCGTTTATTGTTTACTGGGTCTTGTGACCGAATAGAAGAACTGGTGGGAGGGTGGCCATTGCGTGACGTGGCGCCGTGAGATGAAGAATAGTTGTATCGGGTTAGTGTCCGTTGGAACATCACGACCTCCTGTGTGGGGTCCGAGAAATCACTCAACTCAGTAGCTTGAAACGTTATACGATTTGGCTCACAGTCGAAACCGGTGGTGGTCATATTGTAGTTTCCTTCTATCTTTTGTTGCTGAAAATTAATGAATGTTTTGAATGTATCTTACTGGACTTCTCTCCTAGTCATGCTGTTCTTATTGTTTTTCTTTCTCACTTATCCACTTCCCATCTCTTAATATTATACTATTTTGAGTGGTGCATTTCTTGGTATCCTTGATGTACCATATTCGTGTTCTAATAATAATAATGTTATCTCTTCCCTTATATGATTGCTAATACTTCGTTTGACAGTAGGGATTGGAAGTATTAAGCACCTTGACGACTACTTCAACTTAGGAAGCCTGTTCAATTCTCACTGGTCGGTGATTGATGAAATTTTGAGCTTGATTTTAACTTTTGTAAAATTTCATTACCTTTGGCATCTGTGCGACATCTGATTACCTACTAAATGTTGGGTGTTCTGTATATCAGTTCGCTCTATCCTGTGTGGTCGTTAAACATGGTCATTAATGGCAGACGACACGTGAAATTTCGAGATGGTCGACCACTGTTACCCCTGTAGTATAGACAGCATGTTGTGGAACCACTGCTTTGATAAAATAGAAGTCAGACAAAGTTCCGTGTTGGGAACTCTGTATGATATAGCTTACAATCGATTGCAGTGGCACAGATGCGTCCACACATCACCTTCTTTTTAACCATCATATCACTTTTCATTATTGCTGTTTAACCCCTTTCTTTTCTCTCTTATGATTTTCTGTGACATTTTTTCCCCTATTTCTACTTTTTTTCTTGCCATGTTGTACGTTTACATGCTGATATCAGATGTGACCGTTACGCAGTAATCACAAATCTCGCTTTTTTGACTAACTGGCTGATTTACTTACGCATCATATGTCATAGTTGAACAGTAGCAAGACTTTTTTGATTCATGGAAAAAAAATACTCTCTAAATGCTTAATGAATATGGCAACTGTTACGTCTCCCCAGATATTCCTGTCCCATAAACTACCGGGATTTCAGAGTATATCAATACACTTGTCGAAGTGCGAAACCTGTATTAGTCAGGAAACCTGTTCCTAAAATCCAATAAATCATTAATTCAAAATAGATCTCACGATCTTAGTATGTTGGGAAAGTCGATCCTTCATGTTACTGTAGGATGATTTGTATCATTCTCAGTAAATTAAAATGATCAACGGTTGACACTAGTCTACAGCAACTCTCTTCAAGCTACTGATTTTGTACACGGAAGGTTTCAATCTAGTGAAATCACCAGTGATTTGTAGGCATCTTTTAAGCTCTTTTTAGTAGTTTTTATCAAAAAGAAAGTATTCAAATATTAATGGCTCTGTTTTCTAGGAAAAGTAACTATCCATTTCAGACAAGTGGTTATAATTTCATCCATCGATGACGCTTCATGGGAGCCCCCTACTGGTTGGCCGAGAGAAGGAACAAAAGTTTTTACTTTCTCTTCTGTGTAAAGTATGTAAACGTAATTGCACATAAAATATGGACAATTTTAGAAAAGTCCCTTATCCACATGCTTCGTTGTTACTGGCCCTCCAGGTTGCGGCAAATCACTTTTGGTTTCCTCAACATTTAGACTTCTTGAAGAATCTTATGGAATGCTGTGGGTGCTGATTAGTTGTTTAGAGAGTTTTGTTGGTACTCAAGGCGCATGCGGAGCTACACCGTCAAGATATTTACTTGAATTAATTTTGCAATCAATTAAATGCCGTTATCTACCCACTAGCGATTTATCCGTTCGTTGTGATGACACTTCTAGCTTTGTTGATAACCTGTGTCAGATCTTACTGGCTATCAAAGCTGAAAGGAACGATGACCAATGTAAGTTTAGCCTAATATATTTTATTCCTTAGTGTGCATTGCACTGATTTTTGAACAGGCTGAGAAACTTTGTGATGGCGAATCTTTGGTACTCCCGCTAATTACCGGTCTTGGAGCTATTGTAAATGAAAAGCTACGTCGTATGAATAATAACCCAGCACCTGTATTATTCACTGTACTCGTAACTAGATTACCGTGGGAAAAGTTTTATTTCGGGACATTTTATTGTGAACCCTACGTAATGTCCATTGGAAGTTATTCACGTGAACAGTTAACAAAGTTACTTATTTCTATGTCACCGGTGGGTGCCTCTGAATCTCGTTTCAGCCGATTTGTTGATTTGCTGTTAACTGTTTGCTTCCCTGTTTGTCGTAATGCGGGGGAGCTCATTCATTTGATGAATGTAAGTACACTCCACACTAACCCTTTCTTCGTCAATAGGTGAATTGGCGTGCTTTTGACGAACCTGTAAATCAAGGCCTGGTTGCTCCGAATGATGAATGGAGTCAGTGGAAGCTAGCCCAACCATATCTGAAGCGATCTCTGTCGAGTTTGTATCTACGTCATCATGCAGATTCCAGTTTGGACTTAGTATCTCCTAAAAATGCAATGCGACAGGATCTTCTGGAATTACCCTATATGACAAGATTCTTACTTATTGCATCGTTTATCGCTTCACATAACCCCCCTTCATCAGATAAAAAGCTTTTGACCAAGGTAACTTTGTCTTAAGAAGTTGATTATCGACATCTCAGCTCGTTTTTATTGGTTTTTTAAATTTGAGTGAGAATGAATTGGAGCTTTTGATGATAAAAATAAATGAGACTTGAACTGGCATTGGTAGTGACCTACTAGACTGAACCACACTTCTTGTCCGAAGGCTATCTGATTGCGCTGCCCGAAATAGACGGAACTGAGTTTGAAATTCAAATACTGAAGTTGTTAATGAGCCACATCTGCATCTGGTTAGTAGGACTTTCAAGGAAATACTGGTCATAGTGTTCAGTAAAAACTCCGAGGACTCCTAGATACATGCAGAAAATAGTAACTACTGGGTCACTGAATGCTCTATCCCCAACAACATTCCAGAATAGACTCCTTCCTAAATCCATATTTTCTGATTCACAAATATTTTCAGTTATTTCGTTTTTTATGTGTTTAGAATGCCGGACAGTTGAGTATTCGCAAGAAGAGACAGGAGAAAGAAGTTTGTAAGGTAAGTTGTACTTTTCTATATGTATTCACTCCGGCATTTTGTTTCCGGGCTTAAATATGCTTTTTTTTTATCTCCTGGTGCAGATTTACAGAAATATACTAAAATCCTACTATACCCTATGCTTAAAAACAAACTGTGTAGCTTACAAAAGTCCAACTGAACAAAATTATTGAGTTGATCAAATCTAATGCAATGACTGCGGGTCAGACACAGTTGTTATCAGTTAACCAGGATCAATTAGGTTATCCGGGCAGAGCATTAAAAATTGGCTTAATTGGGTGTAAGGAGATACTAATAACCGAAGCATTCTCTATCGAATCGACGCAAAATACTTATGATGGAAATAACTCAACACCTACTCCAGATATAATGAAAATTCTACTGCCTGTGTCACGAAGGAGAGCGAACTAAACCATGTCAAAGTTGTGAAGCTACCTGGACAATAAATCTTGCCCAAAACTTAATCCAGCAGATAATAATGATTCCGTATGTGATACATCTAATAAATCAACTGAAATGAAAGTACACTCGACAACAGTGCCCATGTTTCTCTCTTATATTGATAAAATCCGATATCTTGGTATCGATGAACAGTGTAAATAAATGATCATACATGTAACGCAAACGCCAGAAATGTGTGCTGCTAAATACTACTTTTACTTCCCGATGTACACTTTGTGCATGGAAAGTAATAAACCCTGTACATCTCAATGATTTCATCAAAAGGGTTTTTGTGAATTATAATTCCTACCATTACTGACAATCCCCGGCCACTAGTAAAATGAGAACAGCCCGGTAAAGAGGTTAGAATAAGTTTATCAGTTGCGACTGTAGCGGTGACTTCACTTCTGTACGCGTGAGTAATAGTGGAATTTTCCCTAGTGACCTTGAGAAACAGCCACTAAGTTTGTGCGTTTCACTGTCCACACAGTAGGCAAGGCAAGATTTTGCTAGCACCGGAAAATTTCTTCGATGTTCGCCGTTTAAAAGTACTTGTTCTATAGCAAAATCCTTTTTTATGATTAATTTTATGGCATACACTGGATTCGTATTTTTCGAAAATGTAAGGCTTAGCGAAATGTCATGAGCCACAATTTCTAAGAGGCTTGTTGAACGGCGTTGTGGTAAAACTACCAACTAAATTCTGGCGTCTCGGTTAAATGTGCGGAATTTAGAGATGTTAGTAATAGTCTTCCTCCATTGTTTTCCATCACTGCAGTATTGCTGTTCAGATCAATGAGACGCTGGTTTTCGAAACAAACTATCTGCAAGCTGTATTCATCTTGGTGACTTGCAGTGGAATCCAGGACGTGCGTCTCGTCCAATTTGGGACTCGTCAGCTGGATGTACCTGCACCTTAGTGAGTGAAGTTGCTCTCATTGAGACTCTAGCCCAGTACCCATCGCTTCAAACGCCAAAGCGTTGTCCACTAGGCCACAGAGGTCGGGCAATTCGACCCTGTATTATAGCAACAGGAAATCACAAGTATCAAACGACATCTGCATGTTGGTTTTTCCTCATGGACTGAGATCAGTTAAAGGAGTTTCGGAAATCTGGGAGCACTGGATAGCTGTTTCATCCTAGTATGAGACTCCTCATCAGTGCACACTCATGACCCTGCAGGGATCGAACCCCGCAAGCTCATTTACGGGTCTCGTTCAATTCGTGACAAAATTCTCGGCAGGTGACCCGAAATGAACAAATATTTTTACTGATCATGAGTTAGAAGATGTAATTTGAATTATTCCGATTGTAAATTGATTCGACCTACATAGGCCAGGTAATCTTCATCAGCTCCTTTCATCATTTTCAGACAGTTATAAGGGACATGGAATCATGACTATTGTTTTCCGAGAATATTATTCAAATTTTCAGTAGTTTTGTCAAAACTCACTTTTCTGGGACGCTTCAGGAGGATAAAATCCTCATTTCATCCCAGATTTTGTCAAAAAATATGGGCGTACCTAGTTGCGTCGATGGAAGCTTACTCAACACGAAATAGATCTTCAGTTCGTGCAAACCATAATTCAGATGTAAGGCCATTTTATTCATCATAATGAAGTCCAATAATGAAGCTGAGAGCAAACTCATTATTCTTTATTCTAGGACTTTCGTGGATTGGATTAATAATTTTACAGCCAGAGGTTGAATGGAAATTTCTTGAAGTACTTTGTTTTTGCTGTTATAAGTGCTAAACATTTCCAATTGATAGTAATATTCACTTTGTCTCCATCATGGACTTATGACAACAAATACACTGGTAAGACTGAAATATGTTTATGGGTGATCGTAAAAATAAGTTTAGGAAGTAACATTAATATATTTTACCGCACTGAGTGCTTTTTAATTCAATATAATGGTTGATTACGTCTTATAAATCTTAAAATGTAACAATATTTTTTAGACAGAATTCACTGGACCTCGAGTTTTTCCCTTAGATCGCTTGATGGCAATATTCTACGCTCTAGTGCAAAATGAATTTACGAAAGTGCCATGTACAAGTATTTTACTGAGTCAGATCGCCTGTTTAACAGCTTGCGGACTTTTGTCGCCGAGTTCACAGGCTTTATCAGTTGGTAATTCATTTGCTGTTGGGTTGGGTACTACAGGTAGTTCAATAAATGCTGCATCTGATCTGGACCCATTAGGTAATCCTAAATACCGTTGTTTGATAAGTTTGGAAATCGCTAAAGGCATAGCACAATCAGTTGACTTTGATTTATTAGCCCATCTGACTGATAATTTCAACTCCTAAGATATATGCTTGTTTGGTTGTTTTCATGTATTAATTCTTTGAACCTTCGTGTTTGTACATATTTACAAATATTGTCATTTATATCTGAAAAATTATTTCATATTATAAAACAGATTTCAGTTTTAATTCAGACAATGTATGGCAAGAATATGAATTTTAAAAGTTGTTTTGGTAACGGTTCCTAAGAGTTAATGATATATGATCACCTAACTAACTGTAAGATCAAAATGTTTTAGATGGATAGTTTTTAGTTAATATCTATTATGGTTGTTTCTGTGAAATCGAAGTATCAGATTAAGCTATGGAATTTCATCACCTAAGGATATGAAAATCTGAAAGCTATTGAAACCAGCTACTAAATCAGACCGGTTTTTACAGTAGAGATACCTGTTTTATCTGTTTAGTACGAAGAGCACTAACGCGCTTTTATTGTAAGGAGGTCAAATTACTTTAGTCTCACCAATACATCAGCCTTTCAAAATAAAAATGCAAGAAGTGCTATAGGTTCAACATAGTCATGGCGTTGTACTACCACTTGAAATGCATGTCACTGAGATGTAATCAAAAACCAGGTACAAAGTTTCCTAATATTCTGCGCTAACTTAACTGTTATGCAGTATGAATCATAGTAGGGACCTGTCATATTTAGAGTTTATATGCAAGAGAAAATATTTTGGTGTGTGTGTTGAAGTGAATGGCACCATAAAGTTGTATTGTCTAAGGTTAATTAGTATATAGGAATCGTGTAACTGTAAGACTATCTAGGTAACGTATATTTGAATAGCATTGATGCCTTATACACAACTTCTGATGACAAAACGTATTCATGGTCACCTTACAATATGTGAAGATCAAATTTTGTGATTCATAGGGTGGAAATGTACATCTCAACCCTATGGTTGTAGTGACAGTTTCTCCAAACGAACATTTAAAGCTCTTAATCACCTGTCATCGATTAGTATGTTTAAGATTGTGTTCTTTAGAATTTACCGACTAAACATATCTTTAGCTCTAGGTGAATCCACCATATTTACACTCAAACTGACGTTGTCCAACGCCTTAGACGTTAAACGCTCCAGTTAAACTTAATCGATATGTAGTTACTTATATATGTAGAAAAAAGAGGTGTGGTTTATATGCATGATTCATTTCTTCTGAAGTTATTAATTGCAGTCTATGCGAAATCCCATTGTTTGTTTATCTTGTATTGTTTGTTAAGACATATATATGTATCTTTCAAGTATTTGTTTGAAGCATTGCATCCACTTCTTCGGCAGTTGCTGAAAGGACAAATTCGTATTGTTCCTAAAATTTGTAAAAATCATTGGACACAGCTTTGTTTCGTTACCATACTGATCGTATAAAGAGGTTATTACTAGCATAAAAAGGACCAAAGAACTGGGTAGACAGTTAGTATAATCAAAGGCTAAAGACAAGTACCCCTCATTCACAGGAAACATGATGTGGTGTAAACGAATAATACTAGATGTAATTCAGTGTTAAATAACTAACATGGATACTGAAACGTTGTCGGTATCAGCAAAACCAGACATTTTCGAGTGTAGTTAGTAATTTTCGGACTGATCATCTGAATTAATGCGATTGGTTGATGTATGTAGAAGTTTTTAGAGACGACGACATCTGTTGGCAAGTTTGATAACCGTTTTTCAAAATTAGGCTGGGATTTGATAACTAGGAGTTGAACTCCCTAGATATCAGCTGCAGCACTCCGAATTGGTGATCTAGGATCATTGTTGTGAATTCATTCCAGTGGTTTTCAAACCTCAGCTATCTCAATGTAAGAATATCTGAACCTACTAGTTTCTCAATGTATATTTCGAACCGCTTATGAAATCCTTCCCATCAAGTTCGTTTTGAGGCCACGCACGAACGAAACGCACCCAACTACCTTGTGCATATCCGTGCTGTAGGCAGCGAGCCACACCTATTGTATGAAGGTTAGCGGTACTACCTCGCTGCCCAAATTTCGGTAGGTGGAACGGGGCTCGAAGCCGTGACTCACTGGTTGATATTCATCTCTCCAAACCACTGAACCACAGCTTCACATTCCAGTTGAACGTATTCCGCTGTAAGTAGTTGGAGTCGACAGGCAGTTAGCTATTATCTTGAACATTTATTGTATTACCGAGCGTTGAGTTTAAACACAATGATGGCCTTTATACTCATGAAGATGTTGCAGCTTGTCAATGTGCTGTGACAAGTTTGGATGTAGGATATCTTGCGAATCGACAACAGCGATTTTAAACAGGATACGCATCATAGTGATGTTAAGTTATTTGGTCATGTAGTAACAATCCAGTACCTGATTGACAAATTTCAGTCTGTATTGGAGATCAAGGTGTTACCTCGCCATTATTTCAACTTGAAAATAGTGTCTTTCTACTTAAATCTCCATGTAAGTACTAACAAGAGCTTCAGGAAAGAAGAAACGGATGGACACTTGTTTTCCCTATTCAAGTTGCTCAGCAATTCAGTATAAGCTTTATCAGCTACTGTACAGCACAGGAGCGTTATACACACTTAGCTCTCATACATTTAATCACTGTTCATGGAATGTTTGTACACACTTAAACCATACTTATCCTTGGTAGAGTTTTTCTTCGAAATTTAAGCTTGAATATTGAAAAGTAAATTGAGACCAGTTCAATATTCAAATTCTTTTAAACTTACCAGTGTTTTAATCATATTTGGCCTTTGATCTCTTAAATGTTCTAGTGATGCAGCGATATCGATTTCTTTTATGCCTTTAACGATACGATTTAAAGCCAGATCTAGTAGAATATACGCTCCTGTTCGTCCACAGCCATCACTAATAGTATTTAAAAAAATGAGGAGTCCATAGTACGTCGTACAGGATTAAACGTTCAAAAAATGTCAAGTTGTTATTCATCATAGACTGACATCACTTGGAGGAACAAAGGAAACCTGGGAGCACTGGACGTCTGTTTCGTCCTAGTATGGGACTCCTCAGCATGAACAACAACTTGAAATATTTCCAAATCTCCACAACTCCCTCAAAATCCGATCAAAAAATTGATGTAGATAATGATTAATTATTTTCCAAACTTGGCTTTCACAATTAATAATCCAGACTTTAGCTAACCTAGTTGTCAGGATGTGACAACAACTGTATCACACCTAAGGTAAAAAAGTATCATTAGGTTCGTAATAAAACAATGACACCAATATATTGAGTTTTTCAGCACAATATATGAGTTATTCAGAAAACTGGTTTCGTATCTAGAGTTTGAGAAGTGCAGTGGATTGTTAGTAGCACAATTGAAGTGCAATCGTTCAACACTGGCATGCTCACCTTTTTCTGGATATTACGTTCATTAAGTCGTATTATTTTCATCTTACTGGCTCCCTTCAGTATTCTCTCTCTTTGGTTGACCATTTTCAGCTTTACTTTTCCCGGATATGCGCAGAAATTGTGTTGCTATTATCAGGTCAATTCTTACATTGTCTCAGGTACCTTAGTTAGTGTAACTGTGTATTGTTGTTTGCAGCAGGTGAAAATTCTTTTTCTTTTAATGTGATATAAAATACTTGGTAAAAAGGCTTGTGTCTCAGTGTAACGAGTTTTTTTAATTTTGTTGAACATGTTGGTGTAATTGATGATCATTTCATTGATACAAGAAAGTTTAAAACAGTTCACGTCACAGAAATTAAATGCAACATTTTTCGACTTACCAACAGTGAACTACGATAGGACTCATCATTCCTCGGAAGGACCGATTAACTTTCCTAAAGTATAAAAATAGTATGAATCAATTAATTTTGTGCTTTTCACAATCCAACATTTAATGATCCTTATAACTGAAGTAAGCTGGTGATAGACCTCAATTCAAGTACAACACTCGAAAACTGAAGGATGAAACTACAAAGGAGATCTTCAAGGCAGCCATCAAGACAAAATGGGAGATATCGAGGAACATTCCTGAAGAAACCTGTGTGGAAGAACACTGGAAGTCTTTGAAAGCTATGTGGAAAGAAACCTGCATAACCAACCGTATTAGGAAGGAAGAAGAAAGAAGACAAGGAATGGATCTCGACGGATACCTGGAAGCTGATAGAGGAGAGGAGGATGGTGAAACAGAAAATAAACCAGTGCATGGATGCTCAACGACAAGAGGAACTGAGCATAATGTATAAAACACTGGACAAAGAAGTGAAGAAGAGTGCACGCAAAGACAAAAGACACTTCTACGAAACACTGGCAAGTGAAGCAGAACAGGCTGCAGGTAAGAGAGACCTGACGACATTGTATCAAATAACCAGGTTGCTATCAGGGAAGAGATCAACACAGATGAAACCAATAAAAGATGACGAAGGAAATATAATTACCGAAGAAGAGAAACAAAGGAAACAATGGGCCGACCACTTCAAGAAGCTCTTGAATCGACCACCACCACCTGCACTTCGTCCAGAAATACCACCTACAGCCGCTGAACTACAAGTGAACATAAATCCCCCAACGAAAATGGAAGTCGTGAACGCCATAAAGCTACTGAAATGCGGGAAAGCAGCAGGACCAGATGGGATACCGCCAGAAGCACTGAGAACAGACGCAGAGACAACAGCGGACATGCTCACACCACTATTGCAGAAGGTGTGGAGGGAAGAGAAGGTACCTGACGATTGGGAGAAGGGTTACCTTGTCAAACTGCCGAAGAAAGGAGACCTCAGTGTTTGCAGGAACTGGCGAGGAATCACTCTCCTGTCCATCCAGAGCAAGCAAAATATTAAGCCGCATCATCCTGGAGAGGCTTAAAGATGCACTGGATTCAAAACTACGACCGGAACAGGCAGGCTGGATTCAGGAAGTACAAATCATGCGCAGACCAAATTGCAACACAACGCTGCGCATCATCACAGAACAGAGTATAGAATGGTAGTCAACTCTACCTCAACTCCATCGACTTTGAGAAGGCCTTTGACAGCGTCGACCGAGAAGTAATTTGGAAACTGCTTCATTACTACGGAGTACCGCAAACCTTTATCCACCTCATTCAACAACTATATGAAGATGCCACATGCCAAGTAATTCACAATGGGAAGCTCAGTGATGCTTTTGAAGTGAAGACAGGAGTGAAACAAGGCTGCCTACTATCCCCATGATATTCCTGATTGTGGTCAACTGGACTGGATCATGCAGCAAACAGTAGGCAGCGAGAAGAGGGGGATACACTGGACTGCGAAAAAGAACCTAGAAGACTTGGATTTCGCCAACGATGACTTGTGTCTGATGTCACACAAACTCGAAGATCTATAAACGAAAACTTACAAGTTGGTAGAAGAGGCAAGGCAGCGAAGACGGGACTTCAAGTGAATATAGAGAAGACAGAGGTGATGAAGATACCGCACCAACAACTCCAACAACAAATTCCAGTCACCATCAACGGGAGAAACTTAAAGGAAGTAACCTCCTTCACCTATCTAGGAAGCACTGTTTCAACTACAGACAGCACAGACGAGGATGTCAAAGTCAGAATCGGAAAAGCAAGACAGGCGTTCATTAGCCTAAAACCAGTGTGGAGATCTGCACTCAGCATGCGGAACAAGATACGGATTTTCAACACCAACGTCAAGTCAGTGCTTCTGTATGGCTCAGAGACTTGGCGCGTCACGAAAGGTATTTCCAATAAACTACAGACATTCATCAACAACTGCCTACGCTGGCTCTTTACTGAAGATCAGACGGCCAGAATAATCAGAATAAGCAACAAGGAGCTCTGGGAACGAACCAACCAAGAACCTATCACCCAACAAATATGCAGTGGAAGGAAGTGGAGATGGATTGGGCATGCACTGAGAAGGCCGACTGAGGACATCACGCGTCAGGCCCTCGAGTGGAATCCCCATAGGAAGCGACGAGTTGGACATCCGAGGGTGACATGGAGGAGGTCGTGCGAGGAAGAAATGAGAGCTTGTGGGCTGTCGTGGAACCAGGTTCAAAAGATCTCAGAGAACAGGATAAAATGGAGACGTGCTACTGAAGCCCTATGTTCCACTAGGAACCCAAGGGACAAATAATAATATAACTGAAGTGTGAAACGGGGTGATTATTCTATTACAGAAGAATATATTTCACGCAAACACACCAAAATGCTTCACTTTATCACAGAGTGAATTCAGTAGTTTTCTGTAAACGCAAAGAAAGGTTGTTCAACTTTAAAACCTAATAAAGTTGCCTATTTTGACCCCTGGTAGAAAAAAGTTCATTCTTATACATAGATACGAGATTATCTGGTATACTTTTCTTGATTCACAAATGACATCCACCAGTCATTCATATTTCAATTGAACTCTTGTCCAAATAAGTATCTACAGTGCTTTATATATTTGGAAGAGTGAAGGAAAGATCACTTTATGTCTACTATTTGCTGTTACCATTCACCAGTCAGATATATGGCATAAACTGTTCATTTTTGAAGCTAAACTGATCCACGCCGATAGTTAAGAGTATTTTCTTTCCAGTTTTATTCTAATACATATGGATAGTATATTAGGGAGGAAACAATTTATTTGGTTCATTTTCATTGTGCACCAAAAAAAATATTTCGTTTTTCTCCATTTATTCTCGAATTGTTGTGATGACTATCGCTGGAGATTTCTAATTCAAATAAACCGATTACTTTTATGCTGTATCGAAGACATGTCACCTATTATTTGTACCCAGAGTTTCGCAAACCAAAGACGGGACTATCAATTACATTAGTAACTGGTTAGTCCGTCTAGATGATCCTATTTTGACATGAACGTCTCACACGAATTGTATTCTTTGACTATCTAACCGAAAATGTATCCAGATACACTGAAATGTAGAAACCTGTCAAATCATAGTGTACGTATACTTACTTATTTTTTGATGAAAATAATTAAGAGTTGCGCTCTACACTCGATAAATACCAACATAGCGGGGGAGTGATCCAGTTCCTCAAACTTTTGAAAAGCCCTGTCATGAATACGAGTGCGAAATGTTCCAATCATTCAACGGTAACTATTCCAATGTTTACATTTTTTAGAGAGAAAATACATTTTTCTAACGATAAGTAACAACAGTGATTACTGAAGTATTTAAATAGTTGTAAGCTTGTAAATTGCGCACTGACCTTATGAACAAGGGTGTATTAGATGAACAAACTATACTATGGTTAAAAAAAGTTGTTAGTGCAAAATTTCACATCTGAATAAACCACATAGGAAATCAGGTAAAATATTTCCAAACTAGCTGTAAGCATGCGTATTCAGCAGTCATTCAGTATCAATATGGGACATAGCGTTGCTGCGTGAGGGTTCATTTAGGAACTTCCTATATCAGCACATCAAATTGGATGGCGCCAAGATGAAAGATAAGAAAGAAAGTGATTGAAAAGCGTAAACAAAGTGGGAGAAGATATAAAACAATAACCAAATTCATTGTGATCAAAAGGCTTGGATGCATCTGCGTCTTTCTGATCGATTATTAGCTACAGAACTTACTGTCTCCAGTCGTCTGTTTCCGTTGTCATGTGAACTTCAACCAGGATGTTTTGATTTTCCCATACCGCTCAGAACAACAGTCATAAATTTCATGGACTAGTGCATGTTTATGCCTGGTCACCTCTATAGTTTTTCCGCCTAAACGTCATGTAGCCGACGTTGTGGTACGTGGCAGACGGTGATTAAGCGTGCGTATCATATATTCCAACCATCTGAGTCGATGAAGGTTCGTAACCTCATCAAGTAATCTATCTTTCTTACTTAATAATGTACGTTTGACGTTTAAGTCCCTAATGTGGTGGTTCCACAACCCATGGCAACAGTGGTTGGACATCTGGCGCCTCCGCCTTTATTGGACGTGTTTCTCAACCATATCTGCGAACTGCAGTGCAGTTAACTTGACCGTCAACAAGCATTCGGATATCAAGACGTTAGCATAGATGGCATAAGTTGACGAAAGTCAAGCCAGTCTTTTGTCTTCAAATCCTCGTCAATCACTAACCTATCACGGGTGATCCGACTTCCTAAGTGGTTGAAGTGATAAACTCACCCAACCGATTCACTCCCTGATGCTAGATACGGCCCAGTATCTACAAATGCTTGGCCAATAGCCACTTACTAGTTAATTTTTATCGTCAACTAAAATTCTCTGGAACAGTATTGTGGGATGAGGAGTAATCCAAGAAATTCATATTCGCTCAATTGATTTCAACTTGGGAATGTAGAAAATGATAATATGACATCGTCTACTTTTTGGTGATCAATCAATGTATTTAATCCGATACTACAGAAGGTCGTAACTATCCTAAATATTTCAGTGATAGAATCCCTAACTGTAGCACTGATTGACGCAGTTTCAGGTATTAGTCCTCTCGAGGTTTCAAATACACCTTGCTAATTGAGTGCAGAACCTTATCTAATCACTTCAAACCAGCTAATACCTTTCGAAGTGCACTGTGAAAGTGAGTTTCCTACCTTGATGACCACATTCCAGTGATCGATTGAATTCGATTAGCACTTAAGACTGAACAACATTGAACTAGTTATCAGACAATAACAACCATGTCAGGACGTTTTAGTCTGATTAAAATGCACATCCCTTGTTCACTGAAGATCTCAGGCTCAACCATGGAGTATGTACAATACAAACCTTCCCTAGGTTTGGACTAAATATCCATTCAAATCTCATATTTCCCAGTGATATATATTCAAGATGAGAAATGTTTTCTGAATTATTCAGTTCCATATTAATATACACAGTTCTGCTTACCGTCTGAATTCCAATACAGGTTTACTATTTTCCTTCACATTTTCATCTTTCCATGTAAGATAGTGGAATTGTGTGACAGTACGCGTTTCATTTGTCGCCAAGCGTTTTAGATAGAATGAGCGTACAATATAGTTGTCACTCCAACTGTGCTCAGATACAAGATGAACCTGTCGAATAAAGTGTATATAAAAACTATCGTAAGATAATGGTCACATAAATGTCATTTCTTGAAGCAAAAACAGACAGTATAAAACTACCAGATAATTCAGTGTTACCTCAGTTTATGAATCTGTAGCTCACTGGTTAAAACGCTCAATTTCTGAGTCCTAGGGAGAAATCTCACTATACTTTCTGAGTTGTAAAAACTCACCTCATCTTTAATATCGAAAATCTTTTGTTCAATGAATCTTGCGAAAACAAATTTCCTAAGATTTGAATGAGGAATTTCGAAAACCTCAACTGTTCGGTTTACATGTAAAATTTATCTAATTTGTATAAATGACATTTCTATGGAATGCTTAAAATAATAAATAAACCCAAGCAGAACTTTTTGCCTCTTGAGAATCCAATTGACAGATTTTGGAGAAAAATTGATTTCAAAATAATTTCGCACGGATTGACATCAATTGCAGAAACACTAAAAAATCCTGGGAGCACTGAACAACTATTTCGTTTGATTTCAGAAGTCATAGGTGGTGTACACCTGTCACCCTGGGAGAGATCGATCGCATTGGTTCTCGTAGTGGGCATGTTACTACTCAAACACTGGGTCGGAATCCAGTGATGCACATGTCATTAGTTGTATGAGTTTGTGATATAGTACGGTCATTATCCAATACTTTCAGTCATTTAGTAAGTAGTGAAGTGGCTTTGAGTTGCTAGAAATCGAGACATGAAACTTGAGGCAGGGCGGATAAAGCTTGTGCATCTTTTAAACTTGACTATTTATGTCATGGAATATGCTTCATCAGACTGAAACGAACATATTCTTTTTTCCCGGAAACAACTCCAAAAACTACTTATTCTAAACATGCAGATGAAGACTAAAGCTGGTTATCATAAAGCTCTATTTTGTATTCTGTACCATCATTCACATCTACTCTCTCCTCTTATTTCAAATCTCAGTCTCAACAACATTGACGGAAAGAAAGTGCTAGTATTAACAGTCTTAAGAAACTATTTTGAAAAGGAGTTGAAGGGCTCATTTTAAGTGCGTCGATCCATTCAACAATACATAAACTTTTCGGTTATACAGGCAAAAACAGAAGTCATAAAGGAGAATGAAGATTTTCATTACTCAGACAAAGATGAAGTGGGAATACATCTGTTCCACGAAGAGTGATTCTATTACATGCTGTCTTAAGTATTCAAGCGCTGATTCCCGTAATTCCACATAGAGCGAACGGCGAAGCTACATGCTTCAGACAGTCAGTTAGAAATTCGGTGAACAAGTACTATGTTTTGTTCTAGCTACACTTAGCTTTCTCCAATATAATCACTTTCCAGCCAACTTAGGGCGTTAAAGTAGATGGTTGTTCTCATATATAACCCACATCTCAAAAGCTGACTTGTCTCTATTACTTCCAGGTTATACACACAACGATTCTTTCACACACGACTGACACTATGAAGGCACCATCATTCAAGTATTTTCAACTTTTGAATACCCCTGAATCTCAATAACCCGGTTTCATAGCCATAAGGTAATGTATCGAAAAATACTACGTAATATATTTCGTCCTTAGTAAGTGTTTATATACCAGCTAGCCCAAAGCGTAAGTGTTTTGAATTATAATTATAACTAACAGGAGCTCTATGAAGTTATAATCCATCTCACTGAAATAAAGGATTTGCAACCAATTAAAAGATTATATAAATTGACTGACCCAATACCGAACCATCGGTTATCAAGTTTTCTTTTAGAAGGATGAAAAACTCATCCTAGTTTGTGGTCGTGTGATAGGTTGTACAATCCAAAAGCTTAATTCCAATTCCTTAACTATAATTTTTGGCTTGAAGTGACGAAGCATTCCGTATTAGATAATAAGTTGGCAGAAAATTGTTCTTATTTCAGTGCTAACGTTAATCCTTGAAAGATATAACTTTACCCCTTAAGTCTAACTTCTGAACCTTAATACTAATTCGTGAAATGCAACTATCCATAATCGTAAATCCAAAACCCCCTAGGTAACTGTCTGTTTTGGGTAAATTTTCATTCTTTCCTCCAAGAAATTTGAACTTGAGGATATTCTGCAACACTTCACGTGGAAGTATTCGAATTTTTTCTTATCTAGCACTACTAAACGATATCATTATCCCACTAATTAAAAATCGTCAAAACGGTTTTAATTATAATTGACGTCACTTAACTTCTGTTGAACTAGAATTATTTGTAGTGTTCAGTAGCATACTTTTAAAACACTACAAATTCTGCTAGCTATTTTAACTACTTAAACACAGTAGTTAGTAGGTAGTTTAGCTACTTAAAACATATGATTTGTTGTGACAGCAACACAAAGCCATAACGTACATCTGACAGATTTACGTATCAGTTCACAGCTATCACATTTTATATCATCAAACCGAATGGTAAAAAGGGTAATCGGACGAAGATGATTAGTAGTAAAGAGCTAAGAGGGAATGACGAAGGAAATTGGATAAAATTGGAAACCTGATTTGATAAAAGTAGTGGGTGATAAGAAGCATATGATATTAAAAATATATCATTGCTTAAACATTTATGTGAAATTAAATCACAAGTTTATGGCACATCCACTTACACTCACCATTTTATGTTGTAAAGAAAATCTAAAGTTTTTTATTTGTCCCTACAAAAGTTGCGGGACATAAGAAGAGCAAGTTTGGTAATAAAAAGCTAACACACTATGCTACTCAATGTCAGTTGTTTTTTTTAGATATTTCACACAGTAAAACAGTATTACTTAATGGACGATGTTTCGGACGAAAGTTTTTGCTCAAAATCATGTAAAGGTTATGAATATGAACAATAAATTCCGTTCAAGACGTCATATAATAGATATTACTGTTTTACTGTGTGAAATATTCAACAAATAAAGTAACATGAAATTAGACAATATCACAGTGTCCAGTTTAACTCTTACATTAGTGACTCACTATACACGAATATTCAAGAATGAAGTTTCTCTCAAGATTAAAGATATTTCAAAGAATTTAAAGATAACAGGGACTGGAATGATCTATGTTATCAAAGTTGAGGTTTCAAACGTTGTCAAACTTCTTAAAAGCAATGCCCACTGCTCACAAAAACTTGGGAATACGTTGCGAGACCCTTATTTGCATGGATCATTGAGTCCTCCCTATGCACGTGTCACCACATGTACATTTGAATTGGTAAATGCAGTGAGATGTGACACTCGTTCACATGCTGTATAAGTTTGGGAAGGAATACAGGCTTAGTAGTTTCTATTATTCGATGGACGAAACGCAATCAGTAACCTTGTGCTACTTCATGAAATAGGCAGTGAGCCACACCTATTACGTAAGAGCTAGTCATACTACCTGGTTGCCAAGAACTGGGTAGGTAGAGCAGAGTCCGAACCCGTAACCCACTGGTCGATAGTTATCTATCTAAACCATTGAGCCACAGCTCAACTAGCTACGTAGTAAGTCCTAATAGTAGCGTTATAACTCTGCTTACGGATTACGACATGGCAGTCACCTTTGTACGGAATGCCGATGGAGACGTTTTACTTCGGGACAAAGTGAAGAGCAGGGTGCGGCGCTATGGCTACATCGTTCCGACTAATAAACTTTGATGGATAGTTATTTTCTAACAATATTTCACTTAATATTCTCGTCTCGTTACCAAATTATCATCTGTGCATATTCATTTAATTCTACCGAATAAGCACCTAACTAACACTCACTTGTACTGAACTGGACAAAAGCTATGGTAATTCAAACTTGCCCTGTCCATATAAGCTTTCTGTGGACAGATCGTTTTATAGATCAATCCTGCCGTCGAATAATTAACATGTCTAAAACAAGCAGTCATCTTTCTCTTCTACACATGTCAAGAACATACCGTTTAGTAGACTGTCTGACTTTAGTGGTTACATTGTAGATTGAATCAAAGATGACAGTGAAATTCTACTCAGTTACCTAGTGGGACTATTTTTCAGCTGAGATACTACAGTAGGAAAAATATGCTCCCGGAATTTCTGGTTGAGCTAGATTCATAGCAGTCCTTAAGGTCATCGTGCTCGTGTACTATTCTTCATTAAGGAAGCCTGAGCGAGTCACCTGAGGTCATTCACTTTTTCAGTCCCATGTTAACTCATAGATGAAATAATTTTCTTTGGTGTTTTTAAACTGTTCTGTTTTCCCCTGGCGATTGTATCTTAGCCTTTTTTTGTAATTTGAGCTAAATTAGATCATAGCTAACTCACGTGCTTTGAGAAGAATTTATCGGTTGCTTACGGACCTGACTATTATCCTTCATTAAATATTTACTGTTGGATAGGTAGTTCACAGTCCTGTTACCTCTACAGTACCTTCTGTCTATAAAGAAATGTTTAAATAGAGCAGATAGACGCAGGCAATTGGTCACCTCTTCAGTCTTTGGAGGTAATCACTTGATCATACTTAGTCGGTAGTTATGCACCTATGATTTCCAAGATAATATAATTCCTTATTAGCCGTTGGAGTGAATATTAGTCTACTGTGAAGAGTGTGCAGATAAGGAATCCAAGATGAGCTTAAAAAGCAAAACCTGGAAAAGTCTATTAAAACACATTTGCTTCAAAGTAGTTTAAAGCTCAGGCTGATCTCAGTTAAATGAATGACATTAGTTTCTCTTACTTGAATTAAAGAGATTAGATTGTATAATGACGCTAAATACAGAAGTAAAAATAATGTCAGTATTTAATGTCGAGATGACTTACTTCGAAAGAGCCATAAATGTGAGTCCCCTCATTTGGCCAGTATTTGACTGCGGCATCGTTCGGTTCCATTTGATCAACTTCATCCATTCTCTTTAATTCATCGTTACGTTCTAGGCAAACAATTATAACGCAGCCTTGTTCCCAGACCATTGACCAAAAGTCTGGAATTGATTTTATTGTCGGCGTCATTGTTGCAATGTAAACAGGATTTCTCGGGTTGTTGTCATACTTGATGGAAAAAAATAATATGTGCTGAAGTAATGCGTATATGCTAAAAAGTTAGGTAAACACTGAATGTTACGTCTTAGCCATAGTTTTGTGCACGCATGCAAAACTTGTTTTAGCTTTAGATGTTGTATCTTCTAATGAAAAAACCATATGGAGACAAGATCAATAAGTGGACACCTGTGTTCTACACCGATCGCCTTCATTCCTTCTGTTATGTTTTCAGTGACTGATATTCTGGTGTCAAAGCGACATGTGGAAATAGAACTTACTCTTCTATTTTGTACCTGTAAGGGTAGAACTTGACCTAAAGAATACTGAAGCATAAAGGCATTTGCAAACTAAGATGTCCTCCGCGACAATCACAGCTTCCTAAAATTTAATTACTAAAGCTAAACAAAACATAGACAAGATTTTGCTCCCATACATTTTAGTTGCGTAATCCTAAGTATATTTCTTACCTCTGAAAAATTCAGTGGCAAGAGTTTATTCGTCTTTTTTTTGAATACCATTCACAGTATTTTAAAGGAGTGAAACCTCTTTTAAAATGACATTTCACTTAATAGTGTAATTACTTGCACTCCACTAATACAAATAAATATAGTTTCACCGAATAGAAATAAGCTACTACCTTGATGTGAGGGTCTGGATAGCATATTACGATGACCTGATGAGATTTGATGATTGGGACAATTATTAACTAGGTTTCTACCATGCTAGAAATGCTACTTAAATAGTGGCAAGACTAGAAGCAGTCTCCGCCAATCTTAATGAAAGACTACCACAGCTAACAAAGTATAGCCTTCAGAAGAGGTTGCTACGTTTCTGGTGTTGATTTTAATCTAAGCTGTGAGGTAACTTTATCATTCATTACTAGTCCAAGTCACCATTCAATAAACGGAAGGCTAAGACAACTCTTTTGTATTTAAGTTTAATTGGTATAAGTGGCCTCATGATTTAAGATAATCTTTTTTGGTATTTTTCTATTCACTTGGTGACAATGAGTGAAGGTGAAGAAAAGCAAGATAAAAGTTGGATTTGCCTCTAGATCAGTTCTCGTAGCTCATCTGATATTACGTTGACTGACAGCAACAAGATAGTGCGCTCAAACTCTGTTGCGACTAATCGTCCATCACCCTCCATATAATTTAATCATATTAAAGTTCAGTAAAAGCAAAACTTATTTCAAATTTATTGTGATGTCAGTTAAAAATTATGATATGTTACTTACCAACAAACTTGCATTAATATAATCGTTGTCACCAGATCGAAGTTTGACACGGGACTGCTCATCTGAATGGAAATTAAATGCGGAGGGCAGAGAGAAATAGTTACTTTCTTACAGTAAGAGATACTGATCAGTAAACATCAAATGAACACATACAAGAAGGTAGATTACATCACAAATTGATGACAGTGGAAGAATTCCCGTTAACAAGAATTCGATAAGTATCCATTTAGACCAGCTTTCAAGTGCCATAGAGGTACCAACCTTTAAACTGTCACTGGTTCTTGTGGAGGTCATATTGTTGCTTAAATCACCAGTCCTGAAGTTCATTTCTCAATTTCTATTATGTTCCACAAACACTTACTTAAACAGAAATAAGTCAAGAAAGTGTCCTTAGATTGTTATTGTTTGGAAGCATGCAAAAATCCAGGTTCTAAATGAATATGTATTCAATAGTATAATTACTAAAGGTTATTAATCTGAAAATGGTATTTTTCTTCCATATTTCAGGACCATGATTGTGCATGAATCACACTTCAAGTCTTATAAAATAACTGAATAGGTAACTGTTAAAATTAGTTCAGTTGACAGATGTTGTTTAACGTCAATCAGTGATTTGAGGGAGCTTGAGTGCTGATAGAGTTGTGAGGACGGTTGACAGTTCCCCGCTGCCCACATCATGTAAGGCTATCTCTTCTTAGGCTACCTAAAAAAGATTTCTGGAACTTTTGAGCCCATGGGATATCTATTTGAGGCCTTTCACAAACAGCTTTTTTTGGATTGTTGTTTTGAGATTCTGTTGTTCTAACGCCTAACAGAGAAAACCAATACCGGTGGCACAGGAAGACCCTGGGGCAGGAAAGAGTATGCTGTTTTGGGGGCCGACCTCCTCTAACCCCTGCTTCACACCGGGAAGGCAGCATCAGCATGGCACTGCTAATCATCCAAGGGAAGCACCTTAATACTGTCACATCACATCCAGCTAACACCAGTACTACTACGCCCTCGAATCCCCATCACAGTGCAGCAATTTACACCACTACAGTAACTGCTTCCCGTCTGACCCCTATCCAACAGGGCTTTCTGGTTTGGTATAACCTCGAGGGAAAAAGCGTTGCAGTCAGTGTAGCTCTTTGGGTCATTATAATTGCAAGCCTGACCACCACGTCAAGGTATCAGCTATCATTACAGATTACGTGCAGATAACATTTTAGCGTTTCTGGCATTAAATAGGTTTTATACCTAATTATCACATTCCACAAAAGTAAGTAGGTAGTTTTAAGTATTGGAAGAGTGAACACTGGGGTCATCAGACTATAATAAATCATCAGATGACAATGATTTCGAAGTAGACTAGTACCATCTCAAACAATTAGCGTGCTACATTTCCAGCACTGAGAATTACTAATAAGGTTAACAGGACATTGTGAAACCGGTCATGTAACAGTGAGTAAGTTTTGGGAATGAATTTAATGGGAACCAGATATCCGAAGTTCTTTTGCAAGTCATGAATGGTAATCACATACTACATCTGCTTCTAATGCCTCATAGTTCGGTTCCGTGTAACTCAGGTAATGAAATACCTGATTTGGAAGACGAAGATTTAAAAACTGGTGAAACTAATAACAACATTTTCAGGAGACATTTATCTAAAGATAATAACCGTCTACTGTAAGATAAGACTTGATATGTACAGGTAACGTATTTGTATTCCAAGTTAAAAAGGTCGACCAGGAGCCTCTTCACTCGAGTACTTCATGTCATTACATCAACAATATGGCTACGGGTATTTAAGACACATTGTGTCTGTGAGAACAACACCAACTTGCTATGCAAGTATACAATTTTTACAAAACTTGGTATATTTGCTTCACTTCGTGTGGATGGTGAGCTGCAATGGAAAGAGATCTCCAAGCAAATATTTATGCAAGCTGATACGTTAAAGTGTTTTTCCTAGCCACAGAAAACTCTTATACGCTCTGAGATATATTCATATTTGATTTATGCCGCAGTTAGAAACATAGTGTATGAATCATTTTGTTCTTTTAGCGTTCGGTACAACATTATTATGCTTGTACAAATTATTAGTTACTTGATAAGTAAAGTCATCCGTTAGTTCTTAGTCCAAACTTTGGTGCGTAAGTGAAATTTCTTGCGATAACTACGCTGTCACATACCACAGTTTCCGAGTATCTGACAGAGTATCAGTTTCATTAAGGTAGCATAAATGCCTTTTACGACGAGTCATAGATAGCCTGAAACCCATGCTTAAGGTTTCTGACTAACGGTCTACAGATAAGTGACACAAAAGTACATTGTACTGTAGTTTTTCTTTAAATAGGACAATAGCCAGATTTGACTCCGTAACCGACAGTATTAAGAGGTTAAGCATATGTTTTTGTACCCATAAACAAATAAACCGAATGGTTTAACCTAATTGGCGGTGGCTAGCTGTGATATCTACGTCGTATGTTTCACCCCGATTGGGACTCGTCAGCTGAGTGTACCTGCGCCCTATTGAGTAACAGTAAACAACAACAAATTCCCTTTATACAAGAGGTGACTCTCATAGGTCAGCAGCTTTGTGGACAACGGTCTAGGCTTTGAAGCAAAGGATGTCGAATTCGAGTTTCATTTGGCAACTCATTACTCATTGTGTGCTATAGTCTCGCTGCTTACAGGAATGAAGTCTTCAGTTGTAAATTAAGGAGTTGGGTTGTTCATAAATCTTATTTTATTGCTTTCATCGTTATAGAAATCTAAAAATAAACGTGAACAGGTGAAACTTTTAATGAACAGTCAAATAAACAGAATGTGATAATCACGTAAGGACTTGAAAACGATACTTGCAACTACGAGTCAAATTATACAATCAAGTTGCAATTCATTTTGATGCTGTCAGTCATTTGCCTCAAATTGATAAAGTGTGAAACATTATCTTGTCAAACGATTAACTTACAGGGTATGGGAGCACCTACACGATTTCTAAGCTGATTTTCAGGATTTTCTCCTTCCTTGTACAAAACACCTTCTTCAGAGACATATTTGTCAATTGCATTCCAATCAGATGTCAATCGACCACGATCACGTAAATGTTGTTCCATATATGACTGCAGGAAAGTTGTGAGTATACAATTATTTATTGTGTTATGAATGCATAGAGACATATACTAGTGGACTGAAACTAAGCGACAGTCATTTATCAATGCAAAACAAATGTCTCAGAATAGGCTTCAGTTGTCAGAATTAGCAACAGTACACAAAGAAGAAAATCAGGGACAACAATTACCAATAAAGAAATGCACCACACAAATGTAAGATTGAGATAAGTATTAAAATCGATTAAGACATGTGCATTTCTGGACATTTTTTCTAGTTTCTCTTTTCCAGGACGTGTAATGAGCCAACCTGAAATAGCTAGTCACGGGAAAATACTGTTAACTATTGCTATTAAACCAGTACTTTCTGTTGTATAACTGCATCTCCGAAAATCTACTTTGCATTCTTTCAATCTGGGACAGTGTCTGCCTTCCACCCTTACTGCATCTAATCAGCGTAACAGTCAAAAGTAACAGCCAGTACAGATGTTCAGTGTGGCTAGAAATAGATTAATTACCTTCTGATTCCAGAAAACTTCGCCTAAGAAAATGAAGTCATGCTCATCTGTTGTCAGTTGATTCAATCTGTGTGCAATATCAGGTTGTTACTCATCATGGACTGATATCAGTTAGAGAAACATTGGAAACTTGGGTGCACTGGACATCTGTTTCGTCCTGGTACGGGACTCCTCAAAAGTGCTTACGCATGACTCCGCCATGGATAGAACCCAGAATCTCCAGGTTCCACGACCAGCACGCTACCATTGAGCCCCTGGGTCGGGACCCAGTGATCCATATTTCTTACTTCTGCTAGCTCATGACACAGCACAACCTCCATCCAATGTCTTCGTTGAGTAACTCATCTTATGTTCGACTATATTGCGGACTGACAGAAGTAGGAAATGTTAACGGTAACGTACTGGTCGCGGAACCCGGAGGTCCTGAGTTTGACATCCTATGGGGTCATGAGTATGCACTGCCAAGAAGTCCTATACTAGGACAAAGCAGCTGTCCAGTGCTCCTGAGTTTTCAGTGTTTCGCCAACGAATATCAGTTCAAGATGAATACCAACTTGAAATCAATTAATCCCCACAAACCTCAAAACTGAACTGTATGTAACATGCCGAAAGTTCTTTGCTTTTGTCTAATTCATTTTTCAAAAGTTCAATTTGCGAGCGCATTCCCTGTCAAAAACTATAGTCATAATCCTACTTTTTGATTAAAAGTGATATTTTATCAGTCCTTAGTTTTTGCCGTCTAAGTCAACTCCAAATCAATACCGTTGAAAATTATATAGGTAGTGGTCTGTTCACCGACTACAAATCAGGGACAGACAATGAAATATTTTTTAAAGAAACCTGTATTCTGATTTAAAGTTCTTCGTCAGCTATTATTTCCTGTTCCTTTGATCAGTTTTTCTCATCCTGTGTGGTTGAAATACCCACTTTGGTTGCTTGGTAAATTTTAGTTTAATTTTCTTTTTCAAAATTGAGGTACACCCGACAACCTTATGCACATTAATGCAGTAGGCTATAAACCACACCTGTTGGGTGACGGCTAGTGATATTATCTGGCTCCCCAAAACTCGGTAGGTTGAATGGGCTTCGAACCTGTGACCCACTGGTTGAGAGTCATCTCCCTAAACCACCGATCCATAGCTCCACTTTTTGTTTGATAGTGAGTAATGATTGTAGGTGAAATGAAAATCTTGGTCTCAGCACTCAGTATCAATAATAAGAGTCTGCTAACCCACTGCTATCCATCCAGATAGTCCCACTGATAATCTTAGTTTGTTCTAATTAACTAATTTCTGTTTGTGAACTGTAACATCTGGAAATACTGCAGAATTTTCAGATCTATCAGGCCTGTTTAGATCTTCGTTTCTGATAGCTAAGGTAAATGAAGTTAACAGGATATCACATGATAAGCTAGCTAAGTCGAAAGCACACATGAAGCTAGTGGACTCATTGTCTTTTTTAACCACTCAGCACACAGAAATGATAAGTTATTTCCTGACTGAAGTCAGTTTTACTGCTTTCATTGATATGATAAAGATTTGTGCATTAATTTATCTTGTGGATGACCAGCAGATATTAGAATGCCGTATGCTAAGTTAGCAAAGTGTTTCTTGGTGCAGAAAGTAGTGAAGTATGACAGCAAGTCAGTGAGTTTATTCTACACGAAAGACTTCATTTAGCAGTTCAGTGTGACCATTCTGATGCATGAGGTGGTCGGAACACCAAAGTTTTTCAAAGGAGTTGGGTAACGTTTGGCGTTCAACACAGCACAACGCCGTACACGTGCCAGTATACCTGGTTATGAGCCAGACTGGATACGTTAGGGATAATTATGCCAATCGGCTGCCCAGACCGATGCAAGTGAAACAAAATTTAAATTTTTGGAATTCAAGTATCACATCAGCTTAAGGTTACAGTTCAGATGCATAGAAGTCATTAAGAATCGACAGGATTTCGTACGTTCAAGTACACCAAAGATGTAGCTGAACCTTTAAATTCACAATATCCACTATATAGCCTCATTGAGTAAAAGTCGTTTTATTAACGTGAAGATGATTGCCAAACGATATTCCCGAGTAAGATCACATCGAAAATCTCACCGAGTTATTAGGCGTGAAAATTTTGTTTGAAGTTTGTACAACTAACTTAAAACCTTAAACTAGTTTCAGAGAACTCCAAGTATTTTGTAAGTCACTTGAGTTGTAAAGCGTTAACAATAACACTACAGGTTTCTTCTGTTATGACAAAGTTGATTGATTACCCTGGTTTTAACAACAAGGCAACAGACTGGCGATGATATCCATCTTTTCCATCCTCACTAAAAAAGTAACACCTATATTCGTCACACAGCAGGTATACTGGAATATCAAGGTTTGTAGATCGTTGGGGATTTAAACTAATAAAAGTGATGAGAACTAACTTTTAAAAAGACTTATCCATTATAGACAAATATCAAACTTACCAAAATTAAATGTCCAGTCGGAACATCGATACTGCATTGAATTGGTTCACTAGACCTAAAATTTAAAAGCAGTGGGAAGTGATGAATAAAACTATCCAAAATGCATAGTTACATTAAAATCATTGCATCACAAAACAAAGACCTAACTGAATTAATTTGCTGCCGATAAATTCATTTGTGAATGCTGTGCGAAAACAGTTTATCACGGTTCGTTAAAACTGAGTTTTCGTACGCTGTGGTCAGAAAATTTGAGTTACGTTTAACAATCATTAGGATATATTAGATGGGAAATGAGTAACCACCAATGCTTACTCAACTAGAAGAGTGGTAAACCAGTCATCTATCGTTTTTCTTCATTGTTTAATGCTTGGAAGATCAGTGTGGCAGTAATGCTATCAGAGATCACCTATTTAACTCGGAAGCCGCAAATTCGAGTCCTACCATGAACCAGACATTCATTCCACCTTCGATTATCATCTAACATGAATTGAAACTTTTAAAAAGACTGAGTAGTTAACAAAATCAGTAAATACTGCTTTAATGGAAATGTACGTAGAAGGAAAAGAAACAAAATTTTCACGAGTGATGCTAACAATTCACAAGTAATAACTTCCATAATATATTGCAATTTAATCCACTTACTTTAGTCTTGTCAGCTGATGTAATAATCTTTCTTTTAAAAATACTTTAAATGGTTCTTACTTGAGTGAACAAAACTAGAATGCAATCTCGCCTGTAAAAAGTGAAAATTTTCACTCACATAGCTAATGTTTAAGCTGGTAAAAATACGTAGCAATAGACTGAACATTTCCTACTTTAGATATTTGGTCGAAAATATGCGTGCAAGATTCTTAACATAACCCATAGCCTGAAGTAATATTTCCGCATGATACATCGATAAACGTACTTACCACACACCCTGTGACTATGATTTTTATTGTCGAGACTTGGTGAGGATAAGTATTACCAGATCGTTCAAAGAAAAGAGAAGACAACTGCTAAGGAATCCCTAAACTTTACTGATTTCCAGTAACAGATATCTTATAACCATATGAGCTGGACTAATCTAAATTTATGTGAAAATTAGGGTTATACTCATTTTACCACGTGAAACTGTTTATAATTGAAAAATAATTAGAATTAACTGCACACATGACTGAAAATTTTCAAGGATTGGATGAGTTCATTATATACTATAAGATCTTTTTTACTTGATTCCTGATTCACATTTCCTTTAAGTCACCTAACATAATTTCTCAATTACTCTCTTCAGTGCATTTCATCTGTTTATCGTGTAGATTTCCGAACGACAACTTACGCGTGACTTTAAAGGCCACCCTAACAACAAGTGAAGTGACCAGTGAGACTTCTCTATTTTATGAAAATCTGCCACTCCAGTCGAAATAAAGAAACCTAAAAATTGGTCGTTGCTAGAGTGGCCTTTAAAGTAGCCCCAACTTACACGATATTTGTGTGTATTTAACAAAAAAAATATGAAGTTGTGTTTATAACATTTTAGACTTTTGGAAGTATTTGGTAGGAAGACCTCTTAGTTTATTTTCAAGATTGTTGACACTGACCGTGAAGCCTAAAAGAAACTCTGACATTTAAATTTAAACCATCTAGATCCACAGTAATTTGTGTTTTGTTTAAGCCGCTTAAGACTAGAAGAATGCCCCTTTGTTTTGAGAGTACTATTTATTCAAACCACTTTTCAATTGTTAACTCAGGTATTCCTGCACTGTTCCACACTGGTTGAAATTTTCTCAATTAAGTGGAACAGTGTAGTAACTGGGTAAGTCACTTAGCGTCTGTAAACAGCTGGCAGGAAGCAGCATTTCATCCGTATAAATTAGTCACACAGAAGATTAATGAAAGTGAAGCGATAGTCTATTGGTAATGAATTTTAATGTTATGCTGACAGATATGCTTATACTAAGAGGGGAGCTGAGGAAATGTACAGAAGGTAGTTGCAGTAGTTTCTACCACCAGAACAAGTTTAAGGTCAATGAAAGTAGTGACTTTTTAATTTATACTTATCTAAATCTACTCTACTCATTCGTCTGACCTTGACTTTTCAAAGTGACCGGCTCAAACAACTCAACCATTTTGGAAAATAACTGATCAGTGTTCAAACTGAAAAGAAGACAGCACTGACACCTCCGAAATAGACAAGGTCAAGTGGCCGAGTAGGTCAGATTCGTATGAATATACATGAGAAAATCTCCGTATTCACCAGCCATCATAGGAAAGAAGCTCTACTGGAAAGAATACCAAGCTGTAGAGTATTTATATTATCACCGTCTGCATCAAAAGAGAACGTGCGACCTGCAATTTTGTTGTATTCCCATTACTTCCAAAGTAGACTGCACTAAATTTTCCACTTAACAACAGGAAGGCATCAGTGGAAAACATTCAGAACGAATGTTGATCAGTAGTTTCAAGGTTATCTGCTTAATCCCTCTACGTACAAACACAGCAGTCCTAGCGGTATACATAATGTTATAGATTTAATACAGAACTAATTTCTCAACACTCTGATTTATGGTTTGCTATAATCTACCCTCTATATTTTTACAATACAGGAGTGCATTACAAACATACCAAAAGATTTTCAACATAATGATCAGTCACGTCTAAATTCACAATAATACTTTAAATGTCTGTTAAAGGAATGGAAATTTTTGTTGAGCCTACAATTCTTTTAGGATTACTTACTTACTGATTTAACATAAAGACATCTGTATGCGCATATGATGGATCTTTTCCAATACTTTGGAATGATTCTGATACATTTTCTTCTCCAGCTGTGACTGATTCCATTGTGTTAATTCCATTATTTAATGCTATGCGTCGTACAACCCACATAGAATCTGTAGAGAATAGAAGTTCATTTTCCGCAGCTATTTTACAAAAGGATGGATTATTATGCATTTCGTTAAGTTTTGTAGCTTGATTTTGTAATTCCATGGAATCATTTAATTTCATGATGTATTTTAAAAAATGTGTTTACGCTTGGAACAACATTAATACATGTATATGTAGCTATGACTAAGCTTATTCAGGCAAAACAGCCAATTATCTGAATTCAGTAAAAAAAAAATCGATAAAATTAATTGATCTTTGTCCACAAGCCTTAATTCTCATAGGTTAATCCATTTTCCGTCAATGTGAACTGAGCACACATATCAAACTCTCTTTGAGAATTGATTGGTTATTAAATTTTTCAACTTATGGCCTGACAGATACATCTTTTGATTAGTTAAACAAAATGAGTGTTAAAATTTCAATTATTGTACTTAATTATTCTGCTATTATAGTGTAGATGTTTTCAAAATTGTTTTTGAAAACAAAGCGAATGACAAGCAATCTGAAAAGGCTGAATATAACCAGTGCGTCTACCTCTTATTCAGACATGTGATGAAGTTAAACCCCTGGTAATAGCTTACAGACGCAACTATTCACAATAGTATAATCATATATGAAGTGCTTAAGCAGAAAAAAGGATCTTAAAGGCCTAATACTTTCGTAGTTTCTATTTTACTTTCTGGTATTACTGTGGTGGAACTACCAGCAAATAGAAAAACGTTCATTATTTTCACTACACCTTTTAAACTCATGAACCTAAGACCTTTATAAACAAAGGAAGCAGAAATCTCGTAACCTTAGTATGGCAGTGAATGGAATTACTCATAGTTATGTAAATATGGCTGCTAGAAGATAAAGTGAAAAGTCCATGGGACAGATTAAAAAATCCCGGAGTCATGTGTGTTTATGAATTATGCAACTGGAATGAAAACAGTAAACAAGTACAATGTACTCACCATGATGAAACACTGCTGTTCTGTGATTCAGATAACTGATTATTTCGACCAAACTTTTTGTTCAGGGGATGAGTTGAGTCATCGGAGTGGGGAGATGATAAACTTTGATTTGATTCGCTTTTAATTTGCCTCTACAATTAATTATGGAAATAAGAATATGAGGATAAAAGGAGATCATACTTGCATCCATCTTGTATCATTTAGGTAACTCATAAGCTTTCCACAAAGGATGAAGCCATCATCTACAAATTGTGCAATATTATGAAAAGCCTTGTTATTCAGTATAGTTGAGGTCAATTGACTTCATCCTCACTACTGCTCATCAACAATAACAGCATTGCGATTAGCCGTATTTTCTACCAAGCAGACGTGTTACCACCGGTTAGCCACTCACTATCGGTATGTGCATGAATGCAGAATATGTACTAGACATTAGAGATTTTCAAATTGGTTAGGGTTGATATATATATATATATATATATATATATATATATATATATATATATATATATATATATATATATATATATATATATATATCAAAAGAAAGAGAGAGAGGATAAAACAAACATTATATACTGATAATCCTACACATCAATTTTTCCATTCGAGAAAAATCGATTCTCAAGGTCGAAAAATCAATAGATAATTCTTGAAAAAAAAGGGAATAACTTCTCTTATAAATAGCTGATGCAGAAATTCTCTCTCAGACTGACAATACCAGGTTCTCAGCGGACTGGAATGTTATTTGTACAATTCGTAAGAAAATAGAAAATATCAAAATCCACCAGTTACCTTGTGGATATTCCTGCAGAAGGCAATGAGCCACACTTGTTATGTGAAGGCTGATGATACTGGGTGGCTGCCCAAATCCCGGTAGGTGGAGCGGTGCATGAACCCACAATCCACTGGTAGAAAGTCAACTCCTTAAACCAATGAGCCAAGACTCCACATAACTTTCTTATACGCTTTTGGTTTTCAGTTTCGCCAACTTATGTTGCTTAATGATTAGAAATATCTCGTGAAGATAAGATAAGTACTTCTGCTTACTAGGTTTGAAATGCATTTCATCTACCATCATATGATCAGTTAGTTCCAAGCAATGATTTATCATCTTAGTTGGCTCTTGTGGCAGACTAGTTAGGAACTCAAAAATAACCACTTATCTCTGTTTCGAGTCCATTGATAGCAGTCTGTATACCTGTCGTTCATTGCCAAACATCAGTAAGGCTTTCTTGTAACCGTAAGGTAACTTGTCCTAACCCAGAAAGATTATTTTTGTGTTACTAGTCTCGCTGCTCAAAATTGCAACCCAATCAGATATTCTGTTTTTATTTAATCATTCTCTTAGGAATAGTATCCAGCACTGAAACTATATCAACGGTGTCTCCGCAAATTACTTTAGCCACATCAATTGGCTCAGCTGAATGACAGAATTTAACTAATATTACAATGAGTAGTTTCCATCGTGGAGTGACATGAGTTGGATAACCAATGCAAACATGGGGGCACTAGGAATGACAGACTCCGGGGTTCGAACCCATTGGCTGATTGTTGACGTGTTCACCATGAGACCTAAATGTCCAGAGGTCGATCGCTTGCTGGGTCATGTCTGCACAATGCTGAGGAGTCTCGAACAAAGATGAAATAGGAGCTAAGTGCTCCTGGGCTTTTAATGGCTCTCCAAATGAAGTAATTTCCTGTGATTGACTGAACAGGACTTATAGGTCTCGATTAGCATTTGGGCTCCTGCGTAGATGCCGCAATATTCCCTGTAGTTTCAGTTTGGTAGTAATGACGTATAATTGCCAGGATGAGCGTTTCGTCCTTTTTAGGACTCAGCTGGGTGTCT
This sequence comes from Heterobilharzia americana, assembly GCA_944470555.2. Classification (NCBI taxonomy): domain Eukaryota; kingdom Metazoa; phylum Platyhelminthes; class Trematoda; order Strigeidida; family Schistosomatidae; genus Heterobilharzia; species Heterobilharzia americana. The sequence continues at coordinate 51,204,032 of OX104129.1, read as the reverse complement.
CTGCTTTCTAGTGAGTTATGTGGTTCCAACTAATATTTGAACTGAGGACCAATCGTTTCAAATGCCAGATTGGTCATGAGTTCTAGTCCTAGTGGGAACAACATTAACACCACTAACTGGGATGCAGGCATGTCTAGCTAATGAGTCTCAAGTGGAACGAAACACATATCCTATAGTCTACTGCTAGCTACCATCCATAATTACTAGCCATACTATTTTTGTACAGCACAGTCTCATTGAAAAAACGGTACAAACATACTTCAATCTCGAAGCATTTTTCATCACAGTGACACTGATTGAAGAACCATTAAAAACATAAATGTACAGTGTGGCTTTCTCGTCCTAGTCTAGGTCTCTTTCAATTTGATTTTCGAAACGTTTACGCGATTAAATCACAAATTCAATCAATTAAAAATGTTAAGGCATAGCCGATTATGCATTGAATCAACTGATCTTGAAGTGATTGATTACCTTTCTGTAACAGACTTGAATTAGATAGATTGTTGTAAGTATAACCATTACTCCAAGTATCGATGAACAGAGGACTATTGTCATTGTATACTTTTCCCATCTCTCCCGACCACTGAATTCAGTGGCAGTACCATCGGCCGAACCACCCGGAAGACGAGCTATAGATGCGGCACTGGCACCAATCCTTGCAGCCGTATCCATCGAAGCCTTTCAGGAGGTAAGACATGTAGAAAAGAGAAAAAACATATACGGTACGCCTGAAGTGTAGCAACTATCAATTTACATGTCGATCAAATTAAATTTAGTTATGACAATCAAAAAGATCCAAAAATTGTGTCAGTTCTTATGTATCATTAGGACCGTAATTCCCTCCACTGACTTGAACAGACACTTTCTGTTGACTATTCCAAGAAAAGAAGAAAAGAAAAACTGGAAACTCTTTGCTGCCTACCACTGATACACTAACTTCAATTTCACACATGACAATGTCAACACATACGACCAAATAAATGGTTTGTGTGCCAATTGAGATCAAGCATTTCTATTCACAATGAAACAAACACTTAAATTAAGTACAAAACTGGTTTAGCTTTGATGTTATTTTAATTTCATCTTGTCTAATTAGTTGAAGGAGAAACTGTCTATTTTTCACTTTAAGATTCTTCAGCAAAAAGCCTGAAACAATGCCATCTTTGTGTTAATGTAGACAATGATACTGTGTTGATCTTGGTGACTATCAGTGGAATCCAGAACACACGTTCCTTCCCATTCGGGACTGGATGTACTTGCACCCTAGTGAGTGACTTTGTTTCCACGGAGACTCGAACCTAGAACCCATCGCTTCCAAAGCCAGAGTGTTACTCACTAGTTCATTAGGGTATGAAAATAACCTCTGGAAAGGGTATCAGCTGTTGTCTGATACTTGTGAATTCCTGTTGCTATACTGAATTGATTTGCTCTACCTCTGTTGGTAGATGAGCTCCTATGCAGATACCTCAGTATTGTCAAATATCCATGGTGGTGTGTTGATCTTGGTGACTACACAATGATATTTTAAACCACACACCAATCCTATAGAACTTTTCCAAACAGCTACCTAATCCATCAGTGCAATGAAAAACTTCCCTTCCTATTGTATAATTAGATGTAAATGTCAACGAGTCAGAGAGTAAGCGTTTGTATTTGGTAAATGCACACATCATGAATTTTTCACTTAAACTTTAAAAGATTGTATCCTGTAAGTGCTTGTTAGCTGACAGGTCAGCTTCGTCTGTTGATCAACTGATGTTTTAACAAGATATCTATTCTCAAAGTGTAAAGACCACATATGAAGTGGAAAAAATAATAAAAGTGAAGAATTGGGTCGCAACCCAGTGGCTGAATGTTGAGGCACTAGTGGGGAGATCCTATGACCCTAGGTCAGATCCCTCATGAGGTTACCAATGCATACTGCTGAGGAGTCCTAAATTGGGATGAAACAGCATTAAATTTCCAATACTTCACCAGGTGATGTCTATCCATGAAATCAATAAATCTCTTTAAATCTTGCTTGAATCATTCGAAGTTTTACTTTCAGAAAGACTCTCATGAAAAGTTTACATAAAAACCATGGGTGAGTTGAATATAATTAACCAAATACTAAGCAGCTTACGATGTCGAGAATCTGACGAAACTGTCACACGAAACTCACTAATATTTAAATTATTTTTTTTAGTACGGAGGTGAAAAGAAGTTTCACATTTCATCTCCCACAAACGATGAGCAGCATAATCCGCTTATAGAGCAGTCACGAAGAAATGGAGAAGAGTGACAGAAACTAGCAAACTGACTCTAAAGTACGTAACAATTATTAATTAGACTGACTGAATTGTTAGCTAACATATTCTATTTTGATTAGTTTAATCCTTGATTATCCCACCCTTCGAAAAAGAGGAAAAGTTGTCTTGTGATAACCACGTAGAGTATCAGCCAGAGGAAACAACATTTCACATTTTAGGTTGCATATTTATCAGACATCTAACTGAAGCTAAGAAACAACAAACCCTGGGAGATCAAGAGGTTTTCAGGTGTGATCGTTAGTGCACCTAACAGGTGTTCACTCTCCATCCGACTATCAGAAAGCAAAGGAATACTTATTGGTTATTATTATTATTATTAGCTTCATTTCTTCATCCGAAGACGGCTTTTCACTTTGTCAGTTAAGCGATCTTACAACGGTGTTTCTGATTCAAAAGGAATACCCATCAAGTACACTGATCTACTGAAGACCTTAGAATTTAACAGTCATTATAGTATTCGAACCTATGGTGAACCAAAGAGTGAGTTGCTTATGCTAGGTGGAGTTTATGAAAGATTTTCACCCGTTTTGTTCATTTAATCTTGTCACATATGTGCTTGAAGAGACCTTTAACCCCTAGTCTGAATCTACTGGTATTCTGCAGTGAACTTAAAGTAGACAGATAACATAATTTTGTCAGGTGAAAATGTTGACAAGCTGTGAAGGTTTTTAATCAAACTAAGTGAGATTTCCACCGCTTCAGGGGTGTGTTTTACGCCATTTAAATCCAAATTGTTGCTTCATGACTGATCTGCATTGAAGTTCTTTATCATAGTAGGGAGAGAGGTGGCTGGTCGTGTTGTCAGCTCCAAGTACCTTAGAAGTCAGACCAGTCTTGATGCGAAATCCCCACACGATTACAAGAGGTTTGGCTGGATTTTGCCAACTTATGCCACATGTAGCACTGCAGAGACATTCTATTGCCTATTAAGGGTAAAAGAAGCATATCAACTGATGAAGTGTTACGACTTCACCAACCGAGGTGGCAATGGAATGTGTTACGTTTGGGTAGTCAGTATTTTACATGAGTCTCTATGTTATCTGATGTACGTTAATGCTGAAAAAACAATAAGGGTAACCAGACAAAAAGATACAGTCAGTTCATGAAGTTCATAGACATTCGTCTGTAGCATGTTGAGAGGTTGGGATCCACGTAGCAAATGAAACTGAAGTTATAATCGTAGTTACCCTTGACAACCTTTCAGTTACCATTGGAAGCGAGTTATTTTTGATAGAAACAAATGAAGTGACCACAAAAGACAGACAAACAAGAAACATGGTTAAAGACGAAGTCACTTAAGAAAGCATACTTTGAATGCATAGGGAAAAAAAGTTGGACATTCGTCCTTGTAACCCAAAGAGTACGAATGCATTGAAACTGTACATAAGACTGGCGACAATAAGATACCTTTAAACATGTATACTCTATAAAAAGCTCTCAGTTGACCTAAATCCTGGCGTTCTCACAGGTAATCACTGAATTAATTAATTAATATATTGCCTTCCGAATAAATAGCCATGAGTGCATATGAGTTTGTACAATTATTAACAAGATCATCTTATCGCGCTACAGGACAATTCTGGGAAGTGAGGCTTCAATGCAATCCGTTGATGATAGCATGCACCTACCTAAAAGTATTCAAAAATTTGGCCTTTACTTAACTTTTTGACACAAATCCTTAACGGTAACATCAGTAGTTACTGGGACTACTAGATGCTGTCTCACTCAGAGATGCTCAAAGTCACCATGGATGTTTAGTTGTATTTCATTTCAGACCTTCCAGATACAAGGAAATAACTCTAATCAAAAGCGCTTATCGGAGATGGAATTTGTTTTCATTTAGGCGATTACAATGGACAATACATAGTCTATGTCTACCTGGGCAACTGTTGGTGGTATTCATTTGATTAAAACGAATAAGAAATAACTGACATCTTGACATCACACTAGGTAGGACCTTTGAAACACATACATTTTGTGACAATAAGTCAGACAGACAAATAAAATCAAAGTAGAACCTCGCACGTATGTGCATCTATCCAAATTCCCACACTTCAAAATAGTAAACAAAGAACAAGTGGATAGAAAAAGACTGTTATCAAAGTAGGCAAAGGTGTATGGTGGGAGAGGGAATTTGAAAGTTAAGCTTAATCAAAACATCCAAACTCTAGAAAACATCAAAAAGTGAATACATCTACGCCATTTTGACCGATTTCCAGCCGTTTCATCTGGAGTCATCAACCGGTGATTCCTATCGTCTCTAGGACTTCCTGCACAACCCAGATCAACAGTCAGCAACTCCATGCACTACCCCTACGTCTTGGTCTGGCCACCCTGAACACTCTTCTCATCTAACCGAACTTCCCCTAGGAATGTATGTCGAAATAGGTAGTGTCTTGATATACTCTACGCATATCCAAGCGACCTCAGTTGTTGACTGTTCACAACTTCATTGACATACTTGCCCTCCTTGCCCAATACCCTTCGCCTGACCTCAGTATTGCTCACATGGTGATTCGGCCTTACACAAGCAGTGCTATGAAGACACCTGTGATCAAAACTTGTAACCGCTTCATATCGGATACTTTTCAGACAGACTTTCATCGGTAATTATACTGCTAAGTTGTTTTCTGAGATTTATTAAGAATTTACCGATCATCAGAATGTTTGATTTATACAACGTAACACAAATTATCTAAACACTGAGAAAAAAAATTAATTTTCAGTATTGTCACACGTTTTTTTATGCATAAACATTCAGAATACTGGGTATGGGAATGAAACTGAAGTGCATTTCAAGGTTAAGGTCACTCAATTTTATTTCATAAATGTTGGTCTTTGAAATATTTGTAATCACTAAACAGGCAAGAGTATAGCCTTAGAAAATTGATTGGTTATCCTTTGGAGAAAAGCCGCTTTTAGAGACTAAAATGGTATAAACTAAGGGAAACAGATGTATCACTGATGCAGGTTTGTAATCTGTTCTCCCTTTTTGAGAAAATCTTTCCTGGCATGGACTTATAAAGTGGGAAAACTGGTATAGCCAACTGATGTTTGAAACTCAATGGACTGCTTGAGTATGAGATAAGACTATGAATGCTAGTTTGATTGACGTATTGATGAGACTTAGATAAGTATTTTATGTTGACCACCATGATTATTTTAAAACTTGTCTTTCCGAAAATTGGCTTTTTATTATGTTTCGCTAACCAATGTCACTTCATCCCCGTTACGTACAATCTCCAATGTCCTTGAAGGTCATCCTGACTAACCATTCTGATAGAAGTGAATGACAGTCTCGTCTTCTGTCGACTGTAGGTTGGTTGGGAAACCGATTGCTAATCTGATATGCCAATCACTGTTATATTAATCGCTTGTCTAGGGCTGAAATATATGTAACAATTAATCGCGTGGTCTCAGATAATAGCAGTTGGAAATTTCTACAGTTTTTCATCTATAGAATCCATGGTTTGTCTATTCTTCCATAGAATTCACAAAGGTATACATGACTGGATATAATATGCTGGATATTCTAGAAAATATATAGGTGTTTATGTCAGGGGATTTCTTAAATCTTTAGCAAATAAAGCATCCTAGCTCTGTTAGTGTGGACTATAAAGTTAGTCGAAATTAAAGTTCCCACATTTCAAGTCAACCGACATGATGTAATGAACTCAAAATGCCCTAGGAACTTCATTTCTCTTTGGTATAAGGTGACACAGGTTTACCATGTGATCAATAAGGCTGATGAGTTCATATTGAAATGGCCATAGAGCCAACAGTTATACATATTCTGGATCTAACTTAAATCAGACAGCAGAAATTTTACAATTCACAATAGCAACACCAAATGTCAATGATTCCAAAATATATTGAACAAATTAATCTGCCTATATCTGACAGTAAAAAGTTATAGTAGTATTAGTCTAAAGGAAGTGGGGAGTATTTAAGTGTTGTCCGAGTCTAACGAAATTTCCGTTCCCTTGCGAACTCATCAGCTAGTATCCAACGTAAGAGCTGAGATTCTAGTTTTTGTTTAAATTATTATCTCAACCAGAGAAATTCCAACTTAAATAATCGCACTATAACTCATACTCTGTAAGGCGTTTTCATATGTACTAACTGAAAGAATACTTTCAGTAAGTTTTATTTACTAGAAACTAATCTTCACGGCTGGCTACTACATGGTTCAGTGCAGAATCAACTTCCAGATCAATATAGCAGCAGTAGCAGCTTCGAATGAATGGAGCAACTCTCTGTTGAAACAAAAATACTTTCTTGAAAGCAGAAACACAATAAATTGATTCGTCTGAAAAACCAAACACTTCTGATTCATGAATTATCTTTTTACTGCCTAACCAGGCTTTTGTAAACAGCTGAGTCCAAAAATAACCTAAGTAATAGGCGAACTAACTGATGTCTAAGTATTCCCATTAAATAAACGACATTTCAGAAGAAATATTCAATATCTAGTAAATCCCTTGGTAATTCTCTGTCGTCATTTGAGTTGCTACATACGACAACTAGTCAGATGATTTAGAAGATAAAAACATTTCATAAACGCCGAAAAAAAACTTCAATGTGTTTTTAGCAAATCTGATGTAATTCTGTTTCATAAGCAATGAAACAAAGTGAGTGGGCGAGTGAAGAGGCAAGAAAATTCAATTACACTTACTCCACGACCGAATCCAACATCTTCAATTGTATTGCCATCAATGGAGTTGATTTTTGTGTCTAAAAACGAAATCATGCAGAAATATGAACCAACGAACGAACAAAAGACCCAAAATCGCAGTCAAATTTGTATATTACCATTAAAATCCGATTATTTCGAGTGCATTTCTTTCTCCTATGTTTATATCGATTAATTGATTTTCCTTAAATAAACGTAAGTATCTGTGGATTTTATGAGAAGAAGCTTTTAATAATATCTCACGTAGAGTGAATTACAGGTAATTAAATTTTAGCTCAGTTTTTATTCTACGTCAACACATACACGAACTACTCGGTTACCGCAGAAGTCAGTGCATCAGCTAAGTTTATTACGTATAGATTGTCCAGTCACTACTGAGAATGAGTAGATTCTGCTGTCATTTAAGTGGATGTCAGCGTTGATAGACACCGAACTGTGTTAGTCTGTATTGATAAATAACAATGCAGTGCGACAAGTTAGTCATGCTCCATCTAGAAGTCAACATTTAAGTTGCGTACACATTCATTTTGAGTATCTAATGCTTGACTACCATCTTCTGCCCAAAACGCTAACGCAAAGGCTAGTATGTAAATGAAGTTAAACGAGCGGTTTCTAAACTTGAATAACAATGTTGTCAATGCACTGAGTAACTCAAACTTGAAAGTAAAGGTTATTCCCTTTGTGTTTTCGGTTCCTTTCGATTACGAATATACAGAAAAATGAGTTGAAATCAAGAACACAAGATTTTACTGGAATATAGTAGTTGAATTATGATTTTTCATACCACCATATGCATTCTCAATAAAGCGTCTGAAAGCAACACTGAGTAATATCCGTTTGAGGCGGGTGTTTTTATTTTTCAGAGGCAAATGAGCAACCGAATGCTAGAGGTTCTGAAGAGGTGAATCAGGAATTTAAGATCTTAACCCAATAGAACAACGAAAGAATCCGAAGAAATCAAAGGAGTGACTATCTGTAAGAATAACCGTGATATTTTTGGAACTGTCTTAGATAGATCTGTTTGATCAGACTACTATTACTAAAATAGCATGAGGATTGAGAAAGAAATCAGAATTGGGTTACCGTACCACAACTGGTAAAGTATCGGGTCGTCATTATTGAGGCTGTCGGTTAGAATCCTTCCACGAATGAGGTTTTCACTTATGTAAGAGTAGAACTTGTGCATTGTGGTAGAAAGTAATTCCATTTTTATTGTTTTATTAGATTAATTGCACAGTGTAACAGTATTGTTGATTGGATTATGACTATGGACAATAAATTTTGTCCCAAACGTAATCCAATGAAAAATACTGTTACGATGTGTGATAAATCTAATAAACCAATAAAAATGGAGGTTTTCATTTTACATAAAAATTCAGCAGTGAACGCAATTTAATTTACTTATGACTTAGAAAGTGATGAAAGTGAGCTAGTAATGGTGGATTGCAAGAATAAACGAAATCAAAATGGTAGTTTAGTGACTAGTGTCGATAGGAAACCTTCACATTCGAATCCCAAACTAAACTTCGATTCATCTTAACCTATATCAGTCAAAGAAGGCTTAATTAAATGCATAAGCAATAGAGCAAGGAAGCTTAATAGTAGGACAAAAAATCTGCGACACGAAACTAGGCATACCAAGAATTGCTTGCGTCCGAGTGACAACCTACCTAAATTCATCAATTAAAAATCAAAGGAAAAACATGACCAGTAGTAGTAGTAGTAGTAGTAGTAGTAGTAGTAGTAGTAGTAGTAGTAGTAGTAGTAGTAGTAATAGTAGTAGTAACATGTATGTTATTGATCGTCATAATTCTAATAATAATAGGAATAACGATGTTTTTGATGACGACAGTGTTGAGATATATTTCGAAGACTCTGCTGTGTTGCCATACAACTGTGGTACCTCAGAGGGATTATGAATAATTCCCAATAAGACTGTGATTAAAGTGGTATTTAGACCAACAAATTCTCTTAGAAATAAGCTTTGCAGGTCAAAAGATCCTATTGATGGAATTAGACAAAATATTTTGGTTTACCAAATCCCTCACAATGATTGCAAGGTCAAATGCATAGGTGAAAGTAGTCACTCAGAGTAGATTAGAGTAACAGAACACAAAAACTTAGCTAAGATTGGTAGATCCTGATAAGATAAGAAATTTAGAGAAAAGCTCTGCCATAGCTATACACTTCATTTAAGATGCAATACAGAGTCTAGCGAACGCGTTCCAAAGGTGTGAGGATACAACATTTATGCAAAGCTAAAGAAACCATTATGAACCTAGGAATCGAAACCTCAGCTACGCCTTCGAAGGAAATATGTACAGTCACTTTCTTCACCGTGAACTTAAAAGTTATCGCATTGTAATTTTTTTCTATTTGTTTTGCCGTTCTCCGAAATAAAGAAGAACTTATGGTTCGACTGTTCTTTTCATCTGGTATTTCATTCTCATCAATTATTCGCCGACTTTCTGAAATTCTGAGGGATTTTCATCATCATTGCTGCGCATTACTTTCACACTTTTTTTACAGACCCATCTTCACTGTTTCACTGACTTTAATCCTTGACCCTGAATTCCTCTGGAGCTTCGGCTTGTATGGTAAGGAATTTACAGCTTTCAAAATGAGTCGTTGAATAATCCCTTTATATGAAGTAGGTGAAAACCAAGGTGTGTTATGGTGAAAATAACTTAAGTGTCAGTAGTCTATGTGCAGAAACATTTGAGCTTTCATGTTGTACTTGGTGAAGCCCATTAACAGAACTTATCTTCAACTTTGAGCAAGCTTCTGCCCCCTCGAAGATCACACCTTTCTTTACAGCATATCAGTCAGATAACTTGCCACTGAGTTATAAAGATCAGTCTATCGGCCCGGAATGTGTTCACTAATGGGTTGTTGACTGAAAGTACATATAGCTTCGCAGACTGTGGTGATAAATGAACATTATCGACCAAATATTATAAGCGATTCTGATTTCCAGATTTCTGTAGGATAACTCGCACATTTTCCTGATCAAATCGGCTGCAAATCAGTCTCATGTGATTAATAATGTACTTCATGTATATACCCAAATGTACAATTTCATACAATTACACATTATAGTCTGAAGTATTCTTGAGTGTCATGACTTTTAGCTTTCTAGGTGACCAGTAAATAGGGAAAACTCAGACTGTTCTGTGACTTTCATTTTTATCCATACAAGAGACAACGCGCAACCGTTTCATACTGGGTACATTTAATATATTTAGGTTCCGATCTCAAAAGACTGCAGTAAAATGGTAGCTCGATAAAGATTGCTCAACATATCTGAGATGGTTACTATAAGACTGATCAAACCTAAACTGTACATTCAGAAACGTCATTTCCAAACGTTCTTCCTCCCGTGACCTTCAGAAAAATAAAGACCACTCATGTCTTCTTTATTCGTTGTCTTTTCATTCATCATCACATGATTCACTTGTATATATGTCATTCTAATACCGAAAAATTTATAACAGGAAACAGATTTTCTTTCAGTCGATAGACCTCACTCCATTTTGAAAATGTATTTGCTCCTAACTTGGCTTTATTTTGCTCTGTACAAATGCATTTTGTAATTGTAGAACTTGGTGAGGACTTATTGAAAAGAATATTCTTCGTTCAACGTTTTGCTTTATGGAAAAATATTGATAAATGTTGTGTTCAGTATACTTGGTTGTTTAAGTGTTTTTTTCATTAAGAAATAACTAAAGCCAACTTTAGAGAGAAGTGTTGTATCATGATTTTTACATAATCGGTTCAGCAACTTCTTTTGACTGCCCCGGATGTGATTAGAAGTCTCTTTAGTAGTTGCACACTTCTTTCTATCGTCTGTTTTGGATAATTCAGTTACTTGATCAGCCGTTTTTTCCTTGAAACTTATTTATTATTAGGAGTTTCAACACCAGCATCACTGATATCAGGTAAATCGATCAAACCAATTTCATGAGAAGTCACATCTTGAACTATCCCAGTTCATTTTCATCATTTACCTCTTAGCTTTGCATTCATGGGTCACCAATAGATTGGTGGAATCTTCCATAAAAGATATATTTTGAGCAGCGGCTCATTATCTTGGTACTCCCTACTACCGATGCTTAATTAGCATCTGTTATTACCGCTGTAAATATTACTATTACTCTTCGTTCATATGTACATTACACATGGATATGGTTAGATAAGAAAAACTGCATTCAAACAATAGTAAATGTTATTTCAACTTACTAAACGCATCTACGATACTGTCAGCCGTGACACCGGCACTAGATGGGATATGAAAGTATAAAACACGTCTCGATTTGTCAAGACTAAACAGGATGGGAAAAAGGAAGAACAAAATCGAGAAAATTTTCAGAAAAGTAGCAGGGAAAAAGAGGATATAGGAACTGGAAAACCATATCTTTTTAACAGATAACCCATCATATATGGGAGATGAGTTTGTCAAGAAATCATTTTACCAGTTTTCTTTGTAGTAACACTTATTAGCATTTATAAAATTCACCATAAACTAACAGTTATTTAATTACCAATCTTTTCTCTCCTTTCTAGACTAACCGCTTAAATTAAGATTTTTTCATAATTTACCGTAATTTATGCCTCCACACTTTACACAAGTTCTGTGATTATCCAATGTGCAGTGTGGTTATTCATTGTGGCTTTGTCAGCTGTTGTATCAGTTCAGTTTGGCTGACTGATACCGATACAGTGGTGTGTCATACAGTGGATGAACAATTTAAGAAATATGTACATATTACACTAGGTAAGTTGGCATTTCTTACAATTGAGTAGTATTCCACTTTTTCAACTGTGACACAATCAAAGCTTCGTTTGAAACATCAAAAAAAATAGTAATCTTGGCTGGGTGATTTTTAACTGGTATCGCAATTTAGGTAGTGGAAAAAAATAATCATCTGTAAGTGTGGACTACACCGTTTGTGAATGATTTACAAACCACTAACGCAAACAATCTGTGTGACATCAGATAACCAGTCATGCTGCTGGCATGAAAATTTCACCGAAGTTCACATTCATCGCGCTATGATTTGACAAGATATTGCATAACAGGGTGAGAAGAAAATTGTAGAAAGAATTTTGAATTACACACGTAAAATGATAGGGATAAACAATGAATATAAGGTTTGTTTTTAAAATCATAATGAGCTTTAAGAATATAAAAAAGGAAATTTGAAATTATCCACAAGATCATCTAGTACAGAATGTCGTATCATTATGAGTTCAAATGACCAGACCAACATTTAGGTAGTATTTATGATAATAATTATCCGGTGAAAACCTTTTGAAATACAGTGAAGAGTGGATTTGTTAACCTGTGGTGATACACGTTATTTCGTGATGATCTATAGCAAACATAATGGTCGGTACAGTGTTTTATGGAAATATTTGAGCACTGAAGAAAAATAGCAGGTGTTGGTTGGTTGAAGGCAAAAGGCAGGAAGCCCTAACCTGAGTTTCATGCATGTTGCCACCCATTAGCAAGGCGTATGTGCAACCTCTAGGGAATTGATGTCTCCTGTGGGATTCAAACGCGAGTTACTCAGTGTTGTAGCCAGCGATGTTACCACTGAGCTGTTCAGGCGGTGATTTACCTCATATAAAATTGGATCATATACATTTATTGATCAACCAATCGCATGTTTTCTAGTCCTCAGTGTGGGCTCAAATCTCAAAGGGGACATAAGTTCCTTCGAGATCGTAAATACGCCTTGTTGACGAGTGCCAACAAGTGCGAAACCTAGGTCTATGGCTTACAGCTGATTGTCTCCAGCCAACTAACTTCCATCAAAGTGCACTGCAGTGCTGAGCCTTCTGGATTGGTGACCACACTACAAAATGATCGACAGAATTTGGTCTGCACTGAGGACTAGACAATATTCAGTTGGCTGCTCTTTAGTGATCAATCAATGCAAATAGCAGGTATGTTATTGGTATCGGCTAACAGTATTAACAATAGCACTGGCATTTGACTCTAGATCAATTATTGTTCTGATAAACTTTATGTAAATTTGGGTCCCAACGGCATGACATTTAGTTTATCCAAAGCCAATATTAATCGGACAGTCCACTGAAATCAACAGTTTGTTACGTTCTTACATGCATAGCAAGCTTATTCACTCGTCGCTTTGCAGAATACTGCAGATTACATTAAGTGTGTGAAGCTCTGTGGAAATACTTTTAAATAACGCATATTTTGTGCCATAGATTAGCAGAAACTTGAAGAAGTCGATTATTTCTTGACTAATCAGATCGGTAATGAAGATTTTAATTATAAATGTGATTCCAAAGGGGGATGAACTAGTTAGCATAATGATGAGTAAATTGCCGAAATTCCATAAATATAATTTTTTTACTTTGATGGCGTATACTTGGTATTTTCAGGCCTGCACTTTATTTTACACTATTTCATATGCTCACTTCTATTTATGCCATCATTACTTCAAATTAACCTATGCAGTTGACTGTATTCGGTGTTCGAAGTAATTTCTTGGTGCATAATCTGCACTGCTAAAGTGCGGGGTAATGGTGATGTAATGACCTTTTTCTGTTATACTTTAGGGTCATTTCATTCATTTCCTTGTAATTTATCTGTGAGTGGTCAAGATTTTATAGCTGAAGCAACAAGTATACAGCCCAAGACTATCTACTGAAGTAAGTAAAGTATTTAGTGTCGTATAGGTATCAGATATGGTCTACTTTAACCGCTCTAAATCAGTGTTCTTCTCAGTCGTCAAGAAAGGAGAGAAGTTCTCTTTGTGATTAGTACTTGGAAATCAGGTTGGCCAACACAATGTCTAAGATTTTCGGTCTCTACATTATGAGATACCCGAGTGAAGTTCAGAAACAGCAACCACGAGAAAACCAAACAGGCTTATAGATATATACATCTGTCAGTTAGACCTCTACCCTCTTACAGGCGTTGTAGCTTGTAATATCAATCAACAATGGCAGGTTCCATTTCAATGGCTGAATAAGGTAATCAGTTAAACAACTTTGTAAGACCTCTTTCATAACCCTAGTCCTAATTGTATTTTACTCGGTAATCTTAGTACTGACTTCATCTTACAAGTTTAATGAAAGAAACTGATGCCTTGCATTTCGATCTTGAATAATACCTCTTCTTAGTTTTACTTAATTCTGTCTTCTCATCTGCCACATGTGCTTTGTTTAAGTAGCCATAATGCACGTTATTGATCTTCTGACAAACAGTAATACTTTTATAGCTTGGTAACCCTGTTTTGAAAAATAAGTATTTGTTCACCGGGAAATGATACTTATAAGCGGTGGAAACCCAATCAGGTGCAGAAGAGTGACGTCTGAAAGGTTAGTTGACAGGGTATAAAGGATGATTTTCTGGGTCCTTGATGAATGGCTAGTCTCGAGTACTAGATATACAGCTTGCAAAAAACAGTGAGATTTGTTTTTCAACAATCATTCGATCAGATCTCATTTCATGATGTTTGTAGTAATCGACTTCTAAAAATCACTACACTGAAGCATATTATAGTTACATATCCTGTGTCTTTCTGAAAAGCGAGCAAAGTCTAAAATAAGTCATACCAACCTGGTCGAACAACTCAGCAAAGATTATCTTTTGCACTGAAGCGTAGGATGCTTATTCCATCTAGTTTAATATGCATCAGGTTAGTGTGCTTGCATTCCAATGAGTATTGGTGTTTTTCCTGGTACAAAAGTAGTCTCATGCGCCACAGTATGATTCACCAGGCAACTGGTTTACACCGCCCAACTTCCGCATTTAGGGTGTGTCAGACATCACTAAGACTACCGATTTTTCCATGTATTAATTCACAGGTCCCATTGGGGGCATTTAACTCTCGTAAGACCACCTTGGTACTGCACGCACTCAAGCCAGTTTGATGGTTTTATGTCTCCATATAAGTTTACTTATTCAACAGATGTCATTATCAATTATTTGTTAGACACATTCTAAGACCAATATTTTAGGGATTTGGAAAATCTGCTCAAATTGGATTTCCAGCAGTTTAGACAATTCAAGAAAAGCACCTTGAATATACAACAACAACACAGAATAAAAGAAATTTGATAAAAATTGAGCAACCTTAGCTTCATTTTTTTTGACAAAACAAATAAATCACTACTTACAAGAAGAATGAGATTGGAGAAGTTAGTTTTAAGTCATCTGACATTCTGGATAGGATTGACTGAGCTTTCTGATTGCTGATTCTATTCAATGAGATTTTTTAGAAGAGAAAATTTTCGAAAATTAAAACTTGTTCAGATAAAGCAGATTTTAAATTACAACGCAATCTCATATTCACTTAATTGCAAATATTAACAACTAATCATTTATACTTGGCTTTGGAGAATCATTTTCAAGTGAATATATTTTGCATACATAAAATAAGTGAACTAAATCAATATCAACTGGAGCTGTGGCTCACTGGTTTAGGGGGGATCAGTGATTTTCGACCAGCGCGTTGCGGGTTCGAACCCCTGTCCATCTGTCGAGGTTTGGGCAAACAGGTAGTGTCATCTATAACTCACACTCAATAGGTGTAGCTCATTATCTACTGCACGAATGTGCCTATGGTTGCTGAGTGCATTTCGATGTCATCATAAGTAATTTTAGTAGCATTTTATGATTTATCAGTTCATTAAGTCAATAGGGTTATCAACAGGTACACTTTTCATTGGTCGAGGTACTCGAATTTAAATTACTGGATCATGAGTTCTAAACCTACTCTACCTGTTGTGGTCTGAACAGTCAAGCAGTTTCATGAAACCCACATAGTAAGTATTACTTGTTTGCCTACTGCAAAAATATATACATGATTGCTAGATGCATTTCAATCCCTTTTTAAAACTAATCAGTGTATAAAGAGACTAAACTAGCCTTAAGACAGTAAATACATTGTATATTTAATGAAATATCCGAATAATTTTCTGAAAAGAAGTGACAGTTCCAAGACGATTGCGTATAACCTGGCTGTAACTTTGTAACGTGACTTTCTTTAGAAAGTAAAGTTTTAAGGTTTTTGATAAGAACATTGATATAAGGAAAGGGCATGATGATACCCAGCTGCCTTTTGTGGCGTTAGTGAATATTATTTATGTTAGTGAGAGGTTTTTAACATTTCTTATACCCTATGATATAGATCACTTAGTAAGTTTTCTTTAATGTGACGCTTTTGGTGACAGGCATTCAGGGGAAATCCTCGTCATGAAACTACAAAATAAATGAAAATCCAGAGTAAACAGCCCATATACTGTATTACACTTGGTGCTTAGCAATGGAGTCCATGACACACGTTTCGTCCTATTTGAGTTTCATCAATTGAATGTAACTGCATCCCAGTGATCGATGTTGTTCCCACTGAGACTCGAAACCAGTACCCATCACTTTTAATACCAAGGTACAAGATCTGCCTCTTATGCAGCGAGTATCGTTTTTGTTTATTGACACTTGTAATTTCCCGTCGCTATTGAGGATCTAGTTGCTCGACTTCCGTTGGCAGATGGGCTTGTATCCAGATGCTTCTATGCTGCCGGATACTTGTGATGTTACACTCATCCTGGGAACTAGCAGTGGAATTCAGGACGCGCGTTTCATCCTATTTGGGACTTGTTAGCTGGATGTGCCTCCAACCCAGTGAGTGATGTTGTTCCCACTGAGACTTGAACGCAGTACACACCACTTCAAACCCCAAAGCGTTATCCTATGGGCCAAGTGGGCACGACAGTCACCTTTTGTGCAACGGGTAACGGTTGCTGTTTATTGATATTGATATATACCGACATAAACTGATATTTATTTGGGATGAAATGCGCGTCCTAGTCACCAAGATGATTATAACATCATAAATATACAGCAGCATCTAGGCATCCGTATATAAGCGCATCTGCCAGTAGAAATCGAGTATTTCGATCGTGCATAGCAACAGGAAGTTACAAGTATCAATAAACAAGTAAATGACAACTTATTATTGATCAATTTTTGGAATGAACATCGATTCTGTTCAGTGCACCAGTAGTAATGACCGTTCCTGCCATGCATTCCATGTAGGCTATGGATTAGGTAGCTACTGTAAAATGACAGATATAAATTTCTTTTCATAGAAATTTCAACCACATACTGATATGAGCCATAAAATCATCGGAAACCTGACAGCCTTGGACGTCTGTTCGTTTTACCCAGTTTGGTGTTTTTCAGTAATGTGCACCCACAACTAGTTTAAAGTCCAGTCCCAATTCATCTGGTCTGCTAGTGAGTACAAATTCATTCACCTATCTATTTAAAATTTACTGGTTTATGTTTTCAATTTATGTTAATTTGTCACATATCCCTACCATCACTGGATGTCATCCACCTATCTGACTGAACAAGTGCAAGCTTTTGTCTGGAGCTTAGAGAAAGTTACTAGAGGAAAATGTGTTAGTTTTAGACTTGGAAATTAGTGAGGATTTGATTTGGTTTGCACTGCTGAAAAGTATCGAAATTCTTAGCGTCTCCTGGCTTCAAACAGTTTTCAAGCTCATGTCAAACAGTGATGAAAGCACCTTCAAAATAATCAATTCCCTATTTCCTGCTTAGAACATAAGTACTTGTCACAGCAGCAGTAAGTTGAAGTAACTAATAATAGATGACTGTATTCCATTTACCAGTTTATTTTTTAAGTATATTTATATAGTACTTCACAGAGGAATACGGAAGTAAACAATACTCAAGAT
This sequence comes from Heterobilharzia americana, assembly GCA_944470555.2. Taxonomy (NCBI): domain Eukaryota; kingdom Metazoa; phylum Platyhelminthes; class Trematoda; order Strigeidida; family Schistosomatidae; genus Heterobilharzia; species Heterobilharzia americana. Next base: position 51,186,290 of record OX104129.1, on the reverse strand, counting down.
GCCTAACAGTAAAATCCAGAACATTCTCCTTATCTGATACATCATCCAACACACTTAGGGAGCACAAATCAATGGCATTTATTCTCCCAGAAACGACCTCAGAAATCACTAATTAGATCTTCAGTGTTATACACTGGGGAACATCGTTAAGCCACCTACCTGATATGTATTAGCCATAGACTTGAAATTAAAACGATGAGCTCTAGCTTACAGTCTCTATAGGGATACTCATACAATTTATATTTGTTTAAGTAGTCCTAAACAGAGTGCATGGTACATTCTCAATTCGATGATGAATATTCATTACTATATGCTGACTAAAAGAGGTGTTCACCTTTCAGCAGAATCTCCTAACAGAAGGATTATAATAATCGCCTCTGGCTAGGACACGAAGACATCTGCCGTCAAATCAATAGTTGATGAATAGGTTAAGTTAATTTTGATAACAAAAACAGTGTTTAAGGCAAATGTTAGTGTACGAAAGTCAATTATCAGATTGCACCTCAGCTGTAATTAATTAATTGTTTCACATGAATTTCCGCGATGGTTCTCTAGTGTGGGTGAGCGAGGCAAAACTGAAGGGAGGATCAAATCTCTCCAAGTGATTTTGAAGCCCACCCTAATAACCGCTGAAGTGATCAGTTATTTTCCTTTATTTTATGAAAAGAAAAACCTAATTTGCAAAGATAATAATACTAATAGCTTTATTCCAAACAATCTGCTTAGAACAGTATGGGATGCTTAGTATTTAATACACCAAGAAATTCACTACCGAAACAACATCTTCAAACAATCTGATTTTTATAATAACACCTTCATAGGTTATAATGTAAAGCAGCCGAGCGGTGTTGGATTAGTGTCCAGTATTTAGTGGTGGTGGTTCCTTCAGCCAGTACAAGAAAGTGCTATTCGGGATAGGTATCCGACGAATTGAAATATGAGGTATATTTGTACATTCAAAATCCATTTCCACCTAATATGACTTTTTTCCTTCGTATTGTTGTTACTTCAAAAAACGACTAGTGCAGAACATTTTAAAAATACCCAAGGGTACGTGATAATTTTGGAGGACATAGTTGACAAATTAAAAGAAAGTGAAAGGGAAGAATTTTAAACAATAAGTCTGGTGGAAAATTTCAATGGTAGCCTAAAGTCCAAGCAGGATACTATACATTCCATAGTCGCTAAGTTGTCCTTCATAGCTACTCATCGTTCTTACTGAAAATCCTTTATGATAGGCACAATCAAAAAGTACATGTGCATGCCATATCAGCTTGTAAAACTGACAATAAATGTATCAAGGAACTGAACAAATAAAAGTAAAGATCATAACAGATTGGATTGTAGATAATTTGTTGAGAAATATTGAAGAAATGATTGGATACTGAAAAAACAAACCAAATTATCCTGACAAATGTCTTGATGGTAACTGTGGTAACCGGTAGCATAATATATTCTCAGTATGGTACAAACAGAGCTGATATAAGTGGAAATAATCACTGACTTGTTATTGTGTACTGATTGTGTTCAATATCAGAGGAGTGAGTGACAGACTGCCTCAATAACAATTACTTATTAAGTGTTAGGACAGTTACCGCTGCAGTCACTAGAATAGACAATAAGTAGTATCCTAACTACGAACTTTGTACCGATGACGAGGTAAAATGTCACCAGGATTATAAAGGTTTTCATTTGTCGTTTCTCAGTTTGACTGATAATCCTACTTTCCAATTCTTAAGTTGTAAATCTAAGATTTTAAAAAGTCGGTCTCACATTTAGAATCACATGCATATAGGGAAATATGTCGTTTCATTTCCAAAAGGTCACAGTATCCTCTTGAAAATAATTGAACTGACGATTGCCTTTTTAACACTTTGACTTGTGTTAAGTTAAATCATTCTAAGCATGAGTCTTTCCAACTAATCTTGCAAAATGTTTATTCTCAAATATTTACAGCTCAGTAAACACAATAACTGAAGATTATTGTCACGAAGTTTCAGGTGCAGATTTCGTTTATGTTGAAAACTCAGTTGTTGAAGGGTACTTGTCACTTTGGAAAAAGCGATATTTCAACTCACGTTGAAGACAGAAACACCAGGCAAATATAAATATCCATTACTTCTAGAACCTGGAGTCTCGTTTGTCAGTTATTTGTAGTTTAGATGAACTATTCATCAGGATATCCTTTCACAGACTTGAAATTTCGTTTTAAGCTAGTGCTAAACTTTTAAGATACATTTACTTGTAGTTATTTGCTCCCATATCTTTTAGCGAACAATATACTAGTATCTGGACAGTATCAGGGCATCCGTGTAGGAACCAATCTGTCAACAGAAGTCGAGCAATTAGACCCCCAATAGCAATAGGATATTAAAAGTATCAATAAACAAAAACGATGCCTGTTGCACAAGAGGCAAATCTTGTGCCCCACTGGTCTGGTAGATAACGTCTTGGTATTAAAAGTGATGGGTGATGGGTGATGGTTTCGAGTCTCAGTGGGAACAACATCGATCACTGGGATGCAGTTACATTCAACTGATGAATCTCAAATAGGACGAAACGTATATCAGAGGACTCCACTGCTGGTCACCAGGATGATTATTACTATTTGTTGTTGATATGAAAGCCTAAAAAGGTTGGGAGTCTTTACAAAGCAAAGGCTACACAAGTGAAATGGCAATAAATATATATCCATATTTTTGTGAGCAGTTAAGTCAAATGGAAACATTAGTGCCGTGATCTTTCTTACATTGGATATATATAGTAGTGAAAATAACTGAATTCAGCCTTATAGATAGTTACTATAGCAACTAATTGTGGAGAACTAGATGATCACAACTTGATTTTGGTGTCGAAATGAAGATGTCCAATAAATACAACTACAGTGTTTGTTACATGCTTGTTTAGCAGTACACTTTTCCATCAGAATACTAAAGTAGTGAGATAAAGCTACTTGCTGCAATGATACCACAACAAATAGTAATTCTATAAGAAAGAAAAGGGACCAGCGTCTTTCGTAGATTCCTTCCTAATCATGCCGGAATATAATTAGAACAATGTGATTTAGTCTTCATAATTTTGTTACTGACATTATGCCTAAATAAATTGTGAACATCCCAGCTGTTTTCTTAATGTAGATAAATTTCCAGATATTTTATAGCCTGAGAGGTAAAGATAGCTGTGTGTATAAATCAAACACACAGTTAGATGCTTGTCCACCAGTGACCCATAATAATTAGTAACTATAAACACTAGTTAGTCGTCTTTTCAGATTGAAGTCATTGAAGTAGTATACAACTTCAAAGTCATTGGTACGGCATCAGGTGACATCTGAACAATTAGTCCAAAGCTTCATAGCATAGAGTGCAGTAAATAATAACATGATATCTAGCTGGGAATATAGTGTTCAACAGACCTAATAACTTACGGTCCATCCAGAAATTTTATCCATATCCATCTATGCTCCAAATGCTTGTGTGGTCCAGACATCAGTTTCTGTGCACGCAGCCGAGTGACTGACTTGCGCGGGGCTTCAACTTCTTCTTGCTGTGGTTGCATTCGCGGTTCTAGAGGCGAACCACCTTCAAGTGGCTTTTCAACAACGTCTAAATAAATTGTTGAAAATGGTTAAAATAAAAGCAACATATAAATTCCTTTGGAAAATGCATTCGTGGGAACAATATATATTCATAGAAATCTGAACGAAGCTGAGACTTGATGGCTTGAAAATACTTAGGAATTGAGAAACACACAATTTCTTCTACGATTTCATTCGATTTCATCAATTTTTTCGCTAACGAGTGACCAGATGAAAAGTGATGTCTAACGCTAATCTTCAACAGTGAAATAGTTAACGGGTTGTGTAATGCCATCTGGCCATTTGTTTTAGTGAAATATAAAATGTTTGATCTTTATCAGTAAGCAGCTCTAAAATGTTTTCTTCTTTTTTCCATAAATGAAATCATCTTACCTAAAAATGCAAGAATTCTATGCCTTATTTGAGACTGTTCACTTCCTGTTGTTTACACTTTACAATCTGTGTTTAAGTAAGAGGAACAAAACTTGGTGCCCTAATTGCAGGTGCCAGAAATGAACTGTTTAAACAATGTCTCATCCTTTCACAAGATCAGATCATTTACAACCACTGATTATCGGATGGTAGTTGATACAATTCCTTATTCCCCAGTAACAGTCCTGTTCTGTCAGCTGAGTGGGGTAGTCTAACCACACAGAGGTGCAGATGCACGTGGCCAACAAATGTCAGAGATTCCCGATTGCTCAGTTAAGAACTATGTGCTGTTCAATTACAAGAGACTGAAATTAACAAGGTCACATGATATCGCTACTTAAGTATTCACTGGTAGATGGACTCCCCTATCTGGTTTAAACTAGATCAGAGCGTTAACCATCAACCAGTGGCAAGTATGTCTATAAGTATTTCTTTAAAACTAAGGAAGCGTAACTATCAAACAGTTAATTAGATATATATTGTTATTGTTATTTTTATCATCAAACAACTAAGTTATTTAGAATCTACTGAACCCTAAGCATCCGTATGGGACTAACTTTTTCATTTGTTTGCTAAGATAAATTTAGATTATAGAATCGAATAACTTGACTCGTGTAAAGTTAATTGCTAATGTCTTTTCAAAAAATATTTCCTTATTTCATAATGTACAACTTACTTGACGGCAATGTTGTTTGCTCTAAATGTATTCGTAAAATATTGCCAAATGTTTTGAGTTATATGTTCAAACCATTTTTAATGATTCATTTCACCATCGTTTTCGTGATTAAATCATAATTACAATAGCGTATTTTCAAAATTAGAATTCAGAAGAAAACACTGAACTGTATGATACAAATTTCATCGACCTTATGAATCTTAAAATACTTACCTCCTCTTAATTGGTTGATGCCAGTTAGTACGATTTCCGGGCCTAAATCTCATCCTTGTCTACATACTTCAATAAGGCGTATCTACATCCTCACCGGGACTTCTGTCGCCTCAAATATCGAAACCCACCTCACCAAGTATCCGAGACGTTACAACCGAGCTATTCAGGATGAGACCTACCAACCGCCTAAAGTAACACGTCACTTATTATGGTAACTGATTTCATAACACAGTGTGGATAGCTGTAAACTCTACCGCCTGCAAGCCTGTGGGCTAAAAAGTACTCTGTTGTGCTGTAAGAGAATAATATAGAGTTCATGCATAATCCATAGTTATTCACCGCCTCGGTAATGCTTATAATAATAAGAGTACATAGAAAGAAAAGGAGTTACTTCAAAGTGTAAAAAAAGAGTTTCTAGCTCAAAAAATCTACAACTGTTCCGCAGATGCTATTTATCAGTGAATATTACGTAATCCAGGTGTGTATCCATGTTGGCAGCACTGCTGTAGGGATATTTATGAAGTTTTTCTGATTTCTACTTTTTTACAAAAGTTTAGTACTTATGAATAATTGAGAACAATGTCCGGTTAGTAAAATGAATAAATATGCTGCTCATTGTTAGTATACTACACCAAAATCCAGTGCACCACAATGTCAGATCGACTGAATTATTGATGTAATTGCAAACTTGATCGACAGACTGATCAAAACTGAGTAACTGAAAGCTACATCAATTCTCATACGGTGGCCGATACACGTATTACGTGAAGTCAGCGTCTATTAATAAACAGCTTTGCATAAATATGTTTTAATATTACTTCTGGAATGTCGCTGATGGTATTCAGTAGCTCCTACTTCAGGATTTTATGAATTGGCATTCAATCATGGTGAAGCTCTGTTGGTAGGTTTACATCGAGACATAACCTCAGAACACACTATTATGAATGCCAAGTAGATCGTTAACAACAGAAATGTTAGCCCTAATGACACCTGACTACCACAATACGTAGCTGCAACAACTCAGTAGTCTATTATAAAACAATTACCAGTTTGAAAAGACCGGCTGTGCTTCTCAATATCATTAGAAAAGCTCAACTCATATAGAAAGGGAATCCAAACTTTGGATTCCTCTATAAGTCACTACTAAGCATTAACTTGTGCAACTCTTGATTGGTATGGTCATTTCACAAATGTTTTACAAACTGCAAGGTCCACACTTCTCACAGCCGTGTGGTTTTTCAACTACCCAACCGTTATGTTGAAAACGTTTCCGTTGAAAACTATCCAACCAAGATAACAAGGTGTGATCTCTGACATAAAAACATGATCACCTGCCTAATTAAACTACTGAGAAATGTTAATATTTAAAAGCGAGTCCGAACAAATCAGAGTGGTTTAAACATCGAACAGTCGTTTCACTCATTTAGGCTGATCTCATCTTCGGTGAATCCGGACAAATAACACGCCTTAATTGTTCGGAGTAGATAGGTATTTCCGGGGACAGTGTTGATTTTCACCGCCCCAAATAATGGAGGTGTTTAGATCGTTCTGATCCGGCTAGCGAAATCTACAGATCAGCCAGAGTGAGTCCTAACTACTCACTTTGTTCAGTAGTATCTTACAATTCTTTTTTCGTTATAAATTCTGTCAGCATTCCCAAACAGACATTTTCCACAATAAGATACTCTCTCTTTTCAAAGATGAGTAACAAGGAATTAAACTTTTATGGAGTAAGAGAAATTTTTCACAGACAAGACGGAAGTGAGTAAAAGTAGCAAAAACAATCAAAACAGTAACCATATAATTAAAAGAAAATTGAATCTACACGAGATTATATATGATTATCCGTAGACAAGTTTTAGCAAAGCATAATATTCGGCAAGCAGCTACTGAGTGCTACGAAGTACCGTACATATGCTTTGTCAGCCCTATGCATTCATGACTCAACTCATGATTGATACCGTTACATAGACTAATCGATATATAATCTATCGACCAGTTGTTTACTATGCATATTCAGTGACAAACATTTGAGTTTTATATTTTTCAAAATAATAATAACCATTATTATTATTGTTGTTATTATTATTATCATTATTATTATTATAAGCACGTTTAAGGATTGGAGATAAGGGTAAAATTCAAATGACATGAAATATCAGAAAATCAGTTGGTGGAAGAAAAACGAAGTTTAAAATAGGAAAAAGCGAAATTCATTCCAAAACAAAAATGATTGTTGCTTTCAATGTTATGAACTAGTATACACATTTTTAAAGTCACATTGTATCAGTTTAACTTAAAAACATGAATTGGATGCATCAAAACGATTGAGAAAAATTTCAACTAATGGAAACATCGAAGAGTTTTCTTGCCCGACGGCTTAAAATATTTATATCTATCATACGTGGATATTGGGATAAATTAGGTTAGTTAACTTATTTCCAGTATGAAGATAACGAGTGACTGGGAAAGATGTGTTATACAGTGCACAGTAGTAGTGGCAGCAGTAGTTTGCTGAAAATGAATCAACGTTCTCAAAGTTGACTTCGTTATATATACATGAAGTCATTAGGCTAAAAGGCATTCATTAACAAGAAATGTCTACAGCTTTGATAAAATTAATACACCCTTTTGAACCCGAACTCACACTCGCAAGAACCACCTTCATAAATGTTCAGTCGGTCAGTGTACACCAACACAAGATCTGGCAGTATGAGGTATTAACATCACGTAAGTACATCATGACACAAGATATTAGGAAGAAGAATAGAGGAATAGAATGGAAATGGAATTAGAGGTCATTCAAAGTCATACGTAGCGACAAAGGAGAAAGGGGAAAGGTTAGTAACGAAATGAAATGTGAAGATTAGAATGAAGACTATATTTTTATTGACTTTAAGGTCAAAATTTGACCTGAGAGAGTTGAACAAGTTGAGAACTGGATGAATGGACTATAAAAGAAATCTATTGATAAAATCGCAATGAAGCAGAAAAATAATTTTCTGATATATTAAGTGAAATCGATGGTTGGAAACTTCGTAGGATATCTCAAAACCAATCTCACAGGTGAACATGCATAACAATATTATCTTCATTAAGGGAATGTATTTGTAAAATCCCAATGAGGTAGAAAAATAAATTTCTGACGTTTCACAACTTCGTGGAAGTTGCTTCTCCAGAGAATAAAACCTGTGTAAATTATCTCATCTGTAAGTTGTAAATACAGACAAATGAGACCATGATGTTCATATATCATAATAATATTAGTATGAGAATAACTGTCATTGTTATCAGTAATTAGTCCGGGAGTTCAAGGTGAAGATGTGAATGTGTATGTATATGTCAATGGGTGTGGTGTGAGGAAGAGGCTATAGATGAGGAATTCGGTTTGTTTGTATGTATGTACTTTTGTTACGATTATTATGTGTAACGTGTTATTTTGGACATACTGTCCAAACTGGTTGGGTAGTTAGGTCTTCTTTTCTGTCGGGTACATTCCAATAACTACCCTGAGAATTTTATTCAGAGGATCAAAAACTACCAGCGTAAGGATCCAAGAGAAAATCAAATGATGAGTCCCGGATTAGTACCAAGGTACAACTGATGAGATACAAAGGATTTTAAGAAAACATCGAATTAGAGCCTTCTGCAAGACAACTAACACTCAGAAATGCTTCAGTCCACTTAAAAGATAAAATTCCTTTTACCTCCACACGGAATTGTATCTACAAATTAGGCTGCGTTGATTGTAATGCTTAGAACATTAAGAAATCATCCCTCGAGATTTCCGTTCGCGCTAAAGGACATCCAAGCTACGCAAAATGACCACCGAATACTAATGCAGAACTGGAAAACTTAATAATCAAATCGACAATTGCTGTTCCTGCCATCTATCACAGTTACAAAACTGATATTGAAAATATAAAAATTATTCAAAAGGGATTTTCAAACTACAAGGAAAGACGGATGGATGAGATATTTCACACCATGTTGAATCCTAATGCGCTCAACAGAAAAGAAGACCTAACTACCCAACCAGTTTGGACAGTATGTCCAAAATAACACGTTACACATAATAATCGTAACAAAAGTACATACATACAAACAAACCGAATTCCTCATCTATAGCCTCTTCCTCACACCACACCCATTGACATATACATACACATTCACATCTTCACCTTGAACTCCCGGACTAATTACTGATAACAATGACAGTTATTCTCATACTAATATTATTATGATATATGAACATCATGGTCTCATTTGTCTGTATTTACAACTTACAGATGAGATAATTTACACAGGTTTTATTCTCTGGAGAAGCAACTTCCACGAAGTTGTGAAACGTCAGAAATTTATTTTTCTACCTCATTGGGATTTTACAAATACATTCCCTTAATGAAGATAATATTGTTATGCATGTTCACCTGTGAGATTGGTTTTGAGATATCCTACGAAGTTTCCAACCATCGATTTCGCTTATTACAGACGTTGACCATGAAGCTATTCAAAAAGTGGCTGATTAGTTCCGAACCACGTAAACCAATTCAATTACAGAAAGTATAGTTTCCCGACGTCACCTCTACTCGCTCCTGCCATCTAACATGAAGTAAGCTATATAGCATGCTGACTGACTTCAGGACTGTCTACCAATTACTGATCAGAATCAATGATCGATTTATTAATTCGTGCATGCTAAGGTCTGTCATACTTTAATAGCATCAACAGCTGATAAAGAAGTGGATGTATGCCAATAAGAAATCCCACCATATAAAGAAATAAATGTCCAATTCTTTAATACTTTCAGCCTTTGATGAAATACTGTTTATGGAATTTAACAGATAACTGTCTCAAGAGTCACTTTATCGGTATACTAATTTTTAAAAATTTGTTCCAAGTGACTCAATGATATTTTTTTCCTCTCAAAGTGTACTTCACTCACCTCATATGACTTTCAAAGTATTCCTCCTTGATGCTTCACCAAGTTGGTTTGAATTCAAGAAAGCGCGTATTTCCCTTTAAAACTTACAAATTTACCTCCTTGATAAGTAGGAGAGTTAATCGAAAATTGATGTCCAATAATTTCACCCATTTCTCATAATCAAACAACAATAAAACTGGCGGACGCCGATACCTAATACTTCAGCCTTGAGATAGTACTGTTTTCCTTGGTAAAACTAGAACAGCAGTATATTATAGTTTAAGAGAAGAGATACATTTATCCATTTCATATAAAATAACAGGCTAACCAATAATCTTCGAATATGTCTGCCGGTTTACTTTACTAAAATCTGATCAGACACCTTATTCTCACAGATTCTTGAAATATGTACAAAATGATAAAGCTGATTCAACAGATTATTGAACAACATTCTGTCCTACATATCAGCAGTAAACATGTATGATTTCTGTTACGACGAAAACGAAAAAGCTTCATTCTTTATTCCAAATACCCAGACTAGCGACCAATGATGCAAAAATGCTGGCAACTCATCCAAGCAATTCGTGCACACATTCCACAAATCAAGTAGAATGCACCAATGCACTAATTGTATGGAACCATTAATCTGCAGCCGTTATCTTGAAAGACATCAGTCTAAAAGATTAGGTTCGAGAATAATGTGAAACAGCCACCATCATTATCTCATAGGCTTCAGTTCCAGATGAAGGACTAATTCCAGCAAAGTCTCGTGTACTGATCATTGACGAGTAATAACAAGCATGAAACCAGTAGAAGAGCTTTTTCCGATTACTTAAGAATACTTAGTATCAGTTATGATGTCCCTTGGCGTTGTTGGCGTGATTTGTCCATTTGACATTTCGGTTCATAAAAATCCTGCAGGTATATTATATTGGTAACTATCACAAGAAAAGCCTTATGGAAGTTTATGCACTAGGTGATGAGCTTCACTCACTGTTGGAATGCATATGAAAATACCTTGCTGCCTAAACTTCGCTAGGTCGAGCGGAGCCAGAAAGTGTGTCCAGCTGTTCGCAAGTTAACTGTCTGAACCATGTATGGGCTATGGCTTCACTAAGATGCAGTTATCCACATCGGCTAAGTCAATATTACTGCACTTTGCATTTTGATATTAGTGGTAGTGACTAGCGGTGACCCTTTCGTTCTATCTACAGCTCGGCAGCAGGAAGAGAAACAAGAAGCCTAAGTGACACTCAGTTACTTGTAGTACAAGAGATGGATTTCATGATTAAATAGTCTGACACACAACACTTGCTCAGTTGAAGCCACAAGTTCAGAATTTCAGTCTCAGTGAGAACACTATTGCTTATTGGAATGCAGGTACAACTAACTAACAATTTTAGAATAAGACGAAATACCTATCTTGCATGCCTATACTGTCTATGACTACATTACAGATTAATCTTATGATGTTTCTTTCCCCGCTATAATTAAACTGAGCTGGTCCATATTCAGACTACGAGGAACTGATTAGTTGCTGTTTCTTGAGTTGTTACTCATTATTCTAAGTTTTATTTTTCTTGACCTCATGATGAGAATTTATTTACCGTCTGTCTTTTGATCGACTTACTACTATCTGTATGACTGAGTTTACAAGAAATCACAGCCTGTATAATGCTACCTATACAACCACTATTGCTTTAGGATCATATGAAGATTCTGTCACCAGTTAACACAAAGCTGAGGTATGAGTAGTCGCATTTATGCATAGCAGTCAATGCTAACTGTAGGAAGAATAAGGATAATTAGGAGGGTTTCTTTTTACAACTGAAATAAACATACTGAAGCTAACATACTTCACTGCGAAACAAACTGAAGATCAAGGATAGCTCAGACTGTTGTTAAGAAACAGTGTGCACCTAACTGATAATGGAAAAAAATCCAGAGTGTGACTGACAGGTCGAAACTTTCAACACACATATATTGAAATCTGTTGACTAGCACTTAAAGTTCAGTTAGTGCTTCATTTACTAACAAGTGGATTAATGGTGCAAGTAAACGAGTCCAACAGGTTATCAGTGGTGAACTGAACATCTGTAATTGATCTATGTCGGATTTTCAATGAAATGTAAACTTTTGCTGATCAGTAACTCCTTATGTTGAACTTAACGATGTCTCAGCAAATATGTCATGAAGATAAAACTTTAGTCTCCTTCGGTGGAACCACTACTTTTCCTTCCTTTAATCTACTCATTCCTGATGTACAACATCCGGAATCAGTCAATAAAGAGCATTGACAGAGAATGTCCCACTAGATACCATCCATCAAGAAAACATAACAGGTTTAGCGAAGAGCACTTTTAACTTTTAACTTGGCAGATTTTTGATAAGCTACATAGTTTTTGGCTGAAGGAGCTTGTCAATGAAATGTGCACACAAATAGGTAGCTACTCAGAGACCAGCTCTTATATTTTTTTTTATCGAAAACTAGTGGCAGAATCTGACTACACCTAAGTTGGCTATTACTAATTGTCGGAGTAAAGTTTATTGACACTTGCGAATATATCTCCTAGTTTGAATTTCCTCAGCTACATGCACAGATAGACTAATTATGAAAACAATAAAAATCGTCTGGTGTTTCAATGGACACATCACTATTCAGCCGTTGAGGTGTAATTGAATAATCAACCTTTTCCCACCTATATCCACTATCATAGAGGTGACTAGCAGTAGCGCTGTTGAAAAGTCTTCCACCTCTCGGTCACAAACCCTATGGAACATGCTCAGATATGCGGGCCTAAACCTTTTTTTCTGTTTGCTGAATGCATGCGCTTTGGCACGTATATGTGATGTGGTATATGTTACTGAAGGTGATATGAAAAGGGGACTTCGACCAGCCAAAGGTTCTGGTATAGACATAACGGGCAAATATGATTATGTGCATACAGTAAGACTAGTTCTAGATGACTTATGAAGATTTATAAGTCACAGTTTCAGCAGACATATGACTGGGAGTATAGAAGCCTGGATTACATGAAAATGCATAAACTGTTGTATCATAATTTGGCGGATAACTTGGTCTAGAATGACCTCAAACCACAAAGATATCACCTACTGTAATCATATGGATTTTCGATGGTACATAAATTTTATGTCCCTACAAGATCCACATTGTCTATGATAAACTCGCTCTTCCACAAACTAGGTCGCTGGTTAGCATAGCAGTTGGAGTCGATTCGTGAAAAGATGGTAGCCCAGGATTTGGTAGATGGTTTTGAATTTGCTCGAAAACCAAAAGGTTTAAACATTACTGATAACCCCATAGTGTCGTTTGATGTACTTCTGATGTTCATTAGGACATACTTAAAAGAAAATTGTGGAGATTATACGTCAGCATTCTGATCTTCTACTTCTACTAGAAAAAGGATTCAAACACCTTTAGCTCATATGAACTAAAAATGAATAAATTAAATTCAGCAACGTTATGCATCACCAAATTGACAGAGTTGCGATGGACAATTCCTTGGGTCTCATCCTACTTTAATATTTTCGTGGGGAATATTGAAGGTACGAGTATGAGTTGCGTGCTCGAGACAAAACTCTACAATAGGTATGCTGATGATACATTCGTTGTTTACAATAACCTGAAAGACGTCTCATATTTGCTCAGTCTACTCACAAAACCTCATCAAAAGAGAATCTATGGTGGAATATGAGTAAAATAAGGAGTTTCATTTCCTTGGTCTCAGAATTCAACAAGCTACACATGGTAATAACGAAAAGAGTTATCTTAATTTTAACAGCTTTTACCTCATTTTTTATTAAAAAAAGGGTTGGTAAAAGCACTATTCAGCCGCAAAAAAATATCTTTGTTCGAGAGGGAAACTGAAAAAGGAAGGGTCTGCTGTTGAAAATCGCCTGCACGACGCCACATATCCACATAAATTCACCAATAATCTTGAAACAAATAATCTGTTTTATCAACCTAGACTGTAGTCAGAAGACAGTTTATCTGAACAATATGATGTATTTGCCCAATACATTTCGAACAATCTGATCATACTTTTGATTGTCAAGTTGGTTTTTAATGAACCGAAGAGTGGGAAGAGAAAGATGTTTTCATCAAGCTACCACTCGCTGCTATGTGAATAGCTTGCTAGTTAGACAGAGACTTAACGCTGCCATAAAGAAAACATATTATGTATCTAAGGTCAGGATAATTCAAAATTCGAAGCCTATACACCCATCAAAGCCCTTGGAACAGGTGAAAGATGAAGTCACATCCTACTGTATAAACCTATTTGAATGTACGTGTAGTCACAGGTATATAGGGACGACTCATCGGTCGTTGAAAATAAGGGCCACAAAACATTCTGAAGTGGCTTCAGAAACAACTGGATTCACCTGACCCAACATATGCTAGAAATAAACGTCCGAGCTCCTCAATAGCTAAACATATAATGAAACGGGGCAAAAAGTGAATGTACAAAGGTCATTTACACTCGTCTATAAGACTTGTTGGGGACGTATTTTAAAGTTGGTTGAAGCATTAGCTATTAGGAGGTTTAAGCTATCTTTATGCGTTCAAAAACAATTTGTCACCACACTAAACTTTCCTTCGGCTTTGAGCCCGAGGCTATTGTACTATTAAATTTTTGTTGTTGTCCTTGTTTTATTGATCTTCGATGTTCTTTTGACCTTCAGTTTAGACTTCTCATTTGATCAATAATTATTTTCCTATCCCTTAATTCAGTAATTTTTCATAAAAATGACAAGTTCTAATGTGACCAGATTGTTCGAAATGTTTTGCTCGAATACATTGAACGATTCATACAAATTACACCTTTTTATTGGTTTATCAAAATTCCTAGAGGGAGTCAATTGTTACAAACATAACAATTAAGATAATAGGGGATTAAATTAAGAAAGATGGGAACAACAAGGAAGAGTGACGTAGTTGGTATGAGAATAAAATTTACCAAGGGAGGTGTAGTGTGAGAACAAATTGTTTTTGTACACATACACACACACACACAAATTAGAACCACCAATTGAAACTAATTTATTCTTTCAAAACACCTACTTTGGCAAATTTTGTTTCCTTACCAAGATTAAGATAAACTATGTCACACTTCCTTTTTGTTCTCATAAGATCACTGGTCAGTGCCACAAACTCTCTTCATCAGAACAAATTTACGTGAGTAGTGAAGAGGGGGACTAATATTAAAACCGAACCGAATAAAAAAATGATATTCAGTCATTACTATGAGAACAATGTTATGAAACTCTTGTGATAATTCAATAGGCACGAATGAATATTTCAATCTCTATGGCTAAAATAATAATCAAATTAGAATCCATTTTGATAAAGAATTAAATTCACTTGAATAGTTTATTGGAATCATGTGACACACACGCATACAAAAAGGAAAATCTTCTATGGTCAATGGGAAATTAATACTTGATTAACTTCAAGAACAATTTACCTAAGCTTAAGGAGATGTAAAGAGTTGAAATCAATACGATCATAAATCGATATTTAACAAGAACAGATTTCGTATTTATAAGAGTATAAGTTGAATCCATTACAATGGGAGAATAATAGTATAATGAAGGTGGGGGGACACGAAAGATTGCATCATGGTAATGGGTAGAAACAAACCAGTAAGACAACTGGGAATCAAAGACATTCTTATGAATTTCACGGAGTAAAATCGACCAGGGGTTATAATTATTAGTTTTTTATTTGCATTTACTCTGTCTAAAATCACATTACAAATTTATCTGTCTGTGTAGGAGATTGCTCAACGACTTATTTGAACAATTTCACAATTAAGTATACTTTTCACTGTAAGCTAACATTCTTTAGAACAAAATTAGTGACCAAAGAGTACCATATTGTTGCTCTGTTAATTCCATGTATATAGGATCCATGTGTTAGCATTTCAGAGAATTCTGGGATTAAGACTAAGGAGTTATTTGACATCTTAAAGTACACATGGACTTTATAACTGATTTCTGTCCACTATGAAAATCCTTAAAGTGTCTAAGAATTAACCTAATATTCGGTGTTATATATTATCAGCCAATAGGCAGTAGGCCCTGAACCGAGGTTTCGTGCTTTTTTACACTCATCACCAAGGCGTGTCTGCAAACATTTGCAAACCGGTGTCTGTCGGTGATTCAAACCTGAGCCGTTCGCTGCTGAAGTAAAAGACTGTATCACTAAGCTGTTCAAGAGATGAGTGACCCTTGTAGGACTGAATATTGTACACAAATAGATCATCAATAGGCGATCGATATAACTACTTAGTCTCCAATGTTTAACTCCGATCGAAGTCTACTGACCAAGTCTCAGCACTTTACGTACCTAGTAGGACTGACCGAAATGGGAATCAATATTTTAAGTCATCAGCCGTTAAGTCAGAAGTTTTGTTTGATGTCACTGTGTGGTCAAAAAAAAAACTTATTGGGCAATTTCATTCTGCAGTTGGCCAATCAAAATAAGTTATTTAACTTTGAACTAGTGGGCTTATGTGTTCATAAAGACTGTAAATAAATAAACTACTCCTTTGTCGAATAAAGTATCTACCTTACAGACACATGATGGTTTTTTCATGCTGATTTTCGCGGCTCAGTGAAGCATAAGTTTCTGAGGGAGAACAGTTACTATTCATATACAATCCAAGCGTCGTATTGTTTCACTTGGTCACTTCAGTATTCTCTTGACGAATTCGAAGATGGCAGCTTTTTTGCAGGACGAAAACCATTGTATTTCATGAAAAAATGGTAGTTTATTTTGGACGCATATTCATGTACTTTGTTATACACTCTATATGTTGAGTGGTTTAATGTGATCAGAAAAAAGAGGTAAATAAGGAAATAAAGGCAGAAAGTCTATGACTATAGGAACCAGGTTAACATTTACTCAAGTCACCAAACAAGAATCTCAATACTCTAATAAACACCGTTGAAATTCGTATTTTGTAGTAGGCATTATCAAAGACGGGATGACCTGGGTTGTTTGATAACCCAGCTGAGCTGCAGATATTCTCCATGGGTGTAATACCTCTTCTTGATATCGCTTGGCAAATGAACTTAATTTTCTCGATGACAACTGGTTGAGCGTAGCTTTTAATCATTAGATCGATCAAAAGCAACTCAGTTATTCAGCACATGGGATACAAAAGTATGTTAGAAGTCACCTTCAACAATACATAGAAATTGTATATTCAGTGGAGTTATTTAATTTATAGTGTAGTGGCAATGTCCAGAACAGAATCATCCACAGCGCTTTTTTAATCAGCAGTTGTTCAGTAGCCAGTATATTAATCAGTCTAATATATTAAAAATGCTACGCTTCACCTGTTGACAAAGCAAATGAATCATTTTCTTTTGCATGCAACTACGATGACGTACACATAGTAAACTTTAAAAAAGCGAAATAGAACTATGCACCCAAATCATTTGCATTATACGTCTGATCAAACGTAGCACTGGGATCCAAGACATATGTCTCGTCTGTTTCGAGAGTCATCAGATGCACCTACCGTAATTCCATTGAGTGCTGGTGTTTTTACTGAAACTTGTAGCCAGCACCGATCACTTCAAGCACCAAAGCACCATCCACTTAATTACTAAGTAGTGGTAATCCCTTATGTTTTCCTTAAGTACCAGTTATTACCAGAAATTTCAGTCTTTGCCGTTGATCATTTACTTCATGTAAGTTGACAGAGGGAAAGACCCCAGAACTCTAATTTCTCACTTTTAGTCATCTAATCACAATTTACTTTTGTTGATAAATTGAGATAAACAAATATCCTTTGTTAGATACTTATTGGAGAAATAGATGTGGAACGTAGGTGATGTGTTTTTGGGAAACACAATATGGTATTATCTGAAGAAACAGTAAAGAATACTTTGTAATTACACACCGAACCCTAAACTGGACTGTATTACATGTATTCAGAAGTCATAGTTAACACTGTTTTACTAAAAATCTAGCTTGAATTTAATGGTCATTATTTTTCAGTTTCACCCAGTTGTACCTAGACTGCACCTAAATGGCATCAAAAACAAGTGCAGTGTAAAACCTTGATAAATGCAGGTGGGAGATGACCATCTTCATCTGTAGCTAAACATGTTAGAGAAATAGGTCACAAAATAAATGTTCAAACACCTTCCAAAGGTTTATACAGAAACAATCAGGGACGCATACTGAGATTTACGGAAGCGATAACCATAGGCAAATTGAAACAACCTTACACTATACCTTCCTTAATAAACTTTGTTTTCTTACCGATATCAGGATCAAAAATACTACTCTTCCTTTTAATTTCATCTTTCTTGATTTTAATCCCCTACTAACTAAATCATTGTGTTTGTCCTCCCATACTTCGGTTCAATATAAATTGACGTCGTGGGCGCGCTCTGCTGTGGAGTCCCGTACTAGGACGAAACAGCTATCCAGTGCTCCCGGATTTCGTTTGTTTTTCCAACTGATGTCAGTCTACGATGAATAAAAACTTGAAACAAATTGACTAGACAAGTAAATGTGAAATCAGATTGTTCGAAATGTATTTAACAAATACATCACATTGTTCAGATAAACTCTATCTTTTAATTACATTATCTAATTTATTTTGGCTTTTTTGTGGAGCGAATTTACCTTGTTCCCACGGAGACTAATGAGTTGGGACTGACAGCGCGCCAGTGAGTATTTACCAGCAGACTTGAAATCAGAAGCAATATTAGTTGGTTCGACAAAACCGGGAGGATGTTCTACATCTAAGTTTGATGCTTGCCGGCAAATATAACCGAGGCATACCAGCAGCCACGAGGGAATCGATGCCCCTGTGAAATTGAAACCCATGCTACTCATTGCTGCAGTTAGAGACTTCCCCATACAGCCACATAGAAATGACTTATCACAAACTAGTTACAAGTTAAAAACCCTAACAGATAAATTACAAGGCAACCATACGCACACCATGAGAGTCTTAAGTCCCAGGTCTGTCTAATGCAACTGCGAAAGAGCGATTATTTCCATATTATATTGATATCTCGAATTAGGGAGGATGAACTGTTCTGTGATGTTTGACTGCCAACTGTTTTCCACTCTCCCTACTTTGGTGCGAAAATTTATCTTAATTTGAAGTATTCTGCTTTAAAATCTACGAACTGAGATAAATCAGTGGTATCAACTCGGTGATTCACTGGAACCTTATCTTGACAATGTTATTTTATTCATTTTTCATATCAAAATAGTGTACTTTTGAAGTCTACTCAACTACAAAACACTGACATTTTACTTATTTTCCTTTATTACTTTGCAAGAATATACGCAAAATGACCTTGGGGATAGTTTGTTTAAGAGTAACATGGTAGTGATATGAAAAAGACTGAGGTGGATAGGAAAAAGGACATTGGAAAAAGGAGTGGAAAGAGAAGCATGGAGGAAAATTGAGAGAAAAACAGGAAAACATACAACTCTTACATTAAGGCAATAGATTATATCCGAATTTTACTGGTTTATTTTTTCTGTCCACCTACATTGTATTATTTACAGCAGCCCCGTTTCATTGAGGTTAGTTTGATCGATCGATCATAGAAGCTAGTTTATATACCTATTATCTACGTGCATTCATTATGCATAAACACAGTAACATTCCAGACTGCATCTTAGTCATCTATTTAGCTAGATAACTATCAGAAAAGTTAATTTATCAACTATAATCTGAAATCAACAGAGAAACAACTGAATGCCGGAGGCATTAGATAACCTTTTAACCGTTAAATTAGGATTTCCTGACCATTCTTGAAATCTCTACTGTGAGATACAGGTCAGGAGGTGGAGATGTGGTGCTAAGTACAAAAGGTGAAGTTCAACAGTGTAAAATTTCCAACATCGAACAACTTACAATGTAGTGATATCACTATTTAGTGCTGATGATTAACATTCGTTCTCACTCTTGATCTTGTTGATTCCACTAGTCATGATACCACATAGTGTACATCTTCAAGTAAATTCCTGATGAGTAGAGAGCTGTCTTACATTGAGATGGGTCACAGCAAAATGATTTATCCATGGATGTTTTTATTTAGAGAACAGTTGCAACTAAAAGTCAATTTCTCTTACAATACCGAGATGAATAATGATACACTGTTTTTAATGACTTACTTCCAGACGTATGCCACAAATGTTTAGCAGGAAGTCATAATTTATGGAACCAACGAAATTAGGAGGGAGATGGTTTATAAGGTTTCATGAGGATCACTGACCGATGAATAAATCAAGTCCTCATCAGCAATAAATAGTCATCCATGAAGAAGGCAGCTGTTTAGACCAGGAAATGTAAGAACACTTAAGAAATGCAGATAACTGAGAGACACAAACCGAAGAATAAACGCACAATGTGAGGCAGAATTACGCCAGTCCAAGACACCACATTTAAATAATTTAATTATAATTTTCTGACTCATCAGTAAGCTGTAACGTTGAACTTCACTCAGCATGCCTCCTGTTATTTTTCAGTACATGCATTTACTACTGACTACCGTTAATAAGTAGTGTTGTTAGCTATTGTAGTACTCAAAGGCTGTTAACTATGACTAGTCTTTTGTTATTCTATTGCATTGGACGTAATGAACAATGATCTGGTGGTAATTTTGCCTCGCATTATATGATACCAAAACAACATACTATGGTAATAGGCTTACTTAAAGAGACCATCTACAGGTTATGAATTGCAAAAACTAAACTCCGTTGGTAATTATATACACGTCTGTGCGTTGGGCGATGAGACACACCTGTTGTTTGAGGGCCAATAATACCGCCTGGCTTCTCAAACTTTGATAGGTAGACTGGGACTGGAACCCGGGAGTCAGTGCCTGAAAGTGAACACTTTACCACTTGGTTATTTGGTCGAAATTCTTTCACCAATATTTCTCATGTTTAGTACATCTATGAAATAGCCCGAATATCATCCGATCCTATAAGTGTTTGGTCATTCTGACTCCCGACTTGACAGATCACGATATTACATTATAACCTCCCTAGGTGATATCTGTCTGTGAAGAAAACTTCGATCGAATCACGAAAGCTGTTAGGACGAACTAGCTCTTCACAGATGATGCCAAATGATGGTTGTTCTGTATAACAAAAACTGACAAAAGCTGTAAAATATAGATCAATGAGCCCCCAATCGAGTGGCTAAGCAGTAAAGTGCTTATTAAAAGACCTAAGTTTCTACTGCTCTATCTCGTATGGATGCCTAATGCTGAGGAGTCCTCAACTAGGACGAAGTAACTCTTTAGTTCTCCCTAGTTCTCTACATCATGATATTCCAGATTGTAAACTAATTTAGAAACCATGATTTCCAAGCAGACCACCTGAATGATCATGCCAAAATTAATTAAAGAGGGTAAACGCTAGCATTATAGACTGTAGTCAAGGATTTTTGATGTTTTACTTCTTTACGTTATATGAATTGTATAAACTTTTGAGAAAAACATCTTGTCCTGTGATCCAGTGCATCCAGTAGGATAACATCTACTATTGATGACTCGGTAACCCTATTTACAGAGCTTAAGCTGGTTGTTTTACTGTCATCGGGTTAATCTAGGATGTTTATTATATTCATGAATTTCGCTGTATGGACTAGGCCAAGCGTATTGAACAGTTGCTCAACGCATTCTAATCTTAATGATAAAAATTCTTTTCATTTTGACCTGTATGATTAAGGTTCATTTTGAAAATATTTTTTACTTGAACAAAATAACCATCAGCTAACTTAGTATTGTTGTAAGACCTGACTGATAACGTCATTCTCTTCAGGGTGAAACTAGTGCAGATTTTTTAAACTGCTAAGTCAAAATCATTTTATACTAGTGATTTTCAGAGCCATTAAGTTAGACAACAGTTATATTTTTGAAATAAAACAAATAATAGTGAGCAAGTTTGTTCAGCAATGGAAGTTCATTGTATTCCATTGAGTTTTTAAATGCCATATTAACAGCCATAGAAAATAAGTGATGAAAAAAGGGCTAGATGTCAACACATTTAAATTGCGAATCGAGTGACCAATTATCACGATAATTGGATATACAGGAGTTGAAATCAGGAATACGATGTCGTAATATATATTTTCAAGTCTCACACAGATGGTAAGGTCATAATGATCGTAGAACAATCAAGAAAACTTTAACATGTAAGATGGTGAGAAAATTCATTTAATAAGATGGAAATATGTAGAATTGATAGAAATAAGGTGTCCGACTAACTTAGTCCAATCAGTGACAGAAAACAATAAGATATAATATCAAATTATACCGGATGCGCAAGAAGCGGTTATCGTAACTCATTAGCTTTCTGGATACCGCTGTATTCTTTGAAGTGATGCATACTGGTTTTAAAGTCTCAGTGGAAACAACATTACTCATTGAAACGCAGCTAAATCCAGCTGTTGAGTCCATAATAGGACGAAAAGCGTATCTTTTATCTCATTGTTAGCCACTACGCATCATTACCAATAAAACTGACTTTATGTGTCAAAATCCTGTTCTCAGTCTGGTTTATCTTATTGTAATTGATCAAGTGACAGTTCTTTAGAGTTAACCTGATTCATAAACATTTGGGTTGAGCTTAGGAATCAACCGCCGTGATTTCTGTTACCCAGGAGATTTTCGACGCTGAAATGAGGCAGAGCATTCATAAACTACAGGAAACGTAACATCACTAGATAACTTCAGAAGTCATTTTACTATAATTGACTTGATTTTGGCTAGCAATAGAGTCCAGGACGTGAGTTTCGTCTTATTTGGCACTCATCAGTTAGATGCACTTGCAACCCATTCAGTGATCTTGTTGCCCCAGAGACTGGGACCTTGTCCCCATCGCTTCAAACGCCTAAATGTTACACACAAGGTCACTGAGGCAGGCTAGCCATCTCTTGTACCACGGGTATTAGTTACTATTATTTGTTGACATTTGTAATTCTCCGCTTTCATACTGCTAAACTGCTAAACAAGAGGTAAATACCTTATCTCAGTAGCCTTGTGAGTTGCGATTTGACGCTGGAAGCGATGAGGTCTAGGTCCCAGTCTGAGTAAGAACAACATCCCTGGGTGGGTTGCAAGTACATCTAGCTGATGAGTGTCAAATAGGATGAAACTCACGTCCTGGACTCCACTGATGGGCACAACCAAGTCAGTTATAACAATAAATATTCACTCAGTATCGAGGCATCCACATTGGAGCCCATATACTAACAGAGGTTGATCTATTCGATCCACAATAACAATGCAGAACTACAAGTATCAACAAACAGTCACTTTACCATATTTGTTAAAATCCATTTATATAACTCCATTTTATTCCTGGTTTTTTATTGCGATTGTTATTATTACCATTTCTGCCATCCACTTTTTCCTATAACAGATAATTTTATAATCAGCAGGTTTTACTATTCTCATAATTACTCCAGAGCCTTTGCATCTCTGTGTTGTTAATTTTCATATGACTTAGATATTAGTATTTGGTAGGCTTTTTTGTGCGGATGAAAATAATAAGTGGATGGCTAATGATGCTAAATAAATTAAATGATCATCAAAGGTGGTAGGCAGCTGATGAGAAATATTGAAGTAGAACTGACTTCGTCTTATTTTCTGAAACACTATTCAACTGTTAGAGCTTATTCGAGTTTTACTTGAGGAGTGCTACCTTCATTCTTATTAAAAATTTGTGTTTATAAGGATTAACTGAACTGAATATACTTAGAGTGACTGAAAGTAGACAGAATCATAAGTTATAAAGTAATCCCCACTTAGCTAGGATGAAAGCACCATTCAAAGGAGATCCCGTCAGTAGTTGTATTGTGCTCATTATCAAGTCTAAGGGTCAAGATAGTTATATGAACAGATTTTAATATGAAACAGCAGAGTTATCCACCATTGTATAGCACATCATAGTTTTTCAATTGAATATCAACTGCCTCTAAGCTTAAAGTGATTTTCAAATTTATAAAATAGAGCATTGAATATTTCCCAATTCCAATAGACTAACTTACTGTCCGAAAGTAGACTGTAGTCTTGATGCAATCTTGGCTCAATGTTATCATGGTCACCTTTCTGTGACGTGTCAGCCGTATTTTCTCGCAATGTTTGTTCTCCATCAAATTTTACACCGTCATAATTAGATTTGCGTACGAAATTTTCTGATAAACGAATCATTTGTTGAATACGTCGATTAAAATCATCCAGTTGATTTTCATTGTTCAATTCTGTAGTCACCGCTACATCATTACTACCGATATTACCCAACTTATTATATTTATAGTCATTATATCTATGCTGAGGCAAATCTTCATCAAGATAATGAGGATTTGATGTTTTCAGTGGATTACTAAACATATAGCTGGGAAAAGCCCGGTTTGTTCGAATTTCACGTTTTACATATTTGCTTTTGAACTGGTCGTCAACAGCATTATTTTTAACCGATGAAACTGATGAAATCAACAGTGATGGTAATAGTTGAACAAGTTCCTCTTCCATTTTTCCATCATTCTCGTAACGATTGTAAATTGGTCGTCTAACATTTTGTCTGGATGTTGAATCTTCAGCATTGTTTTCATCATACTGACTTAAACAAAAGGATCTTGGATCGACAAAGTTGGAATGAGTTCTGCAAATGAAATGATAATAATAATAATAAAGGTTTTAAGATTTCACACAGATACATCAGTCTCATTTACAAGTGAATCTGTATTACACAGCCATTTTTGAATCTTGATAAGACCTTGCATAACAGCTGAATAAAAAAAATGGAGAATATTTAGTTGTCGATGGACTCCAACAACGAGATACTAACTTTACTCATACTTGAAAAGCTATACTGTTCTCATAAATCTTCCCAAAGTTATTAGTAATTGTTATTCAAATTGTCTTAGTATGTTTTATTTGGTCGGTTGTGGCCAGCAGAAGAAATGCAGGACGCGCTTTTCACCCAATTTGAGACTCTCACGTCGGACAAGAAGTGGCCATTGTTCCACTGAGGTATAGTGAATAAAGCCTTCGCGTTTGAAGCGATGGGTACGAGGTTCTAGTCCCAGTGGGAAAACACCACTAGCTGGGGTGCAGGTGCATCCGCCTGAAGAGTCACAGATAGAACGAAACGCGCGTTCTGGCTTCCTTCTACTAGCCGGAATCAACCAAATTACTATAAATAACATTCAAGCAATATCGAGGCATCTACGTAGGAGCACATATTCCAATTATCATTATTATCATTACTGTTATTTGTCCCTTGAGTTTCTAACGGAACATAGGGCTTCAGTAGCCCGTCTCCATAGCACTCTGTTCTCTGCAGTCTTTTGAACATTTCTCCACGTCTACCCACAAGCTTTCATTTCTTCCTCACATGATCTCCTCTATGTCACACTCGCCTTGGACGTCCAACTCGTCGTTTCCCGTCTGGATTCCACTCGAGGGCCTGGCGCATGATGTCCCAAATCGGCCTTCTCAGTGTATGCCCAATCCATACTCACTTTCATCTGCATATTTGTTGGGTGATAGGTTCTTGGTTGGTTCGTCACCAGGCCAGAGTTCCTCGTTGCTTATTCTTATTATTCTGGCCATCTGATCTTCAGTATCCAGCCAACCTAGGCAGTTATTGATGAATATTTGTAGTTTGTTGGAAATGCTTTCCGTAACGCGCCAAGTCTCTCGACCATTACATAGAAGCACTGACTTGACATTGGTGTTCAAAATCCGCATCTTGTTCTTAATACAGAGTGCAGTAGATCTCCAGACTGATTTCAGGTTGATGAAGGCCTGCCTTGCTTTTCCGATCCTGGCTTTGACATCCTCATCTGGGCCGCCACCTGGATTTGAAAAGATGCTGCCTAGATAGGTGAAAGATACTACCTCCTTTAGATTTCTCCCGTTGATGGTGATTGGAGCTTGTTGTTGGTTGGGTATCTTCATCACCCCTGTCTTCTCTACGTTCATCTGAAGGAAGTCCCGTCCTCGCTGCCTTGCTTCCTCTGTCAACTTGTTAGTTTTTGCCTGTAGATCTTCGAGTTTGTGCGACACTAGACGTAAATCATCATCGGCGATATTCAAATTTTCTACAGTCTTTTCATCGGTTCAGCCAGCGCATTCCCATCTCCTCGTTCCTCACAGTTTGTTGCATGGTCCAGTCCAGTCCAGTTGACCACAATCAGGAAGATCATGGGGGATATTAGACAACCTTGTCTTACTCCTGTCTTCACTTCACTTCGAAGGCACCACTGAGTTTCCCGTTGTGAATTACTTGGCATGTGGTGTCGTCGTATAGTTGCTGAGTGAGGTTGATAAAGGTTTGTGGTATTCCGTAGTGTTGAAGCACCTGCCAAATTACTTCTCGGTCGACGCTGTCAAAGGCCTTCTCAAAGTCGATGGAGTTGTGGTAGAGAGTTGACTGCTATTCTATACTCTGTTCTATGATGATGCGAAGCGTTGCAATTTGGTCTGCGCATGATTTGTACTGCTTGAAGACAGCCAGCCAGCCTGTTCTGGCCGTAATTTTGAATCCAGAGCAAATTTTAGTCTCTTTCTTCAGGATGATATGGCTTATTATTTTGCTTGGGTTGGACAGCAGCATGATTCAGCGCCAGTTCTTGCAAAGGCCTAGGTCTCCCTTCTTAAAGAGTTTGACAAGGTAGCCCTTCTTCCATCAGTAGGCAGGTACCTTTCCCTCCTTCTTTCCAAACCTTCTGCAACAGTGGTGTGAGCATGTCCGCTGCTGTACTGCGTCTGTTTTCAGTGCTTCTGGAGGAATTCCATCTGGTCCTGCTGCTTTCCTGGCTTTCAGTAACTTTATGGCCTTCATGACCAGCTATTTTTGAAGGGTTTGTGTTCACTGATAATTCTGCGGTTGCTGGTGGTACTTCTGGACAAGTCGCAGGTGGTGGTCGATTCAAGAGCTTCTTGAGTTGGTCAGCCCATTGTTTCCTTTGTTTCTCCTCTTTGGTGGTAAATAAGTTTCCTTCACTGTCTTTCATTGGTTTCATCTGTGTTGATCTCTTCCCAGATAATAACCTGGTTATTTGATATAATGTTGTCAGGTCTCTCCTGCAGCCTGTTCTGCTTCACTTGCAAGTGTATCGTAAAAGTGTCTTTTGTCTCTGTGTGCACTCTTCTTCACTTCCTTGTCCAGTGTAGTGTTTTATACGTTGTACTCAGTTCCTCTTTACGTTGTTCATCCCTGCACTGCATTGCACTGCACCGCACTGGTTTATCTTCTTCACCATCACCATCTTCTCTTTCATCAGTTTCCATGTAGGGAACCGTGGAGATCCACTCCTTGTCCTGTCTTGTTTCTTCTTCCGTCCTAACACGCTTATGCAGGTTTCCTTTCAAGGAGTTCCAGTGTTCTTCCACTCAGGTTTCCTGGGAGATGTTGATCAATATCTCCCATTTTGTCCTGATGACTGACTGAAGTGAAGATGTCCTTCATAGTTTCGTCCCTCAGTTCAGTTTGTGTTCTGGGTGTTGAACTTGATTTGTGGTTCATCACCAGCTTCTGTGAAGGCTTTCAACTTGATTTTAAAAGTAGGTTGCTTACTCTAGAAACTGAGTGGTATGTACCTACATCTGCTCCCCTTCATCTGGTCTTGTGTCCAGTAAGCTGTGTCTCCACTTTCTTCATATTGTGATGAAGTCAATCTGATTTTTAGTGTAGTATGTCTTGTGTCTGGTGAAATCAAATCCATGTCGTTTTGTGAATATCCTTGTGTCTGTACACACTGCCTCCAATCACCAGATCATTAAATGTGCAAAAGTCTGCAAACACTTCTCCATCCTCGTTCATTTCACCGAGTGCTTCTTGACCCATGATGAGTTCTCTTCTTGTGCTGTCCGCTTCCAATTTGGCACCCATATGCCGATAGAGGCGAACAATTCGATCCAGTAAAACGACGGCGAATTACAAGTATATCAATAAATAGTAATTGGTATGTTTTAGTTGGTAAACTGTTCTTAATAATCTGCGACAATGTTCTAAATTGAAATGAAAACCTGAGTGGCTACAAGACTAGCAAAGTGAGCTGCAGATTGATGAAGTAGTACTCTTTCAGCTTAGTTACCAAGACCTCAACGTTTAACTAGATTATATGGTCAATTTAACCAATTGGAGTTTTACCCTGCTTTTCTCTAAGTGGTCGAACCATAATTACCATGATGGTTATCAAACCGGATCTGTTCAACTCCAACAAAATTTAATGTGAAAAAAATAAACAGATTCAGCCAAGCATCTGTTATGATCCTTAGTAGTGATTCTTAAACAACACACTCAGTAAACCCGGCAACTAATGACGTAGGTATCAGGAAAATTGCTTTAAAAAAGAAAAAGAAGACTATTTCCATGATTAAAAGTGTTTATATGATACAAACCATTAATAACGTCGAACCTCATCCAAATAATTTTATAAAACCTCCGCTTATAGTTTACAGGGCAGTAATGTCAATTTAGCCATCGGAATGAAATCACTGATTATCTCCTTTTCCAGGAGCTTGTGGATCATTGGCTTGTTCACCTGGTTTTCAAACTGATGAAACACGGGCTTGAATCCCACTCCACCTACAGAGGTTTGGGCAGTCAGGTAATATTATAATCACTCCCACAATAGGTGTGGCATATCGCCTACTGCAGGATTATGCACAAAGTTGATGAATGGATTTCACTTTTTGACTTTTTAATCACTTGAAATAGCACTTCCTAAGTGATGTATCATCTAGTTACTCTTATTTAAATTGTCCACGACATACCTTTTCTATTATCCTGTTAAAAACTGCCTATAGATAAAAGTACAAAATGGCTTGTCTAAGTGAAGCTGAAATTACAAATGCAGTTGGGCTTAGAACCGTGCAAATCGTTATGCACATTTACTTGAAATCATAATTGCTGAACGGTAACTACGCTAACCAAGTAGATACAGAGCATATAAATATAAAGATAACGGGTACAACTGTAGAGAAAGCTCGGTTACTGATAAATTCAAACCATTTACTAATTATGATAGATTTCTCGGTTCAGTTGACAGGACGTACTGCATCTAATTTTTATGCTTGTTGACATTAATCAGTGAGGTGTATTTGCAATC
Source organism: Heterobilharzia americana (assembly GCA_944470555.2). Taxonomy (NCBI): domain Eukaryota; kingdom Metazoa; phylum Platyhelminthes; class Trematoda; order Strigeidida; family Schistosomatidae; genus Heterobilharzia; species Heterobilharzia americana. Next base: position 51,157,329 of record OX104129.1, on the reverse strand, counting down.
ACGAAGAAACTTATCTTCTTTTGATTACCTTCCAGAAATGAAATGAAAGACTGCACTTCTAAGCTATTCATGTCATGACTGACTATCTGTAAGACTGGATTTTTACACGAACTGACCACCTACAAATTACCAATGTATGTGTATAGTCCCCAGTGCTTAGTTATTTGGATCCACCTACTTCGACTAGATAACATAAATCATCATTAAAATTTCACTGCTTGAGTTTCAAGTTGACGGGAATTCGGTAAAAGTGGTATGTATTCAATTATCACTAGTTGCACCTTCTAGGATAATCTTGTTTAGACCAATATCCTACTATTCTGAAGTGATAGGCAAAACAGAAAGATAAGTTGAACCATAATAAGGTTCAAGTTGCTAGGCTTAGTAAAATACTATAGTATACCAGCTAAAACAATATTTTATTGTTCGCATAAGAATGTGCGACAAAATGGGAGATATCGAGGAACATCCCTGAAGAAACCTGTGTGGAAGAACACTGGAAGTCTTTGAAAACTATGTGGAAAGAAACCTGCATAACCAACCGTATTAGGAAGGAAGAAGAAAGAAGACAAGGAATGGATCTCGACGGATACCTGGAAGCTGATAGAGAGGAGGATGGTGAAGCAGAAGATAAACCAGTGCAAGGATGCTCAGCGACAAGAGGAACTGAGCATAATGTATAAAACACTGGATAAAGAAGTGAAGAAGAGTGCACACAGAGACAAAAGACACTTCTACGAAACACTGGCAAGTGAAGCAGAACAGGCTGCAGGTAAGAGAGACCTGACGACATTGTATCAAATAACCAGGTTGCTATCTGGGAAGAGATCAACACAGATGAAACCAATAAAAGATGATGAAGGAAATTTAATTACGAAAGAAGAGAAACAAAGGAAACAATGGGCAGACCACTTCAAGAAGCTCTTGAATCGACCACCACCTGCACTTCGTCCAAAAATACCACCTACAGCCGCTGAACTACAAGTGAACATTAATCCCCCAACGAAAATGGAAGTCGTGAACGCCATAAAGCTACTGAAATGCGGGAAAGCAGCAGGACCAGATGGGATACCGCCAGAAGCACTGAGAACAGATGCAGAGACAACAGCGGACATGCTCACACCACTATTGCAGAAGGTGTGGAAGGGAGAGAAGTTACCTGACGATTGGAAGAAGGGTTACCTTGTCAAACTGCCGAAGAAGGGAGACCTCAGTGTTTACAAGAACTGGTGAGGAATCACTCTCCTGTCCACCCAGAGCAAGCAAAATATTAAGCCGCATCATCCTGGAGAGGCTTAAAGATGCACTGGATTCAAAACTACGACCGGAACAGGCTGGCTGGATTCAGGAAGTACAAATTATGCGCAGACCAAATTGCAACGCTTCGCATCATCATAGAACAGAGCATAGAATGGCAATCAGCTCTCTACCTCAACTTTATCGACTTTGAGAAGGCCTTTGACAGCGTCGACCGAGAAGTAATTTGGAAACTGCTTCATTACTACGGAGTACCGCAAACCTTTATCCGCCTCATTGAACAACTATATGAAGATGCCACATGCCAAGTAATCCACAATGGGAAGCTTAGTGATGCTTTTGAAGTGAAGACAGGAGTGAAACGAGGTTGTCTACTATCTCCCATGATATTCCTGATTGTGGTGGACTGGATCATGCAGCAAACAGTAGGCAGCGAGAAGAGGGGGATACACTGGACGACGGAAAAGAACCTAGAAAACTTGGATTTCGCCGATGACCTGTGCCTGATGTCACATAAACTTGAAGATCTACAGGTGAAAACTAACAAGTTGATAGAAGAGGCAGCGAAGACGGGACTTCAAGTGAATATAGAGAAGACAGAAGTGATGAAGATACCGCACCACCATCAACAACAACAAACTCCAGTCACCATCAACGGGAGAAACTTGAAGGAAGTAACCTCCTTCACTTATCTAGGAAGCACTGTTTCAACTACAGGCAACACAGACGAGGATGTCAAAGCCAGCCAGAATCGGAAAAGCAAGACAGGCGTTCACTAGCCTGAAACCAGTGTGGAGATCTTCTGCACTCAGCATGTGGAACAAGATATGGATTTTCAACACCAACACCAGTCACGTCAGTGCTTCTGTATGGTTCAGAGACTTGGCGCGTCACGAAAGGCATTTTCAATAAACTACAGACATTCATCAACAACTGCTTACGCTCTCTACTAAAGATCAGATGGCCAAAAAGAATAAGCAACAAGAGACTCCGGGAACGAACCAACCAAGAACCTATCGCTCAACAAATATGCAGGAAGAAGTGGAGATGGATTGGGCATACACTGGGAAGGCCGACTGGGGACATCACGCGTCAGGCCAGGCCCTCGAGTGGAATCCCCATGGGAAGCGACGAGTTGGGTGTCCGAGGTGAGGGTGACATGGAGGAGGTCATGCGAGGAGGAAATGAGAGCTTGAAGGCTGTCGTGGAACCAGGTTCAAAAGATCTCAGAGAACAGGATAAAATGGAGACGTGCTACTGAAGCCCTATGTTCCACTAGGAACCCAACGGACTAATAATAATAATAAGAAGAAGAAGAATGTGCATATTCACTATGTGATAATTTCTGATAAGCGATTTGGCAGAAATATTTCTCTGTTAGGAACCCTTTTTTATGTTTCCATTATGAAACCGTTGCGAGACAATGGCACATTTAATCATGCAGATAATCTGTTTTATTGGATTTATCACGAAAATAAATCAGGAAAACAACCATTTATTATAGTCTTATAAATCATTCAAATATTCACTAATTCAGTATTATGACTGGAAGACAGAATTGTGGCTGAGTGTAGTACAACTTTGATAAAGTACGATAAGTGGAACGAATAAACTTTTCTGACAAAATTATTACCTATTTTTCAATCACCAAACTAGCCCGTCATCTTTATTCACTTTTGAAGGTTGTAGAAGTCATTCGAAAGGAAATTCAGCATACACGGGATCGAATCCCACTGCGGTCCAAATTTTCCTCTCACCTTAAATCATCACCCAGTATAAATACTACTCTCTCAAACTAAGGCTATCTCAGATAGTCAAAATGATTCACAGGACGATCATGTCGCTTAAAGTACTTAGTAGATCACAGGCTAGTATCGATTATGCCGTATTTTCAGAATCGCACCGTATCTTTCAACAAGTTTTCATCACCTTTGTAGACAAAATGATCAACATTAACTTCATAAAGAAGTGATCCATGAGAATTTCCATACAAGTGGCTTAGCATTTTTCACTATCTATCTAGGATGTGATCAGTTGTTAACACGAATTTATTTTCACCTACTAAATACATATTTTGATCACTTATCTTGTCATTCTGATCTTTAAACTCCATCTAGCCACTATTCATTAGGATTTAACATTAAACGGGTAACTACTGAATTCCATATCAGTTCAGTAGTCACCAATTTTTCATAATTACTGTCTTACTTTATAAACAGTTTAGTAGCAGCTAAGAGTGGAATTCAAGTCAGGAGTTTCATCATACCTTGAACAAGTTCGTTGGATGTACCTGCATCCTAGTGAGTGTTACTGTTCTCACCGAGACTCGAACCTAGTAACCATCGTTTCAAACGTTGGAGCGTTTTCCACTAGGCTACTCAGACAGGAGAGCCACCTCTGGTTGAGAACATTCCTAACATGAATTTTAACGTATCGAAATCAGATCAAAAAGATTGTCTCAAGTACACCAATCATTCATTAGATCTTGTAAGTCCTCCTTATTCATTTACAACCTAGACAACAATACCAAAATGTATACAGAACAAAAGATAAATGTATGTGCTTTTATCAAATAGACAAGTATTGAGGGAAATGGGAGGTAAAGTTAATGAGCGATAATCCAGACCACTTCAGTGAATTCATATCCATCCTAATACATTTGTTGTTTTAGAGATATTTAAATTTATCAATGGGAAGAAACGCATAAATTGTATCGGAAAAATTAATTATCCTGAACTAATTATCACTTATCGGAAATGGAATTAAGATTTTCGAAAAACTGTATTTCATTCCCACAGAATTACATAGATTAGTTCAAGAAAAAAGGAATCCTCTTTGCAAAAAAACGATAACACTGAAATGTTACATTTCTACTTACTAGCAAGAACAAAATTCCTTATCTCAAATATTTTAGCAGTAGATATTTCGCTGAAGTGCAGTGATGGCAATAACCATAATGATAAGCAGTTTCACGAGAGCATATTAACTAGACTAATCATTAAGTACATAACTGCTGTTTGGATGGTGCTGTCATAAAACGTAAGTATTTTCAAGAGTCTCTACAGAAAACAGGTGTTAGATAGAGTGTATATCAACTTTCACTTGCTTTCCTATGTATGTTTGCTTTTGTGTGAATAGTAGAGATTTCTTCCAGTGACTTCTCACACTGGTCACTTTGTAGGCATTTGTCACAGACCGAAATCATTTGTTAAACTGTTATCTGGAACAAGATGACATTGTTTTATTTGATGCAATCTGAAGTTACAATGAGGTACCGCCGTACCTTAAAGGATAGTCACTTAATATGGTAGGGTGAATGATATCTAAGAATGATGATTACTTTATCAAGCTCCTATGTAGTGATGATGACAGCTAGCATAACACTGAACTGTTTGCCTGTTAAAACCTTACCTCATATTACTATTCAGTTTGAACATTTCCATCCTGAACAGTAAAAATTCTCCACCTAATGGACTACTGGTCCAGTGTTCCTTTTCTTACGGGTTGATTTAGGTGTCCACAGATTAATTCCAGGATACATTATCAGTGCTGACTTCTGAGTAGTCTTATAACATGATGAAGCACGTTGCCAGCATAAATCTGAAGCATGAGCTAATCAAAATCCACCAGAAAGAAGCAGAAATTACTTAGAGTTTAGTTATTTAGAGACTTCAAACTTGGCGTGTGGGTTCACATTGTCACTTCTTCTGTCATCATCACTAATTTCAGTCAGTCTATCAGATTTACTGAAGTTCTCACAGCTGAAATAAATTACATCTGTTCCCGAGAATAAATATCATGCACTTACTTCAAATTCAAATATTTCACCTTAAAGACTTGAAAATTCCCCTCATGGTGTCAACTGCTTCTGAAGTTGATACAAGGCCGTATTGTGTGGATTAGTTAGCCATCTGATTAACAGATTTCAGTCATCATTAAGATCTGAAGCACAAAAGTTGCTAAAATAACGTAAGATCTACGTGGACCTAATTAAGTGCATCCGGAAAAAAATATCTGTGACTAAGTGCTAAAAGATGCAAATTCAAATCTCTGGAATAAAATAAAAATCTGCAAAGTTTCCAATATGCTTTTCTGGCGAGCGAAACCTAACGACAAGGTTTCTTACCAGTTGTATACTGTTCTTTTGTGACAGAGAGAGATAGATGCTTCGAAAATAAACGAAGGGAAATGTTTACCTATAAGTCTTAGAGTGCACCATTGCTGTAAGGTTCCATTAAAGACAATGCGCTTACACATGATGAACTACTGAGCCATGGTATCATAATCACCTAAAGAACTCCATAAATGCATTTATGGATACAATCCCCTTAGGCAACAGCGCTTTCTGAAGTCACTTTGGTAAATAATGTAATTTCATTTCTGTGATAAGTTATAGAACAGTGGTAAAATGTCAAGTATTTGGCAAGGGTCTAACAGATAGTTCTGTTGGGATTATTTGTTAACAACATAACTCATTATAAGGCAGGTGTGTCGAGCTATCGAGTACCAAGTAGGATGAAACGTGCATCATCTTTACCTTCAAAATGAAATAACTGGCTATTTCAGGGCGTCCGTACTGGAGCCTTTGTGCCAAAAATGGACTATCAGTTCGTACCAAATCAGTCAGAAGTGAGGAATAAAAAACGATGATGTGAAATGTACACCATGAATTCAACGCATGGCCCCCATTGATTCTTGCTATTCAGTGAGGATATTCATAGTTCTGAAGAAGGACGCCAGACATCGCTGAAGTGTGGGAACTGTCTTCTTGAAAGATAAACATCTTAATCCGTTACACGTAAAAAATATCAAGTGGCCAACTTCATCTAGAAGAAAATGGACTTGCTTCTCAAATTTTAATTTATTTAGTAGAAATTCAATTAGAACTGCAAAATTCAGGGATAATTTGTCCGACTAGATACTGCTCATAACGCTTAGCTGAGTTTATTACTGAAAGACTAGAAATTTCTCTTCACGCACGTCATAATGGAGTTTTTTAAATACCTAAAATAATGAAGTCATACTCTTTTACACTCATCGTTGTTCATCAAACAGACTTTATGCGAAGTTCGATGACCACTATTTCAGTCAACTGTTTGAAGGAAGATCTGCACATGTTCATCTTGGTTCTTCTTGCTGACGAAAAATTTAAACCCACACCTGTCAAATGCATACTAAAACATATTAACCAGTTACAAGGTTTATCAAGAACTGACTGGCTTAAAAACAACCTTTGTCACAGATTGACATCAGCTAGAATATCATAGAAACCAAGTATCATTTAAACAAAGTGCATTAACGAGCCCGTCGAAGAGTGACCAGCAGACTACGTGCTCTGTTATGAGTATGTCAGAATGCATACACTAGATTTAAATAGAATTGCTCATTTATGAATCACATCAAAATGGACTTTTCAAAATTTTAAATTGAAGTCTTGACGTATCTAACTGCCAAGCCAGACATGGATGCAGATATCCATTCATAAAAATGAATGATCATCTCACCAAGCCATTAGTTGATACAAGTTCAAAAATATAAACCGCTATATTCTAACCCATTGGTCCAACAGTAGCTGCTTCGCTACAAGACCTAATGACCCTAAGCTCGATCTTGAAACCAATGGTGATTGCTCCTTCCCTGAAAGTCTCACAGTTAAAAAAATTTTGATTCTTTGACTCTTAGTTTTCAGCAGCGTTTCAATTGACATTCATTAATCGATTACAATGCTCAAAAATAAGATACCACTGAGTTACTGCATGCGGCCAACGGTAGTGAAAAACAAACACTTCTGTGAGCTAACTCACAGCTAAAAGAGAGAAAGAGTGACAGGCAAGGGTTATGAATCAACATTTTAGTTTTTGAAGTAGAAGACGAACTGAGACAAAAAATGTATCAATTAAATGGAAAAAAGTAGGGCACACTAAAATCTTGATCACCAAATATAAAAATATATATAGCCGAGATGAATAAGCGTGTATGATGAACAAAATAGATTCAGAAAATAAGGCGAAAATTAATACGTTTGAAGTCTGGGGAACTGAAAACCAGTAAAGTCGGCTAAACTAACGCTAACGGATATGCTGAACGCAAACAAATTTGAGCTCAAGAACGAATCAGTGATTTAGTCTGGATATATACCACTGAGAAGACAGTGCACGTTCACTTTCCAATGACCATAAAACGACGGCGCACTTTGCAGAAAAGCGAAGTATTAAATAATAGACCTGCATCCCAACTGCAATAAAGTAAACAGTTTCAATTTTACGGACGGGTGACATTCAGGTGACCATAGATCAGTGACCAACAAGAAAAATTATGCCTGTAAAAACATTCAGGAAAATAAAAATCTTGGAAACTTCTCATACGTAACACTAAAATAAATAAAAGTATACGATATTCATAAAAGCAAGGAAATAAAAACTTTAAAGAGAGCAATAAAGGATTTTACCATCAGAATAGTAAACAGCAGATCATAAGGATAGAAAGGATAAATTGTAAACAGAAGCGCGAAAAGCACTTTCAAATTCACACTTATAGAGGATATCAAACCAAGTTGGGAAAACAAGAAAGTCAATAAGAGTTAGCGAAATTTATACACGTCAAAGGTTGATTGAGCACTACAGAAAGTAGTTTGAGAAAGGAATACGCTGGAAATACAATGAAAAACGTTCTCGAGAGAAATCGCGTCATTTAGATAAAAGATGGTTACAACAGGGAGAAAACAGGCCATGGAATAAACGGATGTATTTTAATTGATATGCAATAAAAGTCTGTACGGCAAAGTCATTCCAATGCATTTATCCCCAAAAAACAAAAGTTGAAACTTCTACCTGATCATCTGTTGGAATCAATCCAACTGGTTGTAGAAGTCACCAACATGAGGCACTTAAACTAGTAATTTACATGCTGTGAAATGATCCATGCTCAAGTCAGTTAAGTATTTGAAAAGTCATCCCTGAATCACTATCACCAAGCATTGGCAAACAATATAAACGAGCAACAAAGAGCACGTACCAGTGCTTAGCATGTGAGAGAACTCAGAAGAGACACCCACTGCTATTGAGAAACATCATGAAGTTACAGACGAACCACATATGGGGAATTTCCTAGCCCTGAATGAGCATTCATTGCATTAGTATGTAAGGTTTTAACTTGTTTTTGAGTTACATAAGATGAATTTATGGATAGACAGTTGTGGAGGAAACGTATGCAGTGAATTAATCCCTCATTTCAGATTGGGCAGAGAGGACAGCTGGTGGTATCTGACGATAAAATAATGACAATAGGCAGTTTTATACACATATGTGATTTGTAATTTGATTCGGATTTCAGATGTTTGCTTTTCCAAGATAGCCTTCACTGAATTAACAATATTACATGAGCTTGTTAACGACCATCTGATCTTGATAAGGGAGGGTAATGTAGAATTTTGGCATTCGTACAGAGCGAGAATTTGACCTCCGAACCATGAAAGACTTTTACCGTAAACACCAATAAGCCACAAGTTACCGGTAAATTCTCATTCGGTACTATTATTGTATTCACCTAATGGGTGATTGAGATCAAGACAATGCTTGCCATAAAAATATTTGAGTATGAGGCCATGAAAAACTCTTTTTAAAGTTGTTGATGCTCAAAAATACGATACTGACAAAGCTTACGCAGTAGATGCACTGAAATAATAATCTAGCAGGTGAAACAGGAGGATGTGGTAAGCCGGCTCCAGATTGCTAACGCTCATGAAAAATGCTGGAGTAGTATGAGGCAATAATTGTGAAGAGTGATTCATTTGGGTTCCATTCATATAAAATACTTTACTACCATAGGTTTCAGAAAAATTGGGCAAGTATTAGTTGGCAGCAGTTTCAATAAAGATGCCACTGTTGATAAATGCTAAACAACAGAATGTATGCAAAGTTAATGTATGCCAGTTTTATGATTGTTGTTGAGGACTTTGACGTTAGGTAGTTTTTTCAATCTATTCATAATAATGCTCCCTATCTTTCTGTGAAGTGTAACTAACACCATACAAAGTTAGCAGATGTAGTTTCTTCCGCGACGAAATGTTCAAAAACCGAACAGCATAATAAAGGAGCTTTTTACATTTATTCTCTGTGTTACTCATCAAAAAATCATCATCAGACAGCCCACCCGTTTATTTTTCTGCCTAAACTTATTCGTCTGATCAATCACACGAAACCTTCCTTGCTTTTAAGCAATTTGGATTCTTTTGCACCTGTGAACTGTGTGCCTGTCTGGAAAAAGCTGTCTCTATTTGACTGCATTATTGTAAAATAACCTGGCTTGTAAGAATGATAAGTTAGGGTTACTTTTGGTCTGCTTTGGTAGTGATAATGATTTAAAGGTGTTACAAATAAAATGTTAGAAAGTTTTCATATACACGTATATATATATATATATATATAAATATTTTCCCTTTACAGAATTAAAGTTTCTCACTTTGATATCAAAAGCGCTGTCCTCAGTAAACACTGTAAAGTTTCGTCAGACCAATCCACCTTCTCTGGTCGGTACGTCGGGAAAAGTGAATTTAATATTAATTTCTGGTAAGGACCCGCAGCTAAAATTTCTTCACCAGCATCACCCCTTGCACATCTCCCAAACAACGAGTCTAACTAATGACTGTAAATAATTAAATATAATACCGTCAAAGCATATTTCATCCCGTAAACAAACAGCTTGATAAAGACAACCTTTAGATAGATCAGTTAGGAAATATTATAGAAATGAGCTTACCAATGTAACCACCATTAGAAGCAACATTTCTCGAATGCATACTTTCATTGTGCTTCACAATTATCACGACAATCGATATGATTATTGTCCATACTCGTAAACAAGTCATCAAACTAAATAACTCATTAGTCTAAATTCGAAAACAACACATATTTTGGAAGTTGTGAGTTCAATCTAAATGGCATATAAAAACAAATCGACTTGAGTTCTAATCCTTAAGAACAGTGATTGTAAGTCATATGAGCAATATTAGCTAAAGCTGCATAGGATCGCGTTTAACTACTTCATCTTTGAAGACATCAAGTGATTCCCACTAAATTCACCCTTTTTGAGTGCTACCTTATGCTTTCAATACATGATGAAACAGCCACCTAGGATTCCCAAACACTTACTCCAGCATTCTTCAGCATGCGGATATCTGTAAGTCCTATTCAGAAACAATAGTTCGTGTGTCTTCATTGACACGTTCAATGACTGCTGGTTCAAATTTAGCCCAAGAAATTCTAACCTAGATCTCGCGTTACACAGGACAAACAGTTTATGGGCATTTTGTCCGATGGTGCTTTAATGCCTTCAACCTTGCCTCCAGACACGTCAGTCCAGCAGATAGTCTTGCCCTGTCTTCACTGTGCTAAACATTTGCGAAAATTCTTTAACACACGACACTCTTCAACATTTTTGGATGACGACAGTAGGGCAATACAATCCACTCTGCCAGTCACCATAAAACTCACTTTCACTGGATGGCTAATCGGTATGTATATCGGCACGGAGTGCGTTTGGACCTAATTTGTCTGCCGCCATTATCTCAGCGTCAGATACCACCAGCTGTCCTCTCTGCCCAATCTGAAATGAGGGATTAATTCACTGCATACGTTTCCTCCACAACTGTCTATCCATAAATTCATCTTATGTAACTCAAAAACAAGTTAAAACCTTACATACTAATGCAATGAATGCTCATTCAGGGCTAGGAAATTCCCCATATGTGGTTCGTCTGTAACTTCATGATGTTTCTCAATAGCAGTGGGTGTCTCTTCTGAGTTCTCTCACATGCTAAGCACTGGTACGTGCTCTTTGTTGCTCGTTTATATTGTTTGCCAATGCTTGGTGATAGTGATTCAGGGATGACTTTTCAAATACTTAACTGACTTGAGCATGGATCATTTCACAGCATGTAAATTACTAGTTTAAGTGCCTCATGTTGGTGACTTCTACAACCAGTTGGATTGATTCCAACAGATGATCAGGTAGAATTTTGAACCCTTGCTTTTGTAGAAATGAGTAGATGATATACGAGTTTGCCAAATGCACTTTTCTATGTTTGGTTATAATGCTGAAAAGGTGAGTGGTAAGTCGTCAGATCTAACATGCTTTCAAACTGGCCAGCAATTTCATCTATCATTTGCATCTTAGTGTTGATGAGCTGTATAATAATGTATGTCAAATCCGGCCCATTTTGCTGGTAAGTTTGAAGATACTGTTTTTAGAGGAGGAACGGTATATTTTTGATGAGTGCCGCATGCAGCTGCGAAATCCGAGGTGACACCTTTAATATACGCGACCAGGGAGTATCATACTGACAGCAGCGTTTTCCCGCAAACCGTCTCGACGGGCTCCACGTCAAGAACGACTTTGAATTCCTGTTTATGTTTGGAAGCTCAAAAGCCTGACATCATTTCACGGTCATTCCTGGGTCGTGCGAAAGACCAGGTCAGCGAGAAAATTAGTGCCGGTCAGTAGCTTTTAGGAGCTCGGCCAAACGCTAGTAGGAGTAACAATATTTATTCTTGAATATATATGCATTACGATGCTGGGGTCAAGATCAGCGAAATGTTATAAGGACTGCGCGGTTTCTGATTTCCTGGCTGCCACATGGAGAAAACAGCAGAGTATCGAGGACTTAGGATGCCGCACAATGGTTTCCTTGCACATGCAGATTCTTAGCCTTAATCGTAACCACCAGGCCCCATACATATTCTTATGTTAACAATTTAAGTTGAGAGAAGCTGGTCTACGGTATCATCACACTGATATATTTCGAAAAATCTAAAAGACTTGGAAATACAAGTCGCTCCGGCAGTACAACGAATCGCCTTCAGTGTATCCGTCCATGTTCGGATTCTTCAAAATGAAGACCCCTGAAGAGTCCAGCCAGCATTACTCCGTCGAGAATGATTTCGTTGAAGCGCTTCTGTTTCTCTTGCGCACGACACTCCTATATAATCATGAAATTCGGTTTTTCTCTCGTTTCGACCAGAAAACATTAAACCTATGAATAAACACAAACATTCTTCACATAATCCGGGGAGCATTACTCGTATTTGATGTACGATCTAATTTTCGGCCTAAATATTGCCTCCACCTGGAGTGAAATTAGAGGTGACAAACAACATTACTAAAGGATTTCACCACTAAACTTGATAGGCATGTCTAAAAAACACGCACTTCTATAATTTGAAATAAATTTACTATTATTACTCTCCTTACTTTTGGGTATGAACTTGCCCAATATGTTGACAGCTGTGGAACATAGTTTGTTTATCACCTTGCTGGAAGTTGATATTCGTCTAGCGAACAGCTAAGCTGATCATGAGACCTGGAATTTATACCTGGAAGAACTCAGTGGCAAAGAGGTTGGCATATAGAGACATTATTAACTTTTTGGATAAGTAGTTTCAGTTCTTTACTTTGCTTTTTGAGCATTTACGGGGCAGAAAAGATAGCTCCCTGGGGAATGATTGCATCCATCCAGGACATGGCTACTTATTGCAGTTGACTGCCGCGGGATAACAATCACTTTTTATCGCCGAGATGTCACCACTCTATACCCCTCTGAACCGACTTCCTCACTTTCAGACTGTGGCTGATCGGCTAAAAGTCGCGACAACCGTACCGTCATGGCTTATTGTTGATAAGATAGATAATTTTTGTGTAACCATCCTAGCATCTTCGTTTGATTCCCTTCTCTTTTCTCTCCCTTTTCACATTTTGTGATTCACTGGCTTAAGCACACTACAAATTATCCCATATCCACTTATATCCGGGTTTTTCTTTCTTTCTGATGAACACACTCACGACATAATTGCTGTATGACGACTGCTTTGGAGCTTCGCCCAAAATTTATGGCTTCACTTGGGATTAAATCTGAAAATTTCGATATTAGCCGCTGTTTGCACGCAAACTGCGGGTGCTTCACCTCCCGACAACCACTCATCCCACGATTAAGCAAGCCGTAACCGACCTCATATGAAGCTCCGACCTTGGAGGAATATCGAATGGTTTAATGAAGAAACCGTGCTCATCATCGGCCTTAATATGACAATTGTCACCGTGATGTGTTACACACCTGGCTTAATTTATTAGAACGACCCGTCCTCTGTGCCACAGATCCAAACAATCCCAACACGCCAAGTGACAACGTACAACAATGGTCGCAAATTTCCCCAACCGTCTGTCCTGGTACTTGACTCCAGTTTTGTGTCCCATATGTAAACAGCACACACTTAATAAATGCCTGCATGTTTTCAGCATCATTTACTTTCTACCTTTGACTAGCTATGAACTCTTACCAACTACTTGGCTCGGTTTACCCGAAGAATTTTGAGGCCTTACCACCATTGCCAGATTGCTGCTCATACTGGGTGATGATATCCGCACTACCTTTCACTTCTGTTGTGCAGCAGAATGGTTTATATCCAGTACCAGTGACCAGTAATTCACACTGTATGTGGATGGTTGTTGAGGTAAGGTCCAGTCAAACTCAGCAAGGCATATTCTGCTTTAGGACTTTATGGTCTTCGTAGCAGCAAAGAATGACCGACGCGGTCAGTCGCCCTAAGGATGTCGACATAATGATGATAGTTTATTCTCGTAAGCACAAGTGCATACCACAAGTACAAAATGACACCACATAAACGTCGATGCAGGGACTAATGAAAGTCGGTCGCGACCAGTGGTTGCGTGGCTGAAAAAGTCAAGATGACAAGCAATGCGTTAACATGGCTCAAAGAACCCATGCCGACTAGATGTGATAACGTTGTTTTCTAGCCTTCGTTTTGGAACGTTTTCTTTGAGTATTTTCTTTCCAAATCGAGAACCTACCCATGTAATACCTATTAGCCTGGATTTTCCCCTTCAATGTGTGCGCCAGACTTGTGTATAAATGGTTTCCTCCAAAAATTCTATTCTGCTTTAAGTAATCCCCGGCGGTTCACTCCAGTAACCTCATGTGTTCTGTTAGGAGGCTGAAACCAGAATCCTAAAAGCCATCCAGGAGACATAAATTATTGACTACTTCTAAATCCATTCTGAAATATAATTCCACGGTTCTGGTCCGAATTACTCGGCGACATGGATGGTATCGAAAACGACCAAATATCCGCGCGGCGTGCCATCACGGATGTTAATGCCAGTCTGGAAAACATGCTCCGTCAGCATGTGTGTTAGATGAAAATACTTATGCTAGCTCCGACAGCTTACATAAGTCCTTACGATGAATCCATTTCACTGTGGAAGAAGCAACCAGATGAATGAGGCCGTCCCAAAATGCGTTGATGCATGACCTACCTTAGCATGTCTCAGTACAACAGCTAAAAGACGTATGTCTACGGACATGCGGTGTATATTTCTTCGGACGTTTTTTTGTCAGAAACGGCCCAAGTGATACTACTCGCCCATTTCCGTTCACTTTGAACTGCGTAAAGCACACTCACATATTTCTGATGTCTGGTAGGTGTAAACCGGTACATACCGAAGCACTAAAATCCTCGACTATTTAACACCACGCCAAAGCTGCTTCATAAGTCCCAATGAGGACCTCACCTAGTGAAACGAAAACATCCTGCTATCGGCCTCGCCAACAGACTTAGAAATCTGGAAGTGGGCACATGTCAACCATCCAGCCTCCACTACGGATAGATAATAAGACGTTGGTCCACTAATCTGACCTTGATTTCCAGAGTGTGAGTTGTTTTACGACAGCAATGTCCGGATGCTGACCTAACCAAGGTTACTGCGAAGGGTGATTTTGATAATCTACCTGAATCCACGGAAAGCCCTACGTACGACTGTCTTTTTACGGAAACTTACTCAAGCGATACCGAGCTAATGGACTTGTCCGATAAGTTTCAGCTTAGCACAGTGCTGTTGCCTCGATAATTGATGAATTGTCTTTCAAGCAGCCAAACGTTGAAACAGATCAACTGTCCGCGTTGTTTCATTCCTTAGCATAGAACGATCAATAGCCTAGCCACAAGCAAATCAACTCACCGGTAGTACGTTGCATGCGCCAGTTCCAATAAACTAGAGTTGATTTTTAAAAAGAGATCACTGTCATTACTGAGTGAATGCATGTCTGATTACTTGTCCTCAAGGTGCAGGCTTAAAGTGAAGTCACTTTTACTCGAAGAAATGATAATATTTCTTTAGAGGTGGTATTTGTCAAGGAGTGTTGCTGAAGCACTATGTTCCACTAGGAACCCAAAAGGCAAATCATAAAAAAATTATCACTGGCCGACATCAGCTGGGGAACGATTGAACATCGGGGCGAAGTGTGCAGGTTCAACTGGTTCAAGCGGTTGTTGACGGAATGGAAGAAGCCTTCACTTAACCAGCTTCCGCGTCTGTAATCCGTGGATCACTACCCATCGTGGTTGTTAACCTGTGTACATTTGGAGAAAAGGGAAAAGTTGGCGGTTAAAGTACGAAAATCCAGCTAGTTCTGGGCAGATTCAGGACACACGTCAAGTGGGTATCCAGTCGGCGTTTAGAGGACTCAGACGAAGTAGCCTGGATCATATTTTCAGGAAGGGCGTTCCAGGGTTTAGCAACTCCTAGGGAGTGGAGGTTGTGCCTGATGTCTAACCGGCTATGTTCCAGGCTTGGTTTCTGTATGAGTCTTCTAAGGCTGGTGCTAAAGCCAAGATTTACTAAGCGGTAGAGTGGGTAGCCAGGCGCGCTCAGAATGTTGTGAGTCGTTAGCAAGTCTCCTCTTAGCCTTCTGTATTCCAGAGGATACAGATTCAGCGCAACCAGCAGTTCTTGATGTGTTTTAGACCTGAGTTCACGAACGGATTTTGTCGAACGCCCTCCGGATGCGTTCTTTCTGGAGAGAAGCGGAAGGGAAGACGAAGATCCTGAGCTCTAGATGAGGCCGTATGGAGCTGTTGAAGATTTGGTGGAAGCGTCTACGATCGAATTGTCCGAAAATCCAACTAGGCGTTGCTAACGCCCAGTTTCCATGAAATGCGCTTCTGTCACAGTTGGTATAGGATTTTAAGCCTTGAGAGATCAAGACGCCCAAATCCTTCTCTGTCTGTGACGCTTTGAGTTTCATACCGTTGAGGTCATATAGGTGAGACGCACCGTGTTTCACGTCTATCACCTTGCATTTCTCAGGATTAAATGCCTGCCCACCGTTGACGTCCCAGGTGTGAAGCTGGGTTAACTCTTCCAGTGGAGGAACACTGTCGTCTTCACTTTTGCTTTCTCTCCAGAGTTTCACACCACGAGTGCTTCGTCCAAGCACAGGGCTCCCCGGCGATATGCACGCATGATCCGACTTGGAATCGAACTCAAGACCCTCGGGTTTCATGGCGAACGCGCTACCACTCTGTCACGGGGTTAGAGTTTATTGATTCACCGTTTTTGACTTATAATAATAATATTTATTCCTGAATATGCAGGCCTACACCACTCTCACAGGTATGAATAAGTTCACATATAAATTACATGTCTCCGTGGAAGGTAATCTCAATCCCCATCCGACTTCTGCCCCTCCGCGATATAGCGTGACTATCAACCAATGTCTTCAGCCGGTATCCGCTTCCCTACCAACTGGCTGACCCCGCAGGTCACGGCTTACCGTTAGAACTTTGAGATCTGCACCTGGAAATGTGTCACCAATGAGCACAGGGATTCGGCTCACAGAGCGTGCTGTACGGAACCGGTATACTGGTGTATGCAGTCGAGAACTCCCACCTTGACAGGTGCCTGTAGTAACGATGGTCCTGGTGTCTATTTCTCGTGGGGCTGTGGCAAACTACGGGGTAGGTCTTCCTGGTAAATCAGCATCATAGTTTTGTTGGAGCCGTAAGATATTAACTGGAGATTTCGAATACATAACACCGGGGACTTCTATGGCTACGTATTGGAAACGGTGCTGTGCAACAGATTTCTGTGGTGCTTTACCTCACCTGACTTCATATAACAGACGACAGCTGAAAGCGAATAAACCTCCCTGATAATGATGCATACCTCAATGCGAATTCCACGTAAAAATCCATTGCCACTGGATGACAGTTCTTCTAACGTTCACTACTTTGCACCACATCAACTTTTTCTAGTGGCACAAACGTAGGTTGCTGTGCGGTAACGCGACGAATGGAAAATGCCGGAACTTAGATATTCACCAGGATTACGTGATTGTGCGGACACTGAAGTCATTGAAGTGTCCTTGTTGGCCAATGAAGCTGCAAACATGTGGATTGCTGCTAAAATAGACATTTACTTGGCGAAAAATATGGAAATGTACAGTTATGTTACCCATGTCTGCATCTATCACTCGATTTTCTAACCAGGTAGGAGATATAAGGCATCGGGTAGCCCTATGTTAACCGTGTTGCAATGCGACGGGTGAATAGCGTGAACTACGAATGCTGTTGTCACACAAACAAGGCAGGAGGCGATGATCAGTAGTCCCACAGGCTCAAGAGTTCCGTCACCAGCAGTGTGCTCAGTGGTTCTCCGTGGAGGATGCCGCCATTTTAAGAAGCACAAAAAGGATTTCAAACACCAGGATTCAGGTTACTGAGCATTTGTGAATGCATCCGTCAGCGAGAGATGTAAAAGCATATAAGTTGCAGGACCAAAGAACGTATCGGACGGATAGATTATGGCTCCACGTCCACATTAGCCGGCAAACGTCAAGACCACGTGCAGAGACTGTGAGTACAGTATACATACGTCTAAGCATCGGTGAGCTGTTGCGGTCAAGACGGTGAGTTGGCTTGTGGTGTGCTTATGCCCTTTTTGTTGTGCTTTCCGTTGAAGATCTGTCTGAAGTAGCTGAAGTCATCCGACGAAGGCGACAAACCGTGCTACAGCTGTCCAAGAAAGGGATGAACACATTTTCCTCCGTGGAGTGCCGACATCAGAACATTCACACCTGCATCCTTGCGTCAGTTTTTATACAGTCGGTCCACCATAGTTTCCTCGTGGTAATCCGTGTTCCCTCATTTACTCTGGATTTGAAGGCTATGACCAGAATTGCAGCGCAGGTTTGTATTGACTACCTCAGAGACTTCAGTGAGCACTGAAACGTTCACACCGTTGACCCTATGAGGAATTCAGAAGGGAATCTGCGAATTTACACTGGGTCCTAGACTCAAGGTAAGCCTCCTGGTGTTGCTGTGGGTCATGGTACTCTGAGGTACCGTAGTCATCTTGGCCGCATTCAGCCACTATAGCTACATTGACATTACATCCTATCCACTCTCTGTTCATTGAAAACGCCGTCTGTGAAGATTAACCTCCCAGGCTAATCTCTATTGTTCCTTTCTGACTGATCCCAAAAAGCAAGCACAAGCGAAATTTCTTACTCAGTTTGTCAGCCAGGCATTACAGTTGCAGAACTCAGTAAAAGAAGAGCGAAGTCCCATGAATTCAAAAGTATCAGGTAGAGAACAGTAGCAGTTGAGCTCACTGCACCCAGAAATACTACCAGCATGAAAACCAGTTTCGTGAACCTCCTGGGCGAGCTGTCTTACAGCAACACTGTTTCAAAGCCCATTCATCGGAAACCGACTGCCTTCGGACTGGAAAAAAGCACTTGTCACAACCTCTCACAAGGCTGCCAATCGACTAACTTCCTAAAACTGGGAAACCTCTACCTCGATCTCGTCCCCGCCTGAATTGTGATAAGAGTGGGAAACGAATCGCTTTGAACCCAGCTGCCGAACGGCCCAACCTGGATGAACTGTGGGCGTGAATTCAGCTGGACCAAGATCACTGAAATTAAAAATTCAGTGGATATCGTGGGAACGGATCGCCAAAAACCTTTCGACAGGGCGGACCCTGGTCTACAACCCAGCATGCTCAAGGCTATTGTGTAAATGAGATCTCTTTCGGAGCGCCATACGTACAACCACGTGAGCATATCGGTAGCCGGTAACATCAGACCATCATTGTCTCACTGGTTCATCACGTCAAGCGGGTTTCAAGAGGTTTCATATTCGATTTTCCCTTTTCTTCCCTAGCGATAAACTACCAGGTCCCTTCACACCCCGTTTATTGCTGTGGGCAAGGTTGTTCGCGTGAAAGAAACAAATGAAGATAAATGCCGCCACATGAAGGTGACCTGAGTACTTTATTTTGCTGACGAAAAGAAGACCGAAGATCCACGGAACTGAAGTTCCGAATGCCTATGTATTCTGCCAATTACCAAGAAGCTCAGGAGACTGAACACCCTGAATGTTCAAAACAGATTGTGTCTGTCACACTCCCCGCCTTCCTCACACTCAAGGAAATTTAGTTTGATTCTCTTCCATATGGTTGCTGCCTGCCTCCTGGAAGAACGCTGAATCTCTTTGGAAGCGCTTAATCCCTCTCCTTGTTCTTCAAATATTGGACCACAGGCAACATAAAATATCACTGAATCTGTCTTTCAAACGTTGAAGTTACCTACACCCATCTCGACCTCAAGTTAGCGAAAAGTTAGACACTGCCATCCATTTGAGGGCTAGCAAGGAAAGTTATTGTTATTACCCAACTCACGACCCTGTTGAAGTTAACTGTTATCTGATATCTGTTACCAATGAATAAATGTTGTATTCTCACATTAGTAATTTAGCATGAGAGAGGCGAGTCTACAGACATCATCACACCGATATATGTCGAAAAATCTGCAAGATTTTACGGGTCCTTACTTGCATAGTGGGGAGGTTGTTTGACTTCAGAGGATCGTGGTTATGAGATAAAGAGGAAAATACTGCTTTACAGCACATGCGGGGCGTCAAAGTGAAGGTAATAAGAATTCTTATCCTCTCATAATGGATTTAACGTGGGGGATGCCAGTTTGCAGGCACCGTCAAATTGATAATTCTTGAAAGTTTACAGAATGGTATTTGGCATTATAAAATCCACATACAAAGTTATTGATGCTCATAACCTGACTAAACCTTGCTGCAAATCATGAGACGGGTATGGACTTTCATCTTCTATTACATAGATAGGTTCCTTCGCCGATAACAAAAGCGCGCAATGGTCGAAGTTTGCATTACAACCAGCCGACGTCACTGACCCCTCTGTATAGCTTGTTATTTAGTAACATAACCAACAGTTCATTGAAAAGTTCTTCAGTTTTTGGCTTTGCTAACAACAAGGGACCGATTTATACTATCAGAAGCATCAGTAAGTATCCACAGTTATATAACCAAGGTGAGTGTCTGAATCAATGCATTTCCAGTTTACCATGTTTTGTTTAAACGCAATATAGATTAATTTTATTTGGAATACTTGCACTTATGGATGGAAATACGCGTTGAAACGGTTAATAGTCTAAATGGCAGTAGTTATACATAGACTTCTGTCAACCTTCCTACTAGCGTAAGCAGCCACATTCAAAAAGTGTGCTTGATGCATGGCAACTTGAAAAGATCACTTCCAATATCTTTCAACGAGCTAGTGTAAACCAATTGATTTCTTCGCGCTTGCTTCTAGGTCCTGCGGAACGGTTCTAGGTCTTTGGTGGATTCCAATGCAGTAGGATACAAAGTACTAGAGAACATGTAGTTTGAGACAACTGCAAGTGAGTTGTGTTCCTAGCCAGTAGGTAAATTGGTCTTGTTTAATCGTTTGTTCAGAATATTCGTGTTGTTATGACTTGGGAAAGTTTAGGCGGTTCGTCACTTTAAGAACCCTGACCAGCAGGTGAGTTAGTTGTGAAGATTTTCCAGAAACCGCGAAAGATTAGGAGCAGTCCAATAATCCTTGCAGTCAAAACCGTAGGTAGTATTTCCACTAAGTAGATATGTTCACAGTGAAATTCAGCATCAAATATCCTCACCGAGCTGTTGCTGCAAACGGGAAGGGAAAGAAGGAGCACAAGCAGATATGGAAAAGGGAATTACTACGTGGTCCAGCTTGGAGAAGGAAGGAGTCCGCATACTTGTGTACTTGTCCGAACTTTGTGTACACTTTCGCGTATGCGTGTATGATTAGCTACATAGTTTTCGCATTATAAGTTTCTTAAAACGTCTTGCATCCGGGGCGTATCGTAGTAGTTTTGAGGGAAAACCAGCGCACGCAAAGTTCATTATGGTGGGGAGAGGAACAAGTACCCCAACCCCTATTATTCAACTCGTTAATTATTATAAATAACAGCATTATTGATACTTTCGCACTTCTTGCTTGCTTTTCTGATGATGATGTCAGTAGCCTTCGTGGAAATAAGAAGTATTCGCACAAAAAGGTTAAAATTGTCTTATCCATTGCCCAAGGTCAAAAGTTTCACCGGCGGTTGCAGCCCGTCGCTTAAGTTACCCGATCACATGGCTAACGTCCTAAGCGGCGTTAATAAAGTTAGGTCTGATATTCTGGAAATCTCGAAACCAGTTAGGAATATACAGTGTAAGGTAGAATGTGCCATCCCGCTGATGGTGGACAACCTATGTAGTTGACCTCACATATATACATGAAAATATACTTAAAAGTCCGACCAAGTCGAAAAGAATGGGGACTTCTCTCTTCTCCAAATTTTATAGCGTAGCAATTTCTTTTTCCATACCTGCATGTGTTTCTTCTTCCTTTTCCCATTTGCAGAAACAGCTCTATGTCGACATTTGGTGCTCAAATTCAGTCTGAACATAATTATCTTGTGGAAGTAATACCTGCTCACTGACTCCAATGATCATAGAACTGCTCCCACTCTTTTGCGAATTCTGGTCCATCTTCACGATAACCTAACCCATTGCTCACTATTTTTTGCCTGCGAAGAACTGATTAAACTTTCCTAACAGTGTTAGTAGCAGAGACATTCTGAACAGATGATTAAGCCAGAGACCAATTTAATTATTGGCCTGGAACACGACTTACCTGCAGTAGCTCCGTACTACATATTTTCTGGTACTCTGTACCACGTGGTCCTTTCATATTAAAGTTAATATACAACAACTACACCTCTTGAATGATGCTGCTCACGCTAATACTGAAGGTACCCGAAGCCTACGTGTAAATACTGTCATTTGGGCTATTGGTTATTTCAATGTCTAAACCAATCCAACACAACAAATATTCTTGGTGGAATAGATTTATATTACCTTTGAACGTAACATTGTGACCCGGAAATGCATTAGTATGCACATACACCTTGTCCATAGGACTGTGGATACTTTATTGATACTGCAGACTGTATTGATGGGTCCTCTGTGGTTAGCATAACTAAAAACTGAGGATCATTCTGAGGAATAAACTCTTATGTTACTAATTAGCAAACTATAGTGATGGACTAACAACGTTGGCTGGTTATAAGGCAAACTTCGAACACTACGCGCTTTTGATATTGAAAGTGTAACCTGTCTGTGTGATGTGAAATTAAAATCCATGCCCATCTCATAAATTTCAGCAAATCTTAATAAGATTAAGCACACTAATGACCTTGTATGTGAATTATTTAATACTAAAAACCACTTTGTAAACCTTCAAAAGTTATAAATTTGGCGGTGCTTGTAGAGTGGTAGCCCCCATGTTAAACCCATTATATGAGGATAATATTTATTATCGTCTACGCTTAAACACTCTGTATAAGCTGTAAAGCAATACTTTATTGTTGGTTTCATAACTACCAGGATCTCCGGCTGTTTTTAACCGAGTTTAATGACATTCCGCCTGCACCGCTCGGGACTCGTAGTCTTGTAGATGTTTTGAAATGTATCAAAGTGATGAAGCCTGTAAACTGGCTTCTCTCATGTAAAGCTTTTTAATGTAGGAATAAAACATTTATCCATTCATAAATTTATTTAAAAGTGACCCGTCTCTTGGTGGTTTAATAAAATGAGGGAGGTTAGTTGACTTTGTAGCTAGTAAGGTGGGCAAACAAATGCTGTCCTCCACTGATTCAGCATTCTTCGGCATCTCTGCCAGTTGCCCGCCAGAGAGGGTTAAGACTGATTGATTGCAAGCACGCGATTCGACTGAGTCAGTTTCCAATGTTCGTCACCTAATGAAAAGAACAATCGGATTCCCGTATCCTGTTCTATCTTAGTTTAGCTCACTGTGCAACGCAAAACACTTTTCTGACCGTCAGTGTCGCACGCGAAAATTCCATGGCGCACTGACTTCGCAAGTCTCACTAAAACCGCGAGATACCGAAAGTGGACAGCATCTAACAAGCTGTGAGGGTGAAAGCTGACTAGAATTTCACTGGCCTTTACCTCCCCCCTAGTCACTACTGAAAAACTTGTGCATACAGCAGTAAGTATAAGAAGTGCCAACTTCATACCACTGAACAGATATGACACTCATAGACCTAGATGACGTAACACAGTTCTTAGCGATGATCTACAACGGTCCAGGAGCAGTCCATCGGCTTCTATTGCACAGGTAGACCAGCCTGTGCAACCCATCTCTTCGGCTCTGTCCCTGAATGGAGTTCCCCTGGGCGAAACGTCACGGAGACCTAAACGTTTTAATAACAAACAGCGCTATCCAAAGAAATTTAGAACTCCTGGTCACCTGGTGCTATTTAGTCTCCTGAATCTGTCTCAGGTTGGTTTGTTCCCATACGAGGTAAGTACAAAAACGCTTCTATACCAGAAGCAGGAAGAGAGACGGTCTTAGCTAGCCGTAATACGCTTCAGCTGTTCAGTTGTGAGAGCACAAGCAGAGAGTTACAACACAGGAAACCCAAGCCACCCAGACTAGGGAATAGGGTTTCAAGGAATAACGTTAGGTTTTTCTCGTCACACCTATCTTGCAGTTTCCATCTATCTAAGAGTATAACTCCAGTGCACCGTCAACGCATTTCGGTTCGTAAACAAACAGTCTAATCCGTTCTTACATCACCCAGTCCATAACCTGTACCAAACAGCAGTCACCAAGGGGCACAGATGGTATTAGATGCCAACACAAACCCTACCAGGGACCCACACCGGCTAATCAAATTACCGAAAAGTCAGTTTGGCAGTCGCTAGACGAACAACAATATGAATAACCAAAGGACCATGGCACCTTCGCAAAGCCACACTGAGAAAAATCCCGAACGTTATTTCCCAGTCCATCCTGTGGCCCAAACCAATAACTACTCCCCAGGCGGTCCATATTTTTGAATATTTCCGCAATCACTAACAGAGAAGCACCACGACCAGACTCCTCAACAGTCACATTTATTGGGTAGTAGGCCAAACGGTAGTCATAGGCCATACACTCCGCCCACATATATGCCGCAAAACCTGGGTCATATGCTACCCAAAGATCCCTTAAGGGTCGATTTATCGAATATGAGGTTTGTTACGACCATAATGTACACAGCCAGCAGGTAAGCATGCCATGCAATCTCTCAGTCCCCGTTACTTCCTGTGAACGGGTTTCTTCAGACAGTCTATGACAGCAACGCCTCCAGTAGTGCAAGTGATTCGGATGCCCTCGGATCATCTGCTCTCTACCTTGACCAACGGTCTCCACATCAATCGCAATGGGATGAATACCCCGCTCCTTCCGAGGCAAGCATTACCAAATCGTCGCCGTTTACAACAGGTCGTGACAGCCAGCGCGATGCACACGAAGGACTCACAAGATTACGGTGGCGGATCATGCCAACGCATACTGAGTGTCAAAATACATTTCGAACTTCTACTCAACACGTGAGAGCTACCATCTTTTACCACTTATTTATGCAAACAAGCAGAAGACAATCCATTCCAGGCTGAAACCTTCCCAACTGAAGTGGCATCGAGAAATGTTGGTAACAGACACCATTTGCATCCAAACATGTAGGTCCTTTGAATCTTGACGGTCACTCCCCTGGAAAAGAAGCAAACCGACAATGACCTCATATGGAGCGCCGACCTTGAGGTCTTACTGAATGGTTTAATGGAGATACTTCATAATTTCACCTTAAAATGACCACCGTCGCTGGATAGAATTGCATCTCTGGCTTACTTTATTCAAATGACCCTGTTTACACCATCACAGACCTAAACAACTGCTACACTCTGCGTGATACTACACAAAACCAGGCCCAAATTTCCCCATCCGTCTCAGTATTTAAAACTGGTTTTGGATGTCATCTGTTGACAGCACAAGTTTATCGAATACTGACATGTCTTCAACTTCTTTCGTTCTCAAAATTCCATATACAAAATAGACTCATAGACCATATGACTTACAGTTGCCAGGATACCTCTCGTACCGAGTGACTATACCTGTATTAATTTTCGCTGCTGCTGTCTAACGATATGGATTTAACCGAATATTTGTGGCCACCAATATCCAGAAGACTTTGTATAGCACGGTGATTTGTTTCTTTTTGAACACTTTCAGCTTCACTAAGGAAAGTAACGTTCAGATATTGCCTGACAAACGGCATTTGTTCGTATAGTTCATTATTCGAAATATATATATGTATATACATATATATATATATATACATACATATATATATATATATACGTCATTACCATTACTATCACGGCAGTATAGTCCTCCTAGCTACCAGTCATGAGAAGTTATGGGGTGAAACATGGCACGGTAGCTTTTCAGTCTAAGTCTAAGCCAGGGGCTATGGAATGGTAGAACCTGGCTAAGAGAAGTAAATAGGTCTAAGATTACTCAATTCAAGCGTGCGGGCTGTTGTGACTGATGTAGGAGAAATCAACGACGTTTTGTAAGTGAAAGCTGCCAAGTCGCTAGTCACAACGGGTTGCAGTTTTTGAAGCATGATTTACATCGACCTTAGTAGATCTCATTAGAAGAGCCTGTGAAAATGCAATCAGCGGATATTTATAAAAAAATCCTTTTTACTTTCCCGTAAGCATATCGGTATCTGAACCGTCAACCTCGCCTGGTTAACTAGTTTACTAGTTACTAGCCGGTCCTAAGCCCGGGTAAAGAGGGAAGGTTGGGCATAGGGCTAGCAACCCTACCCCGTAAAACAAATCTAACCGCTAAAGAAACTTCAAAGCACAAACAAAATATAAAAAATGAAAACAAACTTATTCCCCGCTGGAATCGGAGAGGCGAAATGACGCCAGTTGGTGAAAGCCTGTCTTCGGGAAGCCAATTGGCCGAGCCGATGTGTCTTCTCTCCCTCGATGAAAGCGAAAGTAAACGTGGGGACATGGAATGTCCGCAC
Organism: Heterobilharzia americana; assembly: GCA_944470555.2. Taxonomy (NCBI): domain Eukaryota; kingdom Metazoa; phylum Platyhelminthes; class Trematoda; order Strigeidida; family Schistosomatidae; genus Heterobilharzia; species Heterobilharzia americana. Next base: position 51,130,967 of record OX104129.1, on the reverse strand, counting down.
GATGTTTGAACCCAGTAAGGCAGCCCAGATTGCAAAAGAGATGAGAAGGTATAACATCGAATTGCTTGGGATTTGCGAAAGCAGATGGAATGGGAGTGGACTCTCCAAACTGTCAACTGGAGAATCAATAATCTACTCCGATATTGTCACCCAGACGCCAACCACGAGCACACTGAGTTATGGAGTGGCTATCATGATGTCCTCAAGAGCATCGAAGGCTCTCATGCAGTGGGAACCAATCTCCTCCTGCAGGATCATGACAGCAAGATTCAACTCAAAAGGAAGAAAGGTCACAATCATACAATGTTATGCACCTACAAATAATGCAGATGAAGAGAAAAAGGAGGAATTCTACAGACAACTTCAATCAACACTGGACAAGACGTCAGTTGGCGATATCAAAATTCTAATGGGCGACATGAATGCCAAACTGGGAGGGGACAACACGGGAAGAGAACTAACCATGGGTCGAGAGGCACTAGGTGAAATGAATGAGAATGGAGAATTGTTTGCAGAATTCTGTGCCTTCAACGATTTGGTGATTGGAGGCAGTGTGTTCAGGCACAAGGATATCCACAAAGCGGCATGGATTTCACCAGATGGACACACTAAAAATCAAATCGACTTTATCTCAATCTCAAGAAAATGGAGACGCAGTCTACTTAACACAAGGTCAAGAAGAGGAGCAGATGTAGGTTCAGACCACTATCTAGTGCAGGGAACCTTCCAAATCAAGTTGAAAGCCTTCAAGGAAGTTGGTGATAGACCTCAATTCAAGTACAACACTCGGAAACTGAAGGATGAAACTACAAAGGAGATCTTCACGGCAGCCATCAAGACAAAATGGGAGACATCGAGGGACATCCCTGAAGAAACCTGAGTGGAAGAACACTGGAAGTCTTTGAAAGAGATGTGGAAAGAAACCTGCACAACAGTATTAGGAAGGAAGAAGAAAGGAGACAAGGAATGGATCTCGACGGATACCTGGAAGCTGATAGAAGAGAGGAGGATGGTGAAGCAGAAGATAAACCAGTGCAAGGATGCTCAGCGACAAGAGGAACTGAGCATAATGTATAAAACACTGGACAAAGAAGTAAAGAAGAGTGCACGCAAAGACAAAAGACACTTCTACGAAACACTGGCAAGTGAAGCAGAACAGGCTGTAGGTAGGAGAGACAGAGACCTGACAACATTGTATCAAATAACCAGGTTGCTATCTGGGAAGAGATCAACACAGATGAAGCAAATAAAAGATGAAGAAGGAAATTTAATTACAAAAGAAGAGAAACAGAGGAAACGATGGGCCGACCACTTCAAGAAGCTCTTGAATCGACCACCACCTGCACTTCGTCCAGAAATACCACCTGCAGCCGCTGAATTACAAGTGAACATTAATCCCCCAACGAAAATGGAAGTCCTGAACGCCATAAAGCTACTGAAATGCGGGAAAGCAGCAGGACCAGATGGGATACCGCCAGAAGCACTGAGAACAGATGCAGAGACAACAGCGGACATGCTCACACCACTATTGCAGAAGGTGTGGAAGGAAGAGAAGGTACCTGCCTATTGATTGGAAGAAGGGTTACCTTGTCAAACTGCCGAAGAAGGGAGACCTCAGTGCTTGCAAGAACTGGCGCGGAATCACCCTCCTGCCCACCCCAAGTAAAATATTAAGCCGCATCATCCTAGAGAGGCTTAAAGATGCACTGGATTCAAAACTACGACCGGAACAGGCAGGCTTCAGGAAGTACAAATCATGTGCAGACCAAATTGCAACGCTTCGTATCATCATAGAACAGAGCATAGAATGGCAGTCAGCTCTCTGCCTCAACTTCATCGACTTTGAGAAGGCCTTTGACAGCGTCGACCGACAAGTAATTTGGAAACTGCTTCAATACTACGGAGTACCGCAAACCTTTATCCGCCTCATTCAACAACTATATGAAGATGCCACATGCCAAGTAATCCACAATGGGAAGCTCAGTGATGCCTTTGAAGTGAAGACAGGAATGAAACAAGGTTGCCTACTATCTCCCATGATATTCCTTATTGTGGTGGACTGGATCATGCAGCAAACAGTAGGCAGCGAGAAGAGGGGGATACACTGGACTGCGGAAAAGAACCTAGAAGATCTGGATTTCGCCGATGACTTATGCCTAATGTCACATAAACTTGAAGATCTGCAGGCAAAAACTAACAAGTTGATAGAAGAGGCAGCTAATACGGGACTTCAGGTGAATATAGAGAAGACAGAAGTGATGAAGATACCGCACCAACAACTCCAACAACATCAACAAACTCCAGTCACCATCAACGGGAGAAACTTAAAGCAAGTAGCCTCCTTCACCTATCTAGGAAGCACTGTTTCAACTACAGGCGGGACGGACGAGGACGTCAAAGTCAGAATCGGAAAAGCAAGACAGGCGTTCATTAGCCTGAAACCAGTGTGGAGATCTTCTGCACTCAGCATGCGGAACAAGGTACGGATTTTCAACACCAACGTCAAGTCAGTGCTCTTGTATGGCTCAGAGACTTGGCGCGTCACGAAAGGCATTTCCAATAAACTACAGATATTCATCAACAACTGCTTACGCTCGCTACTGAAGATCAGATGGCCAGAAAGAATAAGCAACAAGGAACTCTGGGAACGAACCAACCAAGAACCTATCACGCAACAAATATGCCGGAAGAAGTGGAGATGGATTGGCCATGCACTGAGAAGGCCGACTGAGGACATCACGCGTCAGGCCCTCGAGTGGAACCCCGATGGGAAGCGACGAGTTGGACGTCCGAGGGTGACATGGAGGAGGTCGTGCGAAGAGGAAATGAGAGGTTGTGGGCTGTCGTGGGACCAGGTCCAAAAGATCTCAGAGAACAGAGGTCACTGGAGGCGTGCTACTGAAGCCCTATGTTCCACTAGGAACCCAAGGGACTATAAAAAAAAAAAATCTGAACCGTCAGTTAACTCAGTGTTACAAAGCCATTTGTCCGATATCTGGCCTCCCGCAAGCCCACTTTTATCGGAACGGCGACTTCCAGCAGTGTGTTTGAGAGCTATATATGGTTTGTAATGCAACTGTTCAATCTTCGTGTGTGTGCACTTGACTACAAAGAAGCGCTAGTGAGGGCCCTGTTCCTAGAAACTGGCTCCAGTAAACAAAAACTGTGTTCCCACACTGCCCGGCAAAAACGTCAAGAGCTAAATCTTACGTGTTTCCAATTTGATGAGAATAAAATTGGAAGCTTAGTTGCACATGCGAGTGAAAATTCGAAGTCCGAATACGTGCATAAAACTATGTACTTCTGAATGTGAAAAAGTGAGACGACTAACAGTCGTCATTCCTCATCTAGAAGAACTTATAGCCAGTTTGTGATCCGCTGTACTTGTTGGATACCTTTGAGTTCGAGATCAAGGAAGAAAACGGTGTTTTAGCCAGTCAGGACTGGTGCATTTTTTGGCACGTGACAATAAGCCGTGGCGCGTCTACTATCTGACTGGGGGATCGTGAACAAGCAACACAGTGTAACATGACGACTTGCCAAAAGGTATGTACACTTTAATGTCAACCATAAGCCAGGTAAATTCCTTTAAACAAGGATGACCGGCATAGATACTGAATATCATTTTTCATCAGCGGAAAAAATGCGGTCAAAACCCCATACCCAAGATTTGATTCCAATACCTGAAAGCAGGGGTAAACAACCTTTGGTTCATTACTCTTGTGACATGAATGTATGATTAGACTTCAGTAAGATGGTTTGAACACCAGTACGACCCTGTCGACAGAAGACATTAGTGAATACTGTAGTTCACGCGCACACATTAAATTTTCGCGGGAAGGGTTTTGGTGATTTCTTGAAGCACTGTAAGTGTGCTGTGATGCACTTACTAAATTGAGAATCTAGACTCGCATGTGAGGTTTATGATACGAATCATTTGATTTTTAGTCCTAGATACCTCACTTTCTATGCATGTACCTATTCAGTATCCAGTCGGCAAACGGAATGCATTTATATTATTTATTCTAAGTGAATTTTTGAGTGTGTCCCTGACATTATCTACACTTCTCCAAATTCCAGCCTTCAGGATGGCATCGGACGCTTGCGCAATCCGCACTCCACCATTACGTATCCGCAAATGTTAATACTTGTCTTATGCACTGCTTTTAGGAATTTATATGCATTAAGTCGGAAACTTTGGGTACCATTCAGACAACTTGACAAATATGGGTAAACTGTAGACAGTAAGTTGGGTGGACTTTAAAATAATCAGGTAAAATGTTTGACATTTTATGGGAGAAATTTTCGACAATCTCGGGAAGGGGGATTCTATTTATTTTCTGCAGTGAACCAATAAGCTTTTGGTGATTTCACCAAAAAATTTCAAAGTGCGCCTAGTGTTTGCCGGCTGTGGTAGACATCTCTGTAAAAATCTATCTTATCCTTGAGCTTGTTCCCCGAAAGAAATTAATACCACTTACTGAGTAATCAGTTCCCAGCATTGATCAGTCAGTGCGAAAAATATCAAGTTTACGCTTAGTTGATTTGATCGTGGCTTTTGATGTAATAAGTCGTATCTGGAATGGAACGATAAGACACCATTGCCGAAAGCAGGATTTAGGATACAGAATCTCAGGATGACATCACCCGTTTTCCTTCGATAAGACAGCGCAAAGAAATCCAGTTGATCTAGTTGTTTTTCATAGGGTAGGTTGTAGAGGTCAGCCAAAGCTTAGTAGCCTATCATAGAACACTTAATATGTCAACACTTCTAAGCATGGACTGGTTGAATGAATGCAGTATACCAAATGGTGCCTCGCATATGTTGAACGAAGCATCATGAATATATTCTGACAAAAGCTCTCAAAAGTTCTTCCGATAGGGCATAACGACCGAAATCCTTTCACTGCAGTTGCATTGCAGTGCTTGAATGTTTTCAAATTGATAGTAATGACACCCTAGTTTATGTTCTAAGACCATCAACGGAATACTGAAAACAATTATTATGACTGGTATGCATTAATCCACTTTTGCTAGAGTTTATTTCCAGTTACATTTGCACCAATATATCAGTTCATTGAAGTCCACTTGGAGCGCTTATTTATCAATATCACTCCGTATGACTCTCCAGACTTATGCATCATCGGCTAATAGGACCACCAAAGAGCTGAGTATTTGCTGTAATTCGTTAACATTTAGCAAGAAAACGATAAGGCGTGAGACTATTCCTTAAGCAACTGCACCCATCACAAGTTTCCACTTAGGTTTTAGTAACCATCACTCTTTGCTTTTACCAAACAGAAAGTCTCTAATTCACATTTGTAAAGTACCACAACCTGAAAATGGTGGTCTTTCGTAATAATATTACATGAGATACTTCACCATAAGCCTTACTGATGTCTGTGAACAAGGCACCTATTAGCAGTTCACTGTCATCTGCTCACGCCGAGCGACCGCCCACCTCGACGTACCATGCTGTGGGGAATTAGATCAGGTTGGAGAAGTGTCTGGGGTGGCCAGACCAAGACCTGGCACGTGTCGATGAAGTCGCTTTCCGTCAATCTGGGCCGTGTGGGGCTATGTGAACTACCTCGTTGGGGTCTTCAAGATAAAAGGAATCTGTAGTTCAAATTGCTTATTTTGTCACACAACTTTTTCTACTTTAATATCAGTCATTTTCTATCTACCCATTCTTTGTGCACTTCTGTGGAATGTGGCAACTTGGGCTGATACACCTGTGTGGGAAGTTCTACGTTGATTTTGTTATTCAGTTTACTGTCACGAGCTGCAATCTATTTCTCTTGCATTGAAAAGGACTGTCAAACAGGATGTCATCTCTGAAAGCCATGATTCTATGATGCTAAAAGATCATTTGATTTAACGTGGTTAAGCATTTTTCCACAAATTTTTTTCACAAACCATAGTGACTAGCATTTTCACTCACATGGGGAATGTTGACTACTAACCATTACCGGCTTTGTAAACTGGGTTGATTATGACGAGTTTGGTATAAAGACACTGAAAAACACTAATTAGCTCAACAATGGTGCCCACTACCGAAGACAACAATTTAAGGGGTGAACCACTGACCTAAGTATTTTCAAGAATTAAGTTTACTGAGCAACCGAAAGACTATCTAATTTGTCAGATACACTCTACCTGTTGGCAGGGCAGCACTGGTGCTACTGCTGGGCGCATCATTATCCAGACCTAGCTATAAGACTTCACTAAAGTATCCCGGTAAGCGCCCACCTGTGGAAAGGTTAGGTTCTGCTAAGCCATCTGGTAAGTCACTTGTCACCAGAGAGGGAATTCCACACTTTCCCCTAATAAATAAGAACAATCTTTTAGGATAGTTTTGGCAATCGCTGAGCTACTTTTCGTATGATATTTGAGACTATCTAATTGAAGTTTTGCACAGATTTCGGACCTTATAGTTTTTTGATCGTTCTGAATCCCATTTCTAAAAACAAGTTCCACAAACGTTTCTTCCACCTAAGTAATTTTTGAGTACCACTATCAAACCACGAGTCAATGTAGAAGCTTTCTTAAGATCGACCGTGAGATAAATGGCATCGTTTAAAACCTACCCCAGGCCTTCGCGATAGATGAGTCCTTATCGGTAGTCCAGTTTTTACTGACTCCACAATTTATTATGCTCTGAATATCTGCGTACCAAACATAAGTTCCGGAAGAACAGTGTTGTAATCGAAATCGTACGTTTGGAAACTGAAAGTTAATGCAACATCATCGCTATTCGCCGTTGAGAGGAAGTAAAATACCCCCAAAACATCCTTCCATTAGTGTTTTAAAACTAAGTAATGACTGTCTATGTTCTAAATCGTGATGTGTTGTACCAGTTGATTTTTGAACTAAGATTCTAGTACCGTTATAAGTAGATTATTTTTAAAATAATTACCTGACACTAGAACTGTATGCTCCATCCAGTTTATCGTGAAGTGGTCGGGTCCTCGAAATCTCATACCAACGAACAGACAGTGGTGATCGTCTGTTACAGCTTTGTTCTGACAATCACTTATCTCTGGCTAGCACTAACTTCAAGTGAAGGGAGAGACACTGTCTCACACGGCATCCGCTGACACCAAACCAGCGATAGACAAATAGATCATATTGCTGTAGGTCTTCGTTGGAGAGGATCGGGGGAGAAGGGTTACCGCTCTTTCTGGAGTACCTGTTCGAACTCTAACCACACGATGGTACATGCAAGTGTCTGAGCCTCACTGGCCGCAGGAAACAGACGACAGTAAACCTCGTCTACTCTCAATTGAAAGATGACAACGTGATGGACGTATATAAATAGAAGGTAGCGAAGCGTTTATCTGAATGTGACAATGCTCATCCTGAGAAAACCTAGCGTAGTTTTAAGTCTTGTAAAAACGGCAGTAAAGACAGTTGGTAACCTACATCTTACGGCTGGGAAACGTCAGTGAATTTCCACAACTTCATGCGAACTGACTAGTGCCAGGGGGCTGATTTCAGCTGACTTCAACCACGATAAAGAGCTAAGACAACAAGAAGTAAACGACGGTTAGTGAAACCGTCACTGAAAAGGATAGGTGGCTGGAACGTTGGGCGGAACACTGAAGCACAGTTCAGCTGGTCAACAGTAATGCTTCAGTTGCCCAACATTCGACCTGAACCTGAATGAGAAGTAGGTGTCGGTCTTCCAACTCTCCTTGAAGTTGAGAAGGCTGTGTCGAACCCATAACGATGCAAAGCAGCTGGACCTGACAGTTTGCCATCCAAAGTTTTCAAGAATTGAGGTCGGAATTCGCTAATTAAAGTGATGGAAGTACTAGATAGTGTATGGGAATCAGAAGTAGGGCCATCAAACTGATGTACTTCTTTGGTCATTCCAGTCCATAAGAAGAGGGAGAAATCTTGCGAAAACCACAGGGGAACTAGTTTGATCCAAGATCCTAGGATCCATAGTTATCCGACGTCTAATTAGAGCTCGAAAAAACCATGCAAATTTCAGACACTTGGACGAGGGTGCATCGATCGGATCTTCACCCTTTGACACGTTCTGGAACACAGGCGTACTTACCTTCGGCCGACACTTGCCATATTTGTTGACCAAAGATGCCTGCTGTCACCGTCCTTATTTAACTCCGTCATCTAGATACTAGTGGACATAACGTTGGGTATATCTGGCTTCCCAGGAATTGATTGGTCTACTCCCCGGAGGGCATAGGGTACTCAGACTATGCTGTCCTGGTAGGTGAAGATGCTTACAAAATGCAGGGTCTTTTGAACCTCTTCAGCAGAAATCTCTATGTTTGACATGCCTTCACACCCGTCAAGTTTAAGATGATACTCCAGGACTGCTGTGCAACCACTCCTAGCTTAACAATGAGTAAAGTGGCGAAATGTGTCTACCACTGCACTTACTTGGGGAGTTGCACCAGCCTGAACGTGCCGCTTGCTAACGTAATCTTAGCTCAGATACAGACGACCAGTTTGACATTTACCAACTTGCGTAATCTGTGGTGGCGACCGGCGAGATATCCGACTATCTACCAAAAGACGAGTATACTACACTATAGTCCCTGTTATGCGCCTGTGAGACATGGCCGCTGAAAGTAGAAGACATAAAACGACTACACAGTTTTGATCACAGATGTCTTCGTAGCATTGCTTGCATTTGGTGAGATGACCGTGTTAGAGATGCTAAAGTCAGGCGAAGGCCACTAGTCAAGGAAGGCAAGTCAGTCAGTGAGGTTGTGAACCGTCATCAAGTGTGATGGTTTTGATTTGTAATACGCATGCCGAGTCACTCCCTACCTCGACGTCGCATGCTAGGAGAAGCTTGTTTAGGTTGGAAGAGAGTTCAAGATGACCAGACCAAGATGTGGCACCATTCAATGAAGTCCCTAGCTGTTAGTGTTAGCCGTATAGGTAGACTACTTGACTGGGGTCCATGAGATGAAAGGAATCAGTGGCTGGGGATTCTTGGTGGCATGACTACAAATCAGTCACAATGGTGCAGATGCATTCACTCTTTCGTGTCTTCTAGACCTTGAGTATTTGCACTAATCTTTATCTCCAAATTATTTGTTCTCTCAAAAAACTAATTCTACTCTGATAGCACTTTTTCTATCCACATGTTCGTTGTATACTGCTGTGAAGTGTGGCAACTTGAACCGATGTACTAGTATCCAAGGTTCCACTTTGATTTCGTCTCTGTCAGGTTCTCAAGTTTCCGAGATATTTTTTTATACTACAGTTATGTATATGATTCAGTAAAAGATTATTTGCAGGGCAGGATGGGTTACACTGAATTCCTTTGATAGGACGGATACCTTACTTTGACGTTTACTCACAACTGACCACTTCACATGTACTGCATTCATGTGCTTCAGGAGTGACTGATCGTGTATGCAGGTCATCATAAACATAAAGTCGTATACCACCACTTGCGACTCAACCCCATACATCCTAATACCGGAATATCCCGAGAGAAATGGAGTAAAACCTAAATCTCTTATGGACGAGATTTCTGTAACAGCCATTGCATCAGAACCTGGTTCGTAGAGTAAAGTCTCCAGCTCTATCATTTTATTTCTGTTGCTGCCGATATTGATGTAAAACAAGTGTAAAGTGCCTGAAGTGTCACCTGACTTACTCATACAGGTCTTGGAAATATTCGTTTCCAAACCCCACAACCCGTAAACCGACATTTCTAAGATCAACTCCCTTCTGTTGTCAAGCTTCTATTTCGGCGAAGGCTTCTCTTTTTATGTGATTCTCGAGAGGTCAGTCTGGCTGAAAGTTGATGTCCGAATCACGTAGTTTTAATTTGCCCTTTTTTATCTTGAAAAACCTTCAAGATTCGCTACTCGTCACTTCTCTCCTCTTTTTTCTAGTGTGCCTGCCTAAAGTTGAAGAAATCGGAAGCAAAGAACTAATTATCGATATGGCTTATTAATGGGGTTTCCACCTTAGTGGTGAACCGTAACTCTAACTTCCTAAGCCCCTAGTGTTTAATTTTAAGTGAAAATGATAGACATGAGACATAAAAACACGTGAGACTGCAGACTTTCAACGAATTTGATAATTGTAACTGCCCGGTCATTAAATCAGTTCTCAATTTTTCGCCATGGTATATTTAACCCAGCTAAAATGGCATCATTTGAAGTATAAAAGTAACTTTAAAACAGTTAGTCCCTTTTAATAACTTTGACAAGACAATATAAAGATGTAAATTGCCTAAACCGTGTAATGTATTCGCATATCACATTTCGAACCATCTAATCACACACGTACTTGTCATAGGTATTTATATGAAAATTCAGGTATAAAGGGTAAGCATATGAAGAAAGGTCAAGAAGGAAGGGTGAATTAATGGCCGAATAACAATCAAAATTAATAGAGCGAAAGTAATAGTACATCGAACTCGGTTTCAGAGTTGAATTCACTAAGGGAGATTTAATGTAATAGCAAAATGTTTTTAAATACACAAAGGTGGTTTACACGTCCCAATAACTAAAGCCCCAACAAATTTAAGAATCCGTCCCGAAATATGTCTAAAGAAAGTAGCAACGTCAATCTTGTGACCTGTCTTAACAATGTGTCGCGATCGAAGAACTTGAACATCTACCAACGTTTATGGGTCCATATGATTCAATTTACTTCTGTAGCTACTTTGAAATATGCCCCGTGACCCTTACTTGCGTGGATCTAGGAGTCCTCCCCATGTGTGTCACCACACTTTTGAATTGGTAAATGCAATGGGATGTGACACTGTCGTTTACATGCTGTAAGCGTTTGGCAGAATATACAGGCTTGGTGATTTCTATCAATCGAACCCTAGCTAAATATTAAATCCTGACAGCAACCTTAAGCCCCTGCTTAAGGATTACACTGTGAGAATTACCTTTGTATGGAAGACTGATGACGTCTTTCCTTGGGACAAAGTGAAGAGCTGGTTTGGGCTCTGGTTATTTTGTGCTGCTTAATAAATCTTGATGCATATTTATTTTCCAACAGTATTTAATCAATGTTCTCTCATCTCCTAAGGTATAATCTGTGCATTTTCCTTGAATCCTACTGAATAAACACCTAGCCCTCGCATGTACTGAACTGGACAAAAGCTGTTATGGTTCAAATATTGCCCTTTCCACGTAGGTTTTCTGTAGACATCGTTTTATGGATCCATCCTGCCGTCGACTGATTAATATGTCCAAGAAAGGTAAGCAGTCATCTACACATGTCAAGGATACGCTACTCTGTACTTCATTCAGTCGGTTTAGAATTGAAGGGGACTTACGATTTATCACACATACTTGACCTCTTTTCATATTCTTAACACTGATCTCTATAAATTTCCGTATAAATACCTATGGCAAATACGTGTGACCGGATAGTTCGAAATGTGTTGCAGCAATAGATTACACGGTTCAGACAATTTGCGTCTTCTTTGGTTAGCCAAAAGTCAGCAAATAGCCCACTTGTTCCCAAATGATCATTTCAAGGGAGGTACGATATTTTTAATTCTACCAACTTTCAGGTTGAATTCCACATGAACAAATCTATGACTAGCCTCTTAGAGATATGGATCAGAATCGCTGCCAGTGATGCAGATGTACGCAAGCCTTTTCCTCATAACCGTTGTATCACATTTCGTCGTTTGATTTAACTCCTTTTCCTTTCACATGATAGTTTTCTAAAACCTTTGATTATATTACCTGCGTTTAAATAACTTTTATTTTGTATCGTGATGTGTATGTATGCGATGTGGCAATTTGGACCATTGGTGGCTAATACCACATCTCATTTCAGTATTGACTAGTATCCAAGTAATTTTATGAGTGTATAGACTTGTTTGCATATAGTGGATTCCGACCTGGTGAACTCAGTGTATGAGGGAAGCTTTTACAACAACTTGCTCAGGGTTCCAGGAGCACTTTAAGACTTCTGGGAAACTTAGGTGTACTTGAGTCTTTGGGAATTCATAGAGGTATTCGCAGAAGATGCTAAGTAAAGCTAACATTTTTCTACCCAAAAGTTGCTAGTTGTGCCTGTATTTTCTGCATGTCTTCATGGACCTCTAGTTAGACTGAAGTGATAAAGTTTCTAGTTGACTCTGAGTGGTTTCGAGGAAACGTCAACTGGGTCAATCTTTCTGTAGTCTCGTAGTAAAAATGAGTTTCGATAGGAGGTGGATGGTATAATGCATGTATTCTAGTGAAAGCGGCCATGCATAAACCGATCTTTAATGTAAATTGATAACTTCTCGTTCCAATGATTCTTCGGATGATCGCACTTCTGTCACACGATTTCCCAGGAAAACCTACAAAGTTGACATTCGTAGCAGCCACACTTGACTTGCTTGCGCCTGTTAAGTGGGTACTACATTTCTTTGTTAGCTGTCATAACTCGCCTTTGCAGTCCTCACTCCAGAGCATTAGAAACTCAGTGCCACATTTATGTTAGCTTCCATCTCTCACCATTCAGCTTATATGTATATTCATCCCCTGTTACATCCACTTACCCACCGTCTTATTTACGCGGAGGTAGTATTATGGATGGTATATATTTTTGTATTTGCTTATCGTATTGGTCTACTTCAAATATTTAGTATGTTATGTATTAAATGTGCTTGTCGCAAACATATTTTCTCACCCTCACCGACATTCTTGTATCAATTCTCTATGATAACAGTGTTACTTCACTAGGTGTAATTAAAAATGATCATATACAATCTACTGTCTCCTTTTGTGTTTGATTTACATTTTCGAATCCGAGTTCATCGTTATACTTTCATGTGACTTCAGCTTATTGTAGTGTTTTTTTTTGCAGGTATAAAATATGTGCTCAAGAGTTTCCTAACGTTAATATCTCAAACACGATTTCTACACGTCTCTTGACGTTTAACAACAAAAGCAGTATTTAGACGTTAAGGTGGATTATAGATCGCTTTGGTTTTCACAAACATTCAGAGAAGACGGATGCTAGTTCATGACTTGAGTCTGTGGAGCAGACGGCTATACAGATTAGTCGAAAGTGTTGTCATGTGGTTATTTCGTACAGAAATATGCCTGTTCTTGTCAGTTTCTGGTATCCTCTCAGCATTTTGTGTACTTGAATCTCTTCTACACCCGGAGGAAGGCTCAGAAACATTGGAAGTAGTAACATTGACCAATGACACTAGCTCAGATTCGGAAATTGACGACGGTCTTCCTGTATCATCGATCGAAAATATATCCACATTCGTATCACTTGTACTTGGACTTTTTGCAGTTCTCTTGGTACTTTGGAAAGTCTCTGTAGTTGCTTTTTTTGGTAGTTTGACTCACGCTGAAAGGATATCGACCTCTAAATCACTTTTCCGCTTTGTCCTTTTTCATTTCATTATATTGTCTGGTGCTATTAACCCTTCCAGGTTAACGAGTCTGCTTGGATGGCTTTGTTGGTTTAGTGTTCTGGGAGTATTGCACATGTTAACATCAGTAGCCTCTTCTCGCTGTAATCAAATATCAGCTTCAGGTTCTGTGAATGTTCATCAGTGGATGAGGATATGTAGCATGTTTTTAGTTGTTTCCATCTCAAATTGGTATTTACTTAAGGCTGGCCTAGAAAACTGTTTCCTGTTGGCTGACATAGATGTTTCAACTAGTGGAGACTTTATAGATGTCCACTCACGAAATTCATTTTTAGCTGGGCTAAAAACACCAACTGTATTGGGCGCCCTTAAAGCTAAAATAACAGGAAAGAAAGAACTTTTATATGATGCTGTTGACGTGGTTGCTCTGTTGATTTCCGAATTCGCTCTTTTAATGTGTACAATATGCCATCTTGTTTGTGGATTACTTATACAAGCCTACGATCGCTGGTGTTTGCGGAAGGGACAAAGCTGGAAGTATCACTCAACAGTCGCTTATTATTATGAACTCATTTTTACGTGTTTGTATCGCCTAACGGAGATCACGCATTACCTACATCTTCTGTTATGGAGCAGGGTATTTTCCATCGCAAGTCTTGTTGTTTTCCTGCATATACGTGTGTCCTATTCTAACTTAGCAAATAGTATATCTCGTCACCTGGCACAGAGACGCCTCATGAGATATATCAATGAAAATTACCAATCTTGTGGAACAGGCAAATGTGTAAGTACCTATTCCTTTATCTACATTTTACTTTTCCGGATTATTATTATTTGTTATACGGCAGTTAAAAGTGAATTCTTTTGAGATTCACCATAGTACTTAGACATGCTACTACTTGTCTTGATGAAAGCTAATCTTAGTCATCGACGTGTGTAATTATTCTGTATCCATTTTACGTTATCCTTAGTTCGACTCTTAAAGTTTAACCTAAAAATTATATTCATCGTTCGGTTGAACTACTGTTAATATCCATTTGGCTTCAGCATGGTTTTCGCAAACATTCAGAGAAGATGGATGCTAATTCATGACGTGAGTCTATGGAGCAGACGGCTATACAGACTAGTCGAAAGTGTTGTCATGTGGTTATTGGTACTGAAATATGCCTGTTCTTGTCAATTTTGTGTACTTGAATCCATCTTCAAAAAATTCTTTTTCTCTAAAAATAAAACCAAGAAGAAGGATGCTTACAGCATCTGTAATGTAATTTAACTCAACAACTACGTGTTGGTTATTTCACTAAGTAGTTGGTTAAACCTATTGCGTAAGGTATCGTGATACCACTGCCTGCCCAAACCTCGATAGTTTGGTATGAGTTCGTACCAGTGACCCATCGATTAAAAGTCAAATACCTAGACCGATGAGCCCCATCTCACAGTATTTGACGATTGGTGTCATAAAGTAATTAGGTTAGCAAAGTAGAATCTTGTACAAGTGTTTATCAGGTTTACTCCAAAACATAAATTGGAAGTCAGTATTAATGAAGACATTGAAGTAAATGAGGATAAGCCAGAGGGAACGAATCCATAAGAATGAGTAAGATGTTCAAAGTTTGGACGATAGAAAGCTTTCCGCTCATAATCGATTGTCATGGACTTAATCCACACTTTCCATCCATTGTTTCATGATATCACATAGGCTTCAGTTTAATAACCTGCACATACCTCTACGCTTATAACTTCATGGATTGTCGATATATTTCTGACTAACCACTCCCAGTTCTCTTTCAACGTGGTTTTCCTGTAGTAGCAGTTAATTAGTCATCATTGACATAATGCTTAGCATTACTGCTTAACTGTCCGAGTGACTACACCTCATTATCACCATATCAAGGTAGGAGGCAGCAAGATGAAACATGAAAGAATACATAAGAAAGTTATCAAAAGTGGTTGAAAGTCGAAACATGACAGGAAAGAGTTACAAAATAATTAAACTCAACATGTCTGTTGAGATAAAAACAGCATGTAGATGCATCTGCGTCGCTGACATCGTTTCTGAGCTATATAACCTAGAGCCTCTAACCCCTTAATTCGGCTATCACTTGGTTTCCAACCGAGAAGCCTAAATTTCCATGCACTGTTTGAACCTAGAGTCAAAGACTTCTTGAAATAATGCCATGTTTTAGTCCCCATGACTCTCAGCTTTTTCCAGCCTGAACTTCAGCTGTGCTCACAGCGACGGGATGCGTAACTGTCTGATTCGATGACCATTCACAACCTCGTCAACTGATTTATTCTACTCCTGACTTTGGTGTTATTGATGTTTCAACACCACGACACTGCCTATGCTAAGAAGACAGTGGTGATCGAACATCCGAAGCCTTGTCATATAATCCTTTAATGGCCATTTTTCACAGCCATATAGACAAACAAAGCGAACTGCGGCGCAGTACACAGCCCTTAGTAGACCATCGAGTATCACGAAGGCGCCATAAATGGTATTTTTTGAAAGCCAAGCTAGCCTTTTTTTTATCCATGCAGACATTTCGTTGGTTACTGACCCACCATGGCTGATCCGACTTTCTAAGTAAGTGACTTGGTCAACACACTCGATTACTTCACTCCACGTTGTTAGAAGCTGCTCCAAAGCAAATCAGTCCTGAAGTAATAATTAACACTTGGGTGGTGAGAAACGCATCTCGAGCATTCTCACTTTACCACTCAAGGTTTCCACAGGACTGCATCTTGTCAGCACCTTCACCCAACGGGACTATATCGTCTACATACTCCACGTAAATTTAATTCAGGAGTTTCTATTGGCAAAGTCAATTCCTGTAAAATCAAATGACGAGAAGATGAACTCCATAAACCTATTTAAGACAAAGTTAAATAAGAGTAGGGAGAGTAGACATCTTTCATCGGACACCACGTGATGTACATAATTTGCTTGACATTTAAAAAAGGTTATAACACATACAAATGTTCGAATAAAGAACATTTAATAGTGTGATAGAATTACCCAATACTCCTTTCAATGACCTACAGTGCATGAGACCTCTCGACAGATGTAGTCGACTGCCACCTCCAGACCAAAATAGAAAACTACTGTCTAGCGACCGTGAGTGCGCCTGTGTTCCAAGATCCAGCGCATAACGAATGTCTCGACGACATACTCACGACCAAGTATGAAATCTAGCTTGTATTTCTTAGGTTTGCTGTTTCCGAGCTTCACTCAGATATCTGATGATTATAGAATGTAAGGCCTTAAAAATGTCTGCCAAACTGATTCTTCTGCCGATATCACAGGAGGATCCAAGTCTCCTTGAAGACTGGAACAACCAGCGATTAATATCAGTCTGAGGACGTCATATTTGATTCTCAAACACTAACTGACACTTTATTTAATCAAGCTTATTGCTCTCGATCACCGTCCTTGAATACCTCTGGTAATAGTCCATCGGAGTTTACTGTCCTTCTTCCTTCCAGGTTACTTACAACCTTCTCAGCTTTAGCAAGAGGTGAAGGTCCTATCTCGGGGTTCCATTCACGGTCCGACTGGACGATGGGCAGAAGACTAGGAACGGGTCAGTTAAACTGTTTTTTGATGTATCCTGTCCATCGGTCCAACCGCTTCCTCTACGAATCAATTGTAGACTTATCCATCTTTTTTACAGTCTCACTAATCACTGATCGTTTTCATCCAGTTTCTTTGATTAGTCTAAATAACTGTCTACTGTCGCCTATCACAACTGCGTCTTACATCTCTAGTCTTCTCTGCTCTCCTCTGTTTACAGTCGTTGCGTTGACTCATTGTCAGTCTATATTTGAGTTGCTTCCACTCCACATTGTGCTCAAAGTCTACAGGAATGCGTTCACACACATCGGTTATCTCAGAACAGGCTGCTAATGTTCACTGACTCTAACCTTTTCCTGGGGTCGGCTATGGTCTTCAATACTGTTTCTGCAGCAGATTAAATATGCTGCTGTGCGTCTTCCGTGTCCATGATGCTGTCCTGTCACGAAAACTGACTAGCCAGTTTCTCACTAGTATCACCATCATAATGTTGTACCTGGGATGGTCTTGTTTCTGTAGTTTTCTCACGTCCATTTAGGCATAGACACGCGGGATTGAACTAAAGCGTGATCCCTGCGCAAACACGTAATCTGGAAAGAGTGGTAATTCGCCCACCAACAACCTTCAGTGATAACCGTCTGCGTCTTCCGTGCAGCTGAAGTCGCTGGATGTTACGGCAGACGGTTGAATTCTCTATCTGAACTCCATGCGCCGTAGCCGGTGATGACAGTCCGAATGTATCTAGCTATTTATCGCAGTCTCGCTGATATTGCAACCCCATCATATCGGATTTATTTGTCATTTCCACTACAGGAAACCAATCTGAACACTAAATGGCATGACCAATTTTTTCTCAAATGATGTTTGCGACAAATCTAGGTAGTACGACCAGGGCAGAAATCCTTGACAAATATTAGGTCACTTATTTACAACACAGGGATATTTCTACCATCTTCCATAGATGACTTTACCTTGGAATTCGTCACTTCTTTCAACACGGATACTCCAGTGCAACTCAACTCATGATTCAGTAAAGATAATCCTGTGGCTTATGCTATCACCTCATCTCACCACTAGAAATTAACCAGTGCACATTCCAATGTGTTCACAAACCTTTTAGCTAATCTGTTAGATTGTATTTGAGATGGAATGAGGCTACGTTACAGACAATAATATGAGTTCAGTGAACTGAACTAGTGATTCCAATTGACAGTCATTGTCAAACACCATCGTTTTACAATACTGCTGAAATTCATTTACTCGGTGGATGATTTCTAATAGCCCATGAGTCACACTTAATGAGTGGGCTCATCATACTACTCGGTTGTCTGGGTTGAGCGAGTTCCCAACGCGCGACCCATTATTTAAAAACCAAGTGCCTACACCAACCAATCAAATCTCTAATACTACTGATGATGACTCAAAGCCTACTTTATCTCTCTTCTACACTCCTTGTCATCGATCGTTGGAAGGTAGATGGTTATTTCTTGGGCTAGGGTCTCAATTTCCACTTGTATGATAGGTAACTGATGCTTCCACTGGTTTTCATTTCCTACATCGTGAACATCAACCAACCGTAAACGCGTATTAGCTTAGGGAATGTTCTCCATTGAGTCGTATTCTCGGGTCAAACCCTATTTCACTGTAATCGGTTTGGACTGTAGACTGGACAGACTTTACTTCTATCCTAAAAGAGGTAAGTGTGTGTTGCGTGCTAAGTTTCAAATATCAACTTTATGGCATTTTGTAAGATCTATCCACTGCAACAGCTAGGCGTTTCGATCAACTCATCGTTACTTTCTTGCCCATGTCGTAGATTATGAGAAACATCACCTTTTACCATCAAATTATACGAGGATGACTATTCTGACTGACTCAATTTAGTGGCTGTGAGGATGTTTAGAACTCGAGGTCGAATAGCACTAATGACAGTGTAGATGAGAACAGGAGTTTCATTTCCTGGGATCCACTTTGACAGTCACTTATCCCCTCCCATCTAGACAATGAAAGAGTCTATGTAGGCTGTATGTGGGTAGGGCTGATTCTCCAGGAAAGACTGAAATGAATTACAAACCCAATGTCGTACTTTCCTTTCTGGTATCTCAAATGGTAAACCGGATTTCATAGTGGGGTGGGTGTTATCTGGATCAGGTGAAGGACTATCTCCTTCGGTAATAATACCGTTTCTGGTCTCAGTCAGAGTTCGTTGTTAAACATCTGTTATAAAATGCAATCTGACCAGTGGATATGATCCAGCATTCAACCAAGCATCACTGTCTTCTCAGGCAGCCTTCGACCTCATCAGTTTGTCGGTGAACATATTATGCACTTATTTCTTTGAATATTGACTAGTTAGTTGTGTTGGAAAAATGCATGATGTGCAGTACCAATCAGATAGACATGATTTTATCCATTTTCCTGAAATAGGTACCATCGTTCATCTTAGCAAGAGTATCATCTGGAGGTGGAAGTGAGTGTTGATGGTAATCCAGTGAATCATCCTACATGTATCAGCAATCTACTCAGCTACGATTAGTTCCACTAGGCTCCTTCGCAACAGAAATATGTGCAGCTCAAAAACTAGTTTCACGAACTTGATACATTTCAAACATTCCAACTATATCAACGGCTGATAAGGTTGCATATCCGACTAGTTTCTCAGGTGCCGATTTCCGGGTGGAGTGGTGATCTTGGATCTAAAAACTATCTGAAAACTCCTATGGAAGTAGCAGCATACTTTCTTCAAATGGTGTATGATCTATTGAGGTTTGAGCGGCCCTGTAGTACCATCTTGCTCATTTCGTTAGCTCACAGCTGAGCACTATTTTGTATTATTTTATTACTTGTTTCAATCCGACATCTGCAGAATATCTTTTGTGTTCTAATAAGCTCAGTGCCTTAAATCATGAATATCATACTGCTATACTAATAGGTGTTTTCAGCTTCCGATAACCAATGACAAGCAGTCGTTCTGTAAGTTCTCCCCCCTTGATATTTCGTGTTTTCTCTTCATTCCTCTTCTTAGAAATGCAGTTGATTTATAGTTTCGGTTTTATTTCTTATTTAGGTATCTAAAGATACCGACTCACATTTAGAATCAGATAGCAAACGTTCACAGGTTTTATCATTAGATTCTGGAAATGATGCTTCACTTGTATGTGCAATATGTTGGGATATTATGACATCATGGAGACGATTGCCATGCCGTCACGACTTCCATGAACATTGCCTTCGTGCTTGGCTCGAACAGAACCCAAGCTGTCCAACATGCAGATGTGACTTAGGCATACCTCCTGTTCTTCTTTACAATCATAACAGAACACAACGAACGGAAAATGCTGCACTTGGTATGCTTGTTAGAAATTTGTTTAATAACATTGGAAATGACGGTGCAGTTGATCAAAATCGTAATGGAGCCAACAATGTTCAGCCATTAGTAGCGCCTCATACAGCGATTCAGCCTAACCAGTTATCCGGTATCTCCAGGATGTTTGCTACAGCTATAGGACTAAATCTTGGACTAAGCATTGGTGCTGCTCCAGTGGTTGCTGGAGCAGCTCAAGCAGCCGCCCTAAATGCACTGCCTCGTGATTCAAGCACCTCTCTTTCCGGTAATCCAAATTCCCAAGTAGATGAGGCTTCGAATTCTCCCGCACAAAGTATCGATAGTTTGTCTATCCACGAAGGAAATCGTGAGAATAATCAAGAGGTAAGTGGTCCTAATTATTTTTCAGTAGAATCGATTTTGAATAATCAGGTTCCTAAAAACATTTGAAACTATTTTTAGCGATATCGGTAAAACGAAACCTACACTTTGTTTGTCTTGTGTTTATCTGGAGACTGTGACTGGCTCAGTGGTTTGAGGGAGATCACCTTCAATCTATAGGTCATGCATTTGAACACCGCTCCACCTACCGAGGTTTGACCAGTCAGTTAGTAGTATCATTAGTGGTCACACAAAAGGTGTGGCCTACTGCCTACTACACGAACGTGCAAAAGGTTGCTGAATGGATTCCGATTTGATTTTTTAGATGTATATAAATTACAGAAGGGTAGGTTTAAAATATATTGTAGTCAGTTGAAAAGTAGTTTCCACCGTTTTCTCCTCCAAGTCGTTTAGTTAGTAAAACATTATTTTCATTACCTCACTCAAGTATTTCATAAACGGTGCCTTTACGCACTGTGGGGAGGCTTTTTAGCGGCATTAAACCTTCATGGAAGATTTATTCCAAGCTTACTAATATAATAACCAATTCGAGAAAGCAGGTCCGTCCAGAAACTTTGTATTTTGTCGTATTTTCATCGGCTAGGCGGTTTCACCTACGATTTCGCATAGCATTGAAAGAACTTTTGGCTTTAAATAAAGTCCGTAGTTGTTTTTGCTTCAGTAATTCTGATACTGTACTTCAAATACTCGTTGAACGCCTTCATTGCAGTGGGATGGTTACAAAACTTCAGCGATTTCAAAATATTCATTAAACACTCAGAATTTTGAGCGAACAGTCGTATCAAGTTATAAGGTTATAAACTGATGAATAGTGTTTTATATCAACCACTGTAAGGCATCCAAAAATGTTTCAAAGTTGAAAAAGTAAGTAAAGAGAAAGCAAACCATATATATATTAAAGCCAGAAAAATCAACTTGGCATTAGTTGTGGTTTAAATCTGATAGAATGGGTAAACAGTGATGATATATAAACATGTAATGATATGTTAACAATTGAGGCATGTGTTCATTCTATATTAGGAAAAGATGCTGTTATGGAGTAGTCAAACGCAATAGTTGGGGTGAAAATCGTGTGAATCCAACAACAAAATGGGTGTTGTGTATAGCTTAAAAGGGACTATCGCCAGGCATTCTAGTTCATTTCCACCGATGCGCAAAGCACAATAAACGATAAAATGATTATTTCAGCTTCTAAATCTACAACTGTCTAGTCTAATCTTCGCTTCCCTATAACATAAAAACAATTTTTGCAGTGAGATAAATATACTGGTCGAAGGGACCTAAAGTAAACGTTGGAAACTATTTTTCTGATGTATTGGACAGAGGAAGACAGCATCAGCTTATATTGCTGGCTACCTGCGGGAAACACCTTTCACAATCCGTATGGCTAGGAATACGCCTTCTTCGAAACTCTACCATTGTGTAAATTGGTTACACAATGAAGCTGTTTTGGTCTTGATACTATCTAACATTTCCAGGTGCAGTAACACCTTATGCAAAACCATACTAATCAGTATAACTCGTTTAGTCAATGTGATATGGAAACCTGACCACCAAATCAAGGTAGAAGTTGTCATTCGGGATATATAGAGTTATGGGAAATTTTCATTCGCAAAGCAATGTAAAGCATTTCACATCTTTTTTCTTACCCGACCGATAGCTGCTACCTTGACGTGGTGGCCGGGCTTGCATATCACAATGACCGGACGAGCTATGCTGGTAGAACACTTATTCCCTCGTGGTCCTACCATACCAGAAACGTCTGTTGGGTAGTGACTAGACGAAAACCAGTTACCGTTGCGGTGTAAATTACTGCACTATGATGAGGGTCTGAGGGCGAAGTCGTACTGCTGCTAGCTGGATGGGGTGTGACCAGCAGTAAGGTGTTTCCATTGGATGACCAGCAGTGCAGTCCTGATGCTGCCTTCTCAGTGGAACGGGGGGGGGGGGTTAAAAAAGGTTGGCCCCAAAAATAACACTCCACCATACCCCACGGTCTGCCGGGCCGGCGGACTCAAGTTTCCTCAGACTGCTATCCACCTCCCTCATCATTACCTTCTAATCTTCCTTCACGTCTCTCAACTGAAGATACTACACCATCTTCATTTTCTCCTAGCTCTGCAGCCTTCGACAACGATCTGAGTCCACTAAACAGTATCCTTGGTCTCCTTAAACCACGCTCCAAATTACATATTGGAGCCTTCAATGTCCACACCCTCCGTCAAATTGGCCAGCAGGCTTCGTTGGCAAAGACTAGCAAGTCGGGCCATAGATGTGTGCTGTGTTTGTGAGACACGCATGCAGGACCCAAGTGTGGTTATTCATCTGACCTCTCCCGACCAATCTGGTGAGTCCGCAAAATTCACCCTTCGAGTTTCTGGAGATTCGATGGCTAGCCCTCGTGGTCTTGCAGGTGTAGGAATAGCATTAAGCACCAGGGCAGAAAACTCACTACTAGACTGGATCCCAGTTGATAGTCGCCTCTGCGCTATGAGGCTGAACGGCACAGTGAGAACTAAAAGGAATAGTGAGACTCGCCGTTGTCTCTTTGTAATCTCTGCTTACGCACCCACTGACTGCAGCTCGGATGAAGTGAAGGACGAGTTCTACCATAAACTGTCTAGCCCCCTTTCGAAAGCCAAGGGTTCGGACGTGGGGGTTGTTGCAGTTGATTTCAATGCACAGGTGGGTAGGCTGAGTGAGGCAGAAAGGCACTTAGTTGGTACTTTCGGAGTACCAGCTGAGCGAACAGGTAACGGTGATCGCCTACTACAACTGTGCTGAGATAACCATTTACTTTTAGTAAGCACAAATTTCAGACATAAAGAAAGACACTGTCTGACGTGGCATCCACTGAGCTTAACTCAGCGATGAACGCAGATTGACCACATTGCTATTAGTCATCGCTGGAGGGGATCGGTGGAAGACTGCCGCTCCTTCTGGAGTATGTGTTTGGATAGCGACCACGCGTTGGTCCGAGCACGTATATGCCTGCGTCTCAATGGATGTCAGAAAAATCTGGCAACAAACCCACTACGAGTGCTGCTGGACAACGAAAACACCAAAGCCGTGTTCAGTGAGAAGTTAGCTAGGCAATTATCGGAACAAAAGACTATCACTTATCCAGAAGAAGCTTGGTGCCATCTTCAGTCTGCTGTAAAAGCAGCGCTGAAGAGCGTAGCCGACTCCAAAATAGTGGCTAAAAAGAGCCAGTGGATATCAGCAGCTTCTTCCGAACTAATGGATGCAGGTGAACACATCCTTGCAGGCTCTGAGTACAATGAAGAGCGAGAGCAACTTAAAAGTAGACTGATGAAAAGTCTGCGCAACGATCGTGAACAGTGGTGGGCAGCGAAGGCTAAAGAGATGGAAAAGGCAGCGGCGATTGGTAACAGTAGACAGTTATTTAGACCTATTAAGGAGACGGGGGAAAAAGTCAACAACAGTTAGTGAGACCATAGTGGAGAAGGACGGATCTACGATTCACTCGCATAGGAGATAACTGGGACGATGAGCAGATCACTTCGAAAAACAGTTTAACTGGCCTCCAGCCACCATTTCGTTGCCTGCTATCCAGTCGAACCCTGAATGCAACATTAATATAGGCCCCCAACACTAGCAGAAGTCAAGAAAGCAGTAGGTAACTTGAAAGCAAAGAGGGCGGCAAGACCAGACAGACTAACTCCAGAGGCATACAAGGATGGTGGTAAGGTGCTCTTAGTCATGTTAACGAAAGTGTTAATCAGTACATGGGAATCAAATACGATCCCCTATGGCTGGTTTGAATCACTGATTGTTCCAGTCTTCAAGAAAGGCGATAACCATTGGGGAATCCGCCTAACGAACATAGTGTCTAAGATTCTAGGTTTCATAATTCTTTGATGCCTGAGTGGAGCTCCGAAACAGTGAACCCGGCCGCGGGTGTATCAACCAAATATTCACACTCCGCCAGGCTCTTGGACACAAGCACGCTTACCGACGCCCGACACTAGCTGTATTTTTCGACCTGAAGGCGGCATTCGACTCCATAGATCGAAAAGTCTTATGGCAATATCTCTCACTGAAAGGCCTGCCGAGTAAGAGCATCACCTTATTGAAGGGTCTCTACTTAAACATTTGTAGGCGTGTTGGAGCCTACGGTGAGATGTCGGGGGAGCTGTACTCTTCTAGTGGTGTCCGTCAAGGGTGCTCACTCTCTCCATTCTTATTCAATTTCATCATCGGTATTCTCATGGCTGTCTCCCTCTCGTCACCCAACTACACACAGGTTGACCTACTTGTAGGAGAATTTTCGTTAGACCTAGAATACGTAGATGATATCGTCCTGTTAAGTGAAGATATTGATAAGATTCAGAGCCTTCTGAACACTTTGAGTGGGAATTTGAGAATGTTTGGTATGCGTTTCTCACCACCCAAATGCAAATTGTTGCTCCAGGATTTGTCTTCAACGGTGTCAGGGCTAACAATAGAGTGTAGTGGTTGAGTGTGTCGACCACTTGACTTACCTGGGAGGTGGGATCAGCCCTGGTGGCTCATTGGCCGACGAAATTTCTGCACGAATACAAAAGGCTCGGCTGGCTTTTACCAACCTACGCCACCTATGGCACCGCTGTGATATCCGACTGTCTATTAGGGGGTCTCTTATACTGCACAGCAGTCCGGTCTGTTCTACTGTATGACTGTGAAACATGACCATTGAAGGTGGAAGACATGAGAAGGCTTCAGGTATTTGACCACCGTCGCCTTCGAAGTATAAGCCATATTCCATGGTGTCACCACGTGAGTAACGCAGAAGTCAGGTGTAGAGTTTTAGGGAGAAGAGGTAAATCAGTTGACTAGGTTATGAATCTTCATCGACTGAAGTGGTTGGGACACGTGTTAGGTATGCCTAGTCGCAATCTACCTCGTCACACAATGTTGGCCGAAGTAGGTGCAGTCTGGAAAAAGGCCCAAGGTAGTCAGACTAAAACATGGCATCAATGTGTGAAGTCTCTGACTGTTGGTTTGAGCCATGTGGGGCAATGTAGACTAGCCAGTTGGGGTCTGCGGGATAAGAGGAACCAGTGGTTGGAGACTCTAGGTGATATGGCTCAGGACCGATGTCAGTGGCGCAGATGTATACACACATCATCCTCATCTTAACGACGCTATACCGAATCCCACTATTTTCTCATTCTTCCTTTCTCTCTTTTCGTACTTTATATTTCTTTTGACTGAATTTTCTCGTCTTCATCTTGCACTTCACAGCCTTTTTACTTGATGTACTGATATGAGGTGTGGCAACTCGGACCGTAACGCAGTAATGCCTGGTCCTATGTTGATACTGATGATGATGATGATGATGATATCATTTTCCTTAACATTTCTTGGGTAAAATAGTCAAAATTTGTATTCATTGAAAGAAACTCAAACTGAAGTTCGGATTTATTTTTAAAATTGTGAAGGTTGGTAAGACGAAGACGAAACACCAATGCATTAATTCAGTGACTCAGTTGTGTCTGGGGGAGCGGAGTCACTTTGCTAAAATCTTCAGCATATTGAGAATCAATAGCTTGGGTTCATCTGTGTCGTTCAAACTGACCACAGATGTATTTACTCTCTTTCTGATCTTAAAACTCTATATCTTGCCGGTCTTTTTTTGTTCGTTTTTCCTGACTATCCTTCCCCTTTATTTGATCTATTCCCCGTTCCGTTAATCTTCTCTATGCTATTGCGAAGTGTTGCAATTTCATCCGTTTTATTTTTGCCCGAGTTCTTAAGTTATTCTTTTTGTTGGAATCACTGTGAATCAAACAAGATGAGTGAAAGTGACACATGCACCACACTTTTATAGATCACTAGAATATGAGAGTCTCGGACGTCTCCCTTAAACGGGAATTTATGTCTGAATTTTATTTCTTATAAAGAAATAATAGAACTTTCGCGAAAAAGTACTTAAAATGCATACTGGAGCTCCTGGAAAGTTTTATAGACTTTGCCGTAATAATATTGCCGGAAAAAGTAAAATCATCCTGAAACAAGGTTAAATTCAATAAAGCCAGATTTATTTGATGTAGCTAAACCCGTGTTTTGATACAAGTCCGCAGAAAATAGATTATTTTGGGAAATGATGACTAAACCCGTTGTTGTAGCTTGTTACAGGCATGTCTTACTTGTCTACACCGCGTCTATGGGCTATGGATGCCGATACAGCGACTCTACAAAATTCACCCCTTGAGTTATCTTCGTTTTGCAGGTGTAGGCATGGTATTGACTTCTCTGCAGAAAGTACACTGCTGAACGCCATTCCTATTAACATTCGCCTGTCCGCTGCTCGACTGAAAGGTGTGGTGAGGACTGGAATAGCGGTGAAACCTCTCGTTGTACTATTTTAATCTCAGCTTGCGCATCTATTGACTGCAGCTCGCTCGGACGAAGTGAAGGATGAGTTCTACTTAAAACTGTCTACCCTCCTGAAAACCAAATGTTCAGAAGTGATTTTCGTAGCAGGTGACTTCAATGCACTAGTGGGTAAGCCAACTCAGGCAGAAAAGCACTTAGGTGGCACATTCAGAACCTCGGCCGAATGAACAGATAACAGCGATTACCTGTTACAGCTGTGCTCGGACAACTACCTAATTCTGGTCAGCATGAAATTCAGATAGAAAAGTGAACTGCCTGCCCTAACGTCCTAGAAGAAAATAAGGTAGTTTTCATACATTGCCATGGGTGAACTTTGAGTCAATGTATGTATTTTACAGGATTTTAATTCGTTTTTTATTTGAAAGTATCAGAATTTAATTTTCTTGGGCTTTCTTACCTAATCAAATGCTACAGAAATATGTCTCAAGGCGTTTTCTGAAATTAGTGTTCTGTGTTTATAAATGACAATCTACGTTCGGTCTTTATTTTCCATTTTATGTATACAGGTTGTTATTATATACTAGTGTGTCAAAATACTAGCTTTCTGCAACAAGGTGTTGTTTGAAAGTGAAACCAAAGCCAGGTTGCAGTATAGATGTAAAGTGTCCTCCTCCAGGTTACCGAACGTTTCATCTACCAGGTAATCTGCAAGTTCGAGCCGCTAATCACCTTTTGACTTCACATCACTAACCAAGGGTTTTTCTCAGCTGTCATGTGAATGAGTGATGCGTAATTGTCCATGCATCGAAATCATAATAATAAATGCCCATCCTCAATCCAACTAGAGCTTAATTAGACACTGAGTGACTGTTAAAAATGATTTGAAATTTGATGTGCACAAAACTTCGTGTTAAATTTCATGTACATCCTATGCATTCTACTCACCCGCTTCACAAGTTCATATCACTAGCATTTTGTTTATCATTGTAGCTTGCAATACTCTTAAATCCTTTGCATTTTCTCTTTACGTCTTCATATAAAAACAGCCAACCATTGCAGGTAATGAAGCGAGAGATCAAATTAGACGAAGATCTTTTCACTTTGACGGGTCACGATATTTTTCTTGGTTACCTTCTCTGCATGTTGAATTATCTGAAGTAAGTCACTATTTGGCTTTTAACCTTGAGTAATTCCATCTATTATATGGCAACACTTTTTTATGAGGTTTGTAATATTGGGTTTATATGTAGTACGATAGTAGTCTTTCCCTAAACAGTAACAATAATTAATCATGTCTCAAAGTATTTAGATTTTCATATCATAGAAACCACATAGCTTCATAAGTCTGCTAAAGCGAACATGTAGTTCTATCTGATTGTTCAGACCGACCGGCTTAAGTAGCTTTAGACTTCCTGATGTGTTGTTTTGACAAGGTATACATTCGGAATGCAGTATATTTTGTCCAGTTATATAACTGAACGACATACGATCAGTAGATCCTTTACCTTTCCCTAAACCACACGAAATGAATAGTCGTCAGGGCCATGGTTGCCTTTGTAATTAATTGGATGATCAAGCGTGCCTAGATGAGATGGTTGTATTTGATCACGGCTGCTGAAAGGTAGAAATCTGTTATGAAACATGAAAAAGTACAAGTACTGTGAGCAGGTTTTGTGAGGATCAAAGATTTTATCTAGTTGACTCAGACTTACGAATTACTAAGTGTCATCATCATCAATATCAACATAGGACCAGGCATTACTGCGTTACGGTCCGAGTTGCCACACCTCATATCAGTACATCAAGTAAAAAGGCTGTGAAGTGCAAGATGAAGACGAGAAAATTCAGTCAAAAGAAATATAAAGTACGAAAAGAGAGAAAGGAAGAATGAGAAAATAGTGGGATTCGGTATAGCGTCGTTAAGATGAGGATGATGTGTGTATACATCTGCGCCACTGACATCGGTCCTGAGCCATATCACCTAGAGTCTCCAACCACTGGTTCCTCTTATCCCGCAGACCCCAACTGGCTAGTCTACATTGCCCCACATGGCTCAAACCAACAGTCAGAGACTTCACACATTGATGCCATGTTTTAGTCTGACTACCTTGGGCCTTTTTCCAGACTGCACCTACTTCGGCCAACATTGTGTGACGAGGTAGATTGCGACTAGGCATACCTAACACGTGTCCCAACCACTTCAGTCGATGAAGATTCATAACCTAGTCAACTGATTTACCTCTTCTCCCTAAAACTCTACACCTGACTTCTGCGTTACTCACGTGGTGACACCATGGAATATGGCTTATACTTCGAAGGCGACGGTGGTCAAATACCTGAAGCCTTCTCATGTCTTCCACCTTCAATGGTCATGTTTCACAGTCATACAGTAGAACAGACCGGACTGCTGTGCAGTATAAGAGACCCCCTAATAGACAGTCGGATATCACAGCGGTGCCATAGGTGGCGTAGGTTGGTAAAAGCCAGCCGAGCCTTTTGTATTCGTGCAGAAATTTCGTCGGCCACTGAGTGCAGCAGATCTTCACACTGATTTCTGATCCTGGCTTTGACATCCTCATCTGTGCCGTCGCCTGTAGTTGAGACGATGCTGCCTAGGTGGTGGGTGAAAGATGCTACTTCCTATAAGTTTTTCCCGTTGATGGTAATTGGTGCTTGTTGTTGATGCTGTTGTTGGCTGGTTATCTTCATCACCTGTGTCTTCTCTACGTTCACCTGAAAGAAGACCCGTCTTCCCTGCCCTGCCTCTTCTGTCAACTTGTTGGTTTTTGTTTATAGATTTTCTACTCTCTGCTATAAGATATCAGACGTAAATCACCGGCGATATCCAAATCTTCTAGAGTCTTATCACCAGTCAAACAGCGTATTCCCATCTGGCTTCTCACAGCTGGTTGCATGATCCAGTCCATTCGAGTCGACCACATTCAGGAAGATCATCGGTGGTATTAGGCAACGTTGTCTTACTCCTGTCTTCACTTCACTTCAATTCTAAGGCATCACTGAGCTTTCTATTGTGAATCACTTGGCATGTAGTATCATCATATAGCATATAGTTGTTGAATGAGGTTGATAAAGGTTTGTGGCACTAAAACCATAGTGTTGAAGCAGTTTCCAAAATACTTCTCGAATGCCTTTTCAAAGTCGATGAAGTTGAGGTATAGAGTTGACTGCCAATCTATGCTTTGTTCTATGATGATGCGTGGCGTTGCAATTTGGCCCTCACATGATTTATTGTTCGTGAAGCCGACCAGCATGTTCTGGTCGTAATTTTGAATCCAGAACATTTTAGAACATTTAGTCTCTGGCGGATGATGCAGCTTGATATTTTGCGTGGGTTGGACAGAAGTGGAGCATGATTCCTCGTCAGTTCTTGCAAAGAGTTCCAGTCGGCTGGTACCCTTCCTTTCTTCCAAACCTTCTGCAGTAGTGGTGTGAGCATGTCCACTGTTGTCTCTGCGTCTGTTTTCAGTGCTTCTGGTCCTACTGCTTTCCTGGCTTTCAGTAACTTTATGGAGTTCAGGACTTTACTTTGGCTTTTGTCGGAGGGCCTATGTTCACCGATAGTTCTGTGGTGGGGCTGCTGGTGGTATTCCTGAACCAGTTGCAGGTGGTGATGGTAGTAGATTCAAGATTATTTTGAAGTGGTCAGCCCATTGTTTCCTTTGTTTCTCCTCTTTGGTGGTAAATAAGTTTCCTTCACTGTCTTTCATTGGTTTCATCTGTGTTGATCTCTTGCCAGATAGTAACTTGGTTATTTGATACTGTGTTGTCAAATCTCTCCTACCAGCAGCCTGTTCTGCTTCACTTGCAAGTGTGTCGTAAAAGTGTCTTTTGTCTCTGTGTGCACTCTTCTTCACTTCCTTGTCCAGTGTAGTGTTTTATACGTTGTACTCAGTTCCTCTTTTCGTTGTTCATCCCTGCACTGCACTGCACTGCACTGGTTCATCTTCTTCACCATCACCATCTTCTCTTTCATCAGTTTCCATGTAGGGAACCGTGGAGATCCACTCCTTGTCCTGTCTTGTTTCTTCTTCCGTCCTAACACGCTTATGCAGGTTTCCTTTCAAGGAGTTCCAGTGTTCTTCCACTCAGGTTTTCTGGGGGATGTTGATCACTATCTCCCATTTTGTCTTGATGACTGACTGAAGTGAAGATGTCCTTCGTAGTTTCGTCCCTCAGTTCAGTTTCTGTCTTGTGTGTTCAACTTGTTTTGTGGTTCATCACCAGCTTCTGTGAAGGCTTTCAACTTGATTTCAAAGGTAGGTTGCTTGCTCTAGAAACTGAGTGGTATGTACCCACATCTGCTCCTCTTCTTGACGTTGTTCCCAGTAGGCTGTCTCCACTTTCTTCACACTGATCGATCTAGTCGATCTGATTATTAGTGTGTCTTGTGTCTGATGAAATCCATGTGGCTTTGTGAATATCCTTGTGTTTGTGTACACACTGTCTCCAATCACCAAATCGTTGAATGCACAGAATTCTGCAAACAATTCTCCATTCTCGTTCATTTCATTGAGTGCTTCTCGACCCATGGTTTGGTTCCTCTCCTGTGTTATCCGCTCCCAGTTTGGCATTCATGTCACCCAACCCATTGGAATTTCGATGCCGCCAACTGGATTGGCTTGTTGTCCATTACTGATTGCAGTTGTCTATAGAATTCCTTCTTCTTCTCTTGCTCTGCATTATTTGTAGGTGCACAGCGTAGCATTGTATGACTGTGAATTTCCTTCCTTTTGAGTTGAATCTTGCTGTCATGACCCTGATGCTGGAGGAGATTGGTTCCCACTGCATGAGAGCCTTCGATGCTGTTAGGGACATCATGATAGCCACTCGAAAACTCAGTGTGCCCGTGGTTGTCGTCTGGGTGACAATATCGGAGTAGATTATTGACTCTCTAGTTGACAGTTTGGAGAGCCCACTTCCATTCCATCTGCTTTCACAGATTCCTAGCACTTCTTTGTTATACCTTCTCTTCTCTTTTGAAATCTGGTCAGCCTTGCTAGGTTCACACATGGTGCGGACATTCCACGTCTCCATGTTTACTTTTGCTTTCATTGAGAGACGACACATTGGCCAACTGGCTTCCCGAAGGCTTTCACCAGCTGGCGTCATTTCGTCTCTCTGATTCTAACGAGGAATAATTTTGTTTTT
This sequence comes from Heterobilharzia americana, assembly GCA_944470555.2. Lineage (NCBI taxonomy): Eukaryota > Metazoa > Platyhelminthes > Trematoda > Strigeidida > Schistosomatidae > Heterobilharzia > Heterobilharzia americana. The sequence continues at coordinate 51,098,810 of OX104129.1, read as the reverse complement.
ATTTTCTATATTTTGTTTGTGTTTTGAAGTTTCTTTAGCGATTTGATTTGTTTTCCGAGGTAGGGTTGCTAGCCCTTTGCCCAAGCTTCCCTCTTTATCCTGGCTTAGGACCGGCTAGTAACTAGTGAACTAGTTAACTAGGCGAGGTTGATTTCTGCCTTGGCCATACTACCTAGTTTCGTCGCAAACATCGTTTGAGAAAGAATTGGTCATGTCATTTAGTGTTCGGATTGGTTTCCTGTAGTGGAAATTACAAATAAATCCGGTATGATAGGGTTGCAACATCAGGGAGACTGCGACAAACAGCTAGATACATTGAGATTGGTATCATCACGTGTTGCGATGTGCGCCATCATTCAGTCAATTCTGGTTGAATCTATGTTTCAGGAGCCACAGTATAACTGTGATCTTTTAGACACTGAGTTACAAATGGAGACTGTTGCTGATGCTTTTTCTCACCATTTGAAACATTGTTTGTTTTACAGTTGGTCTTTACTAAAGCCCTATCTCATTTAAGGCAGTGAGATGGTTAGCCATGTCGATTACTTGATTACATGAATATCTAGGTCATCACTAGTTGGTTTGTTCCTCTTACACCAACTTACAGCACAAATGAGCTATCTGATTGCCAAAATATACTCAAGTATAACAAGCAGCAGTCCACTTTGCTTCACCATATTGTTATTGGAGAGCTGTATTTGTCTTCTTGTGGATGCGTTCGTATAATGTTTCTGCTCGGTAAGGGGAAGAATCCCCTGATTCGTGTATCATGAAGAGGTCCGACCTTGAACTGGAAAATGAGCCAGAAATTGGAGTGAGTGTCTCTATTGTGGTGCTGAGGCTTATTTATTTAGGTACTTGATTTCCAACTGATGGATTAGGTGTCTAAATCCCACTCCACATTCCGAGGTTTGGGCAGCGAAGTATTGATGTCATTAGCCCTCACGCAATAAGTATGACTCGTTTCTTACTACACAAACTTGCGTGAGGTCGTTTACTTGAGAATTTTGTTGTTTCTCTTGGGACAATTTTCCTGCCTTAATGAACATCATCTGAGTTACTATTTTTTGTATATATATATATATATATATATATATATATATATATATATATATATATATATATATATATAACTGTATCTTTGAAATATTATTATTCAGGTATTTCGCGAGGTATTCCATGTGGGTGGAATTCAAGGTTTCGGTGGTATTCAACCTAACAATATGGTTGGTGAACTGAATAATCAAGGTGCAAATGTTCGTGGCCAGAATATGGGATTTATTGATACCAACGCTCATAACTCCCAACCAAATAACAATAATGATGTAAATGCATTCCCAATTTATTTACGTGTTGCTGTTGACCAGTTAACTAATATGTTCCCACAATTTCCACGTTCTGTAATAATTGGGGAACTCTTGGCAACTGGTGTTCCAGATTTAGCAGCGGAAAATCTGATTGCACGGTCACCACCAGTTGTATCTACTTCAAATTCTAGTAATTTAATTTCCACTTCTAGTGGTACTTCTGGGCATCATAGTGTAAGTCAAATTTTAACTATAAAGTTTCCTAACTCACTTAAATATCTGAAGTGCTGTTTGGGAAGCGCTTTATTTCGATATTCCTCCAGTTCATCGGACGGAGTGAATTCTTCCTAAAGTACTGTGGAATGATTGAGGATGGGGTGATCCCAGTCATCCTTTAAAATGCTCTCAAACGACCACACTTTCATAGCCTTTGCCAAATAAATCGAACTCACTGTCTTCATGTGGTAAGGTTTGTACAGACTAAAGCTTATATTCGGCGTTTATAGGCAGAGTGATGGATACAGGGGCTCCATCAAGAGGATTTGAAAACTCTATTTCTAAATCAGTTTTTAGAGTTGTGTTTCACAATCCAGAAGGTACAAGTAGAGTACCAACTTGCTTGATCACCAAAAATCATGTGAGTACTGCATCTTACTTTGTTCTGTTGCCTTGTTGATCAAACTTCACTTCGAAAGCTTGGGAAGTGGTCGTTTCAAACAACCACCTGGATCGTATAGGAAAAAAGCTTGAGCACTTCGGTAGATTATAATTCTATTTTAGTGTACCACACACTGAGACAGTATTATTTACCGGATAACATTTCGAATACAACTCATTGTTCATGCTCCTGTCAGGTAACTCCACAATTTTGAGACATGGTTTATTTAGTTCTAATTTGCCCTCCCCTTTCGTTATAAAGGTATTATAATTTTCTACATATTTGGAAATGATGCTGAATCATTCCCATTGCATGTATTTGGTGTTGACTCAATGAACAAAAATTCGGTTATTAATCTCTCCCTCCACCCATCTAAGTTAGTTTTTGATACTTTCGTTCTGTCCCATCCTGTTGTGTGTAATCATATGCTTACCAATAGCCGAACGTTTCCCTAGGTTTTTTTGTCTAATCAGAATCCATCAATCTTGATTTAGCTAACTTTTTGTATAGACACACAGACAAAATCCAAGCTGAACCTCACACAGAAATGGAACACTTCATATACAAAAAGCAAGTGGTTAAAAAAAGAGTGATATCAAAGTAGGCTACGTTTTGTGAGACAGTAAACAATCGGAAGATAAAATTCAGTGCAAATATTCAAGCTTTAAAAGATGTCAAGGAGGAAACTCATCGCTATTGTGACCGATTTTAAGCCGTCACCAAAAGTCAACCAAAACGAAGCATTGTAGATATCTGTAGAAGGATGACATGCAATATCTGCACATTTTCTAAATATAATACTTAGAACACCATCAGGATTCTAGGTTTTGGTATGGATTTCAGACATTTAACTACTTCATTTGTACTAAAACCAGGAGAGCAGCTATCCAGTTGACTATGGGCACTAGGAAGGATGACATCAGCTTGTTGACGTACAAATGACTGGTTTAACGTGCAGACATCCAAACAAGCTTCTTTTGATATCTGTTTTCTATTAGTAAGCTCTTTAAGTAATTTCCACATAATGGAAGAGTTCTTACACGATAGGAACTTCCAGCTGTACATAGTATTTTGGACGTTGTATTTGAGATTTAATTAGGTAGTTTAGTCTTTCAAAACCAGCGTGATCTCTCACCTTATACGACCTTTTATTTTCTCTCTGAAGCTTCTTGAGATGAGGAGAGGAAAGTCGGACAAATCTCATGAAGACATTTTCAACAGAGCAGCATCTGTCGAGACAGAATTGGAGATAGCTTGTGATATTAGTGATAGTGTTGTCTAAATCTCCATCAATAAATACATCCCATTCTGTTTCATTAAACATACTTCTCAAACATAGTATATTCTCGTGTACTAGACTTTCGTGAAAGGTGTCCAAAAGCCTTCTTATGCAATTTGCCATACACTTTGGGCAAAACCTGTAAAATACAGTGGTCAGAACTCAGTAGTTGAAGTCAGGCGAAGGGTACTAGGCAAGACGATTGATGAGGTTGTGAAGCTCAGCCGACTGAGGTGGCTTGAACATGTACTGTAAATGCCGACCCACCCACCTCGACACGCAGTGCTAGAGGGAGCTGGTTTCGAATGGAGGAGGGTTCACAGTGCATAACACTTTTTATGTATCATCAGTAATTAAGCGTCACAAATCAACAACACGCCACCAATATTTCCATTGTGCATATCTGCCTCTAAATCTAGGCAAAATGAATTGTAAAAATAGCAACCAAAATAGTTTCGTAAAGATTATCTCCTGTTATTCGAACAATAATGCGAATTTGATCATTATTCCTCAGAATAAACGCTTGTGCATATCATTTCATATCACTGTCATTCAAGTTTTTCACATCAAACTATATCGTTCACTTACCGAAAGGAATGATAGTGGGATTCTACAAAATTGTAGTATTATTTTCTACCGCGTGGCTTTATAAACAGAATCTGTGATTCCGACTGTGTTTGAGATGTTACATCCTCAAAAATGAACGTTGTATGCTTAAATTTTATAAATTTATCTAATGGAAGGTTTGAATTATCTTTCCCGCCAATTTTTCCGTCGCATGCTGTTTTCCTATTAATTACTCTCCCACTTTTAAGATGCTATTTTGTTTGTTCGCCTCAAGAGTACATCTATTGTATATAAACGCAAGTTGTGTCCCTACATTGTACCTTCATACTTCGGTTGGAGTAAACTCGCTTCAGTCTAACATTGTCTTCTTCTTGTGTCAGCTAAGCCAGTTGTCGACCGTCGTATCATTCGTCCAGTAACTAGGTTACGTGTCCCCAGTTAGTCGTATCCAAGAGTCTCAACAGACTAAATGCTTGTGAATGATTTAGTCTTCATATCTCCGTTGTTTTGAAAGCATGTTTAATGATAAGCTCAGCCATATTGGAGTGAACCACTTCGATTTCGTTAGATTGTTGTAACTGATTTCAGTGATCTACCCTTGTTAACCAGTAGTGTTTGGTGTACAATAATACACTTCTAGGCATATGACAGTGAAATTTCTCGTTTGTTGTCAACCTAGACATTCATATCTAATCTCATGATTGCTAGGACATACAAAACTTCAGATTTTCCAGGAAACTACAAATCTCTAGAATGTAAAACGTGAACACTATGACAGTATAGTTTCATATTAGATTAGTTTATTTGATATGACATACTCATACTGCATTATCTGTAAACAGTCAGAGCTAGCGATATAATCCCAGAATTTTGAGGAAATTCATTAACTTCAAGTAAAACTACTCGGTTGAATAACTTCCTGAAATCAACGTTATTAGACCTAGAGGCCGAAAGGAAAACCAGGGTTACCCGTACATATATACATAGAACAGCATATTGTGTATTTGTTAAGGTTGCCTACAGGTATATTATTTTATTGCCGTTTCCATTTCTAAGAAGTCAAGTGCTAAGTCTAGTGGTATTTAAGGATTATTGTACACATATTCAACTTTTTCATTTAGCAGCGTCAAGTCATAATTAATTTCAATGCTCAGTTTTTTTCACCTAGAGCATTCATTTATTTTGTCATCTGTCGTTGTGTTGTGTGGCTAAGTTAACTGCTTTGGAATTTCGCTATGATGATGTTATGCTTGTTGAAAGTTTGTCCCTGTCTTGTATTCATCCTGTTTGCTATTATTTATCTACTTTCGTTTTTCCCCTTAGGGCAATCCATTCACTTCAACAAATGGGAGTAATGATGAAACGACAAATCAACCTGTATCCAGCTCTCCTTTATCTAATGAGCCACTGGATACAACAGAAAACGACGATGAAGATGAAGGCAGTATGAATTTATCTTTTACCGCTAGACGTAAATCGATGCTGTCGAAAGCCAGAAGACGTTTCATGGCTAGATTTAATAATACTGCCTAGTTTCACTTTCGCTTTTTGTTTCATTTTCCTGCACATTATAGATGATTTATCTTGACTGTCATTTTGTATTACTAATACTAAATATCTTTACTCTATTAATACTACTATTTGTTGATGCTACTATGTCGACGGCACCTGTTATTGTTCCTATTGATTTCACTGAATATTTATTTTGCCACTCAACTTGTATTCACAGTCATTGTATGGCACCTGGATCTGTTGTTTCACCAATGCTACTAGCGTTATATTTTTTATGAATTACTACTAGTGTACTGGGATTACTGTCCCCATTTTTCGAGTATGTGCATATTTGTACATCTCAATACACTTTATAATCATAAAGCTCGTGTAGAATAAAAGAAAAAGTGATTTGTACTGTTGTCGTCTGCAACATTACATAAACTCCATTTAAATCAATATCCACGTAGTCCAAGAGTGAGAGAGATGCAAAATCCTACTCCTTTATGTTACTATATCACAAGATAACATGCCTGTTTGTGCTTGTCTGTTTTTGTTTTTTTGATCCAAAATCTTTATTTTACTCAAGTGGTGGGCAATGTCTGTTGTATATTTCTCTCTGAAGTAGTATTCCTCCTCTTGCAGTTCTGTAGATTTTGTGCTTTTTTCCATTCAGGCCTTGATCACCATCAGTTTGGTGTTGGCGATTTTTTTTGTCTACCTTTTTTCTGTGTCTTTCATCATATGGTTTTGCTGTGTCTCGTTTTTCCCTCTCTTTCTTCTCTTTTTAAGGTTTTGCACGCATACAAATGTGTATATGTTGAGCACTGTTCATTAGTTGCCCACTTTAAAGTAACTAAACGACTAGCAGTAATTGCGGCTTTGAATATTCAGCTTTTCTTTTATTTAGTGAAAAACTGTAATAAGTTTTTCATTCGCCTACTTCATGTAAAAGCCTAAATAAGAGAATTGAGTTTTTTGAAATTTGCTTATTCACTCTTTTCTACTTGTTTAAGGGATGCATTTTCTAACATCATGTCTAGGAGCAAAGCTTTGTTTATAACACTATATCTATGCGTATGTGCGTTAATCAGTAGTTTATCAAGAAGCGGTCGATTCTGTGACAGTGATTACTCTTGTAAATGATTGAAATTGATAAGTTGACCATGGTGTATTTAGCAAACTAAATGATGTTAGACTTGCTTACATATTCGGTGTTACTGCTACATCTGATGTTGGGTAACATTAGCTTAGGTTTCAGACATAGAAAACACCAACCTGCTGAATGTTACCGATATGTGCCAATAAACACTAAGATTAATTGAACACTTGCGTATATGTGTGACATTACTCTGAGCACCCAACTCTTACGTAACGAGTCATGGGTTCAAAAACCGCTCTATTCACGCGAACAACTAAGTTGTGTCATAAACCCTTATAAACTGAATGTGACCTCTAGAGTAGTAGGTAAGCCCGGTACCTGATTTTCGAGTTGAATCACTGCCTGATGAACATAATAATCGGGTACATTGCAAATATGTAGTTCATCAGTCTAGACACAGCTTTCAAATAATGAGTTGTGTCAAATCGAAAATAGCGATCGCTGGACCCCAGCCAAAGTGACGCGGGAAATCCAAAAACTCCGCAACAAAAATAGTGAGGTTTACTGCCTAAACGATACTTTAACTGTGGTGCTTTCAGATGGTCAAATTGCCGAATCAATTATAAGAAAGAATCATCAAGCGGTAGTCAGGTGATTCCTCAAAATAACCAAGAAAATTCAACACAAATCAATCGGGCAGATAAAGGCAATCAATCAGAGTAAAGGTCACAAGTCCAAAATGGATTAGAATAGGGAAGAAAGCATAAAACTGTAAACAGATGTAGGAGAAAATTTCAGTCAAACAAGGATGGGTGGGTAGGGAATACGTCGCAAATACAACTTGTTGGAGTGCTAGGATTGACACAGAGATGAGAGAAGAACTAATAATATGTTCGAATACCCCCAGACTTATTAGTTCTCACACTAAAGGTGTGACTTATTGTCTAGTGCATATGCTTACGAAGTTACATTTTTTTCCGAAAACCAGGAATAATTAAATTACCAGTCTTTCAATGCTTTCTCACCAATCAACTTGAGGTAGGTGGAGGATATGCACCTAAACTTTAAGATGCATATGAAGGAATAAAATCCTTACACCTACAGATTCGAAATCAATTAAATAATCTAAGAAATTAAAGCCAGATGAATGAAACAAATATCCAGGAAGATCATTTGAGAGTGATCAAAGTTTGCATTCCTTACGAGTATCGACTCGTGATGCATCTTAATGATAATTCACTATAGACTCAATCCCAACTCCAGATTTCAGACTGTGCCACCGAAATTACACACCACTACACTTATTGTATGGAGACTACGTGACTTCTAACCTAGATAGTTTCGAATTCATGACCCATTATGGAAAAACAAGATGCTTTGGCTGATGAACTACATTTCCATGAGTTTGAATAATGATAAAGAAATTAAACTGAACAACTGCATATCTGCTCGTGCACCAGACAGGCTGATGGCACTTTATGGTTGTCTAAACGTCGATAGGTGGGGCAGGTTTCATACCCGTGGCTGGAGTCAGTGAGCCACAGCTCCACCAATGGATATGATACGGTGCATCATCCTTAAAATATGACTTCAAGTTCACCCCATATGCTATATAACAACTTCCTACTTTTTAGGTTTGTTTTTAGTTCATGCACTTTTACGCTCCTATCCTATCATATAAGGTCACTTTTCAACCTTGTGTACATATCACATGAATATTTGTGTATTTCTTTTGCCCATTAAATAAACTTTTATTTTATTGATCATATTTTGGCAATGCTTAGGTTTGTAACGAAGAAAAGTGAAAATTTAAGGTTTTTTTTTACTGCAAGCTGTAGAATAGTAAATACTACGAGAATGTTTATTATTTCATCAAACATTTTATCGACTTCCTAACTGGAAATTGGGAAATAACTTACCAGGCTTACTGGGAATATACATTAGATGCTTGGATTTTGGGTCCAACTTGCTTCGTTACTTCGTAGAATACGAAAGTCATCCAGATAGATGAACGTGGGTTGGGCAGTCGACTTTCAACTACTGGGTCACGTGTCCAAATATCACTTTGCTTGCCGAAGTACGGGTATCGCTCACAATGGGTGTGACTCATTGCCTACTTCACAAATGTCTACAAGAAGCCTGAGTGGATTTCGATTCCACATAAATGTGAATGACAAGAGGTAATGTTGTAATGATGTTGACTACCAATATACTGTCAAAATGGTACGAATACAAGTGAGCACTACATTGATTATCAAAGTGAATAACTTATGTTCTTTTACTTGTCATAGTTTTTATGCAAGTAAGTGTTTTTAAATAGTAAAGAGCCCAAATGAAAATCAACATTTTAAGTCATCAGCCCGTAAGATATGAGTTTCGGATTTCAACTTATGTCTCAGATCACTATATGGTCAGGAAAAACCTTACTGAACAGTTTGTCGTACAGTTGACCAATCGAAACAAGTTGTTTACCTTTTGAACTAGTTATTTTGTATGTTTATGAAAATCGTATATAAGTGATGTATTTTTGTCCAATGAAGTGTCTTCCTTACAGTCACAGACCGATCTTTGTCTTCTGATTTTTGAGGTGCAGTGAGGTATAATGTTCCGAGAGAGAACAGTGGCTATTCATATGCAGTCCAAGTGTCTCGTCGTGTTAAATATCGTTCGTGTATTTAGTAAAGCAAACAATGTGAGCGAAGAAATATTTCTTTTCAATTAGTTCCTCATTAATGGCTCTACACTAATATAGCATTTTCAAACGTAAAATTACATACCAATCTAATGGTGAGAGTTGTTCAATGAAAGGTTATCAATCTCAAAGTATCAAGAAGGTGATAATTGATCAGGTAATTAAGACAGTTAACTAAAGCAAAGATTATCGTAGAAAGATTTTGTGAACAGGTTCTTACATAATTGATATTTTGTATAATGATAACTAAAGAGCGAAAATGAACTGTTACCTAAAATGGTAAATTGTTGGCGGTAATTAGAGACAGTAGGGGGAGAAGAAGATGGTTAAGTCTGTAATAATAATAACAATAATAGAGCCATTAAAATATTAGTTATAGTGAATTGTGTGGTGGATGAAATGAAGAGTCTTGTTGTAATAAATGAGCTATACAGATGGCCAAGGCAAAGAAAGAGGCTGTACGAATCTCTTCTGAACACACAGACTTGGCTTGTGTAGGTGGATTCCTATGGCTTCTACTGTATGTAGAAGACGAACTCCTAGAGGAGGAGTGAGGTGAGAAGGAATGTGATAAATAACTTTAAAGGCATTATGAATGTTAACTCGGTGGCCGATGTCAATCAAATGAGAGAGTATTGAGCTTCGTGTCAATCTGGTTTCCCCCTTACTTAGCTATGAAGGATGATGCTCGGCGATTCGACGACGGGCTTGCTTAACTGTACGTCCAATGTAACTAGCTCCACAGGAGCGGTTGAACTGGTAAATGCACATAGAAGAGGAGAAGTCAGGGAGTCTGTCTTTAGTTCGTGTGGTCATCATCGGCCGGCTGTAGAAAACACAACATAACTTGGCGTCGTTAAATGATCTTCTTATGGCATTTCTTAAGCGTTGTGTCAAAATTTCGCTGATGATGTCACCTCGACATTGTGACACAACGCTTAAGAAATGCCATAAGAAGATCATTTAACGACGCCAAGTTATGTTGTGTTTTCTACAGCCGGCCGATGATGACCACACGAACTAAAGACAGACTCCCTGACTTCTCCTCTTCTATGTGCATTTACCAGTTCAACCGCTCCTGTGGAGCTAGTTACATTGGACGTACAGTTAAGCAAGCCCGTCGTCGAATCGCCGAGCATCATCCTTCATAGCTAAGTAAGGGGGAAACCAGATTGACACGAAGCTCAATACTCTCTCATTTGATTGACATCGGCCACCGAGTTAACATTCATAATGCCTTTAAAGTTATTTATCACATTCCTTCTCACCTCACTCCTCCTCTAGGAGTTCGTCTTCTACATACAGTAGAAGCCATAGGAATCCACCTACACAAGCCAAGTCTGTGTGTTCAGAAGAGATTCGTACAGCCTCTTTCTTTGCCTTGGCCATCTGTATAGCTCATTTATTACAACAAGACTCTTCATTTCATCCACCACACAATTCACTATAACTAATATTTTAATGGCTCTATTATTGTTATTATTATTACAGACTTAACCATCTTCTTCTCCCCCTACTGTCTCTAATTACCGCCAACAATTTACCATTTTAGGTAACAGTTCATTTTCGCTCTTTAGTTATCATTATACAAAATATCAATTATGTAAGAACCTGTTCACAAAATCTTTCTACGATAATCTTTGCTTTAGTTAACTGTCTTAATTACCTGATCAATTATCACCTTCTTGATACTTTGAGATTGATAACCTTTCATTGAACAACTCTCACCATTAGATTGGTATGTAATTTTACGTTTGAAAATGCTATATTAGTGTAGAGCCATTAATGAGGAACTAATTGAAAAGAAATATTTCTTCGCTCACATTGTTTGCTTTACTAAATGTCTAAATGGGAATTTTCGCGTTCGTGTATTTATTATTATTTACTCTGTCATAGATCCGTAATAAGTTACTAATCAGCTGTTCATGTGTTTAACACGTATTCTGTTTCGATAGTAAAGGAGTCCATTAACTTTAATTACGGCGAGGAATTGTGAACCCAACAGTTAATATAAGTGGCGTTAATTGAACAGCAGCCCACAGGGTTCTATGAAATACTCCTCTAGATGATATGTTGTTGGGTTACAAATCTTCAACAACGAGGAATCGTAACCAGATGCAATGGTATGAAGAAGCTGTTTACATGATTTTCAGGTACTTAAAGTGAAAGGTGATCGACCAATAACGAGAATGAGATACAGTGATAAAATTCGCTCAATACTTCAGTTATTCATTATGGCCTGTACCCTCAGTATGCAAAGGAAATTCTAATTGAGAAAAAGAACGGTTATAAACTAGAGCGAGTATCTAGTGTAGAAGTGTCTGCTATTAGTTAAGTTATCTGAATTTGGTGTAGCTTTGGTTCATTGGTTTAGGCAGTCAGCTTACAATCATGGGGTTGCAGACTCAAATGGTGGGCTCTCTATCGTGGTTTAGGCAGCCAAGTGGTATCATCGCTCATATAACAAATGTCGCTCATTACCTAGTATATGTACATTTACACAGAAAGATTGTTTTTATTTATTTATTGTTGGTCAGAGAATCATAGACACAAGTCCAGTTTCATTTATTTAGCTTTAGGTAGCTGATTATTGTCATTTAATAATTACGACTGACTACCTAAAGTTCATCGCAGTTGTTACACTAATAACTTCATTTATACAAGTATCTGATTTGTAGTTCCTCTACGACATTTTTTTTCAACTAAATTGATGAAAGCAAATGGTGTACTTATGGAAAAACTGTAATACGGAAAAGTGTTTCATCAAAAAACACAATAACTTAGTAGGGTCAACAAAACATCTTATATATGTAAAGAGAAGCAGGAGAATTAAAGGTAGATTAACGTAGGGTATTTGTTTGCTATTCTAGGTGAACTTTTAATTTCAAGGTATCCTCACAGTTAAGTCTTCTTAATCTAAAATCGCAGTTGTTATTCTAGGTCTGCATCTATTTGGAGGTTTGAAGTGTTAAATAACTGATTTTTAACATCCCTATTGAGAAAATCCATAATGAGTAAGTTGCACCTTGTCACTGATTCAGCCTATGCTTCTTCTGCAAATATGTGATTACTATAAAACTTGAATAATGCAACTGTATGCGGAATTAGTTCATTTACTCTAAGCCACTTCTAATATACGTAAGGACTGTCGACACTACTTGATTGTCTGAGTCAAATTAGTATCTGATAGCTAATTATTCATTCACATCTTAAGCAATTCAGTTATAACATTGACAACTTGTATGTAATCCTAATATTATCTAGTGAATGGTTTCTTACAAAAGAAGTGTTTATTGTAGCTCAAAAGTGATCTAAAATTAGTGGGAGTTTCACGTTTTCCGTTTCCACTAGTTGAGTTTTATTATTATGCAGTGAAATATATTTCAATGCTACCCTGTATGAGGGTTAGTACATTGATTTTTAAATATGATTACCTCATGCGATATTTCAGTTCAAAGTTGAAGTATTTCTTATTTTCTCACTTTATATAGGAACTGTATTTCCCTTCATCTGGTCTATGTCACCAGTATTTCTAAAGCTAGCCAAAGTGTAATTAGTGCAGTTCAACCTCGTTTATCACCTCACTGAACAATCTGAAGAAAACTATACTAACTGCAGTTGTTGTAACCATTGATATTTGATGCGAAATATTTATTAGATATTTTGGTCTAAAGCAAATCTTTACTTGGCAAATGTGATATTTTGTGCACAATCTAACATTATTTCAAATACTACACTCAGTCATATAATCACATGCTACTAGCATAAATCATGTCACTTACCTTGTTTGATCGAACTACATCTACGTGACCTTGAATGATCTGTTTGTCTTCACTTTCAGACTCTTCTTATTTTCGTTGACACTACATTAATTTTAAACAGACCAACCTTTTTTTTGTCTGTTTATGAAAACTTTTCGATAATTTCTCTTAATCTTTATTTTTTTTTTCTCAAAAGCACAAATCGTATTTCGTTCCTAGTAATTTGTCAAGCTAAACGACAAGGACAACAGCAAATGAATGAACGAGTGACTTTAAGCCATCAGTCAAAATATAAAGAATCAAAAATAGGGATTTGAAAGTATTAAGTTGTAATGATGAAAATAATTTATAGGTATATATTCATAGAAATGTTTCCACTTCTCATTGTATATCAAGAGGAAGTAGAGTAGGCTTATGTACATAAATGGGTCATAATGTTTGTAAGATACATCATTTTGAAGTTAGCGATCCCGAGTTCCACTTTGGTCCAGTAACTTTCTGTTTTGGTCACAAGATTGATAAGTTCTCTGAAGCAACTAACTTTATGTTGCTTTTACTTCAGTTATAACTGTTCGAAGTTGAAAACCCATCCATTTTCGGCACATATTACACGGGATAGTTTCTTGAAAGTCAAGCACTCAAACCAACAAATCAATGCTCCATCTGTAATATTAATTGCCTAAATAAGAATTTATTGACTGCTACGTGACTTTCACTGGATTTTTTGTGTTTGTGGATAGTTCATAATCACACTTTTTGTATATAAGGGGAGAGCTTATCTTATTAGAGGACATATAATTAATAACCTCGTCAAATGACCAGCTGTTCTGTTCCCTATCTGACAATATCTTTGTGGATAATGGGCTGACATCATATGATGCCATAAACTGATCTGCACATGTAGTGCAGTTCTCAAAAGGATCAGGAAATATCACTCAAACAGTAGTTTGGGATGTACAGTTTGAAAAATTTATTTCAGTGATAGGTACTTTTATTATTTCTGCTGGGCTTTTAGAAGTGACAACACTAAAGTTAAGTATGGCAAGTCAAAAAATATCGAATTCTTGAGCGAATATCTATTTGATCACTGCAACCTGTTTTTTAACTTAGTCAACAATTAATTTAGGATTTTCATGACAGGCTATTGTAGGTAGTCGATTGACACATTTATAACCTTGGGAGAATTTAAATTCGAGTTCGCATAACCTAGTATTCCACTCAAGTAATTCACTACTGAACTATTTGAGTTGTGCGCTATACACAGTTGTTTGACTTCACTTATAGACTATCAACTAATCCAGAGATAAATAATAAGTTGGAAAAGTGACAAAAAAACAACTAGTCTCCTGCGTTTACAAGTTATCTCAAACTAGACTTTTATAATGAGTTTTTTGGGGTCATCCATTCAAATGCTGAAGTGTGACTTCAAGGGCAATTTACCAAATCTTCGAAGGATGCTGATTAGCTTTCAACATTTATGACAAGTTTCAGCTTTATCATGGACCTGCGTAACCAGGTTTGGATACCGTAGGAAGTAGCCGTAGATTCGGATGATGATGTATTTACAGTGTGTTTCGCCTTATAAAATGTGCTACCGCTTTGTTCAACAGGCTGTTGGAAACGGTGCTTTCCAGTTATGTGCTGTGTAATTTGAAAATGGGACTAGACACCTCAAAATATTCTTAAGCATACTGAATAAACAGCTTATAGTAGTTCTGTTTGATAAACTAAAACGTGTATTTGAAGTCGATAAGTGAGTTTTCCAGAAAAGTTTGAGCTCTTTAAAGATTTAGTTCGGTTGGCTTTCTAGTGAACTATCACGTACGCTTAAAGATAGAGCTTCCAAGCCTAAATGTCACATTAATCACTGAATAATGTCATCAGTTAGTGAGAAAACGGTGGAAACTTCTTTCGGTTTTATGCTAAATTATCTGCTTAGTGAATGCCTTCTCAATTCAGACTAAAATTCCATTCAAGGAATGGTCAACCACTCAGTATTTCTATTTCCATCACCAAGATTTGTAGTCATTTTCATTTCGTCTCAGTGGAATTTTCATGTCATTACAGACAGTGTCTAATTTTATCAGTGAAGTATTAAAACGCTTTTAGATTTTAAGATCCTGACAAGATACAGAATCCACTGAACACATTGGGTGGCGATTTCACAATGTATGGGATGCGTTTGCTACCACCCACATGTAAATTGTAGCTCCAGGACTGGTCTGCTTGGTACTTAGTGTGAAGTGAAATAGTTGAACGAATCGAACATTCAACTTACCTGGGTAGTTGGGTAAGCCCTGGTGGGCCAGTGACCGAGAAAATCTCTGCAAAGATACAAAAGTCTCTATCAGCTTCCCCACCGTGATATTCGATTGTCTACTAAGGATGAAGCGTACTGTACTACAGTCCGCTCTGTTCTACTTTATAGCTGGGAAACATGGCCATTAAAGGTAGAGGACACAAGAAGACTTCTGGTGTTTGACCACCGTTTTCTTCGTACTATAGGCCTTGGTGTCGCCACATCAGTAATGCAGAAGTCGGGCATCAAGTTGTAGGTACAAGAGGGAAGTTAGTTGATAGAGCTGTAAATCTTCATCGACTGAAATGGCTGAGATGCGTTTTACACATGCATATTCACCGTCTTCCCCATTACACAGTGTTGCCTTGAGCAGATTCAGGCTGGAAAAAGGTTATAGGTGGCCAGAACTAAAACATAGTATAAGTCCCTGATCACTGATAATATTATTATCTTTTAAATATTTTTGTTTTTAATATTATGTATTTGAAATCAGTTTTTCTACTTGAATATTTAGACCCTTGCATTTTGTTGCTATCTATCACATAGCCGACAAAATTCAAAAAAGTATCATGGTTGATAACTCATACTACTAGTTACATTCTTAGCTGAAATTTGATTTCATTGGATCAATTGACTGTTCATTCATATCCAATTGTGACAACTAAAATGTATATATATATATATATATATATATATATATATATATATTCCGGATTTTTAATACTTCATGTTTGTTTTAATTTACAAGAAAAGTCAAAGTATTTGTTATGCAATCCCCTTTCTTCCACTGTTAATCGACAACACCATAAGCCTACACTTTCTATAATGATGTCATTTTACCCACAAATTCTCCTTTATGAATTGGGAAAGAGCAAAAACAATTGCAGCAAAATGAAATGCATCAGTTTTATTTCAAAGGTATCATGTCAACTACTTACAAACTAGATTATTAAAATATGTAGTTTTATTGAAAATTTAACATACTGTAGTTCACTGGAAGAAAACAAAACATCGATCATTTGTTTAGACGGACAGAAATAGTCATGACGTAGTGGTAACTCATAAAGACAAACGCAGAGAAGTTTAACTAATGATAACAAATCGTCACAATCATATACATAATGTTGAAGTTTATAGAATAAAAAAGGTAGGGTTAGCAACCAAAACACCAAAGGACTTAAGATTATAAGTTTACGTAAGTCGTTCGACCAATGATTTACTGGAAATACCGTGAGTTAAGCTCAGATAACTTCCAACGATCCACATAAACAAATTTGATTTGACTAGGTATGAATAAAAGAATAAACACGTCGATTTAATAAAGGATGATTTGATCAAATGGCAGTCAAGAATAAGTTACCAAGGTAAACAGGTTGACCACAGCTTCTTTTCGAACACTAATCAGGTTTCATTTCTTTGATGGCTACAGCCTCAGGGAACTTTGGAAGTATTGACCATTTTTGTTTGTTTAATAACTTGTGGAACCTCGCCTGGTTAACTAGTTTACTAGTTACTAGCCGGTCCTAAGCCCGGGTAAAGAGGGAAGGTTGGGCATAGGGCTAGCAACCCTACCCCGTAAAACAAATCTAACCGCTAAAGAAACTTCAAAGCACAAACAAAATATAAAAAATGAAAACAAACTTATTCCCCGCTGGAATCGGAGAGGCGAAATGACGCCAGTTGGTGAAAGCCTTCGGGAAGCCAATTGGCCGATGTGTCTTCTCTCGATGAAAGCGAAAGTAAACGTGGGGACATGGAATGTCCGCACGATGTTTGAACCCAGTAAGGCAGCCCAGATTGCAAAGGAGATGAGAAGGTATAACATCGAAGTGCTTGGGATTTGCGAGAGCAGATGGAATGGGAGTGGACTCTCCAAACTGTCAACTGGAGAATCAATAATCTACTCCGATGTCACCCAGACGCCAACCACGAGCACACTGAGGGAGTGGCTATCATGATGTCCTCAAGAGCATCGAAGGCTCTCATGCAGTGGGAACCAATCTCCTCCAGCATCAGGGTCATGACAGCAAGATTCAACTCAAAAGGAAGAAAGGTCACAATCATACAATGTTATGCACCTACAAATAATGCAGAGCAAGAGAAAAAGGAGGAATTCTACAGACAACTTCAGTCAACACTGGACAAGACGTCAGTTGGCGATATCAAAATTCTAATGGGCGACATGAATGCCAAACTGGGAGGGGACAACACGGGAAGAGAACTAACCATGGGTCGAGAGGCGCTAGGTGAAATGAATGAGAATGGAGAATTGTTTGCAGAATTCTGCGCATTCAACGATTTGGTGATTGGAGGCAGTGTGTTCAGGCACAAGGATATTCACAAAGCGACATGGACTTCACCAGATGGACACACTAAAAATCAAATCGACTTTATCTCAATCTCAAGAAAATGGAGACGCAGTCTACTTAACACAAGGTCAAGAAGAGGAGCAGATGTAGGTTCAGACCACTATCTAGTGCAAGGAACCTTCCAAATCAAGTTGAAAGCCTTCAAGGAAGCTGGTGATAGACCTCAATTCAAGTACAACACTCGGAAACTGAAGGATGAAACTACAAAGGAGATCTTCAAAGCAGCCATCAAGACAAAATGGGAGACGTCGAGGGACATCCCTGAAGAAACCTGTGTAGAAGAACACTGGAAGTCTTTGAAAGCTATGTGGAAAGAAACCTGCACAACAGTATTAGGAAGGAAGAAGAAAGAAGACAAGGAATGGATCTCGACGGATACCTGGAAGCTGATAGAGGAGAGGAGGATGGTGAAACAGAAGATAAACCAGTGCAAGGATGCTCAACGACAAGAGGAACTGAGCACAATGTATAAAACACTGGATAAAGAAGTGAAGAAGAGTGCACGCAAAGACAAAAGACACTTCTACGACACACTGGCAAGTGAAGCAGAACAGGCTGCAGGTAAGAGAGACCTGACGACATTGTATCAAATAACCAGGTTGCTATCAGGGAAGAGACCAACACAGATGAAACCAATAAAAGATGAAGAAGGAAATTTAATTATGAAAGAAGAGAAACAGAGGAAACGATGGGCCGACCACTTCAAGAAGCTCTTGAATCGACCACCACCTGCACTTCGTCCAGAAATACCACCTGCAGCCGCTGAATTACAAGTGAACATAAATCCCCCAACGAAAATGGAAGTCCTGAACGCCATAAAGCTACTGAAATGCGGGAAAGCAGCAGGACCAGATGGAATACCGCCAGAAGCACTGAGAACAGATGCAGAGACAACAGCGGACATGCTCACACCACTATTGCAGAAGGTGTGGAGGGAAGAGAAGGTACCTGACGATTGGAAGAAGGGTTACCTTGTCAAACTGCCGAAGAAGGGAGACCTCAGTGCTTGCAAGAACTGGCGAGGAATCACTCTCCTATCCACCCCAAGTAAAATATTAAGCCGCATCATCCTGGAGAGGCTTAAAGACGCACTGGATTCAAAACTGCGACCGGAACAGGCAGGCTTCAGGAAGTACAAATCATGTGCTGACCAAATTGCAACGCTTCGTATCATCATAGAACAGAGCGTAGAATGGCAATCAGCTCTATACCTCAACTTCATCGACTTTGAGAAGGCCTTTGACAGCGTCGACCGAGAAGTAATTTGGAAACTGCTTCAATACTACGGAGTACCGCAAACCTTTATCCGCCTCATTCAACAACTATATGAAGATGCCACATGCCAAGTAATCCACAATGGGAAGCTCAGTGATGCCTTTGAAGTGAAGACAGGAGTGAAACAAGGTTGCCTACTATCCCCCATGATATTCCTTATTGTGGTGGACTGGATCATGCAGCAAACAGTAGGCAGCGAGAAGAGGGGGATACACTGGACGACGGAAAAGAACCTAGAAGACTTGGATTTCGCCGATGACTTATGCCTAATGTCACATAAACTTGAAGATCTGCAGGCAAAAACTAACAAGTTGACAGAAGAGGCAGCTAAGACGGGACTTCAGGTGAATATAGAGAAGACAGAAGTGATGAAGATACCGCACCACCACCATCAACAACAACAACAACAAACTCCAATCACCGTCAACGGGAGAAACTTGAAGGAAGTAACCTCCTTCACTTATCTAGGAAGCACTGTTTCAACTACAGGCGGGACGGACGAGGACGTCAAAGTCAGAATCGGAAAAGCAAGACAGGCGTTCATTAGCCTGAAACCAGTGTGGAGATCTTCTGCACTCAGCATGTGGAACAAGATACGGATTTTCAACACCAACGTCAAGTCAGTGCTCTTGTATGGCTCAGAGACTTGGCGCGTCACGAAAGGCATTTCCAATAAACTACAGACATTCATCAACAACTGCTTACGCTCGCTGCTGAAGATCAGATGGCCAGAAAAAATAAGCAACAAGGAACTCTGGGAACGAACCAACCAAGAACCTATCACGCAACAAATATGCAGGAAGAAGTGGAGATGGATTGGCCATGCACTGAGAAGGCCGACTGAGGACATCACGCGTCAGGCCCTCGAGTGGAATCCCCATGGGAAGCGACGAGTTGGACGTCCGAGGGTGACATGGAGGAGGTCATGCGAGGAGGAAATGAGAGGTTGTGGGCTGTCGTGGAACCAGGTTCAAAAGATCTCAGAGAACAGAGGTCACTGGAGGCGTGCTACTGAAGCCCTATGTTCCACTAGGAACCCAAGGGACTAATATATAATAATAATAATAACTTGTGGACTTCTGTGTGGTTTTGGTCGTCAATCAGATTCCGAGCGATTGTGCTGTTCAGAGTGTTACTTCCCATTGGTCGTAGATTCTTCGGAATGCGTCTAAGGTGGACCTTTCTTTCTTTCCTTCCGATGTCCCTGCTTCAGCAGCTACACGTAAACCGACAAACACCAGTTGGTGGTAACATAGAAAGGATACCGTCAACATTTGACTGGATCAATGAACATATTGTTTGGCATGCAGGATTAACCTGACTTTAGAGAAAGTTCTAACTGGCGATGTTTTCAGTCATCTCTTATAAGCCCTTGCAGGGTCATCACTTTTGAAATCGGAGTGGATAAATATGTGTTTTATTTGTTGACTGTAGCCTTTACCAGATTTTAACCTTCTGTTTTTCCATGTCTGTTGATAAATATTTACAGATGTCTGCTGTCCCGTAGGCATCTTTCAATGATTTGCAACTCTTTCTCCAATTTATCACTGGGACAAGTCATTTTTGCTCTGTGAAATAGTGTTTTAACCAATTCCTGTTTTTAGTTATTGGGACAACAGTCATATCATTGGTTATTTTTTTCAATCGCGTTCGGAATTGTAAATTCATTTGTTTCTGGGACAGAAGAACAACTTTACTGAGAGAACTTGATTGATTTGATTGTGTTTTAGGTACATTCAGACTTGATCCTCTTATAAATTGGGAACGTTTAAACTTTACTACACTTGATCGTCCCAATTCATTTCATTGTTAGCCTTTTATCTGCATTCTTTTGGATTGATGCAGGACTTAGCAGATTATACTTCTACTCAAATAGATGGAAAGAAATGTAGCACAGATATACCCAAAGCAATACTACTGCCCTGTTCAATACCACCAGTCTCACGTTTCATTCAGCCTCATCCTTCATCTCTGTGCACAGAGGATTTTATCGGACAATGTTATATAAATAGTTTCAGTAACAACTTCATCGATTTAAATGTCTGAGATGGTTTTCATATTGTGCACTTGTATTGTTATTGTAAGGGGATGGTTTCTGTGCTTGAAGTAAACAAACCTGGTTTGTAGTAAGATTTAAAGGGATAGCTCATAGTTTACTAACTCAACACACATTTAGCCATGCTGTAACACTCATCCACTGGCTATCCTTAGATATTGGTTCAAAAAACCCCCCCTCGCCAAAAGTTTTGCTTCAGGTCTAATTATTATACCTCTATTTTCAGACCATTTAAAGCTATCTCAGTTAATCTAGACAATTACCCTTTTTTTCTAACTCAAACTTTTATCAGAGTGAAATCAGTCTAGATAGCTAGTTTCATCATGAACAAGTGACAGTCACGCAAAGATCATTCGGCTGAGGGAAAATTCTTTCTCAATGAAGCCAAATTCAGATCATATCATCATTCGATTCCTGTAACTCATAGGTAGAGTACCATTCATTTATTTTATCATGATCTAGGTTTTGTGGTAAGCTTCAGAAGTGTTATAAAAGAAGTGCTTTTCAGAAGGTAATCAAAGAAGCATTCACTGTTTTTCAATAACATAAGAGACAAGAAAACTGTGGCATAATTGGCATATCTCTTGTTTAAAACCACACTTAGGACGTTATGAGGCTTAAATAGATGTTAGCTCAGCAAAACTGTTCTTTATTCAGCAGTTCCAAATTGTAAATGGGGTATCTTTACGCTTTTTTCAACCAATCCTAAAGTTGGAAAACAGTGAAGGGTGTGATGGCCTATGCGATTACATTTTCAATACTTTTGCAAAAGAGTTGGCCTTTTAAAATAAATTCACTCAGTGAATGATGACCTTCGTCATGCCGAAACGCATATCGCCTTACCTCAGAACTACTTACATGATGTCCCAACAAGATGCTAGTGACCTTACGGAACACACAGTGATTGAACAAGAGGAGCCACCGACCACCCTCAGTTTGAAGAGGTTTGATTTCACAGGAATGTTAGAATTGACTACACTGACGCGTCCTATACACGACATTTTACAGCAACACCAACATTGTGATGGCACTACTGGTGACAAATATTGGTGTTAACTACTCTGGCTTCCACATACACACACACACATCATTTATTCATTCATCAACACTCAAACAACTACTCAGATGCATGAACATTTTGATGACTTCCAGTGGTTCACCACCAAGATTAAATGCAGATGCAGGCTTCTGTCAATCTTTTAGCATCGCTTCGCACTTCGAAAGTGAAAAGGCCATACCAGTACATTTCAATAGACTAAGGAGTATTCCACCTAAGCGAACACCTAATAGTTTTTGGTTAAGTAGTATGCACTTAATTACAGTGCACCACTTCTAAATATTTTGCTTTTTCAGTCAATTCTCGCTCTGATACAAACCTTTTATTTTATTATTATTTATTTGTCCCTTGGGTTCCTAATGGAACATAGGGCTTCAGTAGCACGTCTCCAGTGAACTCTGTCCTCGGAAATCTTTTGAACCTGGCTCCACAACAGCCCACAACCTCTCATTTCCTCCTCGCACTATCTCCTCAATGTCACCCTCACCTCGGACACCCAACTCGTCGCTTCCCATGGGGATTCCACTCGAAGACCTGGCCTGACGCGTGACGTCCCCATTCGGCCTTCCCAGTGTATGCCCAATCCATCTCCACTTCCTTCCACTGCATATTTGTTGGGTGATAGGTTCTTGGTTGGTTCGTTCCCAGAGCTCCTTGTTGCTTATTCTGACTATTCTGGCCATCTGATCTTCAGTAAGGAGCCAGCGTAGGCAGTTGTTGACGAATGTCTGTAGTTTGTTGGAAATCCCCTTCGTAACGCGCCAAGTCTCTCAGCCACACAGAAGCACTGACTTGACGTTGGTGTGGAAAATCCGGATGTTGTTGCACATGCTGAGTGCAGAAGATCTCCACACTGGTTTCAGGCTAATGAACGCCTGTCTTGCTTTTCCGATTCTGGCTGGCTTTGACATCCTCGTCTGTGCTGTCTGTAGTTGAAACAGTGCTTCCTAGATAGGTGAAGGAGGCTACTTGCTTTAAGTTTCTCCCGTTGATGGTGACTGGAGTTTGTTGTTGTTGTTATTATTATTGATTGGGCTTAATATTTTGCTTACGGTGGACAGGAGAGTGATTCCGCACCAGTTCTTGAAAACGCCGAGGTCTCCCTTCTTCGGGAGTTTATCAAGGTAACCCTTCTTCCAATCAATAGGCAGGTACGTTTCCTTCCTTCTTTCCACACCTTCTGCTATAGTGGTGTGAGCATGTCCGCTACTGTCTCTGCGTCTGTTCTCAGTGCTTCTGGCGGGATCCCATCTGATCCTGCTGCTTTTCCTCATTTCAGTAGCTTTATGGTGCTCAGAAATTCCACTTTTGTTGAAGGATTTATGTTCACTGCAGGTGGTATTTCTGGACGAAGTGCAGGTGGTGGTTGTACCAAGAAGGTTTTGAAGTAGTCAGCCCACCGTTTCCCTTGTTTCTCTTCTGCGGTAACTAGATTTCCTTCATCATCTTCTATTGGTTTCGTCTGCGTTGATCTCCTCCCAGATAGTAACCTGGTTATTTGATACAATGTTGTCAGGTCTGTCCTACCAGCAGCCTGTTCTGCTTCACTTGCCAGTATGTTGTAGAAGTGTCTTTTGTCTTTACGTGCACTCCTCTTCACTTCTCTGTCCAGTGTTTTATACATTGTACTCAGTTCCTCTTGTCGTTGAGCATCCTTGCACTGGTTTATCTCCTGCTTCACCATCCTCCTCTCCCTGCTCTATCAGCTTCCATGTATCCGTCGAGATCCATTTCTTATCTTCTTTCTTTTTCCTTCCTAATACTGTTGTGCAGGTTTCTTTCCACATCTCTTTCAAAGACTTCCAGTGTTCTTCCACTCAGGTTTCTTCAGGGATGTTCCTCGACATCTCCCATTTTGTCTTGATGACTGACTGAAGTGAAGATGTCCTTCGTAGTTTCGTCCCTCAGTTCAGTTTGTGTTCTGGGTGTTGAACTTGATTTGTGGTTCATCACCAGCTTCTGTGAAGGCTTTCAACTTGATTTCAAAGGTAGGTTGCTTGCTCTGGAAACTGAGTGGTATGTACCCACATCTGCTCCTCTTCTTGACCTTGTTCCCAGTAGGCTGTCTCCACTTTCTTCACACTGATCGATCTAGTCGATCTGACTTTTAGTGTGTCTGGTGTCTGATGAAATCCATGTGGCTTTGTGAATATCCTTGTGTTTGTACACATTGTCTCCAATCACCAAATCGTTGAATGCGCAGAATTCTGCAAACAATTCTCCATTCTCGTTCATTTCATTGAGTGCTTCTCGACCCATGGTTTGGTTCCTCTCCTGTGTTATCCGCTCCCAGTTTGGCATTCATGTCACCCAACCCATTGGAATTTTGATGCCGCCAACTGGATTGGCTTGTTGTCCATTACTGATTGCAGTTGTCTATAGAATTCCTTCTTCTTCTTCTTCTTCTCTTGCTCTGCATTATCTGTAGGTGCACAGCGTAGCATTGTATGACTGTGAATTTCCTTCCTTTTGAGTTGAATCTTGCTGTCATGACCCTGATGCTGGAGGAGGTTGGTTCCCACTGCATGAGAGCCTTCGATGCTGTTGGAGACATCATGATAGCCACTCCATAACTCAGTGTGCTCGTGGTTGTCGTCTGGGTGACAATATCGGAGTAGATTATTGACTCTCCAGTTGACAGTTTGGAGAGTCCACTTCCATTCCATCTGCTTTCACAGATTCCTAGCACTTCTTTGTTATACCTTCTCTTCTCTTTTGAAATCTGGTCAGCCTTGCTAGGTTCACACATGGTGCGGACATTCCACGTTTCCATGTTTACTTTTGCTTTCATTGAGAGATGACACATTGGCCAACTGGCTTCCCGAAGGCTTTCACCAACTGGCGTCATTTCGTCTCTCTGATTCTAACGAGGAATAATTTTGTTTTTATTTTCTATATTTTGTTTGTGTTTTGAAGTTTCTTTAGCGATTTGATTTGTTTTCCGGGGTATGGTTGCGAGCCCTATGCCCAACCCTCCTTTATCCTGGCTTAGGACCGACTAGTAACTAGTGAACTAGTTAACCAGGCGAGGTTGATACAAACCTTTATTCATAGTTAAATCACATACCATTGCGTATACTGACTGAATATCCATCTTGGTTACGGTTTTAACCTACTAACCTTATGTCTGATAAAAAGATTTAAATCATTGCATGAAGATCTGTGAACGCATGTCACATTTCACAATCTTCATGCTCAATCGAGTAGTATTTAGTTACGATTGAGATCATAAAACGACTAACCACTATCATAAACATAACCATAGGTAATAAAAAGAAGAGTAAAGTGGAGAAACAAGTTTCTGAAGGTTTCTATACAATGAAGAAATAAATAAAACAATAATGTATAGTGAAACTTCCAGAAAGAGTCTTGTCCTCTACAGAATAAAGTTTGCTCTGAAAAGGATCAAACTACAATATTAAGAAAGCAAATGTGTTGGATTTCTCAAATCTACAGGAATAAAGGCTCTTTATTTGGTGAATGAAAATGAAGAAAAAGCAGTACTAACTCAATCCAATTAATACTAAATCACTGACTTCACTTACATTCGACGAAAAAATTGCGATACTAGTAGATAAAAGGCAAAACCATCATCATGAATAAGGCTGTTTGAGCACAAAAGCATACGAATGACTCAGTGCTGAGAACAGTTATCAATTAGAAGACAAGGAACCTATCAATACGACTAGCCAACCAAATTCACCAAAAGCTAAACAGTCTAGTCAAAGCTTATATAATCATAAAGAGAAACAGTGTCAAATGGTCCATTTCTATCTAGATCGTAGGGTTGACCAAAATTTCATAGTAATCCTAATACTTCATTATGGCCAACAGCGGCACTAACAGGAACACTACTTTGTTTATAAACCGATGAATATGAAATACTACAACATTTTTGTCGATGGAATTCGACGCTTAGTCAGTTAAGCAACTAAATTCCTGGAGAAAATAAAGGGACTCAAGGTAGATAACGGCAAAAACTGGTATCCTTTGATGTAACTCCGCTTTTCACATCAGTCAACCCAGGTCTCACCAAAGAAAAAATTAATATCCTTCTCAGTAGCGGTCAGAATCTTTAAAAGTATACGAAGATTACTACCACAAAAAGGCGGAACTAATCAACCCTTGCCTCACGACGTACTTTTAGTTCAGTGGGAAGACCTACAAACAAACCATAAGAGCTGCCAGTGGGTACACCTACATCCAAACTGGTTTCGCATACAGAGGTTAGTATCGCTACCCATTGCAATTATCAAACCAAAAATATGCACTCGTTATTTCTATGATACTGTAATTGTAAAACACATTCAATATCATCAAACAAACCGTTGAAGGAATCCAGTTCACAAGAGAAGAAGAAAGTGATAAAATCACATTTCTAGACGTTTTCATCAGTAAAAGACCGTACGAAAACAAATGTGCAGGAAAGCAATAAATGCGTATCAGATTCTAAACTACAGTAGAAGCAAGGCAGTATCTGATAAAAAGAGTTGTGTACAAACTTTAATCTGACATGTTAAGACTAACTGCAGCATTTAACAACTGTGGAAGTCAGAAGAAAATGCCGTTTACAAAATGTCCAGAAAGAATTATTACCCAGTCAACTTGGTCAGGAGAGACCATGAGTAGAACAGAGCTTATGAGACTAGCCATAGCGCACTAACGAATCACGTTAACCATATTTCAGGGATTTTTCATAAACTCAGTCTATTACTTCATCCATTTGGTACCAACCTGCTGCACAAACACACCAAATATCTCCAAATACCTCATGCAAGCTGAAGGATTCATTACCTACAGAAGACAAGACGAATGTAATCAACAAAATTGGTTTTGAAAACTGTCAGCATCATTATGTTGGCCATTCCAGTCATCGAAAGGCCCAAAGGATTCATTGACAGCAACTTGCAGTTAAACAACAGGAAATATCATCACTGATACCGATGCATGTAAATTAGCACAACCATAGCTTCGATTAGAAAAATATGAAAGTGCAACAACACGCAGGCCCAGACACTAAAAGAGCATTCTGGCAACTCCGACCGAATGGTGATCAGCAGACTCGTAGATATTGACGCAATATATGGACTACCAAGAAGCAATGGGCCAACTGGAAGGCAATCCCGCAAATCAACAATCGGAAGTGAGTTCTGATAACGTTACCACACACGTTGGTTAAACGTCCAAGGGCGAAATTCAAAGCCCAGAGGACGCAAAACTGTGATTATCTATATTGCTCTTCACTCAGTGTTCACTATGAGTTCCATAAGAAACTTGGCTGGACTAGCCATAAAGTCACCAAAAAATAGCAACTCAGCAGTTCCATGCACAACCGCGTATTCGACAATGAGCCACATCTGTTGTATCAAGGTTTATTATACTACTTGATTATGTGATCTTCTGTAAGTTTATCGGGGCTCATACGTTTGTCACAATATCTGAAATTTGGATGCCTAGGCTAGTGAGTCATAGCCTTACACTTGAACTGGAATCAGTATCTCAGACAAGATTGTTTAGTGCTTATAAGTAAACTTTTTTGCAGACTGCTAAATGAAATTTTCTTATGAAGAAATGAATAGTGTAGCACTTCACAAAAAACGAGACAATTTCAGTTATTACGATTCTTAACAGCACAGAGGTAGGATCGAAATCATCTACCAGAAGGACGCGAATGAATAAAAAAGTATTTTCAATAAAATAAACTCATTGATTCTCAAACGTTTCAAGTAGGTTTCCCAGCCACTGATAACTACTGTTCACAATTCCCTTCTCGATCTGACTAATCTTAGTTCTTAAGTTACCCTTAAACCAGTCATCATAGCATATGTGTAAATGATTTGTCGACACTCTAAGCACATATGTAATTGAATGCTTACAGCATTATTCAGCCTTTCGTTCCTACTTCAGAACTGTTCATTCTACAGACTTTTAAGACATTACAAACGCTTTAAAAATACTTTTTATCAAATATCTACAATCTTTTGTAAATTTAGCATTCATTGTTCATGTCAAGGTGCATTTCCTGAAGTTCAGAAGGGAAATAAATATAAAGAGGAGACAGAAAGGAAGGGAAGACACTGAACTTAGAAATCATGTTTTAAGGGATTATGTCTGATGTTTTGAAAATGCTTGCTTGAATCTACGTCTGTTTCAACCACTAACTGCTTTCCAGTGTGTATAAACACTACGATATAACAATCACTTAAGCATGCAACAGATTGCTCATTTTCTTGCCTAAGTAGCTTTAATGATTTTTACCATGTTGTATTCTTGTTATCGACAGCATATACGTGTGAGTTGTAAATTGTTAAACGATTAACAACGATTACATAGAGAATATTCTATTAAATGACTCACTCCTCAATCAAATTCACTCTAGAATTAGCATCAAACTCAACGTTCATTTTCCTTATGTTCAACTCCAAAGAAAAGACGATAATCCACTTCGTAGATTGATTTACAAAAAGCTTACGAGGAAAGAACAGTTTATTAATTTTCAAAGTTCAGTCCCTTCATGTAGGATGAGAAATGTTATCCATTCACTTTCCTTGAGGATCAGGAAAATATGTACTGAGGACACTGCTGACGGAGAACCGTCAAACTCTAGTGAAAAACCATTCCCCGCTCAGATTCATAGATAAGAACATAAAGCTGAAGAACACAAGTGAACGAACACACTTGGCGCCGAAAAGGATTCTTTTGTTGAGTCCTGAATTCAAAAATGATATTGCTGCAGACATCCTCGGGAAATGACTTTCAAAATCCTTAGATAAAACATACTTCGCCGCCAACCTTCGAATTATTTCCTTCTGCAAGAAATATTTTGGTCAATGCGTGAAAGGCAAGCGGACGCATTGGGCCACATCAAAGTGTATACCAGTTTACTTTCTGTTGTGGAGCTGAATACATCGGCCGTACCATGCACCTGTTTGTAAAGCGTGCCAGTGAACACTACCCAAACTGGCTGCCAAAGGGAGAAGGCAAATGTATCTTCAATTCAATAAAAGAACACCTTGTGAACTCAGGCCACTTAGCTCATTTTGTGACTTCATTCAAAACCATCTATAAGGCTCGATCAACCATCTGAAAGCAGTAAAAACAAGGCATTTGGCTATATCGGAAGCACTAGCCATTTGAAGTTCGAATTGTTGTTGTGTCCAAAAAAAGTAAGTTCAACCTTTATCTTTCCTATGACCATCATAAGGCCCTGACTGTCATAGATTTATCCATTGTTACGCAATTATAATTTTATTTTTATAATCCCTTGCTTATTTTCCCGCTCCGTCATAGATTTATGCTGTATTACATAATTACATTTATAATTTCATGATCTCTTGTCTATTTTCCTTCACTAAACTCAAATGTACATTAATTAACTCCCTTTAGTTATTCAGTATATTTTGCCCCTAATTGGAAACAATTCCGGAACGTTCTGTCAGCTGTAACATATATTAATGAATGTACAGCTCAGCAGATGAAAATAAAAATTTTTCTTCAGTACAACCATATCTTATCTTTTACTAAGACTCATATTCCTGGAAATCAGTTTCATTGCCGTGATATCCGTCAGTCATGGTTTCGTGACAATTCAAAAATTACGCGCTTAGCTAATAAAGTTGAATATGAGAATGAATTTTGACCGATAATCTTAGACGATGGTCTTACCAAATTATGAACCGACTAAGTTTTGAAAACGGTATCGAGCATAAAGGGTTAAATTGGGGGTGGATTTTTCAGTATTGAAATTCCCCATTATGTAATCTCATCTTAAACTCCTCTTACCTAAGTGAACACATGCTATTAGTTTTTCTCACTAAGAAATTCTATTTAATAGCTTTAAGTTAATTAACCATTAAGGTCATGTGGAACTTTTCACTGATAATCAATGAATGAAGTTGAACAACTAAACAATGAGTAACGTGGGAATTTCGAATAAAATAAAACATTGATAAATCCTTGTCTTATCTTACATGTGCAACAAAGGGTAAACGTGTACACTGAGAAAACGAATTTATTTTTTGTACATAACACTGACATAACTGACTGCAGTTTAAACACTAAAATCGCGAGAAAAATTTTAAACGGAGTTAAATTATGCTACTGACCATTTACTTATTCTCTAGTGAAAGGCTAATAATAAATGATGCAGAACCTGCTGGGTATACCAGATTTTAGAGTTGTGATATACCTTCCATTCACATAATTGTATCCAAACCAATCTGAACTCAATTCTGAAACACTGACCTTCAATTTTTACTATCCCTAGGTACTGTCTAACTCAAAATTATGTAAGATCATTCCAATAGTTAAGCAAGAACTTATGGAATACGATGAAATGTGACGATTATAATTGAAATCCCTTCCATTTTATCAATTAAATATTGATTTCGCTTTTAAAGTCCACTGAAGCGTACCTTACACATTTCAGTAGCCTTTGTTTTAATTGTTCAGTTATTTACTGTTCTAGATACCGATGAGTTTATTGATTCAAGTGACCACTTTCTTCTTTCTCTCTCTTTCTCTCCCTGAACAATATCTGTCAGTTTTCTTAAATCATGAGAAAAGTGTAGTCACTTGACACTTGATTTGCTGTTTGAGTGTTTACGTGAATACACACAGGCGTACAAACACAATTAAAATAATCTTACACCAGCGCGATAGATTCTGTTATTACTTCTTTTTTCATCCCTCTAATCTGATAATTCTCTTGTAGAAGAGATGAAATAATCATTAAGTATGTAACCCATATTTGTTTTCTTATCACTAGGCTGTTAAACCTTTAACCGACCATTTCAACTGCTGTGAGAGCGTCATAGTATATAGAAACATTACCTTAATCTAATTGCCTTTCTCGTGACCTTTGAAGTTTCCTTGTGTGTTTGTTTTCTATTTGATGAGTAGGCTAGTATTCTGAAAGTAATCCGAATGGAAGTGGTAGTCATCATTCCAGCGTCATGAATTGTAAACAGACATCTCAAGGATCACGTCAGTTTAATGTTTCTCTGGTCGGTAGGAAAGTATCCATCCAGCGGCTGACTTCTAGTACAGGGTTATCATATAGTGTTAATTAAATACAGTTGTTTATCGTCTCTTTGCAGGAATCTACTAGTCTATGTTTAATTCTTATGGATACTCATGAATCATGGAAAGAAGTGATTCTGAAAGTTATCTATGGAACGACTAAAATAACCAATAAGATTTCTTTATTTCGGCTGGAAAGGTAAATTTTCATAAAATAAAAATGAATTCTAATTAGTTATTTCAGCTGCTGTAAGGATGGCTTATAGAGTCAGCAACTCATGGAAAGATACGTACTTCTTCTAAGATTTGAATTAATATGACTCAGTTTTAAAGTCAGAAGACATATATGTCACTGAACTATTCAAGCCATGAATTTGTTCATTCAAAACATCCACGTACTTGGATTAATCATTCTGCAGTGACCACAAAAGCCTTCACATTAGGCTCACCGACACAAAATCTCAATATCTATTGCTTGCAAACGGTAATGATAATAATAATGACCATTCATAATCATCAGAATATTCCACAACAGGAGAAAGTTATCATTTCAGTGTGATTGCATGAATATAGAATGCAAACTGTCAGCTGCAAATTAAAAACCTGATTTCACATTGAATCTGTTATTCTGGTACAGCAAACAGAGATACGGTATTATCCACTAGATGTTTTGAGTATAAATTTCTACTCATGATCGTATCAGAGTGATCACAAACCTTTGCTATTTCTTTCATTGTCTTCCAGTCTGTGATTTTAATGGTAGTACAGTTTTCTAAATATCCGGAATATGCATTGAGTCATTTCTACTACATGTGTTTGCTGTTGCGTTGGTGAATTCAGATTAAGTGTTCAAGAACTCTCTATCTACCTTATGATTTCCTTGTCCCAAACCATTGAAGTTAGGTTCAAAATCAATCGCATTTCCAAGATTCGAATATTAAATAATCAAAAAATTCCTAAATATCGTCGTGTATATACTAAGGACAAGGTGACAGCAGCAGCTGAAAGAGACAGCAGACTTTGTCTAAAAGAAGAAATCCACAGGATTACCAAAACACTAACCTGTATTTACCACGAAACTAAATGGTTCAAATACGGATTCATGAAGACATTGAACAACAGATGATACGCTTTTCAGGTTGAAACAAACAACAAAGCAAAATGAACCACTTTCAATAGATCCAAAAGCACTCAAGTTAAAAGATCCAACAAACTGAGGCAACGAAAATTTCATTTTAAAAAGAAGATACGTAAGGAACACCACTAACCATCAACAGAAGAAAGTGCTTGATCAACCCATCAATAAAATTTATGGAGACTGCATAAAAATGTCTATAAACCACTTCAACTGAAAGCAATATTTCCTTTTCATCGTTTTTTTACACATTCTGTACATTCTTCTTAATACTTGCAAAAACAAATGTCGGTTATATATACACTTTTTGGTTGTGGTGGTAATTACAGTTTTTGTTGTTGCTAATCTTGGAAATCTAATGTGCTTCTAACCATTCCGACTTCCAACTCCACGACTATTGCCTGTCGTGCATACTAACTGATTGTATTGAGATTTTACAGAACCCTTCATCCTACTTCCAAATATTTCGACAATCAAGCCAATCAACGACCACTGCGGAGAGCCAACAAATATCGCCTTCTTATCTCTGGAGTATCCAGAATTGTGGTGGACAATACCGAAGAGATAACCTCCAAGTAACCAGTGATTATCTAGCACGTTGACAATACTATTTGCGTTAAAACGTATAACTTTTCGTACTTCTGTATCATAAAATCCACTTTTCTTGTAAATTATACGTAGCTTATCGTTTGGTTTACTTGATATTTTTTGGGTCCACTACAAATTATTTGGCTCAAATGAAATAAAAGTGCTCGAGAAAGGACTTAAACATTAATTGTATGTGTTTCTTGTTGGTTTGATAAACGGAGATGCAGTGATGAATCTCTTTCGTTACTCAGCACTTCATTTTAAGGTGTATTGTTTTATCCCACCTTACTGTGTTAGTGCAAGTATAGCGACGGCTGAGTTCTTCTCTAGTTTATTGACCTTGGTAGAGTATATCATTCTAGATTTGGCCCAATACTTATGCTCTCTTGACCTGATTGAGGCCATTCGGCTACTTTGGTCTACATATTTGACCTAATAGTCATCGCATGGTATTTGGTAAATCAGAAGAATCCTTAACACCGTAAATTTTATCTCTGAGTGGACTTGTAGGTTTAAATGACGCTCCATTTCCAGTCTTATCAAGAATCCCAAGCAAGTTTTTTTGACATACTTTCCCTTTTTACGGGAACAAAATAGAGGCATTAGATTGCTTATCAATTGTATTAAATTCATTATTTACATTATTACTTCTGCTTTTCTTATGATATCCCGCGAACTTTTGACATTCTGAAGATAGTTATTTGTTGAATTTCTTCGTTCAGATTTTTGGTCTTACTAGTTGTTCCCCTGGCTCAGTTGTGTGTGCATTTAACCAACCTTGCTTTTACTGATGTAGGGTGGGGCTGACTAAAAGTCTATGTATCTATGAGATGGTTTTCACTAAACACTAATGTCTTCGTTATATGTCGCAGTCCAGTATTGTCAATTCTCCATGTTCATTTTCTAGCTTATAAGTAAATTCAGTCCTTTCCGCCACAAAATTAATGCATATGAAGAAATTATCAAAATGTTCTGATTTATGAGTACTGAATATATTTGCACATTCTTTGACCAAGTTGTACAAGTTGCATCAACGTTCTAAGAGTCATACATATCCAAATGTCCATAAATATATCGCTACTACTGGGGATATCAGTGATCCCATCACTACCCTTCCCGTTCGTTGGTATATTTTATCTTGAATCTTCAAAGTTGTAGAGTTTTGAAATAATTGAACACTTAACATGATTTCTTCAGTGGGTATCCTGGTTCTTTGAATCAGTTCAGGATCAGTGTTTAGTTCACTTCTAACAGCTTCTACAGCTACGGTCGTCGGTATGTTGGTATATGATCTTGTTGTATCAAAAATAACTATTTTCCATCTTGATCTGCTGGAATATTATCTAGCCTTTGATCCATACCAGATGAATTGGTTAATTTAGATTTTGAGCGGTTTCCGTTAGGGCATAATTTCGAGGTTAAGTATCTGGATTACATATGTTGCGATGTTCCTAATGTCAGCTAAAAGGCATAATTCGATATTTATAACGTGCCACTTTGTCCGAGTGTAATTTAACTGGTCGCTTGTTGAGTACATGACCGTATTTTGAACTTCGTTGGTTAGTCTCCTGCCTGTATTTTTCTCAGAAGCGTGTGCAACTATGTGATTGGTCGACTTCTTTCGTTTGTTTACAGTACGTTGATATCGCTTCGTTGTGATTGATTTATCCTCCTTGTTTGAATAAATTGCTGATGCTTGGATTGGTTGACATGTGTGCTTGACTGGAATGATGAATGTCGTCTTGATTTGATCGGTTAATCCATATGAATCAGAAGAGGGATGCTTAATGCCGATCGGTAGACTAGCTTCAACTGAAAAGGTGTATTTTGCTACTGCTAGTTGGCTAGATTCAACTGGAGAGAGGAATCCTTTTGTATTGGCTGCTTAAATACAACAGTTTGGTGAGTTGTCCACGAGTTTTCTTGATTTAATGGATTACGAATCCTCTTTTTCGCTGAGTCGAAAGTTTCGTTGGATTTGGATCGACTGATTTCAGTTGTCTGTTACTTTCTTTTTTGTGAATTCGATTCCTCTGAAAGCCCTAATGATTAGTTTTTGAGTAGATTCAATATCATTTTACTAAGGATGAAAAATCTGTCATCCACGTATCAGGCCCGTAATTTTGGTTTGATGACTAACAGGATTATTAACTCTAATTTTTGAGTGACTACCTCTGCAATGATTCCTGAGATCGATGATCGCAGTGGAATTCCGATAATTTTTCCATAATTTTGTGCACTGAAATGAGAGTAAGTGGGTATGCAAATATCTACTAGGTTCATTATTTCCAGCATCTTCATACTGATATAGGCTTGTAGATCATCGTCATTTTGA
Source organism: Heterobilharzia americana (assembly GCA_944470555.2). NCBI lineage: Eukaryota > Metazoa > Platyhelminthes > Trematoda > Strigeidida > Schistosomatidae > Heterobilharzia > Heterobilharzia americana. The sequence goes on along the minus strand of OX104129.1, from coordinate 51,063,818 downwards.
GGCCTACTTAATATTGTTTCTCTTACAAAATTGTGATCTACCGATATAAAAAGGGCTTTGACGTGGAATGGTGATCATTATTCTATCTTATCAATCAATCAACTCAATGAGCTCAGCAACTCAATTCCTAGAAAAAATCAAAGATGTCAGTGCATACAGGTCAGTAAGTCAGGTCAGGACAACCTTCATCACTTCAGTCAAACAAACATATCAGTCAATCAGAGGAAGACGACCTTCATCAACTCATTCAGATGAAAAGGGAAAAGTAGTCATATAACTGCACACCTCTCTGAGAAAACTGGAGGCAGAAAGTCAAACAATCATGATCACTATATGCCTACACACTCACCAAGCGACCAGTCCAATTACTCTGAGGCAGAGTAACCCATTGTAAATGTCCATGCAAAACCACTTCCTTCACTTCCTTGTGAAGCTCTGACGACAATGTCCATCTTGACACTGAAACATTTGCCAACTAAAACCCTAGCTCAGAGTACAACTCACTGTGTGTGCAGAAGTGACATCCAGTGAGTAAATGCACCAGCCATCTGTCTTGACTCAAGGAGCTAAACTGGCTACTTCTTCTCGTGGTTGTCGATCCAATTGGTCACATGAAGCCAGGTGTGTTGGCCAATGCTCCAGGAATTTAATTTTCCGTGCATGTGAACACCTCTGATTATGGCTAAATAAAGACACAGTGAGAATCTTAACTCGATTCGTTCCAACGATCCATGAGATTAATAAGAATCAGTCATCTTCCATAATTCAAAGTTTCCTCATTAACCTAGCGATGGCTATTAGATACCGAATAATTCAAACAATAGAAGCTTTAACCAGTTGGCTTAAACAACCTGAATTATGTATACATAGAAAACAGATGTCTTAACTATTACTGCCTTGGCCAGATTTAAAATCAACAAATTCTTAGGCACTCTATGACATCAGTTATTTGGAAGGTAACCGCTGGTGCACACTCCTCCACACATTTCTTGTAATCTTAAGCTTATCAAATTCCTTGCAGTTAGAGAAAGGAATAGAATAAGTCCACTGCAGTTTGTAAATCAAAAGTTTGTTTACATTTGTCAAAGAAACTGGTAATGCTGTAGAGTAGATACGCTTTTGAAACGAGTAATCTTAATCATTGTAAATGAACAGTAGTTATTAGTTGAGAATCGTTTTTGAATATGGATGTAAGGGATATTACCGACTATAGATAGTTTCCTTGGTTATATAAAAATTGTGAAGTACGATAAAACATTTAACCTCGCCTGGTTACCTAGTTCACTAGTTACTAGTCGGTCCTAAGCCAGGATAAAGGAGGGTTGGGCATAGGGCTCGCAACCATACCCCGGAAAACAAATCAAATCGCTAAAGAAACTTCAAAACACAAACAAAATATAGAAAATAAAAACAAAATTATTCCTCGTTAGAATCAGAGAGACGAAATGACGCCAGTTGGTGAAAGCCTTCGGGAAGCCAGTTGGCCAATGTGTCATCTCTCAATGAAAGCAAAAGTAAACATGGAAACGTGGAATGTCCGCACCATGTGTGAACCTAGCAAGGCTGACCAGATTTCAAAAGAGAAGAGAAGGTATAACAAAGAAGTGCTAGGAATCTGTGAAAGCAGATGGAATGGAAGTGGACTCTCCAAACTGTCAACTGGAGAGTCAATAATCTACTCCGATATTGTCACCCAGACGACAACCACGAGCACACTGAGTTATGGAGTGGCTATCATGATGTCTCCAACAGCATCGAAGGCTCTCATGCAGTGGGAACCAACCTCCTCCAGCATCAGGGTCATGACAGCAAGATTCAACTCAAAAGGAAGGAAATTCACAGTCATACAATGCTACGCTGTGCACCTACAGATAATGCAGAGCAAGAGAAGAAGAAGAAGAAGAAGGAATTCTATAGACAACTGCAATCAGTAATGGACAACAAGCCAATCCAGTTGGCGGCATCAAAATTCCAATGGGTTGGGTGACATGAATGCCAAACTGGGAGCGGATAACACAGGAGAGGAACCAAACCATGGGTCGAGAAGCACTCAATGAAATGAACGAGAATGGAGAATTGTTTGCAGAATTCTGCGCATTCAACGATTTGGTGATTGGAGACAATGTGTACAAACACAAGGATATTCACAAAGCCACATGGATTTCATCAGACACCAGACACACTAAAAGTCAGATCGACTAGATCGATCAGTGTGAAGAAAGTGGAGACAGCCTACTGGGAACAAGGTCAAGAAGAGGAGCAGATGTGGGTACATACCACTCAGTTTCCAGAGCAAGCAACCTACCTTTGAAATCAAGTTGAAAGCCTTCACAGAAGCTGGTGATGAACCACAAATCAAGTTCAACACCCAGAACACAAACTGAACTGAGGGACGAAACTACGAAGGACATCTTCACTTCAGTCAGTCATCAAGACAAAATGGGAGATGTCGAGGAACATCCCTGAAGAAACCTGAGTGGAAGAACACTGGAAGTCTTTGAAAGAGATGTGGAAAGAAACCTGCACAACAGTATTAGGAAGGAAAAAGAAAGAAGATAAGAAATGGATCTCGACGGATACATGGAAGCTGATAGAGCAGGGAGAGGAGGATGGTGAAGCAGGAGATAAACCAGTGCAAGGATGCTCAACGACAAGAGGAACTGAGTACAATGTATAAAACACTGGACAGAGAAGTGAAGAGGAGTGCACGTAAAGACAAAAGACACTTCTACAACATACTGGCAAGTGAAGCAGAACAGGCTGCTGGTAGGACAGACCTGACAACATTGTATCAAATAACCAGGTTACTATCTGGAAGGAGATCAACGCAGACGAAACCAATAGAAGATGATGAAGGAAATCTAGTTACCGCAGAAGAGAAACAAGGGAAACGGTGGGCTGACTACTTCAAAACCTTCTTGGTACAACCACCACCTGCACTTCGTCCAGAAATACCACCTGCAGTGAACATAAATCCTTCAACAAAAGTGGAATTTCTGAGCACCATAAAGCTACTGAAATGAGGAAAAGCAGCAGGATCAGATGGGATCCCGCCAGAAGCACTGAGAACAGACGCAGAGACAGTAGCGGACATGCTCACACCACTATAGCAGAAGGTGTGGAAAGAAGGAAGGAAACGTACCTGCCTATTGATTGGAAGAAGGGTTACCTTGATAAACTCCCGAAGAAGGGAGACCTCGGCGTTTTCAAGAACTGGTGCGGAATCACTCTCCTGTCCACCGTAAGCAAAATATTAAGCCCAATCAATAATAATAACAACAACAACAAACTCCAGTCACCATCAACGGGAGAAACTTAAAGCAAGTAGCCTCCTTCACCTATCTAGGAAGCACTGTTTCAACTACAGACAGCACAGACGAGGATGTCAAAGCCAGCCAGAATCGGAAAAGCAAGACAGGCGTTCATTAGCCTGAAACCAGTGTGGAGATCTTCTGCACTCAGCATGTGCAACAACATCCGGATTTTCCACACCAACGTCAAGTCAGTGCTTCTGTGTGGCTGAGAGACTTGGCGCGTTACGAAGGGGATTTCCAACAAACTACAGACATTCGTCAACAACTGCCTACGCTGGCTCCTTACTGAAGATCAGATGGCCAGAATAGTCAGAATAAGCAACAAGGAGCTCTGGGAACGAACCAACCAAGAACCTATCACCCAACAAATATGCAGTGGAAGGAAGTGGAGATGGATTGGGCATACACTGGGAAGGCCGACTGGGGACATCACGCGTCAGGCCAGGTCTTCGAGTGGAATCCCCATGGGAAGCGACGAGTTGGGTGTCCGAGGTGAGGGTGACATTGAGGAGATAGTGCGAGGAGGAAATGAGAGGTTGTGGGCTGTTGTGGAGCCAGGTTCAAAAGATTTCCGAGGACAGAGTTCACTGGAGACGTGCTACTGAAGCCCTATGTTCCATTAGGAACCCAAGGGACTAATAATAATAATAATACTATAAAACATTTGGTTATTGAGAAAACTGTATACACTGATGGTTTAGAGGTGATGTATGATAACTTTATCCTAAATCGAAGATACAAGTCACCTGACACTAAGATGTGTATCAAACTGGAACGATTCGTTCTTCACAAGCATCAGATTAACACCGATAGAAATCTCATAAGTAATAGGGAAACCCCCTTTACGGATAACTCACCCACATCCATACATATAATACAATAGTTAAAATGTTGTTTGTTTGTTGTTTTATGAATTCACTGACAAAGTTCTATACTGACGATGTGAAATTTTTGGAGCCAAATCAAAATTTATTTTTAAGCGTATCGTGGGTCATGACAGTGGTGGACTCTCATGAAGGTTTCTTAAACCTTCTTCGATCATATTGTGCTCCAGGAACCAAAATATTGTCATGACAAATTTCTCACACGTGCCAAAGAGCTGCCTTTGCTGTTACTAATTTTCTGATTTTCGACGGAATATTGCCAACAATACAAATTTTAGTACTGACTTTGAATAGGTTGTATCATGTGGAGTTCAGTTATTTTGAGGGTCATGCGAGAATAGTATGATTATATAACCACATAAAAGCCGAAACTAAGCTAGAAAAGATAGCTGATGAAATGTGTTGTCCTTCATTCCCAGTTAACTAACCAAACACAAGGCATAAACTAAAAATTTATACTACTGGTTTTACAACACAACAATTTTTCACAGTGTAATTTACTTCTGCTGGAAAATAGTTTATATTCCCAGAAATCGATATTTCACGTCATGAGTGTTTTCAAGCTGAAAATCTCAATTTGTGCTGGTTTACAGTCACAGTGTTTTCATCCTAAGTTCACGACTAAAGATAATACTGTTTCAACATAATAGGAAGGTGACGGTCCCCAATGCCTTAGTTATTGAATCTGAAAGACGTCAAACTTCTGTTCAATAGAATATATACATGCTCACCAAAAATCGAACTCCATTGACGAAATACGCAGTCAATTATGCATAAAGTTGTGACGAAGATATATCAAATTTAGTATGACCTTCAGATAATAGATAATCAATGAAGACAAGTATGTAAGCAACCAATGAAATTTCTGTTAGTGTTTGTAGGCTTTTAAAGTTCATTTGCCGAAGTGTTTCATCAAACGTACAATAATGATCTATGACGAATCTATATTAGCTGATTTCTTAACATTGTAAAAAAGGAATAATAACTGAGTTGACAATATAACTTTCTAACATACCATACTATCTATATTGGCCTAATAACCAAATTAATTTCGATACTAGTGTGATAAGCTTAACTAGTATTGAAAAAGCTATGCCCACAATTTCCCCATTGTGACAAGACTGTAATGCAACATTAAGTTTTTGCGTAAGGAAAGGGAAATTTGGCCAAAACGAGAGGATTACAACCCATAACGGCTATTTTGAAGCATATTATTATTATTATTATTATTATTATTATTATTATTATTATTATTATTATTATTTGCCCTTTGGGTTCATAGCGGAACACAGGGCTTCAGTAGCACGTCGCCATTTCACTCTGTTCTCCGCAGTCCCTTCAACCTGGCTCCACGACTACCCAGAAGCCTCTATTTATATAGTAGTAACAATAATAGTAATTACTCCTGAATATACAGGCACACACAATTTTTACAGGTATGAATCAGTTTATATACAAATTACATTCATCTTCATGGAAGGTAATCTGAATCCCTACCCGTTGCCACTATAAGATATAAGTGCTGCATGTTAATATAATGGAACATCCAAACAGAATAAGTGTGCAGAAAATTTACAAGTTGGACAAGTGGAAGTGTCGCCTTCACATTAACAAAAAAACCAGGTTTGTATCTAGACACTACAGGTATTACCTGGAGAAAAATAAAGCTTGAAGCTTATACCTCCATTGCAACAGTTTGTACTTCATCCTTGAGATAATGGTGAAAAGTTTATGAAGGAATGTATGCATGAATTGTTTACGTATTGTACTTCATTGATGATTCCAGGACTGTATAATTCATTCATCTTAATACCATTTCACAACAAAGATTCATAATCTTGATGAATATTATGACTGAAAGCCAAATATCTTCACTTTTCTTCCTCACACGACCTCCTCCATGTCACCCTCACCTCGGACGCCAAACTCCTCGCTTCCCATTTGACTTCCACTCGCGAGCCTGGCCTGGTATGGTGCATGATGTCCCCAGTCGGTCTTCTCAGTGTATATCCAATCCAATCCATCTCCACTTCCCTCTACATATTTGTTGGGCAATGGGTTCTTGCTTCGTTGCCAGGCCAGAGTTCCTTGTTACTCATTCCTTCTGACTATCTGAGCTTCAGTACCGACTGAGCGTAGGTGGCAGCTGCTGACGTATTTCTGCAGCTTGTTGAAAATGCCTTCCGTAACGCGCCAAGTCTCTCAACCATCACATAGAAGCACCGACTTGACTGACTTAGTGTCGAAAATCCAGATCTTGTTCACGCTTTGTGCTTAGTGCAGTAGAACACCACGCTGATTTCAGGTTAATGAAGGCCTGTCTTGCTGTCTTTCTGATCCTGGCTTTGACATCCTCATCTGTGCCGTCGCCTGTGGTTGAGACGAGCTGTCTAGACAGGTAGGCGAAGTAGACAACTACCTTTCGCTTTCTCCCGTTGATAGTGATTGGTGTTTGTTGTTGTTGTTGGTTGGTTGGATATCTTCATCACCTGTGTCTTCTCTACGTTCACCTGAAGGAAGACCCGTCTTCGCTACCCTGCCTCTTCTGTCAACTTGTTGGTTTTCGCCTATAGATTTTCGACTCTCTGCTATAAGATATCAGACGTAAATCACCGGCGATATCCAAATCTTCCAGAGTCTTATCACCAGTCAAACAGCGTATTCACGTCTCGCTTCTCACAGCTGGTTGCATGATCCAGTCCATTCGAGTCGACCACATTCAGGAAGATCATCGATGATATTCGGCAACCTTGTCTTACTTCTGTCTTCACTTCACTTCAATTCGAAGGCATCACTGAGCTTTCTACTGTGAATCACTTGGCATGTAGTATCACCATATAGCATATAGTTGTTGAATGAGGTTGATAAAGGTTTGTAGCACTAAAACCATAGTGTTGAAGCAGTTTCCAAAATACTTCTCGAATGCCTTTTCAAAGTCGATGAAGTTGAGGTATAGAGTTGACTGCCAATCTATGCTCTGTTCTATGATGATGCGTAGCGTTGCAATTTGGCCCTCACATGATTTATTGTTCGTGAAGCCAACCAGCATGTTCTGGTCGTAATTTTGAATCCAGAACATTTTAGAACATTTAGTCTCTCGCGGATGATGCAGCTTGATATTTTGCGTGGGGTGGACAGAAGTGGAGCATGATTCCTCATCAGTTCTTGCAAAGAGTTCCAGTCGGCTGGTACCCTTCCTTTCTTCCAAACCTTCTGCAATAGTAGTGTGAGCATGTCCACTATTGTCTCTGCGTCTGTTTTCAGGGCTTCTGGAGGAATTCCATCTGGTCCTACTGCTTTCCTGGCTTTCAGTAACTTTATGGAGTTCAGGACTTTACTTTGGCTTTTGTCGGAGGGCCTATGTTCACCGATAGTTCTGTGGTGGGGCTGCTGGCGGTATTTCTGAAAGCATTGCAGGTAGGGGTGGCCGATTCAAGAGTATTCTGAAGTGGTCAGCCCATTGTTTCCTTTGTTTATCCTCTTTGGTGTCTAGTATTGTCAGGTCTCTCCTGCAGCCTGTTCTGCTTCACTTGCAAGTGTATCGTAAAAGTGTCTTTTGTCTCTGTGTGCACTCTTCTTCACTTCCTTGTCCAGTGTAGTGTTTTATACGTTGTACTCAGTTCCTCTTTACGTTGTTCATCCCTGCACTACACTGCACTGCACTGCACTGGTTCATCTTCTTCACCATCACCATCTTCTCTTTCATCAGTTTCCATGTAGGGAACCGTGGAGATCCACTCCTTGTCCTGTCTTGTTTCTTCTTCCGTACTAACACGCTTATGCAGGTTTCCTTTCAAGGAGTTCCAGTGTTCTTCCACTCAGGTTTCCTGGGAGATGTTGATCAATGTCTCCCATTTTGTCCTGATGACTGACTGAAGTGAAGATGTCCTTCGTAGTTTCGTCCCTCAGTTCAGTTCCTCTCCTGTGTGTTGAACTTGATTTGAACAGCAGAACAGATCAGTAATCGAAACTAAGAGACTTTCCTTAGAAGCGAATAACTTTAAACGCTTGTTTCTTTTTTTGTCCATTCTAATTAGTATTCAAATAAATGAAGGCTAGATCACTGCACTTCTTTTTTGTTAGACTAGGGTGAGTGCTATAAACAAAATGCATCCTTAGATTACCTCTATTCCTACACCTTTCAGCTCAGCTGCTCCTTATGGGGTGATTTTGCTAGCTATAAGATGGTGTTTCTTTGTATATTTGCCTCCAAATTTTATCACGTTTAACTGTTCACGGATAACCACGGATACACTTTTACCTGATTTCTACAATGTCCGATGAATCCCAGTCAGAGAGACTGAACAGAACTGTTTCACAAAATGAGCCACAAAGTCTAATCAACCAGTTTACAGTCGGTGGGGATTGATTAGTTTCAAGGCATTTTTCATCGAGGACTGAAATCAACTAGAGAACCATTCATTGAGATTCTGGGAGTATGAGACATCTGTTTGGGACTTCTTAACAGTGCGCGCCTATAAGCCCTAGACTTGATCCATAAGTGAATCGTGGTTGCGCACTGGTGGATGGTTCAAAACTGCGACTAAACACCTAAGAAAACTATAGATTATCAAGCACAGTATTTGCAGAAAACTAAGACACGGGATATCGAACAGCAGGAATGCTCAAGTTCAGTTGATACCAAGTCCAAAATGCAAACACTGAGTTACGAAATTCAAAATAGCGGTAAGGATTACAAAAATTGTCATGATAGAATAAGCCTAGTAGTTATTGCGGAATGAGTGTAAAAGTTAGTTCAAAATATATAACTCATAATGGGATACTTCTATGTAAAGCATTTTGCCTTTTCGTTCCTAAGAATGATTAGGATACATCATTTTAGAGATAAGGGGCCAACGTTTCAGACGACTAAGGTGAAAAATCGTCTTGAGAAATATTCATGGCATCATTCAGGGATGATGACTGTCTTAATGATGTTGCTTGAACTTGCTTCCTCTGAACATCAAGGCGACATATCAAGCTATAACAGATATTATAGTAATGAAGTACCTGACTCCAATAATGTGTTCACAAGCCCAAGTATCTTTTCATGTATTCATAGATCTCTCAACGTTGCGGATCCATCAGTGTCAGGCAACATAAAAACAGAATAGGCAGGTGAAGATAATGGAAATCTTACTCACAAAGTTACCTAATTCAAATTTCACAGAAAGTGAAGTACCATTCTAAAACAGTACAAATAAAAAATCATGCATTAACAAAGGTAACATCACATAAAGAAATTCGCCTCGAAAAAATGTTTGTATTCGAAAACAAAATAAAGGAAAGCAAAAAAATTGTTTATAAATGACAAGTGTGGAACTATGTGTAGAATGTCATTATTACGTAGCGAACAGATTGGAATATCATGAAGATGGTGCTAATTGTAGAGACTGCACAGATATTCTTTTACGAATCCTTAAATTAAAAATTATATTCCCTCATGTCATTTTCTATACTTTTTACACTTCCTTAACATATGTACTACTCACTTTACTACGATAAGCAAGATATTATATTTCTTGGGATTTCGCATGCATGTAAATATACGATGACTCGTTTCTACTGTTTTCTTGCTGTTTCCGCTTCTGCCTGACACCCATACTAATGGATTGTACCTGAAAACTTTTATAGGAAGCTTATCTCTTATTTCCTAAAGCATTAATAATTTACTCTATGGCAGTACCTCTCACGTGTCGTCGTTATCACACTATTCGATCATTCAAATCATGTTACACAGGCTGAATTTGTAATAAATTGCACCCAATAACACTCTGTACAAGTTACTGTATTTTGAATATATTTACAGTAATTATTGACTTTCTGACTAAATTCCTATTTTATGAATTTTTTTGTTGCCTTTTTGTTACTGTTAGACTGATGTATAACCGTATTTACTATATTACAAGTAGGAACAAAATTATTGTAAGGAAAATAAATAATCCATGGAAAACGATTGAACCAAATAATACTTCACATATTAGATTTGTTTATTTGATAATTTATTCCATAATCATATCAATGTAGTTACACTACTTTCGATAACTGGTATTCTTTGTTTTAATTGGTTGTAAAGTTTTTCATATCTCTGGTATTGATATTGCATCATTCCTATTACAAGTGTTAAGTGTAGATCTCATGAACAAAACTTCAGTAACCAATATCTCTCTCCACCTAATTATATTAGACTTAAGTACAGTGGTTTTATCCCACCCTATTATGTGCATGCATTGAAATAGCGGAGTATTTTTCTAGATTATTGATCTTATTCGTGTCTGTCATTCTGTATTTAGCTAAATTCCTATCTTTCGCTAATCTAACTAAACCCGATCAGCTAGTTTGACTTATATACTTGACCTGACAGTCATTACATGGAATTCGGTAGATTAGATTATTTTGCTTAATTGGATCTATCGGATCCTTAAGTCGCCAAAGCTTATCTCTGAATGAGATTGCAGGTTTAAATGCCACCCTAATTTCAGACTTGTTGAGAATCTTATGTAAAGTTTCTGACGTTCTTTCCTTATATGGTAACACAATAGAGGCTCTAAACTTATTTCTACCCGTGTTGAATGGATACCACTCGTTTTGAGTGCGAAATAAATCAACAAATAAGTGGTAGTCTCTTATAGGAAATATATGCGTCTGCAGTACAATGCAATTTACGCCAGTAGTAAAAATAATTCAAAGTTAGTTCACGATAACTTACAACACCTTTAGCGAAGAAAACAATAATGGAAACAGTTTAGTTGGTAATGAAAATAATAACAGGCGGAAAATGTTTTAAATGTGCATTTCGTGAAGCCGGTGTTAACAAACACACTTGTATATTATGATAATGCATAGTGTGCTAGTAGGACAGTTAACCAAAAAAAATAACATGATGTACGAAAATGTATTTACGGTAAGAACCAGTAGTCAAAACGAGTATAAATGATAAAGTGGATTGGGCGAATATTAGTATTTGTATGTACAGTTTAGGTCAATGAGTTTTTCCACTAGACCCAGTGGTTTTTCCAGAACCAGGTTGTACTTGCAATACTCATCTAGGTAACTGGCAGTGGAATCCAGAATGCGCGTTTTGTCCTACTTGGGACTTGTCAAATAGATTGATCTGCACCCAAGTTAGTGACGTTTTTCCCACTGGGACTCGAACCAAGTATCCACTGCTTTGAACAACAAAGCGTTATTCACTAACCTAACGGGGCACCACAGCCGCTGCCTGTGCAACGGACATCATTTCCTGTAGTTTGATACTTACAATTTTCCGTTGCTTTGTGAAGTCAAATTAATCGACCACTCTTAACAGATGGGCTCATGCACGGATAACTGGATCCTGCCGGATAACCATGATGTTGTATCCATCTTGATGATTCACAGTGGGATCCAGGAATCCAGGTGTCCTATCAATGGATGTTTCGCCAGTTCAGGTGCATTGATTTTTCCTTTTGATAAGATAAAATCAAGGATTTCAATTTCCCTCCTTGCTCTCCTTAGCAAAATGCCAGTTTTATTTGATCTATGTGTTAAGTAATCTATTCCTCCTGCTTAGGACTTTACATAGGACGTCATAAGGTGGTTGAAGTGGTTAACAAACAGCTTCATGTCTGACATATGAATACTTACAACAAGGAAATTAATTGGCTATAAAACTCAACATTTCTGCTTTTTGTGGGTACACGCTTCAGGTAATTCATGCACCACTTGACCCACTGTTAACAGTTACTTGTATCTCGTGGGACTTCAGTTGGTCAGTCAAAGTGTTATCCTAATGAACGCGCTTCAGTTCCGTACAATGGCCCCAATGCAAAGTAGACAATACCTTTTTTTATTGCAGCCTGTAAACTTAAAAAGAAGAGAGGTAACTTCAGTGGGGACTGTCTGAGCACTTTTTACAAATCTTTCAATTGAAAGTAATGTTTCTTCATGCCATTTTCTACATTTTGTTCGTTTTCCTCAACTTGTGTAAAAACGAGTGTTTGTTTACATATACTACACAATTTCCTACGAACACAGCTTTGTATTTCGTGTCATCACTTGTGTGAAAATACATGGTGACTCATATAACGACCAGTTGTTGAATAGTTTTCGTCTAGTCTGTAGATAGGTACGTTGTTGCATGGGGAAGCGCAGAGCAGTGTGTTTGGTGGTGGCCACGAGAATCTGGAAAGAAAAAAAGGAGGGAAAGAAAGGTGAGCTGACGACTCAGCAAGTACACAGGATGTACTTACATTTAATAATAAAAGATAACTGACAAACAGTAGAGCTGGACAACGAAGAGGTGACGCGAAACTCTAAGGTGAATGAGTAAGAGTTTGAATGCGCTACACTCGCTCTTGCTGTGTTTCGCTTTCCGTTGCCTTTACTTACAACCAGCTGTCGTGGATTGTTCTTGAAAATGTTTTCAGGGACCTCATCTTCTATTTCCAAATGTACAAACAATCTACTTAATGGCCGTACTTTCCAAGATTCGTCATCACCAAATCATCCAACATTTCACTTTAAGTGACGGAGACTAAACTTGCATCACACAACCCAGTAACAGTGTTTTCCCATAACCCTATCTTCGAATATATTTTACTGTATCTGCTCACCTTCTGATTAAACGTCTATCTTTGTGCACTGTTTGTTGCCTTGCCTTTCACTTTGGTAGTTAATTACAGCTGGTGCTAACTTTCCTAGGGTCCACTGCACCTTTCCACCTACTCGACGTCACCTTCGATAGATATAAGGAATAATATCGGTTGCATGTGGACCCTGTTCATCATTTCGCTTGCCTTAGAGTGATATGCTGTTGTTTATATTATCTGAAACCTAAGTTTTTGGTCAATTTCTAGTGCACCTTCCTGTGACCAAAATATAACTAGGGCTAAAATAAATAGTTTAAATTAAATTAACTAAATAAACCTCTAGCTTTCCTCCGGATGCTTAGAGTGCTTTTAAGTTTCGTTTTAACGAGCATGCATCCGAGCAGGCTTGGTCGCCATTTTGCGCTCCATTGTGCTGGTTACCACACATGTACTCCGCGTTCCTGGTTCGGCCTAACAAGCTAGATAAGTTGATTAAACTTTTCCCTCATTCATTATTATTACATTTACTTTGATTAAATACATAGCTCCTTCAAATACATTGCGTATCAGTTCTTTTGATTTGTGTTTTGTTATCGGTACTTACACGTTAGGTAAAGTACTGGTTAAGCAGGTACTAGAGCATATCAAGTTAAGTAGGGTTGGTCAATCGTTACGGAATTGTAACACGCATCCCTACAAATTGGTGAGCCCAAGTATCACTTCTTACTTTGTCTAGTACCTTTGTTCTCTAGCGTTGATTTGTCTGGCCTATTTTTGTTTTTGGCACGGTCTAGAGTTTTTTTTATCGCACTCCTCATTGGTTATTTTTGCATTGCAGTTTTTAGTATTATTGTCATCATCGTGCCTCTTTAATTCACTTATCAATGGCGGATAACAACTCGACCGCGTAGATGGCCGTAACCCTTCAGCTTCCCACCTTCTGGGCCCACAGACTATCTGCATGGTCCTCCCATGTGGAAGCTCACTTTGCCTTGAGACACATTCAATCACAAGAAACTAAGTCCGACTTAGTCATCGTCAGCTTACCGGACTTGCTAGATGACCCAGCACCGATAACGATAACGATTTCTGAAACGTCCCCTTGGTGGTGACAGCACCCAGAAAGAGGACCTCATGGCCAAACCCAGGCACTGAGAGCCTACCTAAAGTCAGGAGGAGAGCATAACATAAGTAGAGGCTCTCCCGGGAAGTGGATGCTGCTGACACAAATACAGCTGTACGAACTATATGCAACATCATGGCGTGGGGAGACAGGGGGTTTGCTTCAGTCCGACGTCGCCAAGACGCTAGAGGCGAGAAAATCTAAAAAGCCAAGAGGCGGCGTCGTCAAAGGTCTGAACGCAGAAAGCCTCTCTGGAGAGATAGCCGAAATGTTATGTGACGGTTTTGACACACACTCAACAATCCATCATGAGGGCATGCGCACTCACTATGGGAACAGCTCCCGACGTTATATGACGCGGCAGAATTTCGCGAGGTGCAGGTAGCTCGTGCTGCTGTTCTCGATAAGCTATCAAAGCTAAGTGCCGGAAAACACCCAAAATGTGACAACATTCCCCCATCTGTGTTGAAACTATGTGCAGGCACCCTAAGTCAATCAATTCAGAACCTTTTCCAACACCCCTTGGACGAAAGAAAACTCCCATGGGAGTGGAAATGAGCTGTCTCCCCTCCTACCTTTCATGGAGGAGACACGCAGAACCCGGACTGTTACAGGCCCATAGCACTTTTACCAGTAATATCGAAAGCTATGGAAAGTGTGAAAAACGACCGCATCAGGGAATATGTGGACACAAAGCAGGCACTCGATGATGCTCAAAATGATTTCCGAAGAGGTAGGCCCTGTCCCTCCAACCCCTTGATGGCCCACGACCAATGAACAGCATCCCAGAACCTCAAGGTCCCGGTCCGTAAGATTTTTCTGCATTTCGCCAGAGCCTTTGACATTGTTTCGCGCACCATCCTAATGCATAAAACAGCTGGGTTGGGTGTTTGCTGTCAGATGCTGTCACAGCTGAATAACTTCTCAGGCGGCTGGCAGTTCTGCTTGAAAGTCGACAGGGTTTGCTGGACTTGGGGAACATTGCTGTCCGGTAACTCCCAAAAAGCACTGCTGGATCCGTTGTTGTTTCTACTGTTCTTGGATGACCTTCTGCTGCTTACCAGCCCCCCTGATTCTCCTCCACGCTGACGACGTCGAGTTACGGAGGGCGGTAGCATGCGAGACGGAATCGGATGCACTACAGAACGACCTCAAGACAATCGGGGAGTGGGCAACGAATAATGAATTGGCATTTCACCTGAATGAATACCGGCTCTGAACCGTAGAAAGTATCCTCCTCTATCTGTGATTCACATCTTTCTGATAACTCAGCAGAACAAACCTGGGCTTAATGGTGACTGGGAAATTGGACATTACATCCTGTTGCCCAGGAGATGCACCGAAAGCATACGCTATACTACACTTTGCGCGTAGACAACTAGATGCCCCTACCCCAGAGCTCTTTTACAAACTCTGCAAGACCTACACACGACCCCGCCTGGTGGCTCATAACGTCTTCGCTCAGCCACAACTGAAAAGAGGCACGAACCTACTGAAGGAAGTTCTCAGGCAAGACACAAAAGGGGTTGTCGGGGTGCACATAAAACCCTATGAGGATAGAATAAGAGACCTAGGCCTATACCCTCCTAGTTACCTAAGGTTATGAGATTTGATAATGGCTTACAAAATACTGAACAACCCAAGTCACCCAAACAGAGGAGTACTACCGTATGGCCACTATGGTGAACCTCGTGGAAACCTAGGAAAGTTGCCCACCAAAGGTCAGAAACACGTGGGCGTTGACACTTTTCTTTCCTTCGAGTCTGTGGACACCAGAATGCATTACCAGTAGAAGCAATCTCCGCCCACCTGTTGAAAGCTGCGGAAAAAGGCCGTATGGTTATTCAGAAACCCATGGTTTACATACATGTAGTTGGAATATGAACCAAACAGAGGAAATCAACTGCAGTCACGCCATCCAAATTGTGTTACCTCTTCATACTCCAATCATTTAAACCCTTTTCATCCCCTTCAAATGCTGTGAATTAGACTCACCTACTCTCGTCTTACTTGGGTGTAAGTAGATTATTCCAACAGTTCATGTTTCTTTGTTTTTACTCACATTTCTCTTCCTAGGTTATCTCTTCACTATCCCTGACTCTCTCTAACGGCCAGCCCGAGCTACTGCCTGGCAACCCGACATCTGAAGAACCTAACTGCACCACAGTCCCAGGCAAACTAACTAACACTTAACCTTCTGTTGTGTATACAATGGCTATAGAACACGAGTGGCTGGATCTACTGCACTGGAATCCACCAAAGACCTGGGACTGTCTTGCAAGACCAAGGAGCGAGCACGAAGAAATAAACCGTTCTGCACAAGCTCGTTGAACAGATATTGGATATTGGAGATTTAAAGTTTATGTACGGCACAATCTGTTGACGAAGGTCGTGCGGTTATTCAAACATTCGCCTTAATATGGTTGTGAAACGTGCGGTTTGTTTTCTGAGGGGATTATTATATGAATCTTATGGGTTCTGGTTTTTATCGCCTGTGCTTCTGCTTGTTGAAATCATATGTGGCTACTTCATTATTAGTAATGTTCCGTGTAAGTAGTTTTCGACATTTTTTTTCTATTAAGATATTGACTTTAGATACTGAAATAGACTGGGTCGCCTATATGCAACAGGTGGCCGGATTTTTGAATGGAACATTAGACTATGATAAGTTGGAGGGCCAAACAGGACCTTGTGTGTATGTATAAATGAATAACGTTTCAGTTTTTAGGTACCCGGCTGGATATATATACGTATACAGCTTCTTGCACTGGCTTACAAATGGAGGGTCACTTATTAAAACTGCCCAGTTTGTATTCCTTGGATTGTATATAGCAACGTTGTTACTGGTCTTCAACATATACAGACTTTCTTTTCAGGTACTAATTCGTTTGTGATCACTTATGGCAGGTTCCCCCTTATGCTCTTTTTTTTATGTGCCTCGTATCATACCGCGTACATTCGATATACCTGCTAAGGCTTTTCAATGATCCAGTTGCTATGTTCTTCATGTTCGCCTCTGTCACTGCCTTGTTATACAACCGGTTCACAATCGGCAGCATATTATTCAGGTTAGTCAGGTCCTATTAAATACTTTGATTGATAAGTCGCATTAAAAATTAGTCTCCAGCAAACACCACTTGATTGCTGCGCAAAATTAGCATTTCGTTTTGAAAGCGAGCCATTTTTGCAGGAAAGCTAATTATATTTACATTTTGTGGACCAGTTACTGCTAACCCGAATATTTGAGTTACTAATAATTCTTAACATCCGGCAGTCACCAATTGTTTGTCTTGTATTCCGATGGCCAAATTGTTGATTAAGGTTTTTTTAATCATATTTGATTTCGAAGTTAAGTGCGTTATGGTTCTGTGAATTTCCGTTGACTTTTTCTCGAACTGTAGTTGGTTCTATCTATGTACTTTGCTGTCGGGTTTATTCTTTTTGCCGTGTAGTACATTATTTAAAAGTTGCGACGAACAGTGTGAGCTGATATTTATCACATGTGACGTGACTACCATAAACACTTAGACCTTGATGAAGATCAGACAACAGACATTTGGCTACGTTCCTAGAAAGCCTCACCATTAATGTTTGATGAATCCCAATGTCAGGGAAAATCGAAATAACATGCATATAATGACTCTTCCGTCTGTCAGCTCTAAAGCTTCTTATGCGCTCATCTAAGAATCCTGTGGCACAAACAGGTGGCCATGCTGTTGTTGGTCTCGAAGTGTTAAAGTCCACCCTGATTGATTGGATCCACATTGACAGTCTCCTACGTGCTGTTAGGTTGAAAGATTCGATTAAAGCAAGAAGAAACTGATGAGAAAAATCGTACTGCTTCATTTCTACTTAGTCTGATTGACTTCAGTCTGAATGCAGCTAATGTTGAGTTCAACCGTTAATTGAGTAACCTACCCCCTGAACTCGACAGATATCCTATTACTACTTAGGTACTTAAATGCACAATCCAAACATTTAAACTCAAGCGACCAATGGAGATTTTTCCGTCACAGGCTAGATAATGCAAAACGTCTTTTGGAGCTACGTGCAGATAAAAGCTTATTTCTGGACAGCGGTGACTTCCGGTGCAGCCATGGCTGCTCTGCTGCCCCACACAGATAGACCATATTACTACCAGTCATCGCTGAAGAGGATTAGTGGAAGACTTCCTCTCCTTCTGGGGCACGCCTTTAAACAGCGATTACGCGTTGGTTTAAAGACGCTTATGTTCACCTACATGGACAGGGGAAACTATAGCAACAAGATCATTGCAAGCACAGCTTGGTGATAAAGATACCGAGACTGCTGTTAGCAGGAAACTGGTTAATCATTTATCAGAGAAGAACAGCATCACTCATCGAGGAGAGGTCTACTGCCGTTTTCTGTTGACTGTAAAAGCAGCGTAACTGGTGATTAGATAGTCAGTGGACCTCAACAGCCCCTTGTGAATTAATGGATATATGTAAACGCATTCCTGTAGACTCCGAGGACAATGAGGAGCAAACAAAAACCCAAATTTAGACTGACAAAAAGTCTACACAACCGACGCTATCACTGGTAGATAGTGAAGGCTAAAAAGATGAAAAATGCAGCAGCAATAGGTAACAGTAGTAAAGAAACGAGCAGAAACATCAGTTGTTGGCGAGATTAGCGTAGGAGGATGGGTTTACGATCCACTCGCATGAAAGACAACTAGAAAAATGTACGGAGTGCTTCAAAGAGTTGACCCACAATTACTATTCTTTTCCCTGCTATCTAGTCGGATCCTAACTGGAACACAGGTAGGGCCTCAAATACTTGCAGAAATTGAGATAGCTGTAAGTAAACTGGTACAAAGAAGAGCAGCAGGGTCATATGTGCTGGAACCGGAGGTCAAAGTCGAATCGAAGCGTACACAGCAACTGCGTGCACATTCATGTAGTAAGCAATGAGCCACACCTGTTGTATGAGGGTTAAGGATACTACTACCTGGTTGCCCAAACCTTGGTAGGCGGAGCGGGTTTTGAACCTGTGACCCATTGGTTGGAAGTCATCCTCCTAAACCAATGAATCATAGCTCCGCAGGACTGGAGGTATTTAAACATGGTGGTCAAGCACTATTGGTCAAGTTAACTGAAGTGTTGGCTAGTGTATGGGTGGCATATATGTCTGGTCTCACAGTTCTTAGTCACTGATTGCTTCGGTCTTCAAGAAAAGGGAGAAATCTCCTTGTGGATAACCGTAGGGAAATCAACCGTACAAACAGTGTCTAGGATTTTAGGTTCAATAATTAACAGACGTCCAAGTGGAGTTCGGAAGGAGAAAACCGGTTCGATCCGAAGGTGACGTTTGATTCCGTCGATCGAGTGATCTTATGCTAGTGTGTCCCACTGAAATGGGTCCAGAGTAGGTGCATCACTCTATTGAAAAACCCGCACTCGAACAACTATGGATTTGTTAGAGCCTGTGTTAAGGATATTCACTCTTCCTATTTAATTTTAAAACAGACATACTTATCATCAATATCAACATAGGACCAGCCACTACTACGTAACGGTCCGAGTGGCCACAGCTCATATCAGTACATCAAGTAGAAAGGTAGTGAGGTGAAAGATGAAGATAAGAAAATTCAGTCAAGAGAAATATAAAGTACTAGGAGAAAGAGAGGAAGAATGACAGAATGGTGAGAATCGGTATAGTGTTAAGATGAGGATAATGTGTATATACATCTGCGCCACTGACATCGGTTCTGAGCCATACCACCTAGAGTCTCCAGCCACTGGTTCCTCTCGTCCCGCGACATACTTATGGAGTTCGTTGAATCGTCTTTTGATTTCATAGGGATTAATTCTACCACAGGAAAATCCTTAGTTAACCTACAGTATGCAGATGACAGTTCTATTAAGTGAAGATGCTGGCAAAATGGACAGTTCTAGACACATTGAGTGGCAATTTGAAAATGTTCGGAATACTGTTCCCCCACCCAAATCCAAATTGTTGCTCAGAGACTGGTCTGCATGTGTCTTGTCTAGCGATCGGGAGTATATCGGTTAAGCGCTTTGACTACCTTAATTACATGAGGAATTGAATCAGCACTGATGAGCCAATGACCGTCGAAATCTCTGCGTATTTACAAAAGACCCGCTTGTCTTTCGCCAACACCATTTATTGCGTGGCTATAATATCTGATTGTCTATTATAGACCCATTGTACTGTACTGCAGCTTGATCTACCCTACAATATGGCTGTGAAACAGCCGTTGAAGATGGAGGATATGAGAAGGCTTCAGGTGTTCGACTATCGTTCCCTTCGTACCCTAGGCCGTTCGTCGTAACGTCACCGCATCAATAGTGTAGAAGTCAGTTCATGAGATTGGGAATCTGCATTGTCTCAGGTGAGTGGGACATTTGTTATGCGTGCTTAGCTACTGTTTACCTCGTCATAAGCTGTTAGCTGAAATAGGATTTAAGATGGAAAAGGTTAGACGTGGCCAAGCCAAAAAATGGCATACGTTTCATGAAGTCTCTGACTGCTGATATGAGCTGTGTAAGATGTAGACTTCCCAGTTGTGGTCCACGTGGCAAGAGAAAGTAGTGGTCGGAGACTCCAAGTGATATGTTTCGAAATACATATCAATAAAAAAATGTGTCCACATATTATCTTCATCTTAATCATTACGCTGCATTTGAGTATTGTCTCATTCCTTGTTCTCTTTTGGCGACTTTCTTTCACTCTTGACTGCCTTCCTCAATAATTTCTTTTATCTTGATGCTTCTTCACTTGTTGTGCTAATAAGATGTTGGTTAACTTAAACCTGTGTTTGCAATGACTTCGACTTGATTTCTATCACAGGTAAGGATGGTATGTTTGTGATGGAATCGTGTACCTTTTTTATGGCATCCGTCATCAATTACCATATATCAACTGTGCAACAAAAAATTCTCCCACAATGTATGCTCGGTCACTGATAAGGATTCAGATATATATGGCACAATTAGTGAAGAATTGCCTATCTCTTGGTTCTCTTACCTATATTTCATTGAACTGGATGGTGCATGCAACTTCAAATACATGAATTGACCAGTGCACTGTACCACTTCAACTTGCATTATTGAAATAAGGTTTGATGCACACCAGTCCTAAAGCATCACCTCAGACTTGGTGGGTGCGAAATCTACACAAAAAGTTGTTCAAATCTTGCTACGACAGTCATTAGACTACATTTGATGTAACTTGATGTCTATGATGAAGGTAGATAAGCATCATAACTGTGAATATCTCCAGCTGACATCACTCAATTATGATGTCGCCTATTAATATGAACACTACTGTCAGCCACTGGGTTAGGGAATCCATCATAGCCTAATCTTCCAACTTTCTTTTGGTCTGTGTCTAATTGATCAAAAAGCTTAACTCCCAATTACTGGATAATGAGATCCAGCCTGCTAAAATGAACTCAAGGAAGATATTCTTATCATAACCCTTTATATTATAGGTGTTGCTCATAGCCTAGTATACAAAAGTCGACAAAGCTATTGACAGACAGATGTAAACATCAACGTAGAACCTCGCACACAAGTCCCTTTTCAAGTTGACATACTTCACAGAACCATACAAAGATCAAGTAGGCAGAAAAAAGGTGACATCAAAGTAAAAAAAGTGTAGACGAGGAGAAGGAAACTGAAAATAAAGGTTAGTGGAAGTGTTAAAAATTTAGAAAATGTCAAAGAGTGAATATATTCACTCCGTTTTGACTAATTTTCACCCATGTCATCAAGAGTATCCAACCATTCATTCCTGTTGTCTTGACTACACCAGAAAAACAGTCTTCATCTAACCACACGGATCAGATCAAAAGTCACAGACTCCGTCAACTGATTCCATATTTTCGTTTGGCCACTCTGAGCCTTCTTCCAGCCTAATACTGCTTCGAATTACACTACACTTCAAGGTACGTAGTGACTCTGTGTATGCAACACATTTCCAAGCTACCTCAGTTCAATCATTGAAGGCTCACAACCTCATTTAGTGACTTTCAGCCCCCTCTACCATGCCTAGTACTGTTCGTCTAATCTCGGCGTTGCTCGCACGGTGAGTCCACCATGCGCAAGCAATGGTACGGAACGCATGTTTTCGAAAACCTGTAATTTCTTGATGTTTTACGTTCAGTAGCCAGAGGCGTATAGCAAGATATAATGAACTGGATAACAGTATACTCATCCTTTAACAGGTAATTGGATATCTCACCAGTTTCCGTCAGAGATGGTGTAAGTTAGGTAATGCCAAACGGGGTTTTTATATCCGAGCTGAGATTTCGTCAGCAGCCACTCCCCACGTAAGTGAAGTGGTCAAAGCATCCCACCACCCTACTACCCACCATTAAACTTTAAATAGCTGCAAACTAATCCTAAACCACCATCTTACGTTTAACGGATGCGAAACACATGTTACATACAATCAGATTTCCGCTTAACGCGTACAAAAGACACTACATTTTGTCAACGCCTTCACGGGACAGAACAAAGTCATCTGGATATTCCAAGTCAATCGGGTGTCCTCCAGAGAGTATGTAAATCTCAGTAAAATCGGAGTTACCTCGGGTTAAGTCTATCAGCGCGTTTGTGACGAAGTTGAACAGGAATGGTAACAGCAGGCATTCGCGACGGACACCACTGGTCGTCATCACTCCAGGCAGCAACTCCTCATAAACCCTTACACCGCTGCATGACTTCGGGTAGAAAGCTACAATTAGCGTTACATACTTGCTCGGTATTCTCTCTACAGTCAGACACTCCCACAACACCCCGCGATCGACATATTCGAATGTCACCTTCAGAGTATGAATTATGGTAAGTGTCGGGGACCAGAAGGTATGTTTGCATTCCAGAACCTGCTGAAGAGTAAATATCTGGTCGATGCACCCTCGTCTGTATTTGATACCTTTCTGATTTCCCCGCAGAATTGGAGCCCAGGCATGTACTGCTGGAAGCAGCAATCCTCTAACGATGGCCTGTAACAATGTGGTCTATCGTTGGTTTGACGTCTCCGAACGCCATGTGAGCCCGTTTCTCTCTTTCTGCTTGCATTTAGTGCTGGTTGGAAACTAGTGATTGTCAGAACAAAATTGCAAGAGTTGACCACCGTTGTCGCTTGTGTGATATAAGATGCCTTTCCTATTGGCTTAGCTTTCCTACTTGAACGTTGAAGTCACCTGATATGATGACTATATCTGAATGCTTTGCTTTCTATATCAAAATTAACAGCTCCTGATAGGATTTATCCTTCGCATCATACGAACTGCAGTTAATGAACGCGTAGGCAACGATTACGAATCGGCATCGGCTGATCTCATACCCTTCCCAGTACGTTGTTTTTTCCTTCATTTAAAAACCAATAGGCCCCGACCACTTAAAAAGTAGTCACATACTTGGTAGATTTTAAAATTTACCGTAGTGTTTGCATAAATTTGAGCGGTTTCATTTAAATGTGATATTTATATTTTGGAAATACGATGTAGCCTAACGTATTGTTCACCTCGTATTTATGGTGTGTTTAAACTTTTAGAGTGGGATGCATTATTGAAAGACCATATATGTCGTTCCATAGTATCGGAATAGATTAGTGTTAAAATAAGGAGAAGAATATTTGCAGTTATTAGGGGAGAGCTATTTGCTAGTTGAACTATGCAGTCTAATAGTACTTCCGGACCCCAGCTATTTCGAAGTGCTTTAACGATAATGTAGGTTAAGGATATTTCGTTATCAGTGAAGTTGATTACGTTTCTTTCTTTTGAATTTTTGCCTGTTCTTTGTAATGCTTCTTAGCAGACTAGGGAAAATTATGAAGCAAGTAAGAATGTCGAACTGTTCCGAATTGACCACTTTCTGAATAGGAAGACAGTACCACTATGAATAGTCCATTGAGGAAAAAATATTTCTGTCGTCGAGTCCCGGCTCTTCAGTTCATCTTTGGCATTACTTTCGATCTTTTCAGTAAGCCTCCATATCTAGCAAACGTTGTTTGTTCATAGGGGTTATTTCCTTGACTTCTTCGTAGTTGATTTCTTTGCACTGACATGTTGTAAATTATTGCAACTCGAACGTATGGGCAGTTGTCACGGTTCATGTGTTATGGATATCTGTTTGTCCTTCTACCAACCATTAATCACTTAATTCTATTAACCAGCTGTAACTGGTCACTTCTTTATTGACAACAACATGCATATGGTGGTATGCATCTCTGCTTTCCTAGAAAATATTCCAGTCTCCATGATATTTGGAATTTTTTAGAATTTATTTCAGAGCAATGAAAAGCGTTTATTATTTTGCATAGTTCACCTGATACCCACATCTGCTTAGCTTGTACTTTGAGTAGAAACCAATAAGGAATGCACTACCAACACCTATTGTATATTTTGCACATTGACTAAGCAACTCGTTTTAGTGTCATGATACCGATTACAAATACAACTGTAGAGCTTAATAATGAAGTCACTGATGAGGATCTACTAGACTATGAAGCTCAAATAGTGCCTGACAGTTTATGTGCTGCCCTATAAAGCCAGCTGAAATAGGCTGAAGAAGTTTTTTATCCAAGATTTGTTATTTCAAGAGATGACTTTTTCACTGCCTATGTACTGTTACACCTGTGGAATTTTCTTTTTCATCATGGCTATTATATCACACTTCCTCATTGGTATGTATTCGAAGGAGCATGATCGCATCTTCACTCGGTGCATTATAAGGGCCTGCCGCAGCGCGTAATACAAAGGTGTATATACCTATTGATTCTCATTTATAAAGTGCGTAAGGCTAATCTTAAATACTCTATGATATAATATTTCACTGTCTGGTTCATAAAACTTAACTCTTACTAGTAGACCCAAGTATATCAAAGTCACCGATACTACTTCTATCACAATTTTACCTGTTTTTTATATTATAGCCTTGGTGTTTCGATAAAAATGAACGTGTTACTATTCTTTCCTGGATTTCTAACTGTGTTAGTTTGGCATAAAGGGATTTTAGAAACAATCGGTCATCTTTGTGAGTGCTTCACTGTACAAGTAAGTAGAGACATTTTATCTGATATAATCTGCTATTTCCTGTTATGTTCACATCATGTTTTTACATATTTTTCACAAATTATTTTATAGAATTCATAACATGCTTTTGGCTTTGCATATTGCTGAATAGCGAAATAGTTTATATTGACAACAAATTAAAGTAGTTTGCGAAGTATTGTTTCGTCTCTTTCGTTATGACGTCCGACATTTTGGAATCAGATGCATTACTGAAGTATATTTTGAAGTTTCAATGTATCTTATATGACTGCCATTTGTTAATTTGAGATCAATCATTCTGAATATCTGAGAGTAGAATACATGCAACGTTCATGTTTATTGCCGAGATTGGGTTTTCCAGAGGCTCATTAAGCTTATGTCTTAATAGTCCAGGCAAGGAAATCTCAAACTGTATAATAAGTTTTAACACTCTTTGCCTACTTCAGTCTGACCAGCAAGATAAGAACATAAACTGTCATGCAGTGAGTATAATTCAAATATACTGGACAAATTTGTATATCATTCTGTTACTAACAACTTCATAATTCGTTGATATTTCTCTAAATTTCAGTTAGTAGTTGGTACACCATTTCTGTTTCATAATGCTTGGGCATATGTTAGCCGCGCATTCGATTTCAGTCGTCAGTTTCTATTTTTATGGACAGTTAACTGGAAATTTTTACCAGAAGACACATTTTTGGATAGGCGATTTCATTTAGTCCTGCTGATCATACATTTATGTCTGCTATTTATATTCTTCTGGAAATTTGTACGGTAAGTTCAACTTTTGAATTTTATCGTGTACTTACCATTTTAAAAGCTAGTATTTTTTAAATAGAAATGTTTAAGTACTTAAATGATATTTCTGTGGTGATCATTTGCACATGGCTTTCCCTTTTATCAAGCAAAATAAAACTCACACATACTTTATATCCTATCTTGCTGAATAAACTCTGAGTCGTTGTTACAGATTTAGAAGCTTAAATTTATACTCCATATTCCTGCATGGACTTAAGTGTTATTGTAACAAAAAGTATCGACGAATGAAACAACAGAGAGAGATATTATTCAAACGACATTGCAAAATAAAACGAAAAAGGTCACTACAAACAGGACAATAATAATAACAATAATGAGTCAGTGAAATTACATTACTAAAGTCGGTTTGGGTCTGGGGGCCCCAGCTATCAAACCTGCATTTCCCCATTTGGTTCAAACTAGTAATGAACAATGTTATAAGTTAATATCACTTTTCTATAGCACCATCTTAATGCTTTTACGCCATGCTTTAAAAAAGAAACATACTACTCAACCGTTCGCTCTGTCCTGTTGTATAGCTGTGGAACATAACACTTGAAGGTGGAAGACATTAGAAAGCTATAACGTCAATGATCATAGATGTCTTTGTAACATCACTTGCGTGTAGTGGGGCTGCCGTATTCGCAGTTTTTTAGTTAGCTTCTGAGTATTTGACAGGAAAGGCAATAGATGAGCTTGTGAAACTGCATCGACTGATAGAGTTTGGATGTGTTGCGCACTCCAAGCCTGTCTACTTCGACACCTGGTGTTAACCGAAGCAGGATAAAGTCAGTCTAAAGTTAGGTGATTAAATCAAGTTGTGGCACCAATCTGTGAAGTCTTCAATGGTTAATCTGAGCTTTGTAAGGAAGTGCCATCGCTGAAAATCAGTTATAATGGCACAGATGCATTCAGTTTTTGACATCTTCGAAAGTTTGTTCATTTCCACTAACCTTTGATGTTTAAATTCCCCTATATAATTTTGCCTACTTTAAAGTCTACTTTTCCTTTGCATGCTTCTTTAAAGTGTGTCAGCTTGAACAGATGCACTTTTGTGCGAGTTTTTGTCTGTCTGCAGGGAAGCGTAGACTGCCCTTTATGTAGTTCACGAGATGATAGGAATCAGTGGTTTGGGATTTTAGGTGACATGGACTAAAGTAGGTCATTATGGAGAAGACGTATTTCCTCTCTATCTTCGGGAGTCTGAGGATTTTAACTAATCTTCATTTATTCCCTCTTCTCTGACTGGTCTCAGTCGCTGGTTGTCCCTGTCTTCAAGAAAAGAAAAATTTTTGCGCAATAATCTTGTAGGAATAGGAGTCGGCCTAGGTTCTTTAGTAATCAGCTTTACTCAAAGAGTAAGGCTCGTGAAAAGCTAATCCAAAACAACCTGGCAGGTTTCAGACCTGATCATGGCTTTATTGACTTAATCGTAACTCTATTCCAGGTCTTCGAATGCAAACACCTACCAGCCTCCGACACTAGTTGTATTTCTTGGTCTGAAGGCGCCATTTGACTCCGTCTGTCGAGAGGTATTATGACTGTCTCAGTGGGAAAGACTACTGTGCAAACACATCTTGTTGAAAGCTGTGTATCCGAACACCCGTGAGCATGTTGGGTCCTGCTATAAGGTGTCAGGTGAGTTACATGCGTTAATTACTACTCATCAAAGATATCCGCTCTACATTTTTATATAATTTTGTCATGAATACTCTTATGGAGGTCTCCGTCTATCCGTTTGGCATTATGAAGAATAACTTTGTCACAGAAAACTTCTTAGTAGACTTAGAGTACATAGATGACATATTCCTCTTGGGTGAAGATACAGATTTGTGTGGACACCTTGAGTGGTAATTTGAGAATATTCGGAATGCATTTCTCACCACCCAGATGCAGACTTTTACTTAAGGGCTGGTATATGTTGGTGCCTCTCCTAACAATAGGGAATGAGGAAGTTGGTCACTTCACTTACCTGGGGAGCTAGATCAATTCTGGTGGGTGATTGACAATCGGAATCTCAGAACAGATACAAAAGGCTGACTTGACATTTGCTACCTTGCACCAGCGATGGTGCTGACAAGATATCCGACTGTCTATGAAGCGTCAAGTGTGCTGCTCCGTAGTTTGCTTTGTTTTAATATATTAATGGCTAATTACATTCAGAGGTTTCAGGCTTTTGACCGTAATTACTCTCGTAGCAATATCTGCATCTTCTAAAACAAATATGCGAGTGACTCAGTGATTAGGTGTTTAGTCGTAGGTAAAAGAAGTAAGTTAGTTGATGAGGTTGAGAACCCTCATCGGCTCAGGTACCTTAAACATATGTAATCCTAGTCATAACTTATTCTGATATGTAATCCTAGCTGGAATTGGAAGAAAACGAAGGATAGCCAGACTAAAATATTGCACCACTCTATGAGATCTTCAACTGTTAGTTACAGCCGTCATGAAATTTCGGTCTACAGGTTAGAGTCTCCATGAAAGTGAAATCATTAGCTAGAAAAATAATTTTATATGACCCGATATCGATATCAGTAGTCCAGATACATTCATGCCTTACTTCAGTCTTAACCATCATAAGGTACTTCATCATTTGCTTCATTCCCTCTTTTTATGACTTTCTCTTATACTATTTTCATCCTCTTGTTGCTCTGTATCTTGATATACTGATGTGAGATTTGTCAGTCTGATCCGTTACACACTAATGCCACTTTCCATGTTCATATTGATCTGCTGACTTCTCACATACTTCGTCTACTTTAATACCATTATTTTTCGATCCATTTCCTCTTTCTGTGTTGCTATGATGTGTAGTAAGTTGAACTGATTCAGTTCTGGGCGAGGTTTCTCCTTGATTTTGCTCTATCTTCCATGTGTATAATTTAGCCAGTACCATAAATTAGAGTAGGCAGTATATTCCATACCTATCTTCTGTCAGGAAAGTCATTTCTTACTGAATAATTGGTGAACACAAAAGATTCAGTTTGTATTTCGAATTGCTGTTATAAGAGATGGATTTGTTGATCCCACATAAAGTTCCTTATTTTTTTGTGTATTTAGAGGATCTGAGTATTCACGACAGGATTCTATGACGCTATAGAGAGCATTCTCCGGGGGTTGACGTATTGCATCTGTTCCTTTTGGTAGTTAAAAAAACGGCGTCACTGAAAGTACTGATCACATAAAGTAAAGTGTATTTTAGTGTGATGCTTCATCATACTCGGAAGCTTTTCCTCAAAGAATAGCTTCATCGTGCAGTTTTTCGAATAATGATGATAGATGCTTTTCTTAGAACCTCAGAAAGGAAACCGTCCAGCCGGTACTGTAACAGTTAAATCTCATCATCGGTCGATCTACCAAGTTAAAGAAAATATAAATATGAACAACGCAAACTGACAATAATTTATCTCTATATATTCATTCTTTCCACCTTATTCTTAATTAAATGAAAGGCATAAAAATGTCCTTTGTTTGTAACATGTACACAGGCAAGTTAGCAATTATCTAATGGTTGATGTACTATTTTACGACTCCACTTTTTTTCGGAGTTAACCATACTATATAACTGTTTGAGCTTGTCACCTACAGTTTCGGTCTGATCTGGCATCTTTTTAAGGTAGTGTAGCTAAAGAACTATAGGATCTGATAACCAAATCATTGATTTTTGTGTCAGTTTAACGGTAGTATCCAATGCCAGACATTAATCTTAGTTACTCAGAATGTCTTTGTATCAGAATAAATACATGTTTAGAGGTGCTTAAACAACAGAAAGCTTAATTTATTGAGTCGAGGATGAAAAACGATTTCCTCTTTAGTTTGTAGGTTTTTCCCAATTAGTGTGAGTAAAATGGCTTTCCTGACTTAGTCCACCCTTGCTAGTAGTAGTGATGTCAACTCACTTGGAACAAAACAGTAGTCTAGTGACTAGGTTACTGTAATCTTATAAGCTTTTTTAGCATCTGACTGTTCATATCATTCAACAATGTATCATTTATATATTTTCTCGCTTTGTAGATCTCGTGGTGGTCTATTGAATTACCTCTGTGTCTTCGATCCTGAACGTAATCCAAAGTTAGATTCTACAGGTAATTAATACTAATCTTGTATTGTTGATGAAGATCTTGATGATGATGATTCTGAATTAGTTATGTGTTTTAATGAAATATGTATTAAGCGTTTATATGACTACATTATTATTATTATTATTATTAGTCCCTTGGGTTCCTAGTGGAACATAGGGCTTCAGCAGCACGCCTCCAGTGACCTCTGTTCTCTGAGATCTTTTGAACCTGGTCCCACGACAGCCCAGAAGCTCTCATTTCCTGCTCGCACGACCTCCTCCATGTCACCCTCGGACGTCCAACTCGTCGCTTCCCATGGGGATTCCACTCGAGGGCCTGACGCGTGATGTCCTCCGTCGGCCTTCTCAGTGCATGGCCAATCCATCTCCACTTCTTCCTGCATATTTGTTGCGTGATAGGTTCTTGGTTGGTTCGTTCCCAGAGTTCCTTGTTGCTTATTTTTTCTGGCCATCTGATCTTCAGCAGCGAGCGTAAGCAGTTGTTGATGAATGTCTGTAGTTTATTGGAAATACCTTTCGTGACGCGCCAAGTCTCTGAGCCATACAAGAGCACTGACTTGACGTTGGTGTTGAAAATCCGTATCTTGTTCCGCATGCTGAGTGCAGAAGATCTCCACACTGGTTTCAGGCTAATGAACGCCTGTCTTGCTTTTCCGATTCTGACTTTGACGTCCTCGTCCGTCCCGCCTGTAGTTGAAACAGTGCTTCCTAGATAAGTGAAGGAGGTTACTTCCTTTAAGTTTCTCCCGTTGACGGTGATTGGAGTTTGTTGTTGTTGTTGTTGATGGTGGTGGTGCGGTATCTTCATCACTTCTGTCTTCTCTATATTCACCTGAAGTCCCGTCTTCGCTGCCTCTTCTATCAACTTGTTAGTTTTTGCCTGCAGATCTTCAAGTTTATGTGACATTAGGCATAAGTCATCGGCGAAATCCAAGTCTTCTAGGTTCTTTTCCGTCGTCCAGTGTATCCCCCTCTTCTCGCTGCCTACTGTTTGCTGCATGATCCAGTCCACCACAATAAGGAATATCATGGGGGATAGTAGGCAACCTTGTTTCACTCCTGTCTTCACTTCAAAGGCATCACTGAGCTTCCCATTGTGGATTACTTGGCATGTAGCATCTTCATATAGTTGTTGAATGAGGCGGATAAAGGTTTGCGGTACTCCGTAGTATTGAAGCAGTTTCCAAATTACTTCTCGGTCGACGCTGTCAAAGGCCTTCTCAAAGTCGATGAAGTTGAGGTGGAGAGGTGATTGCCATTCTATGCTCTGTTCTATGATGATACGAAGCGTTGCAATTTGGTCTGCACATGATTTGTACTTCCTGAAGCCTGCCTGTTCCGGTCGTAGTTTTGAATCCAGTGCATCCCTTAGCCTCTCCAGGATGATGCGGCTTAATATTTTACTTGGGGTGGACAGGAGAGTGATTCCGCGCCAGTTCTTGCAAGCACTGAGGTCTCCCTTCTTCGGCAGTTTGACAAGGTAACCCTTCTTCCAATCGTCAGGTACCTTCTCTTCCTTCCACACCTTCTGCAATAGTGGTGTGAGCATGGCCGCTGTTGTCTCTGCATCTGTTTTCAGTGCTTCTGGCGGTATTCCATCTGGTCCTGCTGCTTTCCCGCATTTCAGTAGCTTTATGGCGTTCAGGACTTCCATTTTCGTTGGGGGATTAATGTTCACTTGTAGTTCAGCGGCTGCAGGTGGTATTTCTGGACGAAGTGCAGGTGGTGGTCGATTCAAGAGCTTCTTGAAGTGGTCGGCCCATCGTTTCCTCTGTTTCTCTTCTTTCGTAATTAAATTTCCTTCTTCATCTTTTATTGGTTTCATCTGTGTTGGTCTCTTCCCTGATAGCAACCTGGTTATTTGATACAATGTCGTCAGGTCTCTCTTACCTGCAGCCTGTTCTGCTTCACTTGCCAGTGTTTCGTAGAAGTGTCTTTTGTCTTTGCGTGCACTCTTCTTCACTTCTTTGTCCAGTGTTTTATACATTGTGCTCAGTTCCTCTTGTCGTTGAGCATCCTTGCACTGGTTTATCTTCTGCTTCACCATCCTCCTCTCCTCTATCAGCTTCCAGGTATCCGTCGAGATCCATTCCTTGTCTTCTTTCTTCTTCCTTCCTAATACTGTTGTGCAGGTTTCTTTCCACATAGCTTTCAAAGACTTCCAGTGTTCTTCCACACAGGTTTCTTCAGGGATGTCCCTCGACGTCTCCCATTTTGTCTTGATGGCTGCCTTGAAGATCTCCTTTGTAGTTTCATCCTTCAGTTTCCGAGTGTTGTACTTGGGTTGAGGTCTATCACCAGCTTCCTTGAAGGCTTTTAACTTGATTTGGAAGGTTCCTTGCACTAGGTAGTGGTCTGAACCTACATCTGCTCCTCTTCTTGACCTTGTGTTAAGTAGACTGCGTCTCCATTTTCTTGAGATTGAGATAAAGTCGATTTGATTTTTAGTGTGTCCATCTGGTGAAATCCATGTCGCTTTGTGGATATCTTTGTGCCTGAACACACTGCCTCCAATCACCAAATCGTTGAATGCGCAGAATTCTGCAAACAATTCTCCATTCTCATTCATTTCACCTAGTGCCTCTCGACCCATGGTTAGTTCTCTTCCCGTGTTGTCCCCTCCCAGTTTGGCATTCATGTCGCCCATTAGAATTTTGATATCGCCAACTGACGTCTTGTCCAGTGTTGATTGAAGTTGTCTGTAGAATTCCTCCTTTTTCTCTTGCTCTGCATTATTTGTAGGTGCATAACATTGTATGATTGTGACCTTTCTTCCTTTTGAGTTGAATCTTGCTGTCATGATCCTGGAGGAGATTGGTTCCCACTGCATGAGAGCCTTCGATGCTCTTGAGGACATCATGATAGCCACTCCCTCAGTGTGCTCGTGGTTGGCGTCTGGGTGACCGGAGTAGATTATTGATTCTCCAGTTGACAGTTTGGAGAGTCCACTCCCATTCCATCTGCTTTCGCAAATCCCAAGCACTTCGATGTTATACCTTCTCATCTCCTTTGCAATCTGGGCTGCCTTACTGGGTTCAAACATCGTGCGGACATTCCATGTCCCCACGTTTACTTTCGCTTTCATCGAGAGAAGACACATCGGCCAATTGGCTTCCCGAAGGCTTTCACCAACTGGCGTCATTTCGCCTCTCCGATTCCAGCGGGGAATAAGTTTGTTTTCATTTTTTATATTTTGTTTGTGCTTTGAAGTTTCTTTAGCGGTTAGATTTGTTTTACGGGGTAGGGTTGCTAGCCCTATGCCCAACCTTCCCTCTTTACCCGGGCTTAGGACCGGCTAGTAACTAGTAAACTAGTTAACCAGGCGAGGTTTATATGACTACATGAAATGTATATATTTCGCTCTTATTTATTTATGCAAAACACCTGCAAGTAAATTCAAACAACCATTTGGGAATAATCGAATTGATAACCGCTGTCCTGTTCTTTTTCTGATTTCGTTAACAATATACATTCATCACTTTATTCAACATTGAATCATCATCACCGGCTAGCTTTTCGATCTTTAGAACACTGTTCATGAGTTAAATGGTTTATATTTCCAGTTTCAGTCAACTGACGATGTAGCGCAACCTACTTTCTACTGTCTTGTACATTATAAAAAACTAAATACTTTAGTCAACAAATTCGTGTTTAAGTTGGTATTTATCGTGGACTGACATCGGTTGAAGTACCACTGAAAAACTGGGAGTACCGGGCAACTTTTTCAGCCTGGTATGGAACTTCTCAGCAGTGCCCACTCATGACCCCGCCAGGCGTCGAACCCAGAACCTTCAGCTTTTGAGGCCAGCACATTGCCATTGAGCCACTGGTTAGGAATCTAATCGTCCACAGTTTCTGTCAATTCACGATATAGTGTAACCTTTATCCAATGCTATCGTTGATTATTTATTCTCAAAATTCAGTAATCAAGCTCTCTCTGTCTCTCCACCTAACCATATCGAACCCAAGTACAGTCGCTTTATCCCACCTTGTTGTGTGTTAAGGCATGCATTGCAATAGCTGAGTTTTTTCTAGACTATTCACCTTAGTTGGGTCTATCATGCTACACTTTTCTAACTTCTTATACTGCGATAATCAAACTGACCTCGATCGGCTAGTGTAACCTATATATTTGACCGGTGATTAAACAATATTTGGTAAACCAAACTATTTTGTCTAGTTCGCTCAGGTTAACTCATAAGAATTGACTAGTCTGGGATTTGAACTGTTTCTAATTGGGCATAATAGCGACAGCGCATATGTTAGTGGTATTCCTGAAGGCAAATATCGGCCTATGAACTTTAATAGTATCATAAATACTGTTGGGATTATTGGTTTTAGGCATCAAATTAAACCATTTGGACCCACTCAAAGGTGGCATAAGTTAGCGTATCAGATCATCTGTAGATTTCTTAACCTTATTCATGACAGCATTCATAGGTTTCTTGATCGCTTCATACGGTCCTGTTTGGATATGTTCGTTATTGTCATTTCATAGATAAGTCAACAGTTCTATACTTGTTCACAGCTGAATAAATACTCGTCAACAAAGAATATTGATTCGTATAACTCCTATTTTATTTTCCTAATCGTCGAGTATATATGAAGGTGAGTAGAAAAAACATTTATGAACTCAAGTAGAGCTATGATTCAGTTGTCTGACTAGTTTATTGTTAGTCATCAGGCGGTCATTCGATCAATAAACGTAAATTCACCCGACCTATTTAAGATTCAGTGACTGGTCCATACTTTTTGTTTGAAATACATAATGGATTTAACTGACAACTTGGTGCATACATAAATCTATATTTTCGACAATAGAAATTTCAGGATTTACCTTTTTCG
Source organism: Heterobilharzia americana (assembly GCA_944470555.2). NCBI lineage: Eukaryota > Metazoa > Platyhelminthes > Trematoda > Strigeidida > Schistosomatidae > Heterobilharzia > Heterobilharzia americana. The sequence goes on along the minus strand of OX104129.1, from coordinate 51,029,159 downwards.
CTTTAAAAATTTGGTTTTATATCAAGTTGTTCGCTCAGTTTTGTTCACAGTTAGAGGAGATACTGACCACTTATTATATTCACATCAATTTAAAAATTATCCAGCTGAATGTGGTGCAAGTGTCTATGCGCTAAACTTTGGATCACACTTATGATGCTACCTAGTTGCTCAAACTCAAGTTGGTTGAGTTAGGTTTGAACCTAACACCCATTGATTGTAAGCCAGTGAGTCATATTTTTTCACCTATTTGCACTGCCGACATTTTATGGAGAATAAGATTTGGGTTATATTTGACGGATTTATCTATGTTGGCGTTACAGTGCCAATTTTGTTCACTTCAGTTAATAATTGGTTTCAAGTTTTTTGTTCCTTTTATCTGGTTTTGATCTATTTTTTAAAATTTAGCTATAATATATCCATTGTTTCTGTCAAATTTCGTTGGTATTGTTGTCAGTCGTTCGTTACATTATCAGTTCTACGTTTGGTATTTTCATACAATCCCATATTTATTGTGGTGTGTTAAACGCTTTTCTACTCCTGTTCGGTGAGTATTATCAATCTTTTGGTAGACGTATCAATGTGTACATTGTTTCACTGCCGTATTTGAAGCGGTTTTTTAAAAAGTTTGGTCTGTTTTAATGAAAGCATTGTAAAAGATAATACTATATCTTCTAAACACTCTTATTAGGCAATTATGCCTTTCAAAGTCATTCATTAAAAGATAGCTCACTGCCACACAGTATAGCCGACTGTGTTAAGCAAGTTGATTATAGGTGCTAGCGTCTTAGATTAGTCTAGTATAATCAACAACCTTGCTAAATACAGTTTTATTTCCTCACTGATCAACTACGTTTACTTATTTTTTTATTTTCCTGGATTCGAATTTCTAAATCCTGTACCAAAACATTGTATAGCAGTTATTATCCTCTTTTGCTACTATTGGTTATTGTCTCTTTCTGCTGATGTCTGTTGAATGTTTTAAATTATTTTTCGATTCTTTTCTCATCCACTATGACTGTAATTCAGTGTCCTTTGAGCTACAAATATTCTTGATTAACTCTGAAGTTTATTAACATATGAGATCTACAGCATAGTTTCACCTACTTTCGTTGCGATAATAATTTATGCAATTTAGTGGCTGTTTTTCCACTAGTTAGGGCTGAGGAAAAATGTATAGGAAACGGTTTAACGTTTGTGCCTGTTAGTGAATGTCATCCTTATTATCTAGTTATCATACCGAACTTTATCCATATGACTGTAGTTATCAGACTACCTTCCTTTAAAGTACATGGAAATTATCCTCTAGATTATCCTGTGCTGTAATATTTTTAGGTTGTAAAAGTGTTCAGTTTCTGACAATTTCTTGTTTATGGCCAGCAATAACTTCAAGCATAAGGAAAGGATCAGTGGAGGTTTGCCGCTCTTTCTGAAGTACCTGTTTAGATTTCGACTGCACGTTAGTACTAACCCATGTATGTTGGCACTCTACTGGATCTCAGGAAACGCAGCAGTGAAGCCTCTGTGTGCTCAATTGGAAGATGAGAATATCAGCTTTGCATTTTCGTAAGAGGATAGTTAAGCGTTTATTCTCACATGGCAGCAATTCTCTTCTCAAGGACGCCTGGCGTGATAATAAGTCTGCTGTGGAAAAAGGAGTAAAGATGGTTGGTAACCTACATCAAAAGGTCAGCAAACGTAAATGGATTTTCACAACGTCATCCGAACTGATTGTCGCCAGAAGACTCATTCCAGCTGACTCTGACCACAATGAAGAGCGAAAGCAACCTAAGCATAGATTGACCAAGAGTCTTCGTAATGATTGTGAGCAGGGATGGGTGGCGACAGCTAGAGAAACGGAGAAGGCATCAGCAATAGGTAATGCTGAACAGTTATTTTGCCTTATTAGGAATACTGGCAAGAGAAAGATGATGGTTAGTGATGTCATCACTGAAAAGGATGGGACGCTGATGGTCTCAGGACAAACGACTGAAATATTGGACGGTGCACTTTGAAGCACAGTTCAACTGGCCCACAGCAACGCCTCAGATGGCTAGCATCCAGCCCGAACCTGAATGGAATGTAGATGTCGGTCCTCCAATTCTCTCCAAGGTTGATAAGGGTGTTTCTATGCTAAAACCAGGAAAATCTGCAGGACGTGACGGTTTTCCACCCCAGGTATTTGAAGATGATGGTAAGAAATTCCTGATTAGAGTAACAGAGGCACTAGGTAGTGTGTAGCAATCATAGGTGGTGACATCGGGCTACTGTACTTCGCTGATCACGCCACTTTATAAGGAGGGAGAAAAATCTTTGTGTGCCAACCATATGGAAATCAGTTTAACTAACATCGCGTCCAGGATCCTAGGATCCATAGTTATCCAACCCCTAAATGGAGCTCGAGAAAACTAGGCAGGTTTCAGATCTGAACGAAAGTGCGTCGATCAGATCTTCACTCTTTGACAGGTTCGGAAATATAGGCCTAATTCCGGTGGCCGATATTCCATATTTCTTGCCCTGAAGGTGCCATTCAACCCTGTCGACCGTGAGATATTAACAGTCTCTGGCTGTGGAGTATCGAGCAAGTGTGTAACGCTAATCAAAGCTCACTGCTCACACTCACGCATCAGTGTAAGGGTTTATGGAGAGTTATTCATTTGAGTTGTTGACAACCAGTGAAGTGCACCAAGAATGCCAGCTGTTCCTGTTCAACTTCGTTATAGACGTAGTGATGGATATAACCGTAAGTATGTCTGACTTTAAAGGGATTGATGTACTCTCTGAAGGAAACTTGGTTAACTTGGAGTACTCAGATGGCATTATCCTGTCAGATGAAGACGCTGAAAAACGCAGGATCTTCTAAACGTGGAGCAAAAATTCGAGTATGTTTGCCGTACGTTTCCCACCTGTAATATGTAAAATGATGCTTCAGGACTGATCTGCAGCTACTTCCAGTTTAATGGTAGGGAGTAAATTGGTGGTATGGTTTGACTGCTTTACTTACTTGAGGAGTTGCATCAGCCTGAACTATCTGTTTGCTGACGACATCTTGGCTCAGTTACAAAAGCCCCGTTTGACAGTTGTCGACTTGCATCATATCTTACGCCGACTGATGAGATATCCGACTACCTACTGAAGAACGAGTTGACTGCTTCGTAATTCATTCTGTCCTGTTATACGTCTGTATGGCATGGTCGCTGAAAGTAAAAGATGTCAAGAGACTGGTGTGCATCGAACCTTATTTCAATAATGCAAGTTGAAGTGGTACAGTGCACTGGTCAATTCATGTATTTGAAGTTGCATGCACCATCCAGTTCAATGAAATATAGGCAAGAGAACAGAAAGATAGGCAATTCTTCACTAATTGTGCCATATATATCTGAATCCTTATCAGTGACCGAGCATACATTGTGGGAGAATTTTTTGTTGCACAGTTGATATATGGTAATTGATGACGGATGCCATAAAAAAGGCAAAATTCAGTTTCAAAGATGGTGTCTGATTGTGTCATTCATATGCTAATTGATTCTTTTCTTTTAAGCATGCTGAACAGCATTTTATTGTTTAACAGTTTAGTTTTTAAAAGTGAAGCTAAGGTCATATTTCTCAGGTCACCTGGGTTTTTTATTATTTTATGATGGGTTCCTGTTTACTCCCGTAACTTAACTCATAGGATGAATTTACTGAGCATCGTCGTCTTATTGTTGTTGCTTTCTTTTTCTTGTCTCGTAATAATGATAATAATAACAGTGAATGAATTAGTAGATCTTAGTAAGACAATGATTTTAGAAAAAGTTCTACCGTTGTTACGCACGCAGCTACGCAATAGGATAGAATAGCGTGAAAATTCTTAAAACTAAGCCTACTGGGGTGGAGGAAGAGATTAATAACGGAATCTTTGTTTATCGAATCAACACCTAACACATGCAACAGGAGAATGACTCAGCACCTGTTCCGGACATATAGCAGATGCTACTACCCATATCGCAAATGGGGGCGTGAAAATTAGAGCCATATAAACCATGTCACAAAACTGGAGTTATCTTGATATGATTATGAGCAATAAATTGTGTTCGAAACGTAGTAATCCAGTAAAAAATATTGTTCTACTATGTTGCACCTAGTAAATCAACTGAAATGGAGTACATCGTACTTTAATCTTGTTTCATTTTGACTTAAAGTTGTTTTTTTCTCATTTTGCGCAATCTGTTATTATTATTATTAGTTTTCCCTTGGGTTCCTAGTGGAACATAGGGCTTCAGTAGCACGCCTCCAGTGACCTCTGTTCTCTGCAGTCTTTTGAACCTTGCTCCACGACTGCCCACAAGCTTTCATTTCTTCCTCACATGATCTCCTCCATGTCACCCTCGGATGTTCAACTCGTCGCTTCCCATGGGGATTCCACTCGAAGGCCTGGCCTGGCGCGTGATATCCCCAATCGACCTTCTCAGTGCATGCCCAATCCATTTCCACTTTCTTCTGTATACTTGTTGGGTGACAGGTTCTTGATTGGCTCGTTCCCAGAGTTCCTTGTTGCTTATTCTTATTATTCTGGGCATCTGATCTTCAGTATCGAATGAGCGTAGGCAGCTGTTGATGTTTGCAGTTTGTTGGAAGTGCTTTCCGTGACGTGCCAAGTTTCTGAACCATATAGCAGCACTGACTTGACATTGGTGTTAAAAATTCGGATCTTGTTCTTTGTTTTGAGTGCAGTAGATTTCCACACTGGTTTCAAATAATTGAAGGCCTGTCTTGCTTTTCCGATCCTGGCTTTGACATCCTTGTCTGTGCCGCCGCCTATAGTTGAAACGATGCTACCTGCCTAGGTAGATAGGTGAAAAAGACTACTTCCTTTAGGTTTCTTCCGTTGATGGTGATTGGTGCTTGTTGTAAGTTGGGTACCTTCATCACCTCTGTCTTCCCTACATTCACTTGAAGTCCCGTTTTCGCTGTCTCTTCTGTCAACTTGTTAGTTTTCGCCTGTAGATCTTCAAGTTTGTGCGACATTAAACATAAATTATCGGCGAAATCCTTCTTATTGGTCTAGCGTATGCCCATCTTCTCACTCCTCACAGCTTGCTGCATGATCCAGTCCACCACAATCAGGAAGATCATGGGTGATAGTAGGCGTCACTGAGCTTCCCCTTGTGGATCACTTGGCATGTGGCGTTTTCATATAGCTGTTGAATAAGGTTCATAAAGGTTTGTGGCACGAAAAGCGTAGTGTTGAAGCAGCTGGCTCCCAAATTACTTCTCGATCGACGCTGTCGAAGGCCTCTTCAAAGTCGATAAAGTTGAGGTAGAGAGTTGACTGCCATTCTATACTCTGTTCAATGATGATGCGTAGTGTAGCAATTTGATCCGCACATGATTTTTTCTTCCTGAAGCCAGCCTGTTCCAGTCGTAATTTTGAATGCAACGCATTCTTCAGTCTCACTAGGATGATGCGGCTTAATATTTTGCTTGGGGTGGACAGGGGCTTGATTCTGCTCTAGTTCTTGTGAAGACCTTATTCACCTTTCTTTAGGAGTTTGGCAAGGTAGCCCTTCTTCCACTCGGCAGGTACCTTTCCTTCCTTCCAAACCTTCTGCAATAGTAGTGTAAGCATGTCCACTGTTGTCTCTGCGTCTGTTCTCAGTGCTTCTGGAGGAATTCCATCTGGTCCTACTGCCTTCCCGGCTTTCAGTAGCTTTATGGCGTTCACGACTTTACTTCGGCTTCTGTCGGAGGGTTTGTGTTCACTGATAGTTCTGTGGTGGGGCTGCTGGTGGTGTTTCTAGACGAGTTGCAGGTGGTGATGGTGGTCGATTCGAGAGTATTTTGAAGTGGTCAGCTAATTGTTTCCTTTGTTTCTCCTCTTTGGTGGTAAATAAGTTTCCTTCACTATATTTCTTTGGTTTCATCTTTGTTGATCTCTTGCCAGATAGTGGTTATTTGATACAGTGTTCTCAGGTCTCTCCTACCAGCAGCCTGTTCTACTTCACTTGTAAGTGTGTCGTAGAAGTGTCTTTTGTCTCTATGTGAACTCTTCTTCACTTCTTTGTCCACTGTTTTATACGTTGTACTCAGTTCTTCTCTTCATTGTGCATCCTTGCACTGGTTCATCCTCTGTCTCACCATCTTCCTCTCCTCTATCAGCTTCCATATATCCTTCGAGATCCATTCCTTGTCTTGTTCCCTCTTCTTTTCTAACACGGTTATACAGGTTTCCCACCACATCTCTTTCAAAGAGTTCTAGTGTTCTTCCACGCTGGTTCTTTCAGGGATGTTGCTCAATGTCTCCCATTTTTTCCTGATGACTGGCTGACATGAAGATGTCCTTTGTAGTTTCGTCCTTTAGTTTCTGGGTGTTGAACGTGCACTGTGGTCTATCACCAACTTCTTTGAAGGCTTTCAACCTAGTTTGGGAGGGTCCTTGCACAAGATAGTGGTCTCCTCCCCTTCATCTTGTGTCCAGTAGGTTGCGTCTCCACTTTCTTCACATTAAGATGAAGTCGATCTGATTTTTAGTGCGTCCACTTGGTGAAGTCCATGTCACTTTGTGAATATCCCTGTGTTTGTACACACTGCCTTCAATCACCAGATCGTTGAGTGCGAAGAAATCTGCAAACAGTTCTCGGTTAGGCAATATTATTTGTTCATTTTCTTCTATTCCTTACTCGTCTCCGCAATTCTCAAACCTTCTATTCCAGAACATATAAACCAACAATAATTTTGATGTACAGTGTAGGGTTTTTCGCTTTCTTAACGCTTTGTACCCTCCAATTTTACATCATCTTATATGCTACCAATTAAAATTTGTATTTAAATTATGTGGTTATATCACTTTGTCCTAGCAACTATCGTAATTTTAGTTGGCATGTTGGTAATGAATATCTATGAAATAAAACAATGTCATTGTATTCTGCAAATCTAGTTTTTCTGGCTTGGTTCAAACCTATCAAAGAAATCAAACATATGAAATTCCAGAGAGAAAAAAGTTGTTAAAATGACTCAACAGTGCATGAGGAAATTGACAAACAACATGAAATTACCAAGGGATATGCTGGTGGATTTATCGATTAAGATAGCACCCATGAAAAACCTAGAAGGCTAAAGTGCATTGTTCATCATGACTAATTAAAGTTTCTTAATTACACTCATTTCATATGTTCAAACAATTTTTACCGGATTAGAAATGTAGGGCAATGGAATGTGAATTAATGTGTAAACCACTGATAAGACTTGTCATTTGCACAAACATTTGAAAACTTGATTTGATCAGTATTTATTGGAGCATGAACTTCTTGCATAGATGTCTTAACGCGGAAGATGATGAGATGTGGAGACAAAAATGTGAATTTCGTCGCATTTATGAGTTAACAGCCTGTTTTGTCTGTATCTGATATATAGATTTCTTTTAAACCCTTCTCATTTGTACATCACACATAAAAACATATTGAGTGATCCAGCTAGGTGAATCAACCGTGTGGATACAACAAGTCCTACTAATAGCTAATATCTTTTACACATAACAAAGCGTAGCTTTGCCAAGTGATTAGTGCTATTTTCAAATTTGAATAAAAAGGATAATACCAACTAGGCAGCATTGTTTCAACTACAGGTGGGACAGACGAGGATGTCAAAGTCAGAATGGGAAAAGCAAGACAGGCGTTCATTAGCCTGAAACCAGTGTGGAGATCTTCTGCACTCAGCATGCGGAATAAGATCCGGATTTTCAACACCAACGTCAAGTCAGTGCTGCTATATGGTTCAGAGACTTGGCGCGTTACGAAAGGGATTTCCAACAAACTACAGACATTCATCAACAACTGCTTACGCTTGCTACTGAAGATCAGATGCCCAGAATAATAAGAATAAGCAACAAGGAGCTCTGGGAACGAACCAACCAAGAACCTATCACCCAACAAATATGCAGGAGGAAGTGGAGATGGATTGGGCATGCACTGAGAGGGCCGACTGGGGACATCACGCGTCAGGCCAGGCCCTCGGGTGGAATCCCCATGGGAAGCGACGAGTTGGGTGTCCGAGGTGAGGGTGACATGGAGGAGATTGTGCGAGGAGGAAATGAGAGCTTGTGGGCAGTCGTGGAGCAAGGTTCGAAAGACTGCAGAGAACAGAGGTCACTGGAGGCGTGCTACTGAAGCCCTATGTTCCATTAGGAACCCAAGGGACTAATAAATAATAGGTGCAAATGTATCTTGATAATAAGTTGTGAATTGGATGAAATAAGCGTTTTCGCCCCTAACACACTAGTCACCACCTCAATATCGATGCAGTGTTTTAATTCAGCACCCTGTGAAAGCATATTTATGAGCTAAACATGTGATAAAAGTCCTAACTTATCTTCGTGAATATAAATTGCCACGACTTTAGTGTTACCAAGCATAGTTTCTGAAATCAGCATATTCTTCTAGATTATCGCTGCTCATGGATGCATTCCTATCACTTGAATGACAAACAAGTAGCATAATACCTGACTTAAAATGAAACCGAGGTGTCATGTTAGCTCTTCCAACTTACCTAGCAGAGTGATGGAGCTTCCTGATTCAAATCTAACTTCACTACATGTTTTTTTCCAAGTTCATTTAATTTTCTTTCCCACAGTTGTCGATATCAGTTTGCTTATATTTTTCTACTTATAGGTTGTTAATTCTTGGCCTCATTGAAATCTGTTGGAACACTTATCCATCAACAAGTTGGAGTAGTGGTCTGCTACACGCATGTCATCTGTTACTACTAATTGGATTGATTACGGAATCTGTCCCGATTAGAACTATTTCACTTCATATGAAAAAGGACACCAAAAATGTTGTCAATACTCCTACGAAAAATCACCTGAATAGTACACGCAAAAAAGCTTCCAAAGCATCACGACCCCCTGGTGGAAAACAAAAGCAGGCTTAAAATGCTTCTTCTCAGGAGTTAGTTGTGATTTTGTACTGACTTTATGTCAATTTTTGACCGAATGTGTAAATGTCTTGTAAATCTGTTGTTCAGACTGAATACAGTGTTTTGTATCCATATGTAAGAAGACTTCTCTATATTGATAAACTACTATTAGTTTTTCATATAGTTTTCATAAGTGAATCCAACACCATCGTTATCATCTATATTTAGTGCCCCGCCCCCTGTGATCTTTTATCATGTGCTACAAGAGACACTTCAACGAAGAAAATATTTCCTTTTTTACGATGTCATTCATTGAAACTGTAAAATGGTATTTACATTGACTAGTCACTGGAGAGTAACCAAATTAGTGTTGTCTAATCCTGACTGCTGACCGAATTCTATCGATCAGTTTGCAATGTGTCCACCAAGCTAGGAGACTTATCATTGCTGTGCATTTTGATGGATGTCAGTTGGTTAGAGGCGGTTGGCGGGAAACACTGAACTTAAGTTTCATACTCGTTGGCATTTATCAGTGAGGTATATCTGCAACCTCAAGGGAACTGATGTGAGATTCAAACACGCGTATTTATAATCACTGGCAAGAAGTAGTAGTCTCACCGCTGATAATACAGAGTCGAACAAAAATTGAGTGTAAGTGCACAAAAGCTTACGTAATAATCCATAGAGTGGTGAGCGGAATAAGAGAAATATGGAATTTGATCAGGTGTAGATTGTTTCTAAATGTAACTTAGCATACCTAAGTGTTTACTTTGACGCAGTAGGAAAGAAACAAGGACTATAATGATGATAAACGATAAAATTAGAAAAGTAAAAGGAAGGATGATCAACGCCAAGACAATCGGAGATTGTGTAGTTTCATTTGTCATATGAAGATCAGACTTGGACTGGGTGAATCACCGATTCCCACACTGTGTACAGGTGAAGTTATGAGCTTTTAGAACCGTTTCGTTTGACTTTGTAGACAATCGTAGAATACTACTTTGGAAGTAACCAGATGTTAAGGTATGTAAGTATATATTGATTTCCATTCTCCCTTTTATAAGTAAACAGAATAATGCCCCGAAATGTGTTTGGAAAGTATACATTTCATATGGTTGATATAACTACCTCCACAGCAGCAAGTAATTTTGTATATCCACATTGAGATGGCCTAAAGTGGCAGCTTGTCCTTGTCGCATCTGTATATCAATTTTCAGCTAAAACAGGGGAATAACATGAACTGGATCAGGTCAGTTATTGTCAGATTAGGAATAAATAGCTTTTAATCCAAGATGTAATTGGTCTTCAAACTAAATCAATTTTTAAACTCCTGGAATATTCCCATCATAACACTAAAAAGACGTTTTGTGTTAGCGAATAAGTATTTCCCTTAAAATCTTACTAAGGTTAACATTTAAGTGTGGATATCTCGTACATTAAAGCACACATTGAGCGTCAATAGCAACATAAACGATGGATGTACATACAATAAGTCAGATTTGGAGTTCATGTTGCACGATGAGGTATTCACGAATGGTATAAAGTAAAATCTAAGTGGCTGAAACATGTGACAGGTAATTCATAAATAGATTTGAAGTTGAAATAGAATCAAAACGGGGGGGATTGTAGTAGGACTAGTAAATTACGTGATAAAATGTTATCAGAAATGGAAACGAACGCGTACGCAAGCACCAATTAGTTATTATTAACATAACGCAGTCAGTAAGGTTCAGACAGTTATGCCACAGTAAAGACATAGCACAGTCAAGGAAAAGTGAGTAATTGGATAGACATTTGTACTCGTAGTTTCGTTCCCATAACTTTTATGGAGGACACTAGGGGAGGGAACTTGTGTAATAGTCCATTTTGGATCGGGTGTACTATGGAAAGTGATGTAATTATGTATGTAGCTAGTGATTGTGTTCACTTCTCCATCAAACACCACACTGGTAAATTTTCCTTTGTGCGCTTAGAAAGAGTCTTCATAGTACATTCAATATGACCTGCTCGACGTGAATATTTTATTTTATACATACACACTGATTCGGATAACTAAGTAACTGCACCTTTTCAACTCAAAGGAAGAACAGCTTTTTTGGTGAAGCCTGTTTCAAGCATGGCTGTTAGATAAACATTTCTTAGGCTGCTTCACAAGTGACTGATCAGTTTTTCTGAGACCATGTCTCTCATTTTCTTCAGAGTCAAAAATAATGACTTTTTCGTCCCTGACCCATCATATTCATCTTGACCAGCTTATCTATACAACCATTATCTCTGTGTATTTCTAAGCTCTATTTCATTACTCAATGCGTCATCAGAGCATATCTCGCCAACCTTCATGGTTAAACGATACACCGAATTCTTCCACCAGAATGAGACGAAGCTATAGAAATTTGTGTATTGCCCAGTATATTCGAGCTCTTTGAACTGATCTGCCTTGTTTCCCTTTTTATCTTCTACTTAACAAGACATACCATAAGGAAATCTGGTCTTCATTTCGAGCTCAGAAATAAATCTGACCAGACTGTGATTGTTATCAAATTCCACTAATAAGGTATCTATGTATTTGTCGTTTGCATACAAGATGAGTTTGTCTTCCACGTAATGGCAATACAAGTCTATTGTCTTCATGCTTTACTGGAATTTGGTATTCTCTAATGGAGTCATGATCACATTGATTATTTATGTTTCAAGAGGTGAATCTATCTAGTTGTTTATATTCATCCGTTAAACGCGAAATTCGCATTCGTTGTGCGCCGTGAAAATAGGTTCTTCAATTCTTTTAGTGGTAGATTTATGGTAATCTTATTTGTCATGCATACATTCAAGTTTTACCCAAATTGAGACATGTATACATAATGAGTTTACATCTAATGACGACATAGTTTTATCTTGAACATTTCGATCAATGAACTCAAACACTTTATTCATGCCTTACTTATATATTGTTCGCTTCACTGGTCTTAGCTAACCATTTAGCAATAGTATGATACGGAGAGTTGAATGCATCAAATATTGGTCTGATTGGTACTTCCTCTTCATGAATCTTTGGAAGACAACGGAGTCTGGATGTTGAAGTTCCTGTAAGTTCCCTCCTCCCATCATATATGGGAATGGTCGTTAAATTTCTTCATGTTAACGATTTCAACAGAATATTGACATAATAACCGACTTTTTCCAACATATACCTCACTCTTACTAATTTAGAGTCATCTTATTTAAACTGCATTTTTTCACATAGTCATATTTGCCTGAAAAAATTGTAAAACTTCTTTCATTAGGATACATAATAGCCAAATTTCTATCAGCTATTGAAGCACTTCACGATGTAGGCGTATTGATAGTTTTGGTGTTGATAACAAGTATCGACTAGAGTCGATTTCCAATGGGTAGACAGTAATCATTTTGTGCTAAATTTTAGGGTTGCCTTCGATGTTGAAGTATGCTGAGCCATGCAACTTGAAATAAGATAACTACCAAGTGTATGATGGTGTTGGTCTATAATTTCATAATTGAAAACAGCTGTTTGTTGAACATCAGCTGATCGAGAAATTTTTAATTCACTATAAAGTATAAATAAATCATGGCTGCTCGTATCCAATGCAAAATCAGAATAAATATTATCATTTTATGATGAACACTCAACTGAATGAAACTTTGTAGCTTGAGGAAGTGATGTAAACAGATTTCTCAGTTTTTGATACAGCGTACTTCTGTTTAGAGTTGTTAACTAGATGACACCTTCTAGAGCTATAAACTTTCCTAATACATCCTGTCTTGCTCCAATCATAGCGAATTAGATAAAAACAACGATATTTATTATACCAATGAATCCAAACGATTTGCATTTTGAAAGGTTTTCTCGAAGTCAGAACATCTTCAGTAGTACTCTTTACCTCTACATCTTGGTAATCCATTCATATTTTTTGACCTGTAGGCGATATTCAACTCTCGACTGAGAAGTGGTACTGCAGTATCTGATTGTGAAAGGCGTACCGAGTAAGTATATAGCGCTAATCAAAGCTCACTCAGGCAGCAGTGTAAGGATATGTGGAGAGTTACTGTCTGAAATAATGACAACTAGTGGTGTCCACCCGGAACGCTCGTTGCCACCGTTCCTGTTCCGCTTCGTTATAAACATGCTGATGGACATAACCTTAAGTACCTCCGACTTTACAGGGATTGGTGTACTCTTCGGAGGATACCTATTTGACTTGGAACAAGCAGACAACATTTTCCTGACAGGTGATGCTGACAAAATATAGCGTCTTCTGAACGTGTTGAGCAGGAATGTGTGTTTGGCATGTATTTCTCATCTGTCAAACATAAGATGGGGCTTCAGGAGTGGTCTCCAGCTACTTCCAGTTTAATGATGGGGAGTAAGATGGTAGAATATCTTGACTATTTCGCTTACTTGGGGGATTGTATCAGCTTGAACTGTTTGCTGACAAAATCTCAGCTCGGATACAGAAAGCCCGTTTGTCAGTTGTCAACTTGCGTCATATGTGCCTGCGACTGGTAAGATATCCGACTACTGTTGATGCATGAGTTTACTGCTGTGCAGTCCCTTCTGTCACGTTCTACGCCTGTACGGCATGGCCATTGAAAGTAGAAGATATCAAGAGACTGAAGGTTCTCGATCACAAGTTTCTCCGCTGCAGTGTTGGCGTATGGTAGAATCATCGTGTGAGTAACGTCGAGATTACGTGAAGGTTACTAGGCATAGGGTGGCAAGTCAATCAATAAGGTTGTGAATCTCCAGTGACTGACGATGCTCGGACATGTGTTGCGTATGTCGGGCCACCCCTTACTTCGATATAGTGTCAGCCGAAGTAGGATTGGGTTGAAATAAGGCCTATAGTAGCCAGACCAGGACACCGACAAAGTCTCTGAGCAGTGTAAACTGCCTAGCATGGGTCGTTGAGAAGATTGGAATGAATGGTTGAACTTTAGTGATATAGCTGAAAATTAGTCAATAGTGCGAATATATTCACTTTGTTGTCTTTCATGATCTTTTTGTCTACTTTAATGTCACTTATTTTCCATCCACCTGTTCTCTGTGTGAAATGTGTCAACTTGAGCCGATGCACTTTCGTGCGTGGTTTCACGTTGATTTTGTCTGTCTGTAAATAAAAGTACATATGATCACTTCACAAGTTGCTTGAAATCTCTCTCGTCAAAGTTTTTACACTCTGAAATACCTGACTTTGTTGCAGCAGTAGAATCCAGTCATAAAATCCGGTGACCAGTTAGTATCGTAGATGAATCCTGAACTGATCTCCACAACTAAAGTTATGTACTTTTTGGCTTGATATTTTTCAGTGTATACTTAGGTGCTTTGCTCTGGTAAAATTAGTGAAGTCAGTTTTCTCTTTTTTCACGAAATTTTCTGCCGAAAATGCTGAAGTAACAACTTTTTCAGTTCATTAGATGGTTGAGTACAATCAACTTTATGATAATTTTTTTTCTGAACACAGTAAAACATTTTTTCCGGTCTCTGTCCAAAAATTAGAGCTTCATAATTTGTGCTAATCTTTGCAACACGCTATAGTTCGACTTTCTTGAGTATTCTTTATGTTCAGCAGTAGAACAATTCAAATTTTCGAATTGTCCTCCTGATATTTCTCAAAATACTGATTTCACCGAGTTCCAGATCTGGGGAACTTGTAAACGGATAGCTTGATACTTAATGATAGTTCTTCCAAGTTTACTCTTCTCGATCGAAGTCTTAAGTCCATTCGATGCTAAGTTATGCTGAAAAGTGCAATATTAAATAGGATAGCCAACTCACCACTCAGTTTTTCTCAAGCTAAAGACTGTAGACCAATGTAAATTTGAAATTCAATGGTCTTAGTCGTTGTATCAGGGATCCATAACGATATCAATCTTCAAATGTTCTATGCATCTTCAAAAGTAATCAGTGATCACTTCCACAAAATCAGTGACTTCCATGTTAAAAATGATACTTTTAACGAGCTCAGAATTTCAGTGACACTTCTGCCGCAACTAATGTTTGCCTTCTGTTTTGCAGTTTTATGTTTATATGAGAGAATAATATAGCGACAATTCTGTACATGTTATACAGTATAAGACATTAAAAAATGAAGTGCTTAGTTGATTCAGAGGACGGTATGAAATGTAATAAGAATTGACGACTATAAAAAGAGATACATTCAGATACTGGTTGTTTTAATTTTACAAGTCCCTCGAATAGCAATATATTCTCTCTTATCTTCGTCTGCTACTATGGAAAGCCAAACAGACTGTTGTAACTTTCTGTTGTGTGTGAATATATGGCTAAGGCATTTCAGTAGGAAAACTGAGTAGTATATTCCTAGTTGATCGACTGCAAATTCTGAACAGTAATAATTAATTATTTAAAACAAAGTTTATCAGTATGACTGTTTAATTGAAAACACTTTCTAAATATTACAAGCTATCCAATGAAATCTAATCGATGCATTTCACCAATTCCTCCTATTGTAACTCTTTCCTAACGGGGAGAAGTTACTTAGAAGAAAAAAATTCATTTTCATTTTATACTGATATGACTTTATGACATCCTCATTTAACAGTTAGCTTAGTGAATTTGAAGTTTACCTATAAACTCACCAATCACTGTTATGCTTATTGTAAAAACGCCTACTAATAGACATGATTATCACTTTGACTAGTTACATGTTCGGCAGTTACAAGTCGTCATCTTAATCAACTTTAAAGACTCACATCAGCTAAAACTAAACGGTGGGATGTTGTTGGCATAAATTTAAACAACAGGAAAGGAAATTTTACTTGAGTATTTGAGCCCACATTCTATTAAACAGGTTACTGACTAATTAAGAAACGATTAATTCATTATTGTACACAAATTCAACAAACTGTTTTCAGTAAACGCCTTAGTTACTTATTTGTAATAGGTGTTTACTTCGAGTATATCTAAACTACTGCAAAATGTCATTAAGTCAATTATTACCTGCTTACGCGAAATATACTTATTTAGGGCAGTCACGTAAATATTTCGATTAAAGTTTATACTTATTGTATTAAATATTACATCCCAATTATTTTTGGTGGAGAACAAATTTACTTTCGACTACGTAACGCTCTTCTTCTCTACTGCTATTAACAACTATGCCATTTCAGTCGTCCAACATATCGACTTTCATGACGATAGTTAACGATTATCAGTTTGAAAGCACTGAAAATCTCGTCACACATGTACATGGATTGCTTCATGTTGTAATATTCATCCTTTCCATCATATTATTAACTTATACCAATTATTTCATGAAGAATGTACTATTTATGTGCCAGATGTACGAATTCTGTTGTTCCTACAAACAGATGAGTTGGATTTTGAAACACGCTGGAAATATTATCATCTTATTGATATCTGTACAGTCGTTAAACCTCTTAACCTCTCAGTGATGTGCTTATCTGGGAAAACAATTTGTACATTATTTCGATTTTAAATCTCAGGTTACACCGATTGGTATCATTATCTTTCAAGGAAACTTACGACAAATTAATTCAGCTAGTGGATTTATGCAAGTTCGTTGTTCCTAAAGTACTTCTCATCATGGACTGAAGCGAACTTTAGAGTTGTCGAAAACTTGACAACCCCGCACCCTGGTTCACGACTCGTTGGCAGCGCGCACGCAATACCCTATGAGTAGTTGGACTCATGATTATAAGATCTCATGGTAAACCTTTTATCACTTGGCCACTATAATACACATCAGAATTTGTCAATTCAACATACACTAACAGTTATCCAGTGCCATCATCGAGTATCTTTTTCTAAACCCAACATTTACTTTGCTACTGATCATTATCTCTTACATACAACATGCGCAGCTTTATTTCTAACATGTCAACGATAAGTACATCTGGGAAGTACAATATATAATTCCTCAGTAAACATTTACTGTAATTCCTAAAGGGTTGTTAAGTTACAAAGAAAACACAAAGTGAGGAATTTGGGTATCACTGTTGACGATGATGTTGGTGTTCTTGTTGTATTTGAAGGTGGTTTTCATAATTGTCTATAAGTGTCGCGGGTGATAAAGTTATATGAGTGAAATACCAAGATCAATACTCAGGTACTCCATATCCATGTGTGGTCAATGGTCCAACGCCAGTTCATGCAAAAACTACCAAGACGCACCCAACCACCACTCAAAACCAACAAGCACAACATCAAAAGAAACCCCTCTGTCAGTGTCCCAACTCCTATCACCGCACCTACCCGCTCACATACTGACATGTGCTGACACACATTCGCACACTCACACGTACACAAGTGTTCACTTTCACACGAATACACGCAAACACAGACACTCGCATAAGCCAGTGACTCAATTCACCATCCAGGAAACATCCAGTCAAACAATTCATCACCCATTCAACCAATCCATAACGAATCCAATCAATACCAGATCAATCACACTTGAATAACTGACAAGACAATACTGAGGAGCACACCGAGAAGCGACACTCACCTCCTTCAAGTATCGCCTGAATCGCCACTTCAATCGAAGCATATTGTACCAGTCCTCCTAGAATCACTACAAGAAGACGCATTGTGTTTATCTCCTCCTCATCTCATTCCGTCAAAAAACACAAACACAAACACGTGTGTAGGCGCACTCATATACACATACGCATACACATTGGCATTGGCATTAGCATTAGCATTCACTGAGCACTGTCACTCAGTGATGGCCATGTGTGGACATGGTGACCGGTATCTAGGCTGACATCGAGGCCGATTGACGTTGACACTCAGACTGAAATAGTGTCTTCGCTCCTCTCTGTCGATTATCAGCATCAGCATGTTGTCGACTGATAATGTTGATGACAGTCTGTGTGTAATGTTGAGGATG
This sequence comes from Heterobilharzia americana, assembly GCA_944470555.2. Taxonomy (NCBI): domain Eukaryota; kingdom Metazoa; phylum Platyhelminthes; class Trematoda; order Strigeidida; family Schistosomatidae; genus Heterobilharzia; species Heterobilharzia americana. The sequence continues at coordinate 51,011,385 of OX104129.1, read as the reverse complement.
TAGTCTCAGTTGGTGAGCAGATGCAGTGTGAATATGGTGCGTTCATTGACTGTGGGTTATTCAGGTTGACTTTGCGTTGAGTCGAGGTGGGTGGAGAGGAGGTACAGTTTGATTGATAGTGTTTATCAAAAACGAGAGTTTCACCTCACTCTTCAAAAGTGGTCATAGAAGAGTTGAATGCTGGCTTTTGACAGGGCGATTGACAATCGTGTACAGACGAGACGGGTGGAGTGATGAGATATCGTTAGTGTGGATAGAGTGTGATGACAGTCTGTTGAATGAGGTGTGTATATTTGGAGATTTGCTTTTGTGATGTGATGTGATGTGGTGTGTGTGGATATGTAGGTTAGATGGAGAGTTGGTGTTGTATATGTCGGTTTGCTTGGAGTTCGCATTGGTGTTTGAAGCGATATGTACGAGTTTGGAGTCTCAGTGGGAACAATGTCACTCATTGCGGCGTAGGTACCTCTAGTTGACGAGTCCCAAATACGCACGTACTGTATTCCTCTGCTAGCCACAACCAAGCAACTCGTCCAACTACTTTGGTATACATTTATGCCTTTCACTCCCTTCGTTTAGTCGCTGCTGGCGGTAAGTTGTCAGTAATTTTTTGATTAGATTTTGGATGTGTTGTGGGGGTTTCTCATGCTGGTTCACGGCACGCTTTTCAGTCCCACTTGCTCTCTTACTTGCAACTTTCCCAATTATTTACAGCTTTTTTTTCACTGCCCGTTCTCCTCCTATGTACATAAATATGTATTTACGTGTTAACTTTTGGAACTAGGGAGCTACATCTTTCTTGCAATATACTTCTTCTGTATTTGACTATCGGCTTTGTATATATCTCCACTTCTTTAGTCACATTAACTAATTTTTTACAGATATAAACTCCCCTGTACACGTTGATCACTAAATTTTGCGTGTTGATAAAAAGGTTTTAAGCAGTTACCTATAAAACAACAATTTATTTAAAAAATATTTTCTGTTTCACACTCAATCAGTGTAGGTACGGTTAATCAACGCTTTCAGTCGGATACACGGTTTCATCGATTTCGAATGCATTACCCGAATTCCTCACATACGATCACATCGCGTCTGTGTATAGGTTAAGAAAGTCGGAGATGGTTATAACCTTCGTTGAAGTTCTTCTGTTATCTCGACTTTCGAATAGTCACTCATATTTTGAAATAAAGACTAAAGCCTTTGTATATGTCAGGTGGAAGTCAAACATGGACAGACTTTTCGTCACTTTGTAACTCCTCACTCCTCATGTTAGAGGGATTTGTAACTCAAGAATATGATACTAACTTTCCAGTATCGTCTCCATTCATATTTTCTTTATCCCTTTTCTGGCGCATTCACCTACGACAGTTGTTTTATGTATTCTTGATCGAAAATACTGGACATGGCTTTTTTCATATAGGTAGGGATTTGACCCGACATTCCTGAATAGATACAGCAATATTAAGTCGTTAAGTGTACAATTCACACTTAAAAACTTATCCGCGAATCACTTAACTTGCTTTCAGCTACGGCTGAGACAGCTGAACTACCCAAAGAGAATACAAAGTGGTAACCCCTCCCCATTATTTTAATTATGCTTGGAATTTGTTCCTAAGGCTGTAGCTGCTGGCCGAGATCCAACGGTTGGTCTCTTAAGCGTATAAATAAAAGATCCGAAAGCGAATGTAGGAAAGTAATCTAGCGTGCCATGTCGATTTACATTATTCACTAAATCTGTAAGTGTATACCCATTCTATATGTATTCATCAACATACACGCAAATGATGTTTTTGATAAAGTGAAGTGGCTGTTTAGCTGTGACACCAAGCAAAGGCAAGTACTATTCTGGACTGCATAGTATGAAATAGATATCGACAACTCCATGAAGTTTCCATACAATACAAAGCGAAGTATATTTCACAAACCGAAGGTCTTATATATGGTTGAAACTATCCAGCTTCAGCAGTCTTCCAATATCTACTATCTAAAGTTGGCCGACATTTTGTTAGAAGTCAGAAGGTAAGCAGAACCTCGCTATCAGGACCATGGTACCTACGCAGCACAGGATACCGCGGTCCAGGTGATACGATCGATTCTTTTAACAGCCTTTCCTTAGGGGGACAAGCTTCTTCACTAAGCTTCAATAAACCAAGTGCATCTAATCTAGTGGAAAGCACTTTTTCATGTCAGTCTGCAGATTTTCAAGCGGAGGATGTGAGTTATAGTGATCAGTATTTTCCTGACTTTGAAATGAAGTACTACTCAAATTCACATACTCAGCAACAGAGAATGTCTTGGAATAACTCATCCTCTAATAGTCATTTGTGCACCTATCACATGCCTTTCGCGATTTGTGTCCAGTGAGCAGTGTGGTGATAAATCGCACTGGTACATCACATACAAGGCCTCCCGAATTAACGGGAGCACTCACTCCAAGTAACCTTGCAACACACCGGTTTCTAGCAAGCTGAGTAACTCAACTGTCCCATCGTCCAAATACCGATTGACGTTGTTCTGTTTAGGGAATACATCAATGACAATTTCCTGAATATTGGGCACACTTGTTAGCGATAAACCGTCTACATTCAATTGTAATTCAATATAATTGAGCGTAAGAATATAAAATGCTCTGCAACTTCTCAAAACCTATGTACCAATGAAATACTTCCCAAGCATGTTTCTATTTGCAGTTCTTTGGTACCCATTGAGGTATGGTTCTGGGAGCAGTAAGCATTTCGTCGACTATTCAATAAACTACCTGTGAAATTTTCCTACATGATTTCGGAGACGTTTTGCATCAGCTGAATTTCAGCAGCAATTTAGAACACGTCTTTATTCCAAATGCCATCAGCTCTTTGTGGTTACATGTCTTGTATAGAAAGTTATCTGTTAAGGTAAAGATATCGTCTGTTGGTTTACTTGAAGCTTGTGAGTTTCTTATATCCATTTATACTAATGTATAGTTGAAACCAACGGTGTGATCATTAGAACCGCATGACTGACTGTCTAAGTAAAAAATACAGGTTAACGTCAACATTTTTTGGCTTACATTGCTTATGATTGGCACACGTTTCAGATTGTAACTATGAATTGTCTGTGCTGTGAACATAGTTTTCAGTTTGAAAACGACTTTTCTTAAAGAATAACTTAGGCTTTCATCGACTGATTAGTGCTTAAAGTACCCCTAGTGAAACACTCTCCTATCCTGAAGGTAAACAGTCAGATGATACCCTACCATAAATCAACTCATACTTTCGGTTGAGTTGACGCTGACAACGACATAAACTGAAGTGTAAACGTTAGTTAACCAGTGAATTACTTCTACTTCCTTGACAAGATCCTTACTGTAGCACATTGGCCATTATTATGCATGAAAATGTAGTGAACATCCTGTGATGACTACTGAATAGAGAAAAGAAATGAGACGTACATGATCACAGACACATATGCTTTCAAAAGTGGTGACAGAAAATTTCAGCATTTAAATACTTAATACTAACCAATAGTTCATTGAAGCCTGAACGTCCTTCATCCGTGAATTTAGACAAAATTTGTCACACTACTCATAACTTTTAAGTAGTATAAAAACATACCCGTTGCCAAAAGAGTATGGGAACAATGTTTCAGTTAGCTCTCATCATACTTTAATGTGTAAAAATTTTCTCATCCATAAAAAGAGTAACCAACCACTGTGAATTCTTTGTTCTATGACAGCAAGGTATTGAATTATGCAAGTAGTAAAAATCCAGACAGTACTGATGCTAATAATTGTCCTAGTGATGATAAGGATAATGAGAATAACATGGCATCGAAGACATTTCAACAATTAATGCACGCCAAAACTTCAAAAAAAGAAAAGTTGCACAGTGCTAAAGAATGAAGTATTTTGATAATCGAAGTCAAAGTAAATAAGGCATGTCATTTGTATTTTCATTTACTAATTCAGTTGCTCTTGTGGAGAAAACTATGTAGGACTAGATAGCTTAACAAACATGATGGTGAACACCTACCATTCTGGTTAGAAAATGAATAAATGAAGTGAATACGAAGTTCATTTCTGTCGCATTTGGTAGATATTTTTCATGTGACAGATAAAGTCAGTGTTCAAAACCATACATCACATTACACAAAATCTTTCGAATGGAATTCATATTCCCCTATTAAGTATTACGAATTACAGAGGACAACCTTAGTCTTTGGGTGAGGAGAAAATTCATGGGAACGTTATCTCAACCTCGTCTGAAGAAAACTTAATAAACGATTTCAAAGATATTTTGATGTTTTAATCCCTTTTCCTTCATTCACTCCTTTCACATACATGTCTTATTTGTTTAGACTTTGATTATCAACATACTTTATTCGTTAGCAAAACGCAACTTTTGTTTGTTTTGTTTTAGTTTAAAACCTGTGCTGACTGTACGATGCTGTTCTCATTATCCTTATCATCACTAGCACAATCACTAGGACTGATATTGCCCAGTGGGGTGACTATGACACTCTGAGCAGCATAGATCCGCTCCATAGCTATGTTCCAGAGCGTCAAAGTGAATTTTTAAGCGGTGTGGTTAAGTGTTGCTAAGTTTGAGTTGCTAGCTGGTGAAAACCGAATGTGGTTCGTTCTCCAGGGATTATTGGTCGAGCTTAGTTGTGTACGACGGTAAGCCTTCCTGTGGCCACGAGGGATATCAACTACTTAACCGTCAATTTGACTTACTGAAAACCGCAGTCAACGAGATCTATATGCGCCAGACAAGTGGCGTGAATCTACAAAGTATGGACGAGTTTGTTAGCCGCCATGATTACACCAAGTGCGCCGGGAGCATAGCAACCTAAAGTTAAGGTGAATCCTGCTTCCTAGTCCAGTTAGTCATCGAGTAGAAGCAGTTCTTGGAGACGGGTGAAGGCGAGAGATATTCAGTCCGGAATGCCGATGCCGTTAGCACTGAGCCTAGCTGAAATTCAGAAGTTCGCAACAAGCCATCGCAAAGAATGTATCCGCATTATGAGGCCATGGACGATGTCTCCTTGGGGAATGAATTTCCCGTAACGTGAATGGAACATTGGTCTGCAAGACTCCGAAAAATTCATTGAAACGCATCTCAAGTACCCTTAACATACCATTTTGAGGAAACGCAACAATTAATCCCCCATTTTCCCTAGAATGCGTGCTTCCCCAAAAATCTTTTCGCTTCCCCAGAATTTACCCGAAATTAACTCAATCTGAAGTTTTGTTGAGATGAACCATGTACTTCTTATTCTCGTAAATACTGCTTTACGTCGTTAAATAAAATTGTAAGTCATTCTGAATTATTATGAAGGGTGTATTTCATGAAAAGGAAGCAGCTATATGTACAAAAACAGTTACTGTTAGATAGCAAACAAGCATACATGATTTTTCAGTTATCGTTCAGTGCATACAAAGTTCGTGTCCATCGTCTGCTCTTTAAAGACAAAAAAGTTGGATAGAGTCCCTTGCTTCGTATAAAAGAACGTATAAATCCGTAAGAAATAGTGACAGACATGTGCATTCTTCTGAATGATGTTGACTGTTGAGAGACAATTGAAGCATGTAAAACAAATGCAACTGGTTATTACGCAAGATGTAAATGACATGGAGAAATTTCATAAAAGGCCAAAAGTAACAATTATATGAATGATAATAATGTCAATGATGACCGTAATTACACATTTGCCATTTTTATGTGGTGAAATAAATTACTTACACTGCTCTCAGCAGATCTCCTCCTGTCATTTCTTCATATCTCATCTCTAAGATCATGTAAGCAGTTTTGAATAGCCAAGTCCAGCTCGCGATCCACATCTTTCTCCGGTTTCGATACAGTCACGAATTTCAATTTTATTATGCCTACTGATAGGCAGAATAACAAATGTTACAACTTACATCGGATAATCAGGTAAAACGAGCATTTCATCAAGGACGTCTTCGTCGGCGTTCCCAGTAGGGTATGCTGGGATGTAATTTCAGGTTTCAGAAATGACCCCGGCATTCTACTAACTGACTTTCTAATATTATGCATTAAGTTCAGTGTCATTCTGATAGTCTGCAAGTGTGAAGAGAATTTTATGTGACTTGTGTATCGGCCTTTGAATTGACTTTCCTTTAATGGCACTTAGAGTATTTCAACCTTCTTCATGGACTCCAATTTTCTATTGGATTCCATGGAGACTGTATTCACTTCATTTCCGGTGGTTTGATTAGTTCTTTTCGCTGTAACGTAATTAACAGTGAATGTCATCGTTTTCATCGGTTCATTCATGCCACTGTGCGATTGGTGAAGTAATTTCACCGACTCATCGCTTTTTTAATTCCAAGGAACCACACGTTTTATGTATTAGCAGTGCCTACTACACTTACTGTACGCTTCCCGTTTGACATTTAGGCGATGAGGTAATAAGGGCGGGTTAACTCGTAAAAGAACTACAGTATGATCGTATTATTTATCTAACGTACCCTGCCCTGCATGGAGTTAGTTGCTGCAATATATTTATCTGAGGATAGTCAACAATGAAATCAGTCGATTGGGCAGCCACAAGGTCCATATCTATCGAGTCATACGAGTGTTTCTTACTGGTTTTCTCAATACCTCTTCAAAATGGAGAACTATGAATTGCATGACTTACTTCTTCTACCTCTTAGCTGCCAACGGTAACATTTTGCGACCTGATCACGTATATCCCAGCATATTTGAGAAAATAGGAATCAGTTTATTGGCTTTCAATGGGGTATGTGATAGTTAGGTAATCAACATTCATTTTAGCATGTTACCGCATTGCATTACAATCTTACACTTCCAAATGCCGAATCCATCACTGGCTGTAAGTTTTTCTCCAGCTCCCTATTCCAAGGTACCTTCTTTGAAGAAGCATGTATCCTTGGTCAGTATCCATTTTCGCGACACGATAACAATGCGTTTTTCTTCTCGAAAGTTTAGTTTCAAGTAATTTTTCTCTAAGCATTAGATAGAAGAATTACAGGAACGGAAAAATGAGTGATGCATATTTGGTGTATCCAATAATGGTTGACGTGGTAATCAGTTCACTTGTAACGAAAGAGCATGCTTCCATTACAATCATCATAAAAACGAAGTTGCATCAGGGGAGAAAGTTATTTGAATGTATGCAGCAACAGTATTGCTACCTCATAATTCTTACAGGGAACCACAGTGTGTTTACATAACACGTCATCCACATAAATCCGACTATATTCATGCCCTGCTGCCAAGCACTAAAATATACTGATATAACTTGATTGGAAGGATCCATCAGAAAAGTTGACTGGGTCTTTATACTGCCGGAAAGGTAGTCTGTTCGGTTCCCTAATATCAGTCATTAATCCTGGCTGACCTCTAACTATGAAAACGTTATCTGGACAGTAAGCACTTAATGTATATTTCCGACAAGTTACGATGGTGTCCCTAATATCTGCATCTAGATTGTATTCCACTGTGGCAGAAAACAGCCTCATAGGGTGGATCTTATCTTCCATGTACACCTACTTACCATAACTTTGAGCTACCTGCTTTGCTACAGCATAATTACTATGCACGGACCGTCCTATTTTCTGCATATAAGATCCAAAAGGAAATGCAGAAAACTTTTCCAAGTCCCGTGAACAATAGTGTCATCAACAATGTGCTTCAGTGAATGCACATTGTAAGTTTTATGTTCCGTTCCACATAAAGCCTAAAACTCAACAACGAAGTTGGGCATATTACGTTGAACAGACACAGTACTGTCTACAAAATCTAGAGAATGTAACAGTAAGCATGTGTAAAGAGATAGTCGCCTAAAGTTGGTATACGAAATTAGTAGAAGGATTTCCTTAAGGATGACTGCCCCCAAATACAAAAGAAACAGTCGACACTCAGTGCTGACTTGAACTTTTGGATACAGATAAACCATCGAAGTTAACCAGCAAGTCTGTTCTGTGGTAGTCAGCACACTGTCACCAGGCGTCTACGCAACGCATAGGATTCCCACTAAGACCCATTTGGTAATAAATTCGGCTGCCTAAAATTCCAACCCGGTAACTGCAGGAATCCTTCAAAACTCACCAGAGGCTTGTTGGTAACTAAAGCAGGAATTGCTGGAACAAAGCAACAAGACGGTCAATATCCGCAATATTGACATTTCTCGTCAGTATTAACTACACAAAAAACACCTTCAGACTATCACGAAAATTCTCTCGTTTTCGACAACTAGGACATTGACACCTGTCTCCAAACAAATACGACATAATAATATAGAATAAAGAAAAACCTTTCGTATTACCGGTAGTCAATTAAAGATTTTCGGCTACAAAAGCAGGAAAATGTTCTATAAAATACATAAAACACAGTTACACCAACGTAAAATTTAAACACTTAAACATCACAAAAACTAAGTCGAGAGAAACAGAATGAAAATAACAAAGAAAAATCACATAAAAACGGAAAGCAGGCATTAAAAACCGAGGAAAATACACAGCAAACGCCATCACAGCGAGTGTAGTAAAACCAGCACGTTCCGTATTCTTCACTCATCTAATTAGACAAAGGGATCCGCAAACCGTGTACATAAAGCCACCTGGCAAGTTATCGACAATCACGACGTCAGCCGAACTAAGGTCACATGTTAATTGGGTGGTTATATTGAGCGTGGAGAGTGTGTGAATTGCAGTGATAGTAGTTGGTATAGTGTGAGAGGGATGTTGTGCTTGTTGGAGTTGACCGGTGGATGGTTGTGTGTGTTGTTATTTAATGCGTGAAAAGGCGTTGGATCATCGTACGGTTGACCACACACGCGTAACTGGAGTACCTGGGTATCGATCCCAGTACCTCTCACATGCTAAGCGAGCGCTCTACCATTTGAGCTAGTACCCCGATTGTTCAGCGCACTTCACAAACAACATCACCTCCGACACACACAGACAACCACCAAAATCAACATCATATACAACAACAACAACAACAACAACAACAACAACTCAAAGAAAACCGACATATACAACACCAACTCTCCATCTAACCTACATATCCACACACACACACACACACCACATCACATCACATCACAAAAGCAAATCTCCAAATATACACACCTCATTCAACAGACTGTCATCACACTCTATCCACACTAACGATATCTCATCACTCCACCCGTCTCGTCTGTACACGATTGTCAATCGCCCTGTCAAAAGCCAGCATTCAACTCTTCTATGACCACTTTTGAAGAGTGAGGTGAAACTCTCGTTTTTGATAAACACTATCAATCAAACTGTACCTCCTCTCCACCCACCTCGACTCAACGCAAAGTCAACCTGAATAACCCACAGTCAATGAACGCACCATATTCACACTGCATCTGCTCACCAACTGAGACTACATCCTCACCATTACACACAGACTGTCATCAACATTATCAGTCGACAACATGCTGATGCTGATAATCGACAGAGAGGAGCGAAGACACTATTTCAGTCTGAGTGTCAACGTCAATCGGCCTCGATGTCAGCCTAGATACCGGTCACCATGTCCACACATGGCCATCACTGAGTGACAGTGCTCAGTGAATGCTAATGCTAATGCCAATGCCAATGCCAATGCCAATGCCAATGTGTATGCGTATGTGTATATGAGTGCGCCTACACACGTGTTTGTGTTTGTGTTTTTTGACGGAATGAGATGAGGAGGAGATAAACACAATGCGTCTTCTTGTAGTGATTCTAGGAGGACTGGTACAATATGCTTCGATTGAAGTGGCGATTCAGGCGATACTTGAAGGAGGTGAGTGTCGCTTCTCGGTGTGCTCCTCAGTATTGTCTTGTCAGTTATTCAAGTGTGATTGATCTGGTATTGATTGGATTCGTTATGGATTGGTTGAATGGGTGATGAATTGTTTGACTGGATGTTTCCTGGATGGTGAATTGAGTCACTGGCTTATGCGAGTGTCTGTGTTTGCGTGTATTCGTGTGAAAGTGAACACTTGTGTACGTGTGAGTGTGCGAATGTGTGTCAGCACATGTCAGTATGTGAGCGTGCAGGTGCACTCGCTTACCTGACCGCTGTTGCGTGTGCTGTGTTAATGTATCGATGGTAATTATGTTACAATGCTCCACTGAGTGACTACTTGAATCACTGAATGACTGATTGGTTGGCTGGTTGATTGATTGATTAGTAGATTGACTTGATTTGGGGTGGGGTGGTGTGTGGTTGGCAGTGTCATCGAGTGACTGGTTCGTTGTCATCAATGTGACGTTGTTGATGATTGGTAAAGGCGCAGCCACACTCACTGTAGGCTTTGCATCATCCCTCGTGTTGATGTGGGTCTTATTTAGCACGGTGCTGCGTCCTCACAACCATGCAAGTTGCCCCACATACATTTTGACTGCGATCGACTCTGTGAGTGGATCCGTGATTCACTGATTCAGTCAGTGAGTGGTTATATGCAGTGGTGTCTGATGCGGTTGTTGCTGAATGATCATGGTACTGATTGGTTTACCTGTGAGTTATTCGGAGGAGTGTGTGTCGTCGAGCCAGTTAGACAGGGATGATGGTGTTATGCTTTGTGATGGAAGTTGACGAGTGTTGAGTGAGCATTGTTGAAGGGATTTGTGATTAGTGCCCATTGTAGCATTTTATTTCACTGTATGGCGTTTATGTATGTAACAACTCATTGTACATTTTTTCTTTAGTTGTACTGAAAAAGACATTTTGCTCGCTCGTTGACTAATACAACTTGCTGATATATACTTCGCGTTAACTTCTGATACTTACCCTGTCTCACGCAGGTGAATCAGCAGTGTCGGAAATTATAAGTGGGCACTAGTGTGTGGGGACGCGTATACAAATTTCGAGTCAGATTTCAGAGCTCGACAAACTGGTGATCCCGACGTGATTAAACTCTTGCAAGTTTCACACGTGGATATTATTCTTGTCTTCAGTTGAATACTGCAACCAGTCTTTAATAATCCTATACAATATGGATATATATGTATATATACTGATAATTTCTCTGGCTGCTTTGCGGTAGGCATTGACATACTTGTTTATTGTATTTTTCCTGCTCTTGTTCTTAAACATTTTTTTTGCTGTACCAGTACTGATGTCCTTAAACTCTCATAATCAAGACTTTTCGAATTTAGGGTCCGTGGGTGCCATTAATCTTCCTATGCCTTGTTTTAAGTTTAACGACCCGCAATTGTGGTTTGTCCGTCTAGAACATTTCTTCATGGCCAATCATATAACTTCACAAAACACAAAGTTCGGATACACAAGCTCTGTTTTGCCGGAAGAAGTGGCTGAACAAGTAAGGGAGACACTACTAAAGCCCCACCCAGACACTTCTTATGATGTTTTGAAGAAGCAGGTGCTGAAAGCTACTTCGTTATCTGACCAGAAGGCTGTCGATCAACTACTAAGTAGCATATGCCTCGGTGACAGAACACCTTCACAACTTAAGCGACATATGCAAAGTCTGCTGAAAGATAGGAAAGTAGACAACCGTTTATTCTACCAGCTCTGGCTGCGGAGACTTCCTTCATGCATTCAGCAGATATTAGCTGTCGGAGATGCGGACATTGACAGGTTGGCTGACATCGCTGACCGTATGTACGAAAGGATGCCTAAACCGGTTGAAAGTATTGCTGAGCCAACGCAAAACGACCGAGTGGCCGCTTTAGAGAGGAAGATAGACATACTTACAGGACAACTGACGGCTTTGCAGTTAAACCGACGGTCACCGAAGTTCTGTAGAAGCAGATCCCGTAGTCGTGATAGGACCACGAGTAGAATTGCGTCTAAAAGTAGCACGTGCTGGTATCACAAGAAGTTTGGCAGTAAAGCACGTCGTTGTTTGTTACCATGCGATTTTAAAACCTTTTCATCGGGAAACGGAAAGGCCGGCGATCAGTGACGACTGCTGTCGCCGGCGTACAACAACACAGTCGTTTGTTTCGAGTGACGGATAGGAAGACTGGAGCTCAGTTTCTGGTTGACACTGGAGCGGAAGTGAGCGTGATCCCACCCACACCTTCCGAAAAACGCCATCCCAACCCAACTTTTGTACTACAAGCGGCAAATAGATCTGCTATTACTACATATGGGACCAGAATTTTGATCCTAGACATTGGCTTTCATACACCATTCCAGTGGGAATTCGTCATAGCTGACATATCGTCGCCTATCATTGGCATGGATTTCCTTCAACACTACGAACTATTGGTCGACTCTAGTCGCCATAGACTAGTCAGCCGTAATGGTGAATTTTCTATCACCGGTATCGTTACGGAGACAAAAACAATAAACTTAGTCGTAGCTCCAATAAACAACACTTCCGAGTACGATATCCTTCTGCGAGAATTTCCCGAGCTCACTCAAACGGATTACACGAAGTCCTCTCCAAAACATACGGTGACGCACCATATTCTTACAAAAGGTCCTCCAGTCTCATCAAAACCTCGACGCTTAGACCCTAAAAAGCTGCAGATAGCAAAACAGGAATTTGATAAACTTCTAAAGTTGGGAGTTATACGCCCTTCCAAGAGCCCATGGTCATCACCCCTGCATATGGTACCTAAAAAAGCATCAGGGGAAATACGGCCTTGCGGTGATTATCGAGCGTTGAATAAGCGTACGGTCCCTGATAAGTATCCAATTCCTCACATACATGATTTTATGAACTCTATGACAAAAGTAAATATTTTTTCCAAGATTGACCTCGTGCGAGCTTACTATCACATTCCTGTGGAACCCAATGATGTTCCTAAGACGGCCATCACTACCCCTTCGGACTATTCGAATTTATTCGTATGCCGTTTGGTTTGACAAATGCTGCTCAAACATTCCAAAGATTTATAGATCAGGTACTCCATGGCTTACCTTTCGTCAGTGCATACATAGATGACTTAATAGTAGCTAGCGCATCTGAAACAGAGCACCTGCAACATCTGAGGACGCTTTTCGAACGACTGCGTGAATATGGCATTACAATCAATCCGCAGAAATGCGAATTTGGCAAGGAATCCCTACAGTTTTTGGGTCACATTGTTAATGCCAACGGTGTTAAACCGGTTCCGCAAGAAGTAGATGCAATTCGAGAATATCCTGTTCCAGACTCGTTTCGAAAGCTGCGAAGATTTCTGGGGTTAATAAACTTCTATCGACGTTTCATACCTAAATGTGCTGAAGTAGCCCAACCGCTGACAGATTTATTGCAAGGACGAGCCAAAGTGTTTCACATGACCCAAGCGGCCCATGATGCTTTTGACAAACTGAAGCTGGCTCTAAGTTCTGAAACTCTTCTCTCTCGTCGTGATTCAGAAGCACCACTAGCCATCATGACAGACGCTTCAAATGTTGCGGTAGGCGCAGTACTACAACAGTTTGTTCACGGTCAGTGGGAACCATTATCTTTCTTCTCGAAACGACTTAATGCTTCTCAATCGCGATACAGTACATTCGGCAGAGAGCTACTGGCGATTTACTTGGCTATCAAGCACTTCAGATATATGCTCGAAGGGTACTCATTTATAGTATTCACCGACCATAAGCCACTCACAAAAGCAATTGATGCAAAGCATGACAACTACTCGCCCCGAGAAATTCGACATTTAGAATTTATTTCACAATTCACTTCAGATATAAGGTATATCAAAGGCAGCAAAAATGAGGCAGCTGATGCTTTGTCTCGTATGTACGTAAACGTCTTAGAACGTGACCGTATTGACCTAGCAGAAATGGCAAAGTTGCAGGCCACGGATGAGGACTTGAAACATTTGAAAAACAATGTGAACACCTCATTACGTCTTGAAGAAGTGACACTTGATGACTCTGTATCCATCACCTGTGATGTATCCAAGGGTAAACCGCGCCCGTTTGTGCCGTTATCAATGAGACGATTAGTCTTCTCTAAGATGCATGGCATTTCACATCCTGGTATTCGAGCTACGGTGAAGTTAATTACTGACCGATACGTCTGGCCAAAGATGAATCGAGATCTTCGACAGTGGTCCAGAGCTTGTTTAGCGTGCCAGCGATCGAAAGTGCAAAGACATATTCTTTCACCTACGGGAAGATTTTCCCACCGGATGGCAGATTTGACCATATACACGTTGACATCGTTGGACCACTACCTCCGTCAAATGGTTTTAGCTACATTTTAACATGTGTAGACCGATTCACGAGATGGCCAGTGGCAATACCTCTGCAGGATATATCTGCCGAAACAGTAGCGAGAAATATCATCCAACACTGGATTTCTAACTTTGGTGTCCCAAGTGTCATCACCACAGATAGAGGTGCGCAGTTCGAGAGTAGTCTATTTCAACAGTTAACTGAACTTCTCGGGATCAAGCGCATAAGAACCACTGCGTACCATCCTGCATCCAATGGTATTGTCGAAAGGTTCCATCGACAACTAAAAGCAGCACTGATGGCAGTAAAGACTGATGACAAGTGGAGTGACAAATTACCACTAGTACTCCTTGGTATACGTTCGAGTGTCAAGCAGGACATTGGCTGCTGTACTGCTGAGTTAGTTTATGGAACTACTTTAAGATTGCCAGGAGAGTATTTTAACCCGGCAACAGACGTTCCACCGGACTTGACTAACTATGTACAACAACTACGGCGACACATGAGCACACTTCGACCTCAGTCCCCACGATACCGAGACAACCAAGTTTACGTACCTCAGTGCATCTCAAACTGCACTCACGTTTTCGTCCGACACGACGGCGTACGAAAACCCTTACAGCCCCCGTATGAAGGACCTTTCAAGGTAATTAGTAAATCAGACAAAGTTGTCACGGTCGAACGCTCGGGTAGACGAGAAACGGTCAGCATTGATAGAGTCAAACCAGCGTTTATGGAACCAGATGTCACGGATACCAAGTCTGAACCCGCAGTGAAGCAACCGGAAACACCGAAAACCACCGTCAAAACAGAAACAACGGCATCGGAATCACCCAATACTAGCGACGGTAGCAGAACCACGAGATCCGGAAGAAGAGTCCGTTGGCCACGACGTTACTTTCAGACAATTTACATTTCATAAAACCAATTCCCTAGTAACATTATTATCGTTTTTGCTCATTACCTTGTTGAAAACATGACCACACGATTTTGTCAGACTTTTCCGCATACACAAAACAAAATTTTTTTCCGGGCACCACGGACTTCCGAATCTCTTATTTCTTAACAATGTTCCAGGTAATACGATTTTGGTTGTTAATTTTTTTTATCTCCGGATATATTATTACTTTGGTAAAGTTATTTTAGTGTTTCGAATATCATGCACTTCATTTTTATATAAACACCCTTCCAATCAGTTTTCATCCTGATAATTGATATCCTTAACATTCCTCCCATGATTTTAATATCTTCAAAATGAATTTACCTTTCTCATAACATTTTATATCGAACACAGATATCCAGGCATATATCTGTATTCTGGGGAGGGACTTACGTAGCATTTGATTTAACTGTAATGTGCTGATACATGTGACAAATGATTGAACATTCGTTGTTTAGTCTTACTCAAAAAGATATTTTCATAGATCGTTCACAAAACAAAACCCACATATAAACGTTGCATCAACACTTGATATTGACTAAAACTCAGGCAGGTGCATCAGCACACTCGCGAAATAAAAATTAGGACATCACAAATATAAATAAGTATCGAAATTACCAGCCAAAATAAGACAGATAAAAAGTAATTCACATCAGATGAATGTCACCTTCTCCCTTCACCCATTCAACAGATTCAGAGTACAACTCTGCACACACAAACACGTGCATCCACTAGCACAACAACACACTCCGCCGTCCTCTCACCTCGTATTTCCTCTGACATCCGATTCCTGTCTATCGCACACGTCGTCACTAATCTCTCCTTACACCCATCTGGTCAAAACTGTACATTCTGCACATCTGCTACCCTCACATCAATTCTTCCGATGCAAAATCTCACACTGATTCCAATGCCCACATAAATCAACACCAAATCTCGTCATGGGCACTAACCACAAATCCCTTCAACAATGCTCACTCAACACTCGTCAACTTCCATCACAAAGCATAACACCATCATCCCTGTCTAACTGGCTCGACGACACACACTCCTCCGAATAACTCACAGGTAAACCAATCAGTACCATGATCATTCAGCAACAACCGCATCAGACACCACTGCATATAACCACTCACTGACTGAATCAGTGAATCACGGATCCACTCACAGAGTCGATCGCAGTCAAAATGTATGTGGGGCAACTTGCATGGTTGTGAGGACGCAGCACCGTGCTAAATAAGACCCACATCAACACGAGGGATGATGCAAAGCCTACAGTGAGTGTGGCTGCGCCTTTACCAATCATCAACAACGTCACATTGATGACAACGAACCAGTCACTCGATGACACTGCCAACCACACACCACCCCACCCCAAATCAAGTCAATCTACTAATCAATCAATCAACCAGCCAACCAATCAGTCATTCAGTGATTCAAGTAGTCACTCAGTGGAGCATTGTAACATAATTACCATCGATACATTAACACAGCACACGCAACAGCGGTCAGGTAAGCGAGTGCACCTGCACGCTCACATACTGACATGTGCTGACACACATTCGCACACTCACACGTACACAAGTGTTCACTTTCACACGAATACACGCAAACACAGACACTCGCATAAGCCAGTGACTCAATTCACCATCCAGGAAGCATCCAGTCAAACAATTCATCACCCATTCAACCAATCCATAACGAATCCAATCAATACCAGATCAATCACACTTGAATAACTGACAAGACAATACTGAGGAGCACACCGAGAAGCGACACTCACCTCCTTCAAGTATCGCCTGAATCGCCACTTCAATCGAAGCATATTGTACCAGTCCTCCTAGAATCACTACAAGAAGACGCATTGTGTTTATCTCCTCCTCATCTCATTCCGTCAAAAAACACAAACACAAACACGTGTGTAGGCGCACTCATATACACATACGCATACACATTGGCATTGGCATTGGCATTAGCATTGGCATTAGCATTAGCATTCACTGAGCACTGTCACTCAGTGATGGCCATGTGTGGACATGGTGACCGGTATCTAGGCTGACATCGAGGCCGATTGACGTTGACACTCAGACTGAAATAGTGTCTTCGCTCCTCTCTGTCGATTATCAGCATCAGCATGTTGTCGACTGATAATGTTGATGACAGTCTGTGTGTAATGGTGAGGATGTAGTCTCAGTTGGTGAGCAGATGCAGTGTGAATATGGTGCGTTCATTGACTGTGGGTTATTCAGGTTGACTTTGCGTTGAGTCGAGGTGGGTGGAGAGGAGGTACAGTTTGATTGATAGTGTTTATCAAAAACGAGAGTTTCACCTCACTCTTCAAAAGTGGTCATAGAAGAGTTGAATGCTGGCTTTTGACAGGGCGATTGACAATCGTGTACAGACGAGACGGGTGGAGTGATGAGATATCGTTAGTGTGGATAGAGTGTGATGACAGTCTGTTGAATGAGGTGTGTATATTTGGAGATTTGCTTTTGTGATGTGATGTGATGTGGTGTGTGTGTGTGTGTGTGTGTGTGTGTGTGTGGATATGTAGGTTAGATGGAGAGTTGGTGTTGTATATGTCGGTTTTCTTTGAGTTGTTGTTGTTGTTGTTGTTGTTGTTGTTGTATATGATGTTGATTTTGGTGGTTGTCTGTGTGTGTCGGAGGTGATGTTGTTTGTGAAGTGCGCTGAACAATCGGGGTACTAGCTCAAATGGTAGAGCGCTCGCTTAGCATGTGAGAGGTACTGGGGTCGATACCCAGGTACTCCAGTTACGCGTGTGTGGTCAACCGTACGATGATCCAACGCCTTTTCACGCATTAAATAACAACACACACAACCATCCACCGGTCAACTCCAACAAGCACAACATCCCTCTCACACTATACCAACTACTATCACTGCAATTCACACACTCTCCACGCTCAATATAACCACCCAATTAACATGTGATAATCATTCCACTGACACCGTGAAAATCACCTCACACATTCAACAGATTTTCACACACATACACGCTTTCCAACTAACCTTGTACCAACAATGATTCACCTCAGACGCATGTCACCTTCTCCCTTCACCCATTCAACAGATTCAGAGTACAACTCTGCACACACAAACACGTGCATCCACTAGCACAACAACACACTCCGCCGTCCTCTCACCTCGTATTTCCTCTGACATCCGATTCCTGTCTATCGCACACGTCGTCACTAATCTCTCCTTACACCCATCTGGTCAAAACTGTACATTCTGCACATCTGCTACCCTCACATCAATTCTTCCGATGCACAATCTCACACTGATTCCAATGCCCACATAAATCAACACCAAATCTCGTCATGGGCACTAACCACAAATCCCTTCAACAATGCTCACTCAACACTCGTCAACTTCCATCACAAAGCATAACACCATCATCCCTGTCTAACTGGCTCGACGACACACACTCCTCCGAATAACTCACAGGTAAACCAATCAGTACCATGATCATTCAGCAACAACCGCATCAGACACCACTGCATATAACCACTCACTGACTGAATCAGTGAATCACGGATCCACTCACAGAGTCGATCGCAGTCAAAATGTATGTGGGGCAACTTGCATGGTTGTGAGGACGCAGCACCGTGCTAAATAAGACCCACATCAACACGAGGGATGATGCAAAGCCTACAGTGAGTGTGGCTGCGCCTTTACCAATCATCAACAACGTCACATTGATGACAACGAACCAGTCACTCGATGACACTGCCAACCACACACCACCCCACCCCAAATCAAGTCAATCTACTAATCAATCAATCAACCAGCCAACCAATCAGTCATTCAGTGATTCAAGTAGTCACTCAGTGGAGCATTGTAACATAATTACCATCGATACATTAACACAGCACACGCAACAGCGGTCAGGTAAGCGAGTGCACCTGCACGCTCACATACTGACATGTGCTGACACACATTCGCACACTCACACGTACACAAGTGTTCACTTTCACACGAATACACGCAAACACAGACACTCGCATAAGCCAGTGACTCAATTCACCATCCAGGAAACATCCAGTCAAACAATTCATCACCCATTCAACCAATCCATAACGAATCCAATCAATACCAGATCAATCACACTTGAATAACTGACAAGACAATACTGAGGAGCACACCGAGAAGCGACACTCACCTCCTTCAAGTATCGCCTGAATCGCCACTTCAATCGAAGCATATTGTACCAGTCCTCCTAGAATCACTACAAGAAGACGCATTGTGTTTATCTCCTCCTCATCTCATTCCGTCAAAAAACACAAACACAAACACGTGTGTAGGCGCACTCATATACACATACGCATACACATTGGCATTGGCATTGGCATTAGCATTGGCATTAGCATTAGCATTCACTGAGCACTGTCACTCAGTGATGGCCATGTGTGGACATGGTGACCGGTATCTAGGCTGACATCGAGGCCGATTGACGTTGACACTCAGACTGAAATAGTGTCTTCGCTCCTCTCTGTCGATTATCAGCATCAGCATGTTGTCGACTGATAATGTTGATGACAGTCTGTGTGTAATGGTGAGGATGTAGTCTCAGTTGGTGAGCAGATGCAGTGTGAATATGGTGCGTTCATTGACTGTGGGTTATTCAGGTTGACTTTGCGTTGAGTCGAGGTGGGTGGAGAGGAGGTACAGTTTGATTGATAGTGTTTATCAAAAACGAGAGTTTCACCTCACTCTTCAAAAGTGGTCATAGAAGAGTTGAATGCTGGCTTTTGACAGGGCGATTGACAATCGTGTACAGACGAGATGGGTGGAGTGATGAGATATCGTTAGTGTGGATAGAGTGTGATGACAGTCTGTTGAATGAGGTGTGTATATTTGGAGATTTGCTTTTGTGATGTGATGTGATGTGGTGTGTGTGTGTGTGTGTGTGTGTGTGTGTGTGTGGATATGTAGGTTAGATGGAGAGTTGGTGTTGTATATGTCGGTTTTCTTTGAGTTGTTGTTGTTGTTGTTGTTGTTGTTGTATATGATGTTGATTTTGGTGGTTGTCTGTGTGTGTCGGAGGTGATGTTGTTTGTGAAGTGCGTTGAACAATCGGGGTACTAGCTCAAATGGTAGAGCGCTCGCTTAGCATGTGAGAGGTACTGGGGTCGATACCCAGGTACTCCAGTTACGCGTGTGTGGTCAACCGTACGATGATCCAACGCCTTTTCACGCATTAAATAACAACACACACAACCATCCACCGGTCAACTCCAACAAGCACAACATCCCTCTCACACTATACCAACTACTATCACTGCAATTCACACACTCTCCACGCTCAATATAACCACCCAATTAACATGTGATAATCATTCCACTGACACCGTGAAAATCACCTCACACATTCAACAGATTTTCACACACACACACACACACATACACGCTTTCCAACTAACCTTGTACCAACAATGATTCACCTCAGACGCATGTCACCTTCTCCCTTCACCCATTCAACAGATTCAGAGTACAACTCTGCACACACAAACACGTGCATCCACTAGCACAACAACACACTCCGCCGTCCTCTCACCTCGTATTTCCTCTGACATCCGATTCCTGTCTATCGCACACGTCGTCACTAATCTCTCCTTACACCCATCTGGTCAAAACTGTACATTCTGCACATCTGCTACCCTCACATCAATTCTTCCGATGCACAATCTCACACTGATTCCAATGCCCACATAAATCAACACCAAATCTCGTCATGGGCACTAACCACAAATCCCTTCAACAATGCTCACTCAACACTCGTCAACTTCCATCACAAAGCATAACACCATCATCCCTGTCTAACTGGCTCGACGACACACACTCCTCCGAATAACTCACAGGTAAACCAATCAGTACCATGATCATTCAGCAACAACCGCATCAGACACCACTGCATATAACCACTCACTGACTGAATCAGTGAATCACGGATCCACTCACAGAGTCGATCGCAGTCAAAATGTATGTGGGGCAACTTGCATGGTTGTGAGGACGCAGCACCGTGCTAAATAAGACCCACATCAACACGAGGGATGATGCAAAGCCTACAGTGAGTGTGGCTGCGCCTTTACCAATCATCAACAACGTCACATTGATGACAACGAACCAGTCACTCGATGACACTGCCAACCACACACCACCCCACCCCAAATCAAGTCAATCTACTAATCAATCAATCAACCAGCCAACCAATCAGTCATTCAGTGATTCAAGTAGTCACTCAGTGGAGCATTGTAACATAATTACCATCGATACATTAACACAGCACACGCAACAGCGGTCAGGTAAGCGAGTGCACCTGCACGCTCACATACTGACATGTGCTGACACACATTCGCACACTCACACGTACACAAGTGTTCACTTTCACACGAATACACGCAAACACAGACACTCGCATAAGCCAGTGACTCAATTCACCATCCAGGAAACATCCAGTCAAACAATTCATCACCCATTCAACCAATCCATAACGAATCCAATCAATACCAGATCAATCACACTTGAATAACTGACAAGACAATACTGAGGAGCACACCGAGAAGCGACACTCACCTCCTTCAAGTATCGCCTGAATCGCCACTTCAATCGAAGCATATTGTACCAGTCCTCCTAGAATCACTACAAGAAGACGCATTGTGTTTATCTCCTCCTCATCTCATTCCGTCAAAAAACACAAACACAAACACGTGTGTAGGCGCACTCATATACACATACGCATACACATTGGCATTGGCATTGGCATTAGCATTGGCATTAGCATTAGCATTCACTGAGCACTGTCACTCAGTGATGGCCATGTGTGGACATGGTGACCGGTATCTAGGCTGACATCGAGGCCGATTGACGTTGACACTCAGACTGAAATAGTGTCTTCGCTCCTCTCTGTCGATTATCAGCATCAGCATGTTGTCGACTGATAATGTTGATGACAGTCTGTGTGTAATGGTGAGGATGTAGTCTCAGTTGGTGAGCAGATGCAGTGTGAATATGGTGCGTTCATTGACTGTGGGTTATTCAGGTTGACTTTGCGTTGAGTCGAGGTGGGTGGAGAGGAGGTACAGTTTGATTGATAGTGTTTATCAAAAACGAGAGTTTCACCTCACTCTTCAAAAGTGGTCATAGAAGAGTTGAATGCTGGCTTTTGACAGGGCGATTGACAATCGTGTACAGACGAGATGGGTGGAGTGATGAGATATCGTTAGTGTGGATAGAGTGTGATGACAGTCTGTTGAATGAGGTGTGTATATTTGGAGATTTGCTTTTGTGATGTGATGTGATGTGGTGTGTGTGTGTGTGTGTGTGTGTGGATATGTAGGTTAGATGGAGAGTTGGTGTTGTATATGTCGGTTTTCTTTGAGTTGTTGTTGTTGTTGTTGTTGTTGTATATGATGTTGATTTTGGTGGTTGTCTGTGTGTGTCGGAGGTGATGTTGTTTGTGAAGTGCGTTGAACAATCGGGGTACTAGCTCAAATGGTAGAGCGCTCGCTTAGCATGTGAGAGGTACTGGGATCGATACCCAGGTACTCCAGTTACGCGTGTGTGGTCAACCGTACGATGATCCAACGCCTTTTCACGCATTAAATAACAACACACACAACCATCCACCGGTCAACTCCAACAAGCACAACATCCCTCTCACACTATACCAACTACTATCACTGCAATTCACACACTCTCCACGCTCAATATAACCACCCAATTAACATGTGATAATCATTCCACTGACACCGTGAAAATCACCTCACACATTCAACAGATTTTCACACACACACACACACACATACACGCTTTCCAACTAACCTTGTACCAACAATGATTCACCTCAGACGCATGTCACCTTCTCCCTTCACCCATTCAACAGATTCAGAGTACAACTCTGCACACACAAACACGTGCATCCACTAGCACAACAACACACTCCGCCGTCCTCTCACCTCGTATTTCCTCTGACATCCGATTCCTGTCTATCGCACACGTCGTCACTAATCTCTCCTTACACCCATCTGGTCAAAACTGTACATTCTGCACATCTGCTACCCTCACATCAATTCTTCCGATGCACAATCTCACACTGATTCCAATGCCCACATAAATCAACACCAAATCTCGTCATGGGCACTAACCACAAATCCCTTCAACAATGCTCACTCAACACTCGTCAACTTCCATCACAAAGCATAACACCATCATCCCTGTCTAACTGGCTCGACGACACACACTCCTCCGAATAACTCACAGGTAAACCAATCAGTACCATGATCATTCAGCAACAACCGCATCAGACACCACTGCATATAACCACTCACTGACTGAATCAGTGAATCACGGATCCACTCACAGAGTCGATCGCAGTCAAAATGTATGTGGGGCAACTTGCATGGTTGTGAGGACGCAGCACCGTGCTAAATAAGACCCACATCAACACGAGGGATGATGCAAAGCCTACAGTGAGTGTGGCTGCGCCTTTACCAATCATCAACAACGTCACATTGATGACAACGAACCAGTCACTCGATGACACTGCCAACCACACACCACCCCACCCCAAATCAAGTCAATCTACTAATCAATCAATCAACCAGCCAACCAATCAGTCATTCAGTGATTCAAGTAGTCACTCAGTGGAGCATTGTAACATAATTACCATCGATACATTAACACAGCACACGCAACAGCGGTCAGGTAAGCGAGTGCACCTGCACGCTCACATACTGACATGTGCTGACACACATTCGCACACTCACACGTACACAAGTGTTCACTTTCACACGAATACACGCAAACACAGACACTCGCATAAGCCAGTGACTCAATTCACCATCCAGGAAACATCCAGTCAAACAATTCATCACCCATTCAACCAATCCATAACGAATCCAATCAATACCAGATCAATCACACTTGAATAACTGACAAGACAATACTGAGGAGCACACCGAGAAGCGACACTCACCTCCTTCAAGTATCGCCTGAATCGCCACTTCAATCGAAGCATATTGTACCAGTCCTCCTAGAATCACTACAAGAAGACGCATTGTGTTTATCTCCTCCTCATCTCATTCCGTCAAAAAACACAAACACAAACACGTGTGTAGGCGCACTCATATACACATACGCATACACATTGGCATTGGCATTGGCATTAGCATTGGCATTAGCATTAGCATTCACTGAGCACTGTCACTCAGTGATGGCCATGTGTGGACATGGTGACCGGTATCTAGGCTGACATCGAGGCCGATTGACGTTGACACTCAGACTGAAATAGTGTCTTCGCTCCTCTCTGTCGATTATCAGCATCAGCATGTTGTCGACTGATAATGTTGATGACAGTCTGTGTGTAATGGTGAGGATGTAGTCTCAGTTGGTGAGCAGATGCAGTGTGAATATGGTGCGTTCATTGACTGTGGGTTATTCAGGTTGACTTTGCGTTGAGTCGAGGTGGGTGGAGAGGAGGTACAGTTTGATTGATAGTGTTTATCAAAAACGAGAGTTTCACCTCACTCTTCAAAAGTGGTCATAGAAGAGTTGAATGCTGGCTTTTGACAGGGCGATTGACAATCGTGTACAGACGAGACGGGTGGAGTGATGAGATATCGTTAGTGTGGATAGAGTGTGATGACAGTCTGTTGAATGAGGTGTGTATATTTGGAGATTTGCTTTTGTGATGTGATGTGGTGTGGTGTGTGTGTGTGTGTGTGTGTGTGTGTGTGGATATGTAGGTTAGATGGAGAGTTGGTGTTGTATATGTCGGTTTTCTTTGAGTTGTTGTTGTTGTTGTTGTTGTTGTATATGATGTTGATTTTGGTAGTTGTCTGTGTGTGTCGGAGGTGATGTTGTTTGTGAAGTGCGTTGAACAATCGGGGTACTAGCTCAAATGGTAGAGCGCTCGCTTAGCATGTGAGAGGTACTGGGATCGATGCCCAGGTACTCCAGTTACGCGTGTGTGGTCAACCGTACGATGATCCAACGCCTTTTCACGCATTAAATAACAACACACACAACCATCCACCGGTCAACTCCAACAAGCACAACATCCCTCTCACACTATACCAACTACTATCACTGCAATTCACACACTCTCCACGCTCAATATAACCACCCAATTAACATGTGATAATCATTCCACTGACACCGTGAAAATCACCTCACACATTCAACAGATTTTCACACACATACACGCTTTCCAACTAACCTTGTACCAACAATGATTCACCTCAGACGCATGTCACCTTCTCCCTTCACCCATTCAACAGATTCAGAGTACAACTCTGCACACACAAACACGTGCATCCACTAGCACAACAACACACTCCGCCGTCCTCTCACCTCGTATTTCCTCTGACATCCGATTCCTGTCTATCGCACACGTCGTCACTAATCTCTCCTTACACCCATCTGGTCAAAACTGTACATTCTGCACATCTGCTACCCTCACATCAATTCTTCCGATGCAAAATCTCACACTGATTCCAATGCCCACATAAATCAACACCAAATCTCGTCATGGGCACTAACCACAAATCCCTTCAACAATGCTCACTCAACACTCGTCAACTTCCATCACAAAGCATAACACCATCATCCCTGTCTAACTGGCTCGACGACACACACTCCTCCGAATAACTCACAGGTAAACCAATCAGTACCATGATCATTCAGCAACAACCGCATCAGACACCACTGCATATAACCACTCACTGACTGAATCAGTGAATCACGGATCCACTCACAGAGTCGATCGCAGTCAAAATGTATGTGGGGCAACTTGCATGGTTGTGAGGACGCAGCACCGTGCTAAATAAGACCCACATCAACACGAGGGATGATGCAAAGCCTACAGTGAGTGTGGCTGCGCCTTTACCAATCATCAACAACGTCACATTGATGACAACGAACCAGTCACTCGATGACACTGCCAACCACACACCACCCCACCCCAAATCAAGTCAATCTACTAATCAATCAATCAACCAGCCAACCAATCAGTCATTCAGTGATTCAAGTAGTCACTCAGTGGAGCATTGTAACATAATTACCATCGATACATTAACACAGCACACGCAACAGCGGTCAGGTAAGCGAGTGCACCTGCACGCTCACATACTGACATGTGCTGACACACATTCGCACACTCACACGTACACAAGTGTTCACTTTCACACGAATACACGCAAACACAGACACTCGCATAAGCCAGTGACTCAATTCACCATCCAGGAAACATCCAGTCAAACAATTCATCACCCATTCAACCAATCCATAACGAATCCAATCAATACCAGATCAATCACACTTGAATAACTGACAAGACAATACTGAGGAGCACACCGAGAAGCGACACTCACCTCCTTCAAGTATCGCCTGAATCGCCACTTCAATCGAAGCATATTGTACCAGTCCTCCTAGAATCACTACAAGAAGACGCATTGTGTTTATCTCCTCCTCATCTCATTCCGTCAAAAAACACAAACACAAACACGTGTGTAGGCGCACTCATATACACATACGCATACACATTGGCATTGGCATTGGCATTAGCATTGGCATTAGCATTAGCATTCACTGAGCACTGTCACTCAGTGATGGCCATGTGTGGACATGGTGACCGGTATCTAGGCTGACATCGAGGCCGATTGACGTTGACACTCAGACTGAAATAGTGTCTTCGCTCCTCTCTGTCGATTATCAGCATCAGCATGTTGTCGACTGATAATGTTGATGACAGTCTGTGTGTAATGGTGAGGATGTAGTCTCAGTTGGTGAGCAGATGCAGTGTGAATATGGTGCGTTCATTGACTGTGGGTTATTCAGGTTGACTTTGCGTTGAGTCGAGGTGGGTGGAGAGGAGGTACAGTTTGATTGATAGTGTTTATCAAAAACGAGAGTTTCACCTCACTCTTCAAAAGTGGTCATAGAAGAGTTGAATGCTGGCTTTTGACAGGGCGATTGACAATCGTGTACAGACGAGACGGGTGGAGTGATGAGATATCGTTAGTGTGGATAGAGTGTGATGACAGTCTGTTGAATGAGGTGTGTATATTTGGAGATTTGCTTTTGTGATGTGATGTGATGTGGTGTGTGTGTGTGTGTGTGTGTGTGGATATGTAGGTTAGATGGAGAGTTGGTGTTGTATATGTCGGTTTTCTTTGATTTTTTTTTTTTTTTGTTGTTGTTGTATATGATGTTGATTTTGGTAGTTGTCTGTGTGTGTCGGAGGTGATGTTGTTTGTGAAGTGCGTTGAACAATCGGGGTACTAGCTCAAATGGTAGAGCGCTCGCTTAGCATGTGAGAGGTACTGGGATCGATACCCAGGTACTCCAGTTACGCGTGTGTGGTCAACCGTACGATGATCCAACGCCTTTTCACGCATTAAATAACAACACACACAACCATCCACCGGTCAACTCCAACAAGCACAACATCCCTCTCACACTATACCAACTACTATCACTGCAATTCACACACTCTCCACGCTCAATATAACCACCCAATTAACATGTGATAATCATTCCACTGACACCGTGAAAATCACCTCACACATTCAACAGATTTTCACACATACACGCTTTCCAACTAACCTTGTACCAACAATGATTCACCTCAGACGCATGTCACCTTCTCCCTTCACCCATTCAACAGATTCAGAGTACAACTCTGCACACACAAACACGTGCATCCACTAGCACAACAACACACTCCGCCGTCCTCTCACCTCGTATTTCCTCTGACATCCGATTCCTGTCTATCGCACACGTCGTCACTAATCTCTCCTTACACCCATCTGGTCAAAACTGTACATTCTGCACATCTGCTACCCTCACATCAATTCTTCCGATGCAAAATCTCACACTGATTCCAATGCCCACATAAATCAACACCAAATCTCGTCATGGGCACTAACCACAAATCCCTTCAACAATGCTCACTCAACACTCGTCAACTTCCATCACAAAGCATAACACCATCATCCCTGTCTAACTGGCTCGACGACACACACTCCTCCGAATAACTCACAGGTAAACCAATCAGTACCATGATCATTCAGCAACAACCGCATCAGACACCACTGCATATAACCACTCTCTGAATGAATCAGTGAATCACGGATCCACTCACAGAGTCGATCGCAGTCAAAATGTATGTGGGGCAACTTGCATGGTTGTGAGGACGCAGCACCGTGCTAAATAAGACCCACATCAACACGAGGGATGATGCAAAGCCTACAGTGAGTGTGGCTGCGCCTTTACCAATCATCAACAACGTCACATTGATGACAACGAACCAGTCACTCGATGACACTGCCAACCACACACCACCCCACCCCAAATCAAGTCAATCTACTAATCAATCAATCAACCAGCCAACCAATCAGTCATTCAGTGATTCAAGTAGTCACTCAGTGGAGCATTGTAACATAATTACCATCGATACATTAACACAGCACACGCAACAGCGGTCAGGTAAGCGAGTGCACCTGCACGCTCACATACTGACATGTGCTGACACACATTCGCACACTCACACGTACACAAGTGTTCACTTTCACACGAATACACGCAAACACAGACACTCGCATAAGCCAGTGACTCAATTCACCATCCAGGAAACATCCAGTCAAACAATTCATCACCCATTCAACCAATCCATAACGAATCCAATCAATACCAGATCAATCACACTTGAATAACTGACAAGACAATACTGAGGAGCACACCGAGAAGCGACACTCACCTCCTTCAAGTATCGCCTGAATCGCCACTTCAATCGAAGCATATTGTACCAGTCCTCCTAGAATCACTACAAGAAGACGCATTGTGTTTATCTCCTCCTCATCTCATTCCGTCAAAAAACACAAACACAAACACGTGTGTAGGCGCACTCATATACACATACGCATACACATTGGCATTGGCATTGGCATTAGCATTGGCATTAGCATTAGCATTCACTGAGCACTGTCACTCAGTGATGGCCATGTGTGGACATGGTGACCGGTATCTAGGCTGACATCGAGGCCGATTGACGTTGACACTCAGACTGAAATAGTGTCTTCGCTCCTCTCTGTCGATTATCAGCATCAGCATGTTGTCGACTGATAATGTTGATGACAGTCTGTGTGTAATGGTGAGGATGTAGTCTCAGTTGGTGAGCAGATGCAGTGTGAATATGGTGCGTTCATTGACTGTGGGTTATTCAGGTTGACTTTGCGTTGAGTCGAGGTGGGTGGAGAGGAGGTACAGTTTGATTGATAGTGTTTATCAAAAACGAGAGTTTCACCTCACTCTTCAAAAGTGGTCATAGAAGAGTTGAATGCTGGCTTTTGACAGGGCGATTGACAATCGTGTACAGACGAGACGGGTGGAGTGATGAGATATCGTTAGTGTGGATAGAGTGTGATGACAGTCTGTTGAATGAGGTGTGTATATTTGGAGATTTGCTTTTGTGATGTGATGTGATGTGGTGTGTGTGTGTGTGTGTGTGTGTGGATATGTAGGTTAGATGGAGAGTTGGTGTTGTATATGTCGGTTTTCTTTGAGTTGTTGTTGTTGTTGTTGTTGTTGTATATGATGTTGATTTTGGTGGTTGTCTGTGTGTGTCGGAGGTGATGTTGTTTGTGAAGTGCGTTGAACAATCGGGGTACTAGCTCAAATGGTAGAGCGCTCGCTTAGCATGTGAGAGGTACTGGGATCGATACCCAGGTACTCCAGTTACGCGTGTGTGGTCAACCGTACGATGATCCAACGCCTTTTCACGCATTAAATAACAACACACACAACCATCCACCGGTCAACTCCAACAAGCACAACATCCCTCTCACACTATACCAACTACTATCACTGCAATTCACACACTCTCCACGCTCAATATAACCACCCAATTAACATGTGATAATCATTCCACTGACACCGTGAAAATCACCTCACACATTCAACAGATTTTCACACACATACACGCTTTCCAACTAACCTTGTACCAACAATGATTCACCTCAGACGCATGTCACCTTCTCCCTTCACCCATTCAACAGATTCAGAGTACAACTCTGCACACACAAACACGTGCATCCACTAGCACAACAACACACTCCGCCGTCCTCTCACCTCGTATTTCCTCTGACATCCGATTCCTGTCTATCGCACACGTCGTCACTAATCTCTCCTTACACCCATCTGGTCAAAACTGTACATTCTGCACATCTGCTACCCTCACATCAATTCTTCCGATGCAAAATCTCACACTGATTCCAATGCCCACATAAATCAACACCAAATCTCGTCATGGGCACTAACCACAAATCCCTTCAACAATGCTCACTCAACACTCGTCAACTTCCATCACAAAGCATAACACCATCATCCCTGTCTAACTGGCTCGACGACACACACTCCTCCGAATAACTCACAGGTAAACCAATCAGTACCATGATCATTCAGCAACAACCGCATCAGACACCACTGCATATAACCACTCACTGACTGAATCAGTGAATCACGGATCCACTCACAGAGTCGATCGCAGTCAAAATGTATGTGGGGCAACTTGCATGGTTGTGAGGACGCAGCACCGTGCTAAATAAGACCCACATCAACACGAGGGATGATGCAAAGCCTACAGTGAGTGTGGCTGCGCCTTTACCAATCATCAACAACGTCACATTGATGATTTAGTATTTGTCCTGGTGCGAACTTGACAGACGCAAAGACCAATCACTAATTATTCGAACTTGTTATATACCCACGAATACGAGACCAAGGAAGAACACGATAGCGTAGTCGGATGGAATAGTATATTTGGATGGTTATGCCAAAATACCGATGCGTTCCAACTAACTGGCTAGAGAGTCGAATACGAGCAATGCAACGTAACACGACAGCGTGCCAAATGGAGAGGATGCTTGACCGGATGCCTTCAGCTTAGCGAGTCCAGTTAAACTATCAAGGTCAGCATCAATGTCGAAGTCGTCAAACCCTAGGCTATTGATTTTGGGGAAGTGTATGACGCTACAGATCACTCCCCCCCTAGTGGGTTCGTGAGGACCCTAAGACGATACCAGCCGGAAGTAAAAACCCAGTGGTTTCTCCACTGGTAAAACTCTTCCGATGGGCTCACTGCGTGAGGTTGCCCCTGGTTGTCTGAACCTTATTCTAGGGTGTCGTGGCAATTAAATAAATAAAATACAATAAATGAAATTGTACGTCGGTCGCGGTCATCTGTTCCTTTCGACGTTCCGTCCAGTGCTCGTTGCACCTGGAATATAAATAAAAGTCTTTAATACCACGAAAACGTTGCGTAAAAATGAGAATTATTTATATATAAACATATCGAAAAATAAAAATTTACGCTTACCTTCGCCTGCTTCTTTTAAATTTCTATCACATGGTGATAAAAATCGATATAAAAAGAAAAAAAAAAAGGAAGGCTGCGTGTTCGAATCACGTCGGGCTCACCAATTTAGGATTTGTCCTGGTGCGAACTTGACAGACGCAAAGACCAATCACTAATTATTCGAACTTGTTATATACCCACGAATACGAGACCAAGGAAGAACACGATAGCGTAGTCGGATGGAATAGTATATTTGGATGGTTATGCCAAAATACCGATGCGTTCCAACTAACTGGCTAGAGAGTCGAATACGAGCAATGCAACGTAACACGACAGCGTGCCAAATGGAGAGGATGCTTGACCGGATGCCTTCAGCTTAGCGAGTCCAGTTAAACTATCAAGGTCAGCATCAATGTCGAAGTCGTCAAACACTAGGCTATTGATTTTGGGGAAGTGTATGACGCTACAATGACAACGAACCAGTCACTCGATGACACTGCCAACCACACACCACCCCACCCCAAATCAAGTCAATCTACTAATCAATCAATCAACCAGCCAACCAATCAGTCATTCAGTGATTCAAGTAGTCACTCAGTGGAGCATTGTAACATAATTACCATCGATACATTAACACAGCACACGCAACAGCGGTCAGGTAAGCGAGTGCACCTGCACGCTCACATACTGACATGTGCTGACACACATTCGCACACTCACACGTACACAAGTGTTCACTTTCACACGAATACACGCAAACACAGACACTCGCATAAGCCAGTGACTCAATTCACCATCCAGGAAACATCCAGTCAAACAATTCATCACCCATTCAACCAATCCATAACGAATCCAATCAATACCAGATCAATCACACTTGAATAACTGACAAGACAATACTGAGGAGCACACCGAGAAGCGACACTCACCTCCTTCAAGTATCGCCTGAATCGCCACTTCAATCGAAGCATATTGTACCAGTCCTCCTAGAATCACTACAAGAAGACGCATTGTGTTTATCTCCTCCTCATCTCATTCCGTCAAAAAACACAAACACAAACACGTGTGTAGGCGCACTCATATACACATACGCATACACATTGGCATTGGCATTGGCATTAGCATTGGCATTAGCATTAGCATTCACTGAGCACTGTCACTCAGTGATGGCCATGTGTGGACATGGTGACCGGTATCTAGGCTGACATCGAGGCCGATTGACGTTGACACTCAGACTGAAATAGTGTCTTCGCTCCTCTCTGTCGATTATCAGCATCAGCATGTTGTCGACTGATAATGTTGATGACAGTCTGTGTGTAATGGTGAGGATGTAGTCTCAGTTGGTGAGCAGATGCAGTGTGAATATGGTGCGTTCATTGACTGTGGGTTATTCAGGTTGACTTTGCGTTGAGTCGAGGTGGGTGGAGAGGAGGTACAGTTTGATTGATAGTGTTTATCAAAAACGAGAGTTTCACCTCACTCTTCAAAAGTGGTCATAGAAGAGTTGAATGCTGGCTTTTGACAGGGCGATTGACAATCGTGTACAGACGAGACGGGTGGAGTGATGAGATATCGTTAGTGTGGATAGAGTGTGATGACAGTCTGTTGAATGAGGTGTGTATATTTGGAGATTTGCTTTTGTGATGTGATGTGTTTTTGTGTGTGTGTGTGTGTGTGTGTGGATATGTAGGTTAGATGGAGAGTTGGTGTTGTATATGTCGGTTTTCTTTGAGTGTTGTTGTTGTTGTTGTTGTTGTATATGATGTTGATTTTGGTGGTTGTCTGTGTGTGTCGGAGGTGATGTTGTTTGTGAAGTGCGTTGAACAATCGGGGTACTAGCTCAAATGGTAGAGCGCTCGCTTAGCATGTGAGAGGTACTGGGATCGATACCCAGGTACTCCAGTTACGCGTGTGTGGTCAACCGTACGATGATCCAACGCCTTTTCACGCATTAAATAACAACACACACAACCATCCACCGGTCAACTCCAACAAGCACAACATCCCTCTCACACTATACCAACTACTATCACTGCAATTCACACACTCTCCACGCTCAATATAACCACCCAATTAACATGTGATAATCATTCCACTGACACCGTGAAAATCACCTCACACATTCAACAGATTTTCCACACACACACACACACATACACGCTTTCCAACTAACCTTGTACCAACAATGATTCACCTCAGACACATGTCACCTTCTCCCTTCACCCATTCAACAGATTCAGAGTACAACTCTGCACACACAAACACGTGCATCCACTAGCACAACAACACACTCCGCCGTCCTCTCACCTCGTATTTCCTCTGACATCCGATTCCTGTCTATCGCACACGTCGTCACTAATCTCTCCTTACACCCATCTGGTCAAAACTGTACATTCTGCACATCTGCTACCCTCACATCAATTCTTCCGATGCAAAATCTCACACTGATTCCAATGCCCACATAAATCAACACCAAATCTCGTCATGGGCACTAACCACAAATCCCTTCAACAATGCTCACTCAACACTCGTCAACTTCCATCACAAAGCATAACACCATCATCCCTGTCTAACTGGCTCGACGACACACACTCCTCCGAATAACTCACAGGTAAACCAATCAGTACCATGATCATTCAGCAACAACCGCATCAGACACCACTGCATATAACCACTCACTGACTGAATCAGTGAATCACGGATCCACTCACAGAGTCGATCGCAGTCAAAATGTATGTGGGGCAACTTGCATGGTTGTGAGGACGCAGCACCGTGCTAAATAAGACCCACATCAACACGAGGGATGATGCAAAGCCTACAGTGAGTGTGGCTGCGCCTTTACCAATCATCAACAACGTCACATTGATGACAACGAACCAGTCACTCGATGACACTGCCAACCACACACCACCCCACCCCAAATCAAGTCAATCTACTAATCAATCAATCAACCAGCCAACCAATCAGTCATTCAGTGATTCAAGTAGTCACTCAGTGGAGCATTGTAACATAATTACCATCGATACATTAACACAGCACACGCAACAGCGGTCAGGTAAGCGAGTGCACCTGCACGCTCACATACTGACATGTGCTGACACACATTCGCACACTCACACGTACACAAGTGTTCACTTTCACACGAATACACGCAAACACAGACACTCGCATAAGCCAGTGACTCAATTCACCATCCAGGAAACATCCAGTCAAACAATTCATCACCCATTCAACCAATCCATAACGAATCCAATCAATACCAGATCAATCACACTTGAATAACTGACAAGACAATACTGAGGAGCACACCGAGAAGCGACACTCACCTCCTTCAAGTATCGCCTGAATCGCCACTTCAATCGAAGCATATTGTACCAGTCCTCCTAGAATCACTACAAGAAGACGCATTGTGTTTATCTCCTCCTCATCTCATTCCGTCAAAAAACACAAACACAAACACGTGTGTAGGCGCACTCATATACACATACGCATACACATTGGCATTGGCATTGGCATTAGCATTGGCATTAGCATTAGCATTCACTGAGCACTGTCACTCAGTGATGGCCATGTGTGGACATGGTGACCGGTATCTAGGCTGACATCGAGGCCGATTGACGTTGACACTCAGACTGAAATAGTGTCTTCGCTCCTCTCTGTCGATTATCAGCATCAGCATGTTGTCGACTGATAATGTTGATGACAGTCTGTGTGTAATGGTGAGGATGTAGTCTCAGTTGGTGAGCAGATGCAGTGTGAATATGGTGCGTTCATTGACTGTGGGTTATTCAGGTTGACTTTGCGTTGAGTCGAGGTGGGTGGAGAGGAGGTACAGTTTGATTGATAGTGTTTATCAAAAACGAGAGTTTCACCTCACTCTTCAAAAGTGGTCATAGAAGAGTTGAATGCTGGCTTTTGACAGGGCGATTGACAATCGTGTACAGACGAGACGGGTGGAGTGATGAGATATCGTTAGTGTGGATAGAGTGTGATGACAGTCTGTTGAATGAGGTGTGTATATTTGGAGATTTGCTTTTGTGATGTGATGTGATGTGGTGTGTGTGTGTGTGTGTGTGTGTGTGTGTGTGGATATGTAGGTTAGATGGAGAGTTGGTGTTGTATATGTCGGTTTTCTTTGAGTTGTTGTTGTTGTTGTTGTTGTTGTTGTTGTATATGATGTTGATTTTGGTGGTTGTCTGTGTGTGTCGGAGGTGATGTTGTTTGTGAAGTGCGTTGAACAATCGGGGTACTAGCTCAAATGGTAGAGCGCTCGCTTAGCATGTGAGAGGTACTGGGATCGA
Organism: Heterobilharzia americana; assembly: GCA_944470555.2. NCBI lineage: Eukaryota > Metazoa > Platyhelminthes > Trematoda > Strigeidida > Schistosomatidae > Heterobilharzia > Heterobilharzia americana. The sequence continues at coordinate 50,975,631 of OX104129.1, read as the reverse complement.
TACCCAGGTACTCCAGTTACGCGTGTGTGGTCAACCGTACGATGATCCAACGCCTTTTCACGCATTAAATAACAACACACACAACCATCCACCGGTCAACTCCAACAAGCACAACATCCCTCTCACACTATACCAACTACTATCACTGCAATTCACACACTCTCCACGCTCAATATAACCACCCAATTAACATGTGATAATCATTCCACTGACACCGTGAAAATCACCTCACACATTCAACAGATTTTACCCACACACACACACACATACACGCTTTCCAACTAACCTTGTACCAACAATGATTCACCTCAGACACATGTCACCTTCTCCCTTCACCCATTCAACAGATTCAGAGTACAACTCTGCACACACAAACACGTGCATCCACTAGCACAACAACACACTCCGCCGTCCTCTCACCTCGTATTTCCTCTGACATCCGATTCCTGTCTATCGCACACGTCGTCACTAATCTCTCCTTACACCCATCTGGTCAAAACTGTACATTCTGCACATCTGCTACCCTCACATCAATTCTTCCGATGCAAAATCTCACACTGATTCCAATGCCCACATAAATCAACACCAAATCTCGTCATGGGCACTAACCACAAATCCCTTCAACAATGCTCACTCAACACTCGTCAACTTCCATCACAAAGCATAACACCATCATCCCTGTCTAACTGGCTCGACGACACACACTCCTCCGAATAACTCACAGGTAAACCAATCAGTACCATGATCATTCAGCAACAACCGCATCAGACACCACTGCATATAACCACTCACTGACTGAATCAGTGAATCACGGATCCACTCACAGAGTCGATCGCAGTCAAAATGTATGTGGGGCAACTTGCATGGTTGTGAGGACGCAGCACCGTGCTAAATAAGACCCACATCAACACGAGGGATGATGCAAAGCCTACAGTGAGTGTGGCTGCGCCTTTACCAATCATCAACAACGTCACATTGATGACAACGAACCAGTCACTCGATGACACTGCCAACCACACACCACCCCACCCCAAATCAAGTCAATCTACTAATCAATCAATCAACCAGCCAACCAATCAGTCATTCAGTGATTCAAGTAGTCACTCAGTGGAGCATTGTAACATAATTACCATCGATACATTAACACAGCACACGCAACAGCGGTCAGGTAAGCGAGTGCACCTGCACGCTCACATACTGACATGTGCTGACACACATTCGCACACTCACACGTACACAAGTGTTCACTTTCACACGAATACACGCAAACACAGACACTCGCATAAGCCAGTGACTCAATTCACCATCCAGGAAACATCCAGTCAAACAATTCATCACCCATTCAACCAATCCATAACGAATCCAATCAATACCAGATCAATCACACTTGAATAACTGACAAGACAATACTGAGGAGCACACCGAGAAGCGACACTCACCTCCTTCAAGTATCGCCTGAATCGCCACTTCAATCGAAGCATATTGTACCAGTCCTCCTAGAATCACTACAAGAAGACGCATTGTGTTTATCTCCTCCTCATCTCATTCCGTCAAAAAACACAAACACAAACACGTGTGTAGGCGCACTCATATACACATACGCATACACATTGGCATTGGCATTGGCATTAGCATTGGCATTAGCATTAGCATTCACTGAGCACTGTCACTCAGTGATGGCCATGTGTGGACATGGTGACCGGTATCTAGGCTGACATCGAGGCCGATTGACGTTGACACTCAGACTGAAATAGTGTCTTCGCTCCTCTCTGTCGATTATCAGCATCAGCATGTTGTCGACTGATAATGTTGATGACAGTCTGTGTGTAATGGTGAGGATGTAGTCTCAGTTGGTGAGCAGATGCAGTGTGAATATGGTGCGTTCATTGACTGTGGGTTATTCAGGTTGACTTTGCGTTGAGTCGAGGTGGGTGGAGAGGAGGTACAGTTTGATTGATAGTGTTTATCAAAAACGAGAGTTTCACCTCACTCTTCAAAAGTGGTCATAGAAGAGTTGAATGCTGGCTTTTGACAGGGCGATTGACAATCGTGTACAGACGAGACGGGTGGAGTGATGAGATATCGTTAGTGTGGATAGAGTGTGATGACAGTCTGTTGAATGAGGTGTGTATATTTGGAGATTTGCTTTTGTGATGTGATGTGATGTGGTGTGTGTGTGTGTGTGTGTGTGTGTGTGTGTGGATATGTAGGTTAGATGGAGAGTTGGTGTTGTATATGTCGGTTTTCTTTGAGTTGTTGTTGTTGTTGTTGTTGTTGTTGTTGTATATGATGTTGATTTTGGTGGTTGTCTGTGTGTGTCGGAGGTGATGTTGTTTGTGAAGTGCGTTGAACAATCGGGGTACTAGCTCAAATGGTAGAGCGCTCGCTTAGCATGTGAGAGGTACTGGGATCGATACCCAGGTACTCCAGTTACGCGTGTGTGGTCAACCGTACGATGATCCAACGCCTTTTCACGCATTAAATAACAACACACACAACCATCCACCGGTCAACTCCAACAAGCACAACATCCCTCTCACACTATACCAACTACTATCACTGCAATTCACACACTCTCCACGCTCAATATAACCACCCAATTAACATGTGATAATCATTCCACTGACACCGTGAAAATCACCTCACACATTCAACAGATTTTCCACACACACACACACACATACACGCTTTCCAACTAACCTTGTACCAACAATGATTCACCTCAGACACATGTCACCTTCTCCCTTCACCCATTCAACAGATTCAGAGTACAACTCTGCACACACAAACACGTGCATCCACTAGCACAACAACACACTCCGCCGTCCTCTCACCTCGTATTTCCTCTGACATCCGATTCCTGTCTATCGCACACGTCGTCACTAATCTCTCCTTACACCCATCTGGTCAAAACTGTACATTCTGCACATCTGCTACCCTCACATCAATTCTTCCGATGCAAAATCTCACACTGATTCCAATGCCCACATAAATCAACACCAAATCTCGTCATGGGCACTAACCACAAATCCCTTCAACAATGCTCACTCAACACTCGTCAACTTCCATCACAAAGCATAACACCATCATCCCTGTCTAACTGGCTCGACGACACACACTCCTCCGAATAACTCACAGGTAAACCAATCAGTACCATGATCATTCAGCAACAACCGCATCAGACACCACTGCATATAACCACTCACTGACTGAATCAGTGAATCACGGATCCACTCACAGAGTCGATCGCAGTCAAAATGTATGTGGGGCAACTTGCATGGTTGTGAGGACGCAGCACCGTGCTAAATAAGACCCACATCAACACGAGGGATGATGCAAAGCCTACAGTGAGTGTGGCTGCGCCTTTACCAATCATCAACAACGTCACATTGATGACAACGAACCAGTCACTCGATGACACTGCCAACCACACACCACCCCACCCCAAATCAAGTCAATCTACTAATCAATCAATCAACCAGCCAACCAATCAGTCATTCAGTGATTCAAGTAGTCACTCAGTGGAGCATTGTAACATAATTACCATCGATACATTAACACAGCACACGCAACAGCGGTCAGGTAAGCGAGTGCACCTGCACGCTCACATACTGACATGTGCTGACACACATTCGCACACTCACACGTACACAAGTGTTCACTTTCACACGAATACACGCAAACACAGACACTCGCATAAGCCAGTGACTCAATTCACCATCCAGGAAACATCCAGTCAAACAATTCATCACCCATTCAACCAATCCATAACGAATCCAATCAATACCAGATCAATCACACTTGAATAACTGACAAGACAATACTGAGGAGCACACCGAGAAGCGACACTCACCTCCTTCAAGTATCGCCTGAATCGCCACTTCAATCGAAGCATATTGTACCAGTCCTCCTAGAATCACTACAAGAAGACGCATTGTGTTTATCTCCTCCTCATCTCATTCCGTCAAAAAACACAAACACAAACACGTGTGTAGGCGCACTCATATACACATACGCATACACATTGGCATTGGCATTGGCATTAGCATTGGCATTAGCATTAGCATTCACTGAGCACTGTCACTCAGTGATGGCCATGTGTGGACATGGTGACCGGTATCTAGGCTGACATCGAGGCCGATTGACGTTGACACTCAGACTGAAATAGTGTCTTCGCTCCTCTCTGTCGATTATCAGCATCAGCATGTTGTCGACTGATAATGTTGATGACAGTCTGTGTGTAATGGTGAGGATGTAGTCTCAGTTGGTGAGCAGATGCAGTGTGAATATGGTGCGTTCATTGACTGTGGGTTATTCAGGTTGACTTTGCGTTGAGTCGAGGTGGGTGGAGAGGAGGTACAGTTTGATTGATAGTGTTTATCAAAAACGAGAGTTTCACCTCACTCTTCAAAAGTGGTCATAGAAGAGTTGAATGCTGGCTTTTGACAGGGCGATTGACAATCGTGTACAGACGAGACGGGTGGAGTGATGAGATATCGTTAGTGTGGATAGAGTGTGATGACAGTCTGTTGAATGAGGTGTGTATATTTGGAGATTTGCTTTTGTGATGTGATGTGATGTGGTGTGTGTGTGTGTGTGTGTGTGTGTGTATGTGGATATGTAGGTTAGATGGAGAGTTGGTGTTGTATATGTCGGTTTTCTTTGAGTTGTTGTTGTTGTTGTTGTTGTTGTTGTTGTATATGATGTTGATTTTGGTGGTTGTCTGTGTGTGTCGGAGGTGATGTTGTTTGTGAAGTGCGTTGAACAATCGGGGTACTAGCTCAAATGGTAGAGCGCTCGCTTAGCATGTGAGAGGTACTGGGATCGATACCCAGGTACTCCAGTTACGCGTGTGTGGTCAACCGTACGATGATCCAACGCCTTTTCACGCATTAAATAACAACACACACAACCATCCACCGGTCAACTCCAACAAGCACAACATCCCTCTCACACTATACCAACTACTATCACTGCAATTCACACACTCTCCACGCTCAATATAACCACCCAATTAACATGTGATAATCATTCCACTGACACCGTGAAAATCACCTCACACATTCAACAGATTTTCACACACACACACACACACATACACGCTTTCCAACTAACCTTGTACCAACAATGATTCACCTCAGACGCATGTCACCTTCTCCCTTCACCCATTCAACAGATTCAGAGTACAACTCTGCACACACAAACACGTGCATCCACTAGCACAACAACACACTCCGCCGTCCTCTCACCTCGTATTTCCTCTGACATCCGATTCCTGTCTATCGCACACGTCGTCACTAATCTCTCCTTACACCCATCTGGTCAAAACTGTACATTCTGCACATCTGCTACCCTCACATCAATTCTTCCGATGCAAAATCTCACACTGATTCCAATGCCCACATAAATCAACACCAAATCTCGTCATGGGCACTAACCACAAATCCCTTCAACAATGCTCACTCAACACTCGTCAACTTCCATCACAAAGCATAACACCATCATCCCTGTCTAACTGGCTCGACGACACACACTCCTCCGAATAACTCACAGGTAAACCAATCAGTACCATGATCATTCAGCAACAACCGCATCAGACACCACTGCATATAACCACTCACTGACTGAATCAGTGAATCACGGATCCACTCACAGAGTCGATCGCAGTCAAAATGTATGTGGGGCAACTTGCATGGTTGTGAGGACGCAGCACCGTGCTAAATAAGACCCACATCAACACGAGGGATGATGCAAAGCCTACAGTGAGTGTGGCTGCGCCTTTACCAATCATCAACAACGTCACATTGATGACAACGAACCAGTCACTCGATGACACTGCCAACCACACACCACCCCACCCCAAATCAAGTCAATCTACTAATCAATCAATCAACCAGCCAACCAATCAGTCATTCAGTGATTCAAGTAGTCACTCAGTGGAGCATTGTAACATAATTACCATCGATACATTAACACAGCACACGCAACAGCGGTCAGGTAAGCGAGTGCACCTGCACGCTCACATACTGACATGTGCTGACACACATTCGCACACTCACACGTACACAAGTGTTCACTTTCACACGAATACACGCAAACACAGACACTCGCATAAGCCAGTGACTCAATTCACCATCCAGGAAACATCCAGTCAAACAATTCATCACCCATTCAACCAATCCATAACGAATCCAATCAATACCAGATCAATCACACTTGAATAACTGACAAGACAATACTGAGGAGCACACCGAGAAGCGACACTCACCTCCTTCAAGTATCGCCTGAATCGCCACTTCAATCGAAGCATATTGTACCAGTCCTCCTAGAATCACTACAAGAAGACGCATTGTGTTTATCTCCTCCTCATCTCATTCCGTCAAAAAACACAAACACAAACACGTGTGTAGGCGCACTCATATACACATACGCATACACATTGGCATTGGCATTGGCATTAGCATTGGCATTAGCATTAGCATTCACTGAGCACTGTCACTCAGTGATGGCCATGTGTGGACATGGTGACCGGTATCTAGGCTGACATCGAGGCCGATTGACGTTGACACTCAGACTGAAATAGTGTCTTCGCTCCTCTCTGTCGATTATCAGCATCAGCATGTTGTCGACTGATAATGTTGATGACAGTCTGTGTGTAATGGTGAGGATGTAGTCTCAGTTGGTGAGCAGATGCAGTGTGAATATGGTGCGTTCATTGACTGTGGGTTATTCAGGTTGACTTTGCGTTGAGTCGAGGTGGGTGGAGAGGAGGTACAGTTTGATTGATAGTGTTTATCAAAAACGAGAGTTTCACCTCACTCTTCAAAAGTGGTCATAGAAGAGTTGAATGCTGGCTTTTGACAGGGCGATTGACAATCGTGTACAGACGAGACGGGTGGAGTGATGAGATATCGTTAGTGTGGATAGAGTGTGATGACAGTCTGTTGAATGAGGTGTGTATATTTGGAGATTTGCTTTTGTGATGTGATGTGATGTGGTGTGTGTGTGTGTGTGTGTGTGTGTGTATGTGGATATGTAGGTTAGATGGAGAGTTGGTGTTGTATATGTCGGTTTTCTTTGAGTTGTTGTTGTTGTTGTTGTTGTTGTTGTTGTATATGATGTTGATTTTGGTGGTTGTCTGTGTGTGTCGGAGGTGATGTTGTTTGTGAAGTGCGTTGAACAATCGGGGTACTAGCTCAAATGGTAGAGCGCTCGCTTAGCATGTGAGAGGTACTGGGATCGATACCCAGGTACTCCAGTTACGCGTGTGTGGTCAACCGTACGATGATCCAACGCCTTTTCACGCATTAAATAACAACACACACAACCATCCACCGGTCAACTCCAACAAGCACAACATCCCTCTCACACTATACCAACTACTATCACTGCAATTCACACACTCTCCACGCTCAATATAACCACCCAATTAACATGTGATAATCATTCCACTGACACCGTGAAAATCACCTCACACATTCAACAGATTTTCACACACATACACGCTTTCCAACTAACCTTGTACCAACAATGATTCACCTCAGACGCATGTCACCTTCTCCCTTCACCCATTCAACAGATTCAGAGTACAACTCTGCACACACAAACACGTGCATCCACTAGCACAACAACACACTCCGCCGTCCTCTCACCTCGTATTTCCTCTGACATCCGATTCCTGTCTATCGCACACGTCGTCACTAATCTCTCCTTACACCCATCTGGTCAAAACTGTACATTCTGCACATCTGCTACCCTCACATCAATTCTTCCGATGCAAAATCTCACACTGATTCCAATGCCCACATAAATCAACACCAAATCTCGTCATGGGCACTAACCACAAATCCCTTCAACAATGCTCACTCAACACTCGTCAACTTCCATCACAAAGCATAACACCATCATCCCTGTCTAACTGGCTCGACGACACACACTCCTCCGAATAACTCACAGGTAAACCAATCAGTACCATGATCATTCAGCAACAACCGCATCAGACACCACTGCATATAACCACTCACTGACTGAATCAGTGAATCACGGATCCACTCACAGAGTCGATCGCAGTCAAAATGTATGTGGGGCAACTTGCATGGTTGTGAGGACGCAGCACCGTGCTAAATAAGACCCACATCAACACGAGGGATGATGCAAAGCCTACAGTGAGTGTGGCTGCGCCTTTACCAATCATCAACAACGTCACATTGATGACAACGAACCAGTCACTCGATGACACTGCCAACCACACACCACCCCACCCCAAATCAAGTCAATCTACTAATCAATCAATCAACCAGCCAACCAATCAGTCATTCAGTGATTCAAGTAGTCACTCAGTGGAGCATTGTAACATAATTACCATCGATACATTAACACAGCACACGCAACAGCGGTCAGGTAAGCGAGTGCACCTGCACGCTCACATACTGACATGTGCTGACACACATTCGCACACTCACACGTACACAAGTGTTCACTTTCACACGAATACACGCAAACACAGACACTCGCATAAGCCAGTGACTCAATTCACCATCCAGGAAACATCCAGTCAAACAATTCATCACCCATTCAACCAATCCATAACGAATCCAATCAATACCAGATCAATCACACTTGAATAACTGACAAGACAATACTGAGGAGCACACCGAGAAGCGACACTCACCTCCTTCAAGTATCGCCTGAATCGCCACTTCAATCGAAGCATATTGTACCAGTCCTCCTAGAATCACTACAAGAAGACGCATTGTGTTTATCTCCTCCTCATCTCATTCCGTCAAAAAACACAAACACAAACACGTGTGTAGGCGCACTCATATACACATACGCATACACATTGGCATTGGCATTGGCATTAGCATTGGCATTAGCATTAGCATTCACTGAGCACTGTCACTCAGTGATGGCCATGTGTGGACATGGTGACCGGTATCTAGGCTGACATCGAGGCCGATTGACGTTGACACTCAGACTGAAATAGTGTCTTCGCTCCTCTCTGTCGATTATCAGCATCAGCATGTTGTCGACTGATAATGTTGATGACAGTCTGTGTGTAATGGTGAGGATGTAGTCTCAGTTGGTGAGCAGATGCAGTGTGAATATGGTGCGTTCATTGACTGTGGGTTATTCAGGTTGACTTTGCGTTGAGTCGAGGTGGGTGGAGAGGAGGTACAGTTTGATTGATAGTGTTTATCAAAAACGAGAGTTTCACCTCACTCTTCAAAAGTGGTCATAGAAGAGTTGAATGCTGGCTTTTGACAGGGCGATTGACAATCGTGTACAGACGAGACGGGTGGAGTGATGAGATATCGTTAGTGTGGATAGAGTGTGATGACAGTCTGTTGAATGAGGTGTGTATATTTGGAGATTTGCTTTTGTGATGTGATGTGATGTGGTGTGTGTGTGTGTGTGTGTGTGTGTGTTGTGGATATGTAGGTTAGATGGAGAGTTGGTGTTGTATATGTCGGTTTTCTTTGAGTTGTTGTTGTTGTTGTTGTTGTTGTTGTATATGATGTTGATTTTGGTGGTTGTCTGTGTGTGTCGGAGGTGATGTTGTTTGTGAAGTGCGTTGAACAATCGGGGTACTAGCTCAAATGGTAGAGCGCTCGCTTAGCATGTGAGAGGTACTGGGATCGATACCCAGGTACTCCAGTTACGCGTGTGTGGTCAACCGTACGATGATCCAACGCCTTTTCACGCATTAAATAACAACACACACAACCATCCACCGGTCAACTCCAACAAGCACAACATCCCTCTCACACTATACCAACTACTATCACTGCAATTCACACACTCTCCACGCTCAATATAACCACCCAATTAACATGTGATAATCATTCCACTGACACCGTGAAAATCACCTCACACATTCAACAGATTTTCACACACACACACACACACATACACGCTTTCCAACTAACCTTGTACCAACAATGATTCACCTCAGACGCATGTCACCTTCTCCCTTCACCCATTCAACAGATTCAGAGTACAACTCTGCACACACAAACACGTGCATCCACTAGCACAACAACACACTCCGCCGTCCTCTCACCTCGTATTTCCTCTGACATCCGATTCCTGTCTATCGCACACGTCGTCACTAATCTCTCCTTACACCCATCTGGTCAAAACTGTACATTCTGCACATCTGCTACCCTCACATCAATTCTTCCGATGCAAAATCTCACACTGATTCCAATGCCCACATAAATCAACACCAAATCTCGTCATGGGCACTAACCACAAATCCCTTCAACAATGCTCACTCAACACTCGTCAACTTCCATCACAAAGCATAACACCATCATCCCTGTCTAACTGGCTCGACGACACACACTCCTCCGAATAACTCACAGGTAAACCAATCAGTACCATGATCATTCAGCAACAACCGCATCAGACACCACTGCATATAACCACTCACTGACTGAATCAGTGAATCACGGATCCACTCACAGAGTCGATCGCAGTCAAAATGTATGTGGGGCAACTTGCATGGTTGTGAGGACGCAGCACCGTGCTAAATAAGACCCACATCAACACGAGGGATGATGCAAAGCCTACAGTGAGTGTGGCTGCGCCTTTACCAATCATCAACAACGTCACATTGATGATTTAGTATTTGTCCTGGTGCGAACTTGACAGACGCAAAGACCAATCACTAATTATTCGAACTTGTTATATACCCACGAATACGAGACCAAGGAAGAACACGATAGCGTAGTCGGATGGAATAGTATATTTGGATGGTTATGCCAAAATACCGATGCGTTCCAACTAACTGGCTAGAGAGTCGAATACGAGCAATGCAACGTAACACGACAGCGTGCCAAATGGAGAGGATGCTTGACCGGATGCCTTCAGCTTAGCGAGTCCAGTTAAACTATCAAGGTCAGCATCAATGTCGAAGTCGTCAAACCCTAGGCTATTGATTTTGGGGAAGTGTATGACGCTACAGATCACTCCCCCCCTAGTGGGTTCGTGAGGACCCTAAGACGATACCAGCCGGAAGTAAAAACCCAGTGGTTTCTCCACTGGTAAAACTCTTCCGATGGGCTCACTGCGTGAGGTTGCCCCTGGTTGTCTGAACCTTATTCTAGGGTGTCGTGGCAATTAAATAAATAAAATACAATAAATGAAATTGTACGTCGGTCGCGGTCATCTGTTCCTTTCGACGTTCCGTCCAGTGCTCGTTGCACCTGGAATATAAATAAAAGTCTTTAATACCACGAAAACGTTGCGTAAAAATGAGAATTATTTATATATAAACATATCGAAAAATAAAAATTTACGCTTACCTTCGCCTGCTTCTTTTAAATTTCTATCACATGGTGATAAAAATCGATATAAAAAGAAAAAAAAAAAGGAAGGCTGCGTGTTCGAATCACGTCGGGCTCACCAATTTAGGATTTGTCCTGGTGCGAACTTGACAGACGCAAAGACCAATCACTAATTATTCGAACTTGTTATATACCCACGAATACGAGACCAAGGAAGAACACGATAGCGTAGTCGGATGGAATAGTATATTTGGATGGTTATGCCAAAATACCGATGCGTTCCAACTAACTGGCTAGAGAGTCGAATACGAGCAATGCAACGTAACACGACAGCGTGCCAAATGGAGAGGATGCTTGACCGGATGCCTTCAGCTTAGCGAGTCCAGTTAAACTATCAAGGTCAGCATCAATGTCGAAGTCGTCAAACACTAGGCTATTGATTTTGGGGAAGTGTATGACGCTACAATGACAACGAACCAGTCACTCGATGACACTGCCAACCACACACCACCCCACCCCAAATCAAGTCAATCTACTAATCAATCAATCAACCAGCCAACCAATCAGTCATTCAGTGATTCAAGTAGTCACTCAGTGGAGCATTGTAACATAATTACCATCGATACATTAACACAGCACACGCAACAGCGGTCAGGTAAGCGAGTGCACCTGCACGCTCACATACTGACATGTGCTGACACACATTCGCACACTCACACGTACACAAGTGTTCACTTTCACACGAATACACGCAAACACAGACACTCGCATAAGCCAGTGACTCAATTCACCATCCAGGAAACATCCAGTCAAACAATTCATCACCCATTCAACCAATCCATAACGAATCCAATCAATACCAGATCAATCACACTTGAATAACTGACAAGACAATACTGAGGAGCACACCGAGAAGCGACACTCACCTCCTTCAAGTATCGCCTGAATCGCCACTTCAATCGAAGCATATTGTACCAGTCCTCCTAGAATCACTACAAGAAGACGCATTGTGTTTATCTCCTCCTCATCTCATTCCGTCAAAAAACACAAACACAAACACGTGTGTAGGCGCACTCATATACACATACGCATACACATTGGCATTGGCATTGGCATTAGCATTGGCATTAGCATTAGCATTCACTGAGCACTGTCACTCAGTGATGGCCATGTGTGGACATGGTGACCGGTATCTAGGCTGACATCGAGGCCGATTGACGTTGACACTCAGACTGAAATAGTGTCTTCGCTCCTCTCTGTCGATTATCAGCATCAGCATGTTGTCGACTGATAATGTTGATGACAGTCTGTGTGTAATGGTGAGGATGTAGTCTCAGTTGGTGAGCAGATGCAGTGTGAATATGGTGCGTTCATTGACTGTGGGTTATTCAGGTTGACTTTGCGTTGAGTCGAGGTGGGTGGAGAGGAGGTACAGTTTGATTGATAGTGTTTATCAAAAACGAGAGTTTCACCTCACTCTTCAAAAGTGGTCATAGAAGAGTTGAATGCTGGCTTTTGACAGGGCGATTGACAATCGTGTACAGACGAGACGGGTGGAGTGATGAGATATCGTTAGTGTGGATAGAGTGTGATGACAGTCTGTTGAATGAGGTGTGTATATTTGGAGATTTGCTTTTGTGATGTGATGTGTGTGTGTGTGTGTGTGTGTGTGTGGATATGTAGGTTAGATGGAGAGTTGGTGTTGTATATGTCGGTTTTCTTTGAGTTGTTGTTGTTGTTGTTGTTGTTGTATATGATGTTGATTTTGGTGGTTGTCTGTGTGTGTCGGAGGTGATGTTGTTTGTGAAGTGCGTTGAACAATCGGGGTACTAGCTCAAATGGTAGAGCGCTCGCTTAGCATGTGAGAGGTACTGGGATCGATACCCAGGTACTCCAGTTACGCGTGTGTGGTCAACCGTACGATGATCCAACGCCTTTTCACGCATTAAATAACAACACACACAACCATCCACCGGTCAACTCCAACAAGCACAACATCCCTCTCACACTATACCAACTACTATCACTGCAATTCACACACTCTCCACGCTCAATATAACCACCCAATTAACATGTGATAATCATTCCACTGACACCGTGAAAATCACCTCACACATTCAACAGATTTTCACACACACACACACACACACACATACACGCTTTCCAACTAACCTTGTACCAACAATGATTCACCTCAGACACATGTCACCTTCTCCCTTCACCCATTCAACAGATTCAGAGTACAACTCTGCACACACAAACACGTGCATCCACTAGCACAACAACACACTCCGCCGTCCTCTCACCTCGTATTTCCTCTGACATCCGATTCCTGTCTATCGCACACGTCGTCACTAATCTCTCCTTACACCCATCTGGTCAAAACTGTACATTCTGCACATCTGCTACCCTCACATCAATTCTTCCGATGCAAAATCTCACACTGATTCCAATGCCCACATAAATCAACACCAAATCTCGTCATGGGCACTAACCACAAATCCCTTCAACAATGCTCACTCAACACTCGTCAACTTCCATCACAAAGCATAACACCATCATCCCTGTCTAACTGGCTCGACGACACACACTCCTCCGAATAACTCACAGGTAAACCAATCAGTACCATGATCATTCAGCAACAACCGCATCAGACACCACTGCATATAACCACTCACTGACTGAATCAGTGAATCACGGATCCACTCACAGAGTCGATCGCAGTCAAAATGTATGTGGGGCAACTTGCATGGTTGTGAGGACGCAGCACCGTGCTAAATAAGACCCACATCAACACGAGGGATGATGCAAAGCCTACAGTGAGTGTGGCTGCGCCTTTACCAATCATCAACAACGTCACATTGATGACAACGAACCAGTCACTCGATGACACTGCCAACCACACACCACCCCACCCCAAATCAAGTCAATCTACTAATCAATCAATCAACCAGCCAACCAATCAGTCATTCAGTGATTCAAGTAGTCACTCAGTGGAGCATTGTAACATAATTACCATCGATACATTAACACAGCACACGCAACAGCGGTCAGGTAAGCGAGTGCACCTGCACGCTCACATACTGACATGTGCTGACACACATTCGCACACTCACACGTACACAAGTGTTCACTTTCACACGAATACACGCAAACACAGACACTCGCATAAGCCAGTGACTCAATTCACCATCCAGGAAACATCCAGTCAAACAATTCATCACCCATTCAACCAATCCATAACGAATCCAATCAATACCAGATCAATCACACTTGAATAACTGACAAGACAATACTGAGGAGCACACCGAGAAGCGACACTCACCTCCTTCAAGTATCGCCTGAATCGCCACTTCAATCGAAGCATATTGTACCAGTCCTCCTAGAATCACTACAAGAAGACGCATTGTGTTTATCTCCTCCTCATCTCATTCCGTCAAAAAACACAAACACAAACACGTGTGTAGGCGCACTCATATACACATACGCATACACATTGGCATTGGCATTGGCATTAGCATTGGCATTAGCATTAGCATTCACTGAGCACTGTCACTCAGTGATGGCCATGTGTGGACATGGTGACCGGTATCTAGGCTGACATCGAGGCCGATTGACGTTGACACTCAGACTGAAATAGTGTCTTCGCTCCTCTCTGTCGATTATCAGCATCAGCATGTTGTCGACTGATAATGTTGATGACAGTCTGTGTGTAATGGTGAGGATGTAGTCTCAGTTGGTGAGCAGATGCAGTGTGAATATGGTGCGTTCATTGACTGTGGGTTATTCAGGTTGACTTTGCGTTGAGTCGAGGTGGGTGGAGAGGAGGTACAGTTTGATTGATAGTGTTTATCAAAAACGAGAGTTTCACCTCACTCTTCAAAAGTGGTCATAGAAGAGTTGAATGCTGGCTTTTGACAGGGCGATTGACAATCGTGTACAGACGAGACGGGTGGAGTGATGAGATATCGTTAGTGTGGATAGAGTGTGATGACAGTCTGTTGAATGAGGTGTGTATATTTGGAGATTTGCTTTTGTGATGTGATGTGATGTGGTGTGTGTGTGTGTGTGTGTGTGTGTGTGTGTGGATATGTAGGTTAGATGGAGAGTTGGTGTTGTATATGTCGGTTTTCTTTGAGTTGTTGTTGTTGTTGTTGTTGTTGTTGTTGTATATGATGTTGATTTTGGTGGTTGTCTGTGTGTGTCGGAGGTGATGTTGTTTGTGAAGTGCGTTGAACAATCGGGGTACTAGCTCAAATGGTAGAGCGCTCGCTTAGCATGTGAGAGGTACTGGGATCGATACCCAGGTACTCCAGTTACGCGTGTGTGGTCAACCGTACGATGATCCAACGCCTTTTCACGCATTAAATAACAACACACACAACCATCCACCGGTCAACTCCAACAAGCACAACATCCCTCTCACACTATACCAACTACTATCACTGCAATTCACACACTCTCCACGCTCAATATAACCACCCAATTAACATGTGATAATCATTCCACTGACACCGTGAAAATCACCTCACACATTCAACAGATTTTACACACACACACACACACACATACACGCTTTCCAACTAACCTTGTACCAACAATGATTCACCTCAGACACATGTCACCTTCTCCCTTCACCCATTCAACAGATTCAGAGTACAACTCTGCACACACAAACACGTGCATCCACTAGCACAACAACACACTCCGCCGTCCTCTCACCTCGTATTTCCTCTGACATCCGATTCCTGTCTATCGCACACGTCGTCACTAATCTCTCCTTACACCCATCTGGTCAAAACTGTACATTCTGCACATCTGCTACCCTCACATCAATTCTTCCGATGCAAAATCTCACACTGATTCCAATGCCCACATAAATCAACACCAAATCTCGTCATGGGCACTAACCACAAATCCCTTCAACAATGCTCACTCAACACTCGTCAACTTCCATCACAAAGCATAACACCATCATCCCTGTCTAACTGGCTCGACGACACACACTCCTCCGAATAACTCACAGGTAAACCAATCAGTACCATGATCATTCAGCAACAACCGCATCAGACACCACTGCATATAACCACTCACTGACTGAATCAGTGAATCACGGATCCACTCACAGAGTCGATCGCAGTCAAAATGTATGTGGGGCAACTTGCATGGTTGTGAGGACGCAGCACCGTGCTAAATAAGACCCACATCAACACGAGGGATGATGCAAAGCCTACAGTGAGTGTGGCTGCGCCTTTACCAATCATCAACAACGTCACATTGATGACAACGAACCAGTCACTCGATGACACTGCCAACCACACACCACCCCACCCCAAATCAAGTCAATCTACTAATCAATCAATCAACCAGCCAACCAATCAGTCATTCAGTGATTCAAGTAGTCACTCAGTGGAGCATTGTAACATAATTACCATCGATACATTAACACAGCACACGCAACAGCGGTCAGGTAAGCGAGTGCACCTGCACGCTCACATACTGACATGTGCTGACACACATTCGCACACTCACACGTACACAAGTGTTCACTTTCACACGAATACACGCAAACACAGACACTCGCATAAGCCAGTGACTCAATTCACCATCCAGGAAACATCCAGTCAAACAATTCATCACCCATTCAACCAATCCATAACGAATCCAATCAATACCAGATCAATCACACTTGAATAACTGACAAGACAATACTGAGGAGCACACCGAGAAGCGACACTCACCTCCTTCAAGTATCGCCTGAATCGCCACTTCAATCGAAGCATATTGTACCAGTCCTCCTAGAATCACTACAAGAAGACGCATTGTGTTTATCTCCTCCTCATCTCATTCCGTCAAAAAACACAAACACAAACACGTGTGTAGGCGCACTCATATACACATACGCATACACATTGGCATTGGCATTGGCATTAGCATTGGCATTAGCATTAGCATTCACTGAGCACTGTCACTCAGTGATGGCCATGTGTGGACATGGTGACCGGTATCTAGGCTGACATCGAGGCCGATTGACGTTGACACTCAGACTGAAATAGTGTCTTCGCTCCTCTCTGTCGATTATCAGCATCAGCATGTTGTCGACTGATAATGTTGATGACAGTCTGTGTGTAATGGTGAGGATGTAGTCTCAGTTGGTGAGCAGATGCAGTGTGAATATGGTGCGTTCATTGACTGTGGGTTATTCAGGTTGACTTTGCGTTGAGTCGAGGTGGGTGGAGAGGAGGTACAGTTTGATTGATAGTGTTTATCAAAAACGAGAGTTTCACCTCACTCTTCAAAAGTGGTCATAGAAGAGTTGAATGCTGGCTTTTGACAGGGCGATTGACAATCGTGTACAGACGAGACGGGTGGAGTGATGAGATATCGTTAGTGTGGATAGAGTGTGATGACAGTCTGTTGAATGAGGTGTGTATATTTGGAGATTTGCTTTTGTGATGTGATGTGGTGTGTGTGTGTGTGTGTGTGTGTGTGTATGTGGATATGTAGGTTAGATGGAGAGTTGGTGTTGTATATGTCGGTTTTCTTTGAGTTGTTGTTGTTGTTGTTGTTGTTGTATATGATGTTGATTTTGGTGGTTGTCTGTGTGTGTCGGAGGTGATGTTGTTTGTGAAGTGCGTTGAACAATCGGGGTACTAGCTCAAATGGTAGAGCGCTCGCTTAGCATGTGAGAGGTACTGGGATCGATACCCAGGTACTCCAGTTACGCGTGTGTGGTCAACCGTACGATGATCCAACGCCTTTTCACGTATTAAATAACAACACACACAACCATCCACCGGTCAACTCCAACAAGCACAACATCCCTCTCACACTATACCAACTACTATCACTGCAATTCACACACTCTCCACGCTCAATATAACCACCCAATTAACATGTGATAATCATTCCACTGACACCGTGAAAATCACCTCACACATTCAACAGATTTTCACACACACACACACACACACACATACACGCTTTCCAACTAACCTTGTACCAACAATGATTCACCTCAGACACATGTCACCTTCTCCCTTCACCCATTCAACAGATTCAGAGTACAACTCTGCACACACAAACACGTGCATCCACTAGCACAACAACACACTCCGCCGTCCTCTCACCTCGTATTTCCTCTGACATCCGATTCCTGTCTATCGCACACGTCGTCACTAATCTCTCCTTACACCCATCTGGTCAAAACTGTACATTCTGCACATCTGCTACCCTCACATCAATTCTTCCGATGCAAAATCTCACACTGATTCCAATGCCCACATAAATCAACACCAAATCTCGTCATGGGCACTAACCACAAATCCCTTCAACAATGCTCACTCAACACTCGTCAACTTCCATCACAAAGCATAACACCATCATCCCTGTCTAACTGGCTCGACGACACACACTCCTCCGAATAACTCACAGGTAAACCAATCAGTACCATGATCATTCAGCAACAACCGCATCAGACACCACTGCATATAACCACTCACTGACTGAATCAGTGAATCACGGATCCACTCACAGAGTCGATCGCAGTCAAAATGTATGTGGGGCAACTTGCATGGTTGTGAGGACGCAGCACCGTGCTAAATAAGACCCACATCAACACGAGGGATGATGCAAAGCCTACAGTGAGTGTGGCTGCGCCTTTACCAATCATCAACAACGTCACATTGATGACAACGAACCAGTCACTCGATGACACTGCCAACCACACACCACCCCACCCCAAATCAAGTCAATCTACTAATCAATCAATCAACCAGCCAACCAATCAGTCATTCAGTGATTCAAGTAGTCACTCAGTGGAGCATTGTAACATAATTACCATCGATACATTAACACAGCACACGCAACAGCGGTCAGGTAAGCGAGTGCACCTGCACGCTCACATACTGACATGTGCTGACACACATTCGCACACTCACACGTACACAAGTGTTCACTTTCACACGAATACACGCAAACACAGACACTCGCATAAGCCAGTGACTCAATTCACCATCCAGGAAACATCCAGTCAAACAATTCATCACCCATTCAACCAATCCATAACGAATCCAATCAATACCAGATCAATCACACTTGAATAACTGACAAGACAATACTGAGGAGCACACCGAGAAGCGACACTCACCTCCTTCAAGTATCGCCTGAATCGCCACTTCAATCGAAGCATATTGTACCAGTCCTCCTAGAATCACTACAAGAAGACGCATTGTGTTTATCTCCTCCTCATCTCATTCCGTCAAAAAACACAAACACAAACACGTGTGTAGGCGCACTCATATACACATACGCATACACATTGGCATTGGCATTGGCATTAGCATTGGCATTAGCATTAGCATTCACTGAGCACTGTCACTCAGTGATGGCCATGTGTGGACATGGTGACCGGTATCTAGGCTGACATCGAGGCCGATTGACGTTGACACTCAGACTGAAATAGTGTCTTCGCTCCTCTCTGTCGATTATCAGCATCAGCATGTTGTCGACTGATAATGTTGATGACAGTCTGTGTGTAGTGGTGAGGATGTAGTCTCAGTTGGTGAGCAGATGCAGTGTGAATATGGTGCGTTCATTGACTGTGGGTTATTCAGGTTGACTTTGCGTTGAGTCGAGGTGGGTGGAGAGGAGGTACAGTTTGATTGATAGTGTTTATCAAAAACGAGAGTTTCACCTCACTCTTCAAAAGTGGTCATAGAAGAGTTGAATGCTGGCTTTTGACAGGGCGATTGACAATCGTGTACAGACGAGACGGGTGGAGTGATGAGATATCGTTAGTGTGGATAGAGTGTGATGACAGTCTGTTGAATGAGGTGTGTATATTTGGAGATTTGCTTTTGTGATGTGATGTGATGTGGTGTGTGTGTGTGTGTGTGTGTGGATATGTAGGTTAGATGGAGAGTTGGTGTTGTATATGTCGGTTTTCTTTGAGTTGTTGTTGTTGTTGTTGTTGTTGTTGTTGTATATGATGTTGATTTTGGTGGTTGTCTGTGTGTGTCGGAGGTGATGTTGTTTGTGAAGTGCGTTGAACAATCGGGGTACTAGCTCAAATGGTAGAGCGCTCGCTTAGCATGTGAGAGGTACTGGGATCGATACCCAGGTACTCCAGTTACGCGTGTGTGGTCAACCGTACGATGATCCAACGCCTTTTCACGCATTAAATAACAACACACACAACCATCCACCGGTCAACTCCAACAAGCACAACATCCCTCTCACACTATACCAACTACTATCACTGCAATTCACACACTCTCCACGCTCAATATAACCACCCAATTAACATGTGATAATCATTCCACTGACACCGTGAAAATCACCTCACACATTCAACAGATTTTCACACACACACACACACACACACACATACACGCTTTCCAACTAACCTTGTACCAACAATGATTCACCTCAGACACATGTCACCTTCTCCCTTCACCCATTCAACAGATTCAGAGTACAACTCTGCACACACAAACACGTGCATCCACTAGCACAACAACACACTCCGCCGTCCTCTCACCTCGTATTTCCTCTGACATCCGATTCCTGTCTATCGCACACGTCGTCACTAATCTCTCCTTACACCCATCTGGTCAAAACTGTACATTCTGCACATCTGCTACCCTCACATCAATTCTTCCGATGCAAAATCTCACACTGATTCCAATGCCCACATAAATCATCACGAAATCAGATCCTTGGTGTCTATCTCTAATATCTTACTCTAAATTTTATGTATGTGTCGGGATACACTCAGGCTATTTATAATTTCCGACGCTGCTGATCCACCTGCTTGTGGCAGCGTAAATTTCAGGAGTAAACGCGAAGTGTATATCTGGATGTTGCATTTGTCAACGAGCGAGCAAATAGCATTTGAGTGCAACTAAATGAAAAATGCGTCCTCTTGTAGTGATTCTAGGAGGACTGGTACAATATGCTTCGATTGAAGTGGCGATTCAGGCGATACTTGAAGGAGGTGAGTGTCGCTTCTCGGTGTGCTCCTCAGTATTGTCTTGTCAGTTATTCAAGTGTGATTGATCTGGTATTGATTGGATTCGTTATGGATTGGTTGAATGGGTGATGAATTGTTTGACTGGATGTTTCCTGGATGGTGAATTGAGTCACTGGCTTATGCGAGTGTCTGTGTTTGCGTGTATTCGTGTGAAAGTGAACACTTGTGTACGTGTGAGTGTGCGAATGTGTGTCAGCACATGTCAGTATGTGAGCGTGCAGGTGCACTCGCTTACCTGACCGCTGTTGCGTGTGCTGTGTTAATGTATCGATGGTAATTATGTTACAATGCTCCACTGAGTGACTACTTGAATCACTGAATGACTGATTGGTTGGCTGGTTGATTGATTGATTAGTAGATTGACTTGATTTGGGGTGGGGTGGTGTGTGGTTGGCAGTGTCATCGAGTGACTGGTTCGTTGTCATCAATGTGACGTTGTTGATGATTGGTAAAGGCGCAGCCACACTCACTGTAGGCTTTGCATCATCCCTCGTGTTGATGTGGGTCTTATTTAGCACGGTGCTGCGTCCTCACAACCATGCAAGTTGCCCCACATACATTTTGACTGCGATCGACTCTGTGAGTGGATCCGTGATTCACTGATTCAGTCAGTGAGTGGTTATATGCAGTGGTGTCTGATGCGGTTGTTGCTGAATGATCATGGTACTGATTGGTTTACCTGTGAGTTATTCGGAGGAGTGTGTGTCGTCGAGCCAGTTAGACAGGGATGATGGTGTTATGCTTTGTGATGGAAGTTGACGAGTGTTGAGTGAGCATTGTTGAAGGGATTTGTGGTTAGTGCCCATGACGAGATTTGGTGTTGATTTATGTGGGCATTGGAATCAGTGTGAGATTTTGCATCGGAAGAATTGATGTGAGGGTAGCAGATGTGCAGAATGTACAGTTTTGACCAGATGGGTGTAAGGAGAGATTAGTGACGACGTGTGCGATAGACAGGAATCGGATGTCAGAGGAAATACGAGGTGAGAGGACGGCGGAGTGTGTTGTTGTGCTAGTGGATGCACGTGTTTGTGTGTGCAGAGTTGTACTCTGAATCTGTTGAATGGGTGAAGGGAGAAGGTGACATTCATCTGATGTGAATTACTTTTTATCTGTCTTATTTTGGCTGGTAATTTCGATACTTATGTATATTTGGATGTCCTAATTTTTATTTCGCGAGTGTGCTGATGCACCTGCCTGAGTTTTAGTCAATATCAAGTGTTGATGCAACGTTTATATGTGGGTTTTGTTTTGTGAACGATCTATGAAAATATCTATTGAGTAAGACTAAACAACGAATGTTCATCATTTGTCACATGTATCAGCACATTACAGTTAAATCAAATGCTACGTAAGTCCCTCCCCAGAATACAGATATATGCCTGGATATCTGTGTTCGATATAAAATATTATGAGAAAGGTAAATTCATTTTGAAGATATTAAAATCATGGGAGGAATGTTAAGGATATCAATTATCAGGATGAAAACTGATTGGAAGAGTGTTTATATAAAAATGAAGTGTATGACATTCGAAACACTAAAATAACTTTACCAAAGTAATAATATATCCGGAGATAAAAAAAATTAACAACCAAAATCGTATTACCTGGAACATTGTTAAGAAATAAGAGATTCGGAAGTCCGTGGTGCCCGGAAAAAAATTTTGTTTTGTGTATGCGGAAAAGTCTGACAAAATCGTGTGGTCATGTTTTCAACAAGGTAATGAGCAAAAACGATAATAATGTTACTAGGGAATTGGTTTTATGAAATGTAAATTGTCTGAAAGTAACGTCGTGGCCAACGGACTCTTCTTCCGGATCTCGTGGTTCTGCTACCGTCGCTATTATTGGGTGATTCCGATGCCGTTGTTTCTGTTTTGACGGTGGTTTTCGGTGTTTCCGGTTGCTTCACTGCGGGTTCAGACTTGGTATCCGTGACATCTGGTTCCATAAACGCTGGTTTGACTCTATCAATGCTGACCGTTTCTCGTCTACCCGAGCGTTCGACCGTGACAACTTTGTCTGATTTACTAATTACCTTGAAAGGTCCTTCATACGGGGGCTGTAAGGGTTTTCGTACGCCGTCGTGTCGGACGAAAACGTGAGTGCAGTTTGAGATGCACTGAGGTACGTAAACTTGGTTGTCTCGGTATCGTGGGGACTGAGGTCGAAGTGTGCTCATGTGTCGCCGTAGTTGTTGTACATAGTTAGTCAAGTCCGGTGGAACGTCTGTTGCCGGGTTAAAATACTCTCCTGGCAATCTTAAAGTAGTTCCATAAACTAACTCAGCAGTACAGCAGCCAATGTCCTGCTTGACACTCGAACGTATACCAAGGAGTACTAGTGGTAATTTGTCACTCCACTTGTCATCAGTCTTTACTGCCATCAGTGCTGCTTTTAGTTGTCGATGGAACCTTTCGACAATACCATTGGATGCAGGATGGTACGCAGTGGTTCTTATGCGCTTGATCCCGAGAAGTTCAGTTAACTGTTGAAATAGACTACTCTCGAACTGCGCACCTCTATCTGTGGTGATGACACTTGGGACACCAAAGTTAGAAATCCAGTGTTGGATGATATTTCTCGCTACTGTTTCGGCAGATATATCCTGCAGAGGTATTGCCACTGGCCATCTCGTGAATCGGTCTACACATGTTAAAATGTAGCTAAAACCATTTGACGGAGGTAGTGGTCCAACGATGTCAACGTGTATATGGTCAAATCTGCCATCCGGTGGGGAAAATCTTCCCGTAGGTGAAAGAATATGTCTTTGCACTTTCGATCGCTGGCACGCTAAACAAGCTCTGGACCACTGTCGAAGATCTCGATTCATCTTTGGCCAGACGTATCGGTCAGTAATTAACTTCACCGTAGCTCGAATACCAGGATGTGAAATGCCATGCATCTTAGAGAAGACTAATCGTCTCATTGATAACGGCACAAACGGGCGCGGTTTACCCTTGGATACATCACAGGTGATGGATACAGAGTCATCAAGTGTCACTTCTTCAAGACGTAATGAGGTGTTCACATTGTTTTTCAAATGTTTCAAGTCCTCATCCGTGGCCTGCAACTTTGCCATTTCTGCTAGGTCAATACGGTCACGTTCTAAGACGTTTACGTACATACGAGACAAAGCATCAGCTGCCTCATTTTTGCTGCCTTTGATATACCTTATATCTGAAGTGAATTGTGAAATAAATTCTAAATGTCGAATTTCTCGCGGCGAGTAGTTGTCATGCTTTGCATCAATTGCTTTTGTGAGTGGCTTATGGTCGGTGAATACTATAAATGAGTACCCTTCGAGCATATATCTGAAGTGCTTGATAGCCAAGTAAATCGCCAGTAGCTCTCTGCCGAATGTACTGTATCGCGATTGAGAAGCATTAAGTCGTTTCGAGAAGAAAGATAATGGTTCCCACTGACCGTGAACAAACTGTTGTAGTACTGCGCCTACCGCAACATTTGAAGCGTCTGTCATGATGGCTAGTGGTGCTTCTGAATCACGACGAGAGAGAAGAGTTTCAGAACTTAGAGCCAGCTTCAGTTTGTCAAAAGCATCATGGGCCGCTTGGGTCATGTGAAACACTTTGGCTCGTCCTTGCAATAAATCTGTCAGCGGTTGGGCTACTTCAGCACATTTAGGTATGAAACGTCGATAGAAGTTTATTAACCCCAGAAATCTTCGCAGCTTTCGAAACGAGTCTGGAACAGGATATTCTCGAATTGCATCTACTTCTTGCGGAACCGGTTTAACACCGTTGGCATTAACAATGTGACCCAAAAACTGTAGGGATTCCTTGCCAAATTCGCATTTCTGCGGATTGATTGTAATGCCATATTCACGCAGTCGTTCGAAAAGCGTCCTCAGATGTTGCAGGTGCTCTGTTTCAGATGCGCTAGCTACTATTAAGTCATCTATGTATGCACTGACGAAAGGTAAGCCATGGAGTACCTGATCTATAAATCTTTGGAATGTTTGAGCAGCATTTGTCAAACCAAACGGCATACGAATAAATTCGAATAGTCCGAAGGGGTAGTGATGGCCGTCTTAGGAACATCATTGGGTTCCACAGGAATGTGATAGTAAGCTCGCACGAGGTCAATCTTGGAAAAAATATTTACTTTTGTCATAGAGTTCATAAAATCATGTATGTGAGGAATTGGATACTTATCAGGGACCGTACGCTTATTCAACGCTCGATAATCACCGCAAGGCCGTATTTCCCCTGATGCTTTTTTAGGTACCATATGCAGGGGTGATGACCATGGGCTCTTGGAAGGGCGTATAACTCCCAACTTTAGAAGTTTATCAAATTCCTGTTTTGCTATCTGCAGCTTTTTAGGGTCTAAGCGTCGAGGTTTTGATGAGACTGGAGGACCTTTTGTAAGAATATGGTGCGTCACCGTATGTTTTGGAGAGGACTTCGTGTAATCCGTTTGAGTGAGCTCGGGAAATTCTCGCAGAAGGATATCGTACTCGGAAGTGTTGTTTATTGGAGCTACGACTAAGTTTATTGTTTTTGTCTCCGTAGCGATACCGGTGATAGAAAATTCACCATTACGGCTGACTAGTCTATGGCGACTAGAGTCGACCAATAGTTCGTAGTGTTGAAGGAAATCCATGCCAATGATAGGCGACGATATGTCAGCTATGACGAATTCCCACTGGAATGGTGTATGAAAGCCAATGTCTAGGATCAAAATTCTGGTCCCATATGTAGTAATAGCAGATCTATTTGCCGCTTGTAGTATAAAAGTTGGGTTGGGATGGCGTTTTTCGGAAGGTGTGGGTGGGATCACGCTCACTTCCGCTCCAGTGTCAACCAGAAACTGAGCTCCAGTCTTCCTATCCGTCACTCGAAACAAACGACTGTGTTGTTGTACGCCGGCGACAGCAGTCGTCACTGATCGCCGGCCTTTCCGTTTCCCGATGAAAAGGTTTTAAAATCGCATGGTAACAAACAACGACGTGCTTTACTGCCAAACTTCTTGTGATACCAGCACGTGCTACTTTTAGACGCAATTCTACTCGTGGTCCTATCACGACTACGGGATCTGCTTCTACAGAACTTCGGTGACCGTCGGTTTAACTGCAAAGCCGTCAGTTGTCCTGTAAGTATGTCTATCTTCCTCTCTAAAGCGGCCACTCGGTCGTTTTGCGTTGGCTCAGCAATACTTTCAACCGGTTTAGGCATCCTTTCGTACATACGGTCAGCGATGTCAGCCAACCTGTCAATGTCCACATCTCCGACAGCTAATATCTGCTGAATGCATGAAGGAAGTCTCCGCAGCCAGAGCTGGTAGAATAAACGGTTGTCTACTTTCCTATCTTTCAGCAGACTTTGCATATGTCGCTTAAGTTGTGAAGGTGTTCTGTCACCGAGGCATATGCTACTTAGTAGTTGATCGACAGCCTTCTGGTCAGATAACGAAGTAGCTTTCAGCACCTCCTGCTTCAAAACATCATAAGAAGTGTCTGGGTGGGGCTTTAGTAGTGTCTCCCTTACTTGTTCAGCCACTTCTTCCGGCAAAACAGAGCTTGTGTATCCGAACTTTGTGTTTTGTGAAGTTATATGATTGGCCATGAAGAAATGTTCTAGACGGACAAACCACAATTGCGGGTCGTTAAACTTAAAACAAGGCATAGGAAGATTAATGGCACCCACGGACCCTAAATTCGGAAAGTCTTGATTATGAGAGTTTAAGGACATCAGTACTGGTACAGCAAAAAAATGTTTAAGAACAAGAGCAGGAAAAATACAATAAACAAGTATGTCAATGCCTACCGCAAAGCAGCCAGAGAAATTATCAGTATATATACATATATATCCATATTGTATAGGATTATTAAAGACTGGTTGCAGTATTCAACTGAAGACAAGAATAATATCCACGTGTGAAACTTGCAAGAGTTTAATCACGTCGGGATCACCAGTTTGTCGAGCTCTGAAATCTGACTCGAAATTTGTATACGCGTCCCCACACACTAGTGCCCACTTATAATTTCCGACACTGCTGATTCACCTGCGTGAGACAGGGTAAGTATCAGAAGTTAACGCGAAGTATATATCAGCAAGTTGTATTAGTCAACGAGCGAGCAAAATGTCTTTTTCAGTACAACTAAAGAAAAAATGTACAATGAGTTGTTACATACATAAACGCCATACAGTGAAATAAAATGCTACAATGGGCACTAATCACAAATCCCTTCAACAATGCTCACTCAACACTCGTCAACTTCCATCACAAAGCATAACACCATCATCCCTGTCTAACTGGCTCGACGACACACACTCCTCCGAATAACTCACAGGTAAACCAATCAGTACCATGATCATTCAGCAACAACCGCATCAGACACCACTGCATATAACCACTCACTGACTGAATCAGTGAATCACGGATCCACTCACAGAGTCGATCGCAGTCAAAATGTATGTGGGGCAACTTGCATGGTTGTGAGGACGCAGCACCGTGCTAAATAAGACCCACATCAACACGAGGGATGATGCAAAGCCTACAGTGAGTGTGGCTGCGCCTTTACCAATCATCAACAACGTCACATTGATGACAACGAACCAGTCACTCGATGACACTGCCAACCACACACCACCCCACCCCAAATCAAGTCAATCTACTAATCAATCAATCAACCAGCCAACCAATCAGTCATTCAGTGATTCAAGTAGTCACTCAGTGGAGCATTGTAACATAATTACCATCGATACATTAACACAGCACACGCAACAGCGGTCAGGTAAGCGAGTGCACCTGCACGCTCACATACTGACATGTGCTGACACACATTCGCACACTCACACGTACACAAGTGTTCACTTTCACACGAATACACGCAAACACAGACACTCGCATAAGCCAGTGACTCAATTCACCATCCAGGAAACATCCAGTCAAACAATTCATCACCCATTCAACCAATCCATAACGAATCCAATCAATACCAGATCAATCACACTTGAATAACTGACAAGACAATACTGAGGAGCACACCGAGAAGCGACACTCACCTCCTTCAAGTATCGCCTGAATCGCCACTTCAATCGAAGCATATTGTACCAGTCCTCCTAGAATCACTACAAGAAGACGCATTGTGTTTATCTCCTCCTCATCTCATTCCGTCAAAAAACACAAACACAAACACGTGTGTAGGCGCACTCATATACACATACGCATACACATTGGCATTGGCATTAGCATTGGCATTAGCATTAGCATTCACTGAGCACTGTCACTCAGTGATGGCCATGTGTGGACATGGTGACCGGTATCTAGGCTGACATCGAGGCCGATTGACGTTGACACTCAGACTGAAATAGTGTCTTCGCTCCTCTCTGTCGATTATCAGCATCAGCATGTTGTCGACTGATAATGTTGATGACAGTCTGTGTGTAATGGTGAGGATGTAGTCTCAGTTGGTGAGCAGATGCAGTGTGAATATGGTGCGTTCATTGACTGTGGGTTATTCAGGTTGACTTTGCGTTGAGTCGAGGTGGGTGGAGAGGAGGTACAGTTTGATTGATAGTGTTTATCAAAAACGAGAGTTTCACCTCACTCTTCAAAAGTGGTCATAGAAGAGTTGAATGCTGGCTTTTGACAGGGCGATTGACAATCGTGTACAGACGAGACGGGTGGAGTGATGAGATATCGTTAGTGTGGATAGAGTGTGATGACAGTCTGTTGAATGAGGTGTGTATATTTGGAGATTTGCTTTTGTGATGTGATGTGATGTGGTGTGTGTGTGTGTGTGTGTGTGTGTGGATATGTAGGTTAGATGGAGAGTTGGTGTTGTATATGTCGGTTTTCTTTGAGTTGTTGTTGTTGTATATGATGTTGATTTTGGTGGTTGTCTGTGTGTGTCGGAGGTGATGTTGTTTGTGAAGTGCGTTGAACAATCGGGGTACTAGCTCAAATGGTAGAGCGCTCGCTTAGCATGTGAGAGGTACTGGGATCGATACCCAGGTACTCCAGTTACGCGTGTGTGGTCAACCGTACGATGATCCAACGCCTTTTCACGCATTAAATAACAACACACACAACCATCCACCGGTCAACTCCAACAAGCACAACATCCCTCTCACACTATACCAACTACTATCACTGCAATTCACACACTCTCCACGCTCAATATAACCACCCAATTAACATGTGATAATCATTCCACTGACACCGTGAAAATCTGAGTGTCAACGTCAATCGGCCTCGATGTCAGCCTGGATACCGGTCACCATGTCCACACATGGCCATCACTGAGTGACAGTGCTCAGTGAATGCTAATGCTAATGCCAATGCCAATGTGTATGCGTATGTGTATATGAGTGCGCCTACACACGTGTTTGTGTTTGTGTTTTTTGACGGAATGAGATGAGGAGGAGATAAACACAATGCGTCTTCTTGTAGTGATTCTAGGAGGACTGGTACAATATGCTTCGATTGAAGTGGCGATTCAGGCGATACTTGAAGGAGGTGAGTGTCGCTTCTCGGTGTGCTCCTCAGTATTGTCTTGTCAGTTATTCAAGTGTGATTGATCTGGTATTGATTGGATTCGTTATGGATTGGTTGAATGGGTGATGAATTGTTTGACTGGATGTTTCCTGGATGGTGAATTGAGTCACTGGCTTATGCGAGTGTCTGTGTTTGCGTGTATTCGTGTGAAAGTGAACACTTGTGTACGTGTGAGTGTGCGAATGTGTGTCAGCACATGTCAGTATGTGAGCGTGCAGGTGCACTCGCTTACCTGACCGCTGTTGCGTGTGCTGTGTTAATGTATCGATGGTAATTATGTTACAATGCTCCACTGAGTGACTACTTGAATCACTGAATGACTGATTGGTTGGCTGGTTGATTGATTGATTAGTAGATTGACTTGATTTGGGGTGGGGTGGTGTGTGGTTGGCAGTGTCATCGAGTGACTGGTTCGTTGTCATCAATGTGACGTTGTTGATGATTGGTAAAGGCGCAGCCACACTCACTGTAGGCTTTGCATCATCCCTCGTGTTGATGTGGGTCTTATTTAGCACGGTGCTGCGTCCTCACAACCATGCAAGTTGCCCCACATACATTTTGACTGCGATCGACTCTGTGAGTGGATCCGTGATTCACTGATTCAGTCAGTGAGTGGTTATATGCAGTGGTGTCTGATGCGGTTGTTGCTGAATGATCATGGTACTGATTGGTTTACCTGTGAGTTATTCGGAGGAGTGTGTGTCGTCGAGCCAGTTAGACAGGGATGATGGTGTTATGCTTTGTGATGGAAGTTGACGAGTGTTGAGTGAGCATTGTTGAAGGGATTTGTGGTTAGTGCCCATGACGAGATTTGGTGTTGATTTATGTGGGCATTGGAATCAGTGTGAGATTTTGCATCGGAAGAATTGATGTGAGGGTAGCAGATGTGCAGAATGTACAGTTTTGACCAGATGGGTGTAAGGAGAGATTAGTGACGACGTGTGCGATAGACAGGAATCGGATGTCAGAGGAAATACGAGGTGAGAGGACGGCGGAGTGTGTTGTTGTGCTAGTGGATGCACGTGTTTGTGTGTGCAGAGTTGTACTCGGAATCTGTTGAATGGGTGGAGGGAGAAGGTTATATGTATGGGAATTTATGGGTGCGTGTCTCGACTTCGGAGTCGCCTGGTGGGTTCGACGTTTAGCGGTATCGCAACCATCTTCGTGTGGGGAAATAACATCTGGTGCGCCTTTCTGGCGCTATAGTACAACTGGGGTTTAATAAGTGGATTTGATTAAACTGAGTAAATAAACTTCTAGCCCTCCTCCGGATGCTTTAGTTGTTTTATACTTTGTTTTAGCGAGCATGAATCCGAGCAGGCTTCAACACCATTTTGCGCTTCCTTAGCGCTGGTTAGCATGCACGTACTCAGAGTCCCTAACTCGGCTATACTAGTCAGATAAGTTGAATAAGCTTTTGCGACATTCAGTACCATTACATTTACTCTAACTAAATACATCACTTCTTCGAATATATTCCCGAACCAGTCCGTTTGATTTGTGTTTCGTTATCAGGACTTACACGTTGGGCAAGGTGCTGGTTAAGCAGTACTTGAGCAAATCAAGTTAAGTAGGGTTGGTCTAACGTTATGGAATATTGACACCCGCCTACAGATTCGACCTCGAGACTCAAAGGTATTTGGCCAATATTCACCGAGCTACTAAGCATATTGCAGAGCACTATGGTGGCTGCTGTAAACGTATGTCGAATCTAGCATGAACAAACAAAAATAGGTCGTTTCATCAGGAAGGTGATATATTGTTATCAGTATTATTTATTATTGTCTATACATTACATCTTGAAGTTTCAATGAACCCGGAGATGCATGTCCCTTGAAAATTACATTGAATCTGCCGTGGTACTTCACTCAATATATGTGATCCTTCAAATTAAAGCACTTGAGTAATTTGGCCAGCATTACATTTTACGAGTAAGGAATTGCTGAGTTACTCCCTCTTGTTTTTGAGTGATGGTTTTACATATTCACCAGGCATGACTATCATTTCTGCCAAATAACCTAAAAGCATAACAAAAATTCTACATTTAGATTAAGGTGAAGCATATGTATGTGGTGTGAAGTTTTCTTTCTTTCAGGCTGGGGATTTCCACAACCTGGAATGGAAAGGAGATGATAAAAAGTTTTTGTAAAAGAAAATATTACCGGAGATTTTCCACTAATTTTTATAGCCGTATCTGTAAAAGTGATATTCACCTGTAAATTCAGGAATAAATTATTATTATCTTCATGTTACAACAAGCTGAAATTTGGTAGAAAAAACAACAGCAAGAAAGAAGCAGGTTTGCAAGGAAGGAAACGTAACCACCTATTGATTGGAAGAAGGGCCACCTTGTCAATCTCCAAAGAAGGGAGACCTTAGACCTTGCAAGGACTAGAGAGGAATCATGCTGCTGTCCCTGTCCACCCCAAGCAAAATATTATGCCACAGCATCCTGGAGAGACTAAAGGATGCGTTGGATTCAAAATTACGACCATAACAGGCTGGCTGGCTGGCTTCAGGAAGTACAAATCATGTGCGGATCAAATTGCAACGCTACACTACGCATCATCAGAGAACACAGTATAGAATGGCAGTCTACTCTCTACCTCAACTTTATCACTTCGAAAAGGTCTTTGACACCGTCGACAGAGGAGTAACTTGGAAACTGCTTCAACCCTACGGAGTACCACAAACCTTTATCAACCTCATTCAACGACTATATGAAGACGCCACATGCCAAGTGATCCACAATGGAGAGCTCAGTGTCGCCTTTCAAATGAAGACAGGAGTAGGAGAAGACTGCCTACTATCACCCATGATCTTCTTGATTGGGGTGGACTGGATCATGCAGCAAGCTGTGAGGAGTGAGATGGGCATACGCTGGACCGATGATGATTTATGTCTACTGTCAAAAAAACAGAAAACTACAGGCAAAAACAAACAAGTTGACAGAAGAGGCGAGGCAGAGAAAACGGGACTTCAAGTAATGTAGATAAGACAGAGATGATGAAGATACCCAACGAACAACAGCATGAACAACGAGCACCAATAACCATAAACGGCAGAAACCTAACGGAAGTTATCTCTTTCTCATCTACCTAGGCAGCATCGTTTCAACTACAGGCGGTACAGACGGGTAAGTCAAAGACAGGGCCGGATAAGCAAGACAGGGTTTCATTAACCTGAAATCAGCGAGGCGACCTACTGCGCTAAGCATGAAACGTGAAGAAGACCCGGATCTTCAACACAAATGTCAGTTAAGTCAGTGCTCCCAGGTGATGGTTCAGAGACAAGATAAAAAGACTCTGCACTCCTACCTAAAATCTTACATCTGATTTCTGCAAAACTGACGCAGTGATACCATGACACATGTTTTATGCTACGGAGGCAACAGTGGTCGAACACCTGAAGCCTTCTCACTTCCTCTACCCCCAATATGTCCATGTTTCACAACCACATAGGAGAATAGGGTGAACTGTGGCGCAGCACACTTGGCCCTCATTGGGCTATCGAATATCACAGCAGTCCCATAAATGGCGTAGGTTGGTGAGAACCAAGCAAGCCTTTTGTATCCGTGTGGATATTTCGTCGGTCATTGACCTACTATGGCTTATCCGACTTCCCAGGCAAGTGAAGTGGTCAATGCACTCAACTATTTCCCTCCATAATGTTAGCAGGGCACCGTTGAAGACCAGTTCCCAAGTGTCAACTTATATTTGGGTGCAGAAAGCTGCATCACAAACATCCTCAAATTGCCACTAAAGTTTCCTGGGAGACTGGATCTCGTCAGCACCTTCACCTAACAGGAATGTGTCATCTGCGTATTCTAGATTCACTAAAGATTCGCCTGTGATAAGACCATTTCTTGTGAAGTCAGGTGACGAGAGAGACACTTCCATAGGCACGTCGATGGTGAGGTTTAATAAGAGTGGAGAGAGTAGACATACTTAACAGACACCACTCAACGTGCACAACTCACCATAGACTCTAACACGTCTACGGGTGCTCGAGTACAGAGCCTTCAACGGAGTGTTGCACTCACTTTGCATCACACTCAGCGAGCGGCACTGCCATAAGGTCTCTCGATCCAAGGAGTCAAATGCCGCCTTAAAGTCAAGAAATACAGCTAGTGTCGGGCGTCGCCACGTGTATCTATGTTCCAAAAACTAACGGAGGGCGAATAACCAGTCGATATAGTCACAACTAGATCTAAAGCTTGCTTGTTCTTCGCGGGTTTGCTGTTCCTAAGTTTAACCTTTGGACATAAATACTGTTTGTTCCCCATTATGGATATTATTTCGTTAATTGAGCGTCCAATAAATCAAACTGCAAAATGTTTTGTTGACGATGTCAAAGGTTTTTTAAACTATCCTATTGTAAATGCGCGGTGTGTGCAAGTTCAAACTTGAAACTGATTAGAATGTGCATTCGAATCACACTTATGCGAGTGTTGAGTTACGTAAACTGTCTTAAGAATTTTCCTGCTGCGAACTTGACAGACGCAGAGGCCAATCACTAATTATTCGAACTTGTTATGTACCCACGAATACGAGACCAAGAAAGAACACAACAGCGTAGTCAGATGGAATAGTATATTTGCGAGGTCGTGCCAAGATACCGATGCGTTCCAACTAGCTGGCTAGAGAGTCGATTACCAGCAGTGCAACGTAACACGGCAGCGTGCCAAATGGCGAGGATGCTTGACAGGGTGACTTCAGCTTAGTGAGTCCAGTTAAACTATCAAGGTCAGCATCAATGTTGAGTCTCGTCAAACCCTAGGCTGTTGATGTTGAAGAAGTGTGTGACGCCACACCGTCAAAATATTTGTTCAAAAGTGTGAAACAATAAGAGTAAGGACAATAATCATATGGGAAAAGGAATCAACTGTTAATCACGCATCAAAAGGCAAGGATGGCAATGGAAAAGGTGACAGAAATAAAATAAAAGACAAGGTGACAGATACCACTGTATGGGATGGGCAAAAAAACAACCAGAACACACACTTCCAAGTACATTAAAATATCAACTCCCACCATTCGGACAGCCAGGAAATATAAACCTTGCAAAAGTTTAATATGCTTTGTTTCTGCTTCACTTTTCATTACCTTTCACATAAGACTATATTACCTTCGCAGTTTCTTCCATTTTCCACACACCAAACGTTGTTTAACATTTAAGTCAACGCATATTCTTCAATAGATAATTTAAACCATCCCACAAACTGCAAAGTAGGACGTTTGAAGCCAAAATCCTTTGTTAAGTCGGACACAAGGCTTTCAGATCCAATAGTCCGTTACTTCTGTTTCTGGAAATATCAACATCAAGATCAATATAGGACCAGGTTTTACTGCGTTATGGTCCAAGTAGCCACACCTCATATCAGCACATCAAGTAACAAGATAATAAAACAAAAGATGTAGAAGGAAAGAAAAGTCGGCCAAAAGGAATAGAAAGTAGTAAAAGAGGAGAAGGAAGAATGAGATAGTGAGTTTGAGAATAGCGGTTCCGAGTCATATAACTTAAAGTCTCCAACCACTGGTTTCCCTTGTCCTGTGGACCCCAACCGGCCAGTCTGCATCGCCCTACATGGCTCGAACGGACGGTCAAGGACTTCAGGCATTGATGCCATGTTTTAGTCTGGATGTCCTGAGCCTTTTTCCAGCCTGAACATACTCTGGCCAACATTGTGTGATGAGGCAAACGTCGACTCAGCACGTGTAACACATGTCCGAGCCATCTCAGTAGATGGTGGTTGACAGCAGCACCAACTGACTTACTCTCCTCCATAAAACTTTACGCCTGACTTCTGCGTTACTTACATGGTGACACCACGAAACATGGCCTGTGCTACGAAGCCAGAGGTGGCCAAACACCTGAAGCCTTCTCATGTCTTCTACCTTCAATGGCCATGTTTCATGGCCATACAGTAGAACAGAGTGGACAGTAGCACAGTACACTTGACCCTTGATAAACAATCAGATATCGCGGTGGCGTCACAGATGGAGCAAGTTGGCATAAGCCAACTGAGCCTTTTGCATCCGTGCAGAGATTTCGTTGCTCATGCAATAAGAACGCTAGATTTCCAAGTGGTTAATCATGAGAACTTATCTGATCAATATCAAGTATCTGATAAATTCCCCTTTCATTCACTTAATAATCTAGCAACTAGTCTATGTAGGAGTAAAGAGAAGCAGAAATCCCATTCCTTTACCAGATTCGATTTAATATTCATTGGTGAGCTAACCCGTTTAAAAGTAGGAACTGAGGGCCGCGAAGCACAAAGATGCATATTCGCATGCTTTACTTGCACACCTGGTGACTGTAGCTTGAGTGGATTCACACAGATGCCAAAATTACGCGTGAAAAGTAAAATAAAACAGACCATTCAGACTAGCAGCTTTAAAAGATGTTTATGGAGATTAAGTCAAGTAAACAGGCTTTTCAAGGACATCATCCGAATCTCTATTGATAGCGATAATTATCCCAGGTAACTTCAATCTGATAAGCGGCAAAGGTAAAAAACTACTTACCCTCCTACAACGAATGTTTTGAAGCTGTTGTATAGCTTAAGAGCTGTATCTAAAGCAGCAAGAGAACGGACAAAGTCTGCCAGGAATTTCGGGACATTTTCGGCCTCCTCAAGAAGGCGCAACTTGACGTTTTTCTCTTCAGTCTGTGAAAGAGTACTTAGAATTATATCCTACTTTAACTCACATCAAACCGGAATTCTTTGTACACCTTTTCCAAAAGCTCTTCCTTGTGGCTCAAATTCAAGTTCTGTTCCCTAAGCTTTTGATGTAAGCTCTTGGCTATAAAGAATTATATGGAAAGCATGAGTACCAACAAATGTTTCTGCCTTTCTGCAATAAACAATTTACATCTAGGAACTTGCACAGCTGACAACTCATTAATTGCATCTCCAACCTCAGCTGCTGAAATTATAGCGTGAAAAATGCTTACCGAAAAACAGATTGTTCTTTTGAAACAAACTAACAATTTCCGACCATGCCTATCTTTAATTATTTTAGAAAACAGATCATACGCGGACCAGTGGACTCGAACGTCCAAAAAAGTCGGTCTTGTTGTCTGTTTGCGTTAAGATATCCAAGATATCTCTACATCCTAAATACAACGCTAAAGACGGCATTTATGTAGTAATATGCAATATTACATGAACTTTCAGAAATCTGTATGGATATATCTGAGTTTTTATTGATAATGTCATCGATTTTGCATTCAATCTCCCTTAGCTTCTTTGGGTAGTCTCGTTGTATCAAATTTCGAGATATTAACCATCCTGAAGTCGACTTTATTAAGTTTCACATCCTACCATTTATTTTAGAAGATTGGACGATCAAAGGACTGAGATGTTGCTGTTGATTAACGTCCTTCATTTTACAAGTTGTACACGTTTGCAACTGTTTCGACCTAGACATTTAGCAGGTTCAAACGAAATTTGGCCGAAATCTAATATCACCGGAGCGACTCGAAGAAACCTTCATCTTTCAGAACGTTACATCTTATTCTTAAGGTCTGATTCTTTTCGTTCGACTATATTCCTTCATTGGTGGCAGGAGTTTTGTGTTTTTCTTGCTTATAGCTTTGGAGGTAGTGATATACTTTTGGAAGGTAATTCTTCACAAATTACAGCTTGGTTTCTTTATGGGGGGTAATGTAGCTACTGATAAGGCCGGTTCACCTTTTGCAATTCCCTTCGAGTATGTATTAGGCATTACTTACAATGTAATGCTAGGGGAACCTCGCCTGGTTAACTAGCTCACTAGTTACTAGCCTGTCCTAAACCCGGATAAAGAGGGGAGGTTGGGCGTAGCGCTGGCAACCCTACCTCGTAAAATCAATCCAATCGCTGAAGAAACCTCAGAGCACAAGGAGGTTATAAAAATAAAAACGAACTTATTCCTCGCTGGAATCAGGGGGACGAAATGACACTGGTTGGTGAAGGCCTTC
The DNA here is from genome assembly GCA_944470555.2 of Heterobilharzia americana. Lineage (NCBI taxonomy): Eukaryota > Metazoa > Platyhelminthes > Trematoda > Strigeidida > Schistosomatidae > Heterobilharzia > Heterobilharzia americana. Next base: position 50,937,813 of record OX104129.1, on the reverse strand, counting down.
GGGAAGCCGGTCACCTGACGTGTCTTCTCTCTCTCGATGGAAGTGAAAGCAAGGATGGGAACGTGCAATGTCAGCACCATCTATTTACCTACCAGGGCTGGCCAGATTGTAGAAGAGATGAGGAGGTGTGGCATGGAAGTGCCTGGAGCCTGCGGAAGCAGATGGAATAGAAGTGGACTCTCCAAACTGTTAACTGGAAAGTCAATAATCTACTGCAATATTGTCACCTAGACAACAACCGCGAGCACATGGAGGGAGTGGCTATCATGATGTCTCCAAGACCATCGAAGGCTCATGCAGTGGGAAGAAATCTCCTGTGTGGCTACGATTGTAGGCGGGGTGTGTAAATATTCCGTAACGTTAGACCAACCCTACTTAACTTGATTTGCTCAAGTACTGCTTAACCAGCACCTTGCCCAACGTGTAAGTCCTGATAACGAAACACAAATCAAACGGACTGGTTCGGGAATATATTCGAAGAAGTGATGTATTTAGTTAGAGTAAATGTAATGGTACTGAATGTCGCAAAAGCTTATTCAACTTATCTGACTAGTATAGCCGAGTTAGGGACTCTGAGTACGTGCATGCTAACCAGCGCTAAGGAAGCGCAAAATGGTGTTGAAGCCTGCTCGGATTCATGCTCGCTAAAACAAAGTATAAAACAACTAAAGCATCCGGAGGAGGGCTAGAAGTTTATTTACTCAGTTTAATCAAATCCACTTATTAAACCCCAGTTGTACTATAGCGCCAGAAAGGCGCACCAGATGTTATTTCCCCACAAGAAGGTTGTTGGTATGCCGGCAACCTTCAACTTAGGGGGTGACTGAGAGGCAGACACGCAACACCTTCCAGTATCGGTGATGGAGTAGGTGACATCTGGGTCTCCGAATCTAGTGCAAGTGTGAACACCTACGGGGCAAGAGAACTTTGAGCCTAGACGTAACCTTTCTCGCAGTGATGGAAAATGACCCAGAACCTCCGTCTACTTTTCCCTGTCGATTCTTTATCTACCGGAGTGTGTGCAAGGGGATATTGGTGCAATGATAAACCGTGGAACGATCCAAGTAGCATCGTTGCGGTCCAAATGTATCGAATTTTCAGTGCATTCCCTGGATTCTGTAAGAAGAGAAATAGAGAACACTAGCGTGCTAGGAAAAGAAAAAGCAAACAAATACCGATGGCAAGGCGAGTACAGCAAAAAAGTATTGGCCAACCAAAAAAATGTTTTAGAATTTTTATTGTACTTTTGAGCTTTTAAATTTTTTATTTTTCTTTTCTTAAGTCGTGGGCAAAATCTTGAAAACTTTACGCGCGCAAATGCAATGTTGGTGCAAGCAAGGATTAAATAGTTGCACTTCCGAAGTTAGTGTGAGAATTTGAGCTGGGGCTTAATAACGAAATCGGTATATCGTTTGAGCCAGTACACTCGTCCCCCAATGCGGATGGAAGGTAGCTGTCAACGTATCATAGAAGTGTCTGTTGTTTCTGCGCTCACTCTCCTTTACGTCTTTGTCCAGTGTTTTACACGTTGTACTCAGTTCTTCTTTTCGTTGTGCGTCTTTGCACTGGTTCATCTTCTGCTTCACCGACCCCATCCCCTTCTCCTTCGCCAGTTCCCATGCAGAGATCTGGGGAGATTCATTCTTCTTATCGTTTCTTCTTCCGTCCTAATACGCCTGCGTGGGTTTCCTTCCACGTCTCTTTGAGGGAGTTCTTGTGTTCTTCCAAGTAGTTTACTTCGGGGCTGTTGCTCAGTGTCTCCTATTTTTTTCTGGCGGCTGATTGACGTGAAGATGTCATTTCTAGCTTCGTCTTTCAGCTCATGACCTGCGCTGGGTGTTGAACTTGAGTTGTGGTCCACCATCAGCTCCTTTAAAGGCTTTTAACTTGATTTCGCGGGTAGGTTCCCTGCACTAGATAGTGAGTGGTGCAAACCTACGTCTAATCCTTTTCTTGATCGTTTGTTCAATAGGCTGTCTCCACCTTCTTCAGATTGAGGTGAAGTCGATATGATTTTCAGTGTGTCCGGTGTCTGATGAAATCCATGTCGCTTCGTGAATATCCTTCTGTTTCTACACGCTGCTCCAGTCACCAAATCGTTGAGTACGCAGAAATCTGCAAACAGTTCTCCGTTCTGATTAATTTCACCCAATGATCCACGACCCACAGTTAGTTCCCTTCCTGTGTTGTCTACTCTCAGCCTGGCATCCGTGTCCCCATTTGAACTTTCATGTCTTCATCTGGCGTGGCGTCAAGTCCATCAATGTTTGCAGTTGTCTCCAGAATTCTTCCTTCTTCTCTTGGCCTCGATTATTTATAGGTGAGCAGCATAATGCAGCACTGCATAGTTGTGATTTTCCTTTATTTTGGATTGAATCTTGCTGGCATGATCGCGTAGTCCGCGTAACTGGCGCCAAAATACAAGTGGGGCTTAAATAAGTGGATTTGATTAAACTGAGTAAATAAACTTCTAGCCCTCCTCCGG